>OW052184.1:103937507-105137507 GCA_932526625.1 Rhingia campestris | reverse complement strand
TCTAATCTCTCCAAGCAATCCAACAATTCAGTTAGAGTTTTAATGGAGGCGTAACGTCTTTGAGATTGAATTTCGTCTTTAAATAAGTCTTTAAAGTATTCAACATCATCTGGGCTAGTGTTTCTGGTAGATATGTATGATTTTAGCAAATCGTAACTCCAATGAATATTCGTCATACTGATTATTTGCTGCAATACTTCAATACCCTAAGAATCAATTTAAAAAAAATATGCAAAGTTAGGGATGTCTTCTCGAACAGAAAAACTACCTTATAAATAATATAAACAATAAAATATAATAATATTAATATTATTCATTTCCGCACAAAAATAAAAAAAAGACGTACCTTCCTTCTACAATTTTCTTGTTATTTTATTTGGATTTGGATTACGGGCAATTTGACAGCTGGGATTTTCTCCCGAAGTCCCAAGAACATGGTAAACGTTGCCAGCAGCGCAAAAATCGGATAGGAATTACATTATGGCTTAGGGCCCAGTTATAGCTATCATTGAAAAACATCATTGGAAATTTTCTTTTACTTCTTGCGTTTTTTTTTTATAAATTCAATCATTGGCGAGTTAGTGTCAAAACAGAGCTTATGAATTTTAGAACATGATTATCCAAACATATTTTAATTTTTAATTGTAGTTATCGCAGAAAATCACTTTTTATTTTTCACTGATCATGATTTATTTCTGTGAAGTAATGTTTGTCGTAAAAAGGAGGTAAAATCTCAATTCCATCATGTTTTGTGTTCCAATGAAGTAGTTCAATGATAGCTATAACTGGGCCCTTAGTTATTGGAACGCAATACATGGTGGAATTGAAACTTTACTAATGGAGTTTAGCCATTGACTTCTTATAATTATGTATGGACTGCTGGTGAATTGTCATTTTGATACGCTTCTGCAAGAAAATATGTTCCAAAACAGCCCATGCTCCAAAAATGCCGCCGCCAAGCATAAGGTCGTGTGTCAATTACGTTAAAAAGGGGTTAAATTTTATCCACTGGCTAATTTTTGACATTTCTGCTGTGGTAAACAAAATTTGGCTTTTTGCTGTGTCAATTGGAATAAATGGGATATTATTTAAATACAATTTTTAATAATTTCCCAAAAGAATTGGAACAAAATTCCTTTCTATATATTTTCATGTAATAAAAAAATGCCAAATAGACTTTAGAGATATCATACAAAAAACCTTAATTATTTATTATTGAAATTAAAACATAATTGTTGTACAATTTGTGTTCATTATTAAGGATATCCATTTTACTTTGTTCAAATTACACACATTTCGCATACAAAATATACCGAAACAAATGTAGTCATAACATTTTTGTAACCATCCTTTTTTAAAAACCCAATTTTAGTTTATGTTAAAGATTTGTTTACATTTTCTGATATGAAATACACATTCTTTGCTTTTTATTTAAGTCTGAATGCTGTGCTTTTTTCCCACACATGTGAACACTGGTATGCTTTCCATCACTCTCACTCCTCAGTAAAGGCCTGCTCAGAATGCATATCTGTACATAGCTGGTATCTGTAGCTGAGTGAAAGTTAAAAACAAGGCAACCCGTAAGCGCTTTCACAATGTGTATCTCCCGTGAATCTGTAGCTTGAAGTTGAATGGGGTTCAACTTCACGCTTCAGATTCACGTTTGACGTTTCACTCAGCTACAGATACCAGCTACAGATATGCATTCTGAGCAGGCCTTAAGTATGTATACCAAATGTCAAAAATTAGCTACTGGATTAATTTTAGCGAGCTGTTGAGCAGGTTAAAATTTTGATGTCTCTATTCACCACATTATTGTCAAAAATTATTCACTGGCTAAAATTTGAACGGCACACGGCCTAAATTTCTACAGTGATTAAATTTCCGAAGAGATTCATTTCGAAAGCGACAAATCAATTCTGCAATAACAATACATTTCTTTACTTATTGATGTATAAACTGAACAAGTTTTGTAAATATGTTTCTTTATTATGTTTTATGATCATTTACATCATTTTTTTGCAATGTGATGAAGCAAACGTTTTTTAGCTTACATAGTTTTCCGCAGTGAAACAGTGGCGTGTCTATTGTATTGGCAGTGCCCATTTATAGCTATCCTTGAATAACTTCATTGGAACACAAAACATTATGAAATTGAAATTTTACCTCCATAGCTGATCAGTGATTTTCTGCGATAACTACAATTAAACATTAAAATATGTTTGGATAATCATGTTCTAAAATGAATAAGCTTTCTTGTGACACCAACTCGTTGAATTTATAAAAATCCCGCAATGAGTAAATGAAAATTTCAAATGATGGTTTTCAATGATAGCTATAACCAGGCCCTAATTCTGTTATTCATTCACAGTGGCGGATAAAACATACTTTAGATTTGGTTTGGATTGATCATACAAAAGACTAGTGATAGATTCAAACAATCAAAGTAGTGAACACACATCATTGAATCGAATATGTTTTATTTTGATGGAATGAGAAAAATTGCTTTAGAAAAATAAATATGTAATGATAATTGAAAAACAAAAATGCATTTTCTGCAAAAGCTTAAAATAAAAATAGGATAGTCTTGTTTTAAAATTCATAAGCTTCCGCCGAAGATGGCAGAATGACACTTTTTTGAATAACTGCATTTGTTACGTCTGCTACGTAGCTGAATGAATGAATGAATGAATATTTATTGAGACTTTAAGGTGACAGTTGTGTTTAGCGATAGTACATTTGTTTCGTTTTAGATGTATATATGTTGCTATTTTAGCGGCTGTATAATATGTATGGCCTGCTCAGACTTATAAATTTCGAAAATGCCGCATGGCGTTCGTTTCGTTTAGAGAATATTCTGCTCTCGCTCAAGAGCAATATAGTTATTTCTTTTGACTTGTGTCAGTTACGTAGTTAGACGTAGTTAACGTAGCAAAATGTAGTAAACGTAATGGTATCTGTCAAAATGTAGATTGGATTGCCTGTTTCACAGGGTAATTTATTTTGCCCCGAAATAATTCGATGAAATGCAGTGAATTTTCTGAAATAATCAGTGAATTGTGTGCAATATGTGAGTAAAATCAAAATAAAAAAATAACACATTCCTATTATTTAGCAGGAGTAAGGAAACTCCATAATTATTGGAGCGAGGTTCGTTTTATTCCTGTTTAGTTAGAAAATATAACAACACCACAACATCCAGGGGGGGTCATTCCGTAACTTTAAAAACGATTATCACTCAGACAGTAGACGAGACCTCATGAGCAATCGATCAATAATCTTCTATGATTTGACGATTATTGTTTCAAGTGAAGCAAATAAAGTGATATCGCCGACAGCAAAAAGGACTATTGATATTACGTGATGCAAAATGTACCGTCGAAATGTTATCGTCAAACGATAATCACTTTACGGAATGAGGGCACAGGCTTCAGGCATATATTTAATATATCAATTTTCAAATTACAACAATAATAGGAAATATGGAAACTACTTTCTCATGTCAATTCGCATTACTTTAAATAATTTCAGACGGATTTGTGTACAAGGTCAAAATATTTCTATGGCACACTGGTTGCTTTGCTTTGCTGTAGTCCATGTCCCATACCTATTTACTATCGCACGTTTTCTTTATTCTGGGTAAATCTGGACATGGATATGCCCATGAAATTTCAATTGAATGGTTTATATGTTGGTAGTACAAGAAACAAATGTAGGTAATTAAAGAAACAAACCAGGCATGTAGTTTATCCGATTAACTATGCATAGTTGATTGAGTATATTTCGTCACGGAAACTACTATGTCATTTCTGGCCTCCGCAATTGAGATGAGTTATTTGTTGTGAAACCGGTTTTATGGGCGAGGGGACTTCAACTGAGTTTGTGCGGTGGAACAAGGTTGAAAACCAATACGAACACACTTTTCACCATTTTAGGTCTGAAAAAAAATTGTATGTCATTCCAGCAGTTAACACCAATGTAATTGCATATACTCTCACAAAAACCTAAGAGCTTGTAAATTGTCAAAAGTACTCAAGGCAAATGGCAATTTCGATAGACTTACTAGGGGTATTCCTGCAACGTCGGAAAGTCGTCGTAAACGTTGTAAACGTGATAAAACTACGACGTGATAAATGAACTGTCAAAATTTGTATGGGAAATCTTTTCTAACATTATCGGAATTTTCTCACAGGAATTGGGTGCGTAAACTGAGGTGGTAAGCGTTGTAAACTTTTGAAATGCTATTTTTATATATAATCAGTCACTTTCACACATCAAACGTATGCGCTAAACTGAAAATAGTTATCGAGAACGGAAAGAGGACATTTAGAAAAAAATTCTATCAATAAATAAATTACTAAAATGAGATTGAATTCAGCATTATTTAGTGTTGCAGTTTTAGGGTCGTTCATGAAACGTCGTCGTAAAATTATAATCTTTCGCACGTAATAAAATTACGACGTTGCATGAATACCCTCACTAAGGCCTCAGTTATAGCGACACGAAAAATACAACAGAAAAAAAATTGTTTTGCTTTTTTCGGACCTTTACAATTATTAGATTAACCCAATATTGGTCTTAAAATGTAGCTTAGGAGTTCTAATAATTAATTATACAAAAAAAAACCGCAATTAAACCTTCAATTTATCACAAAAAGAGTTTATATATTTTTTCGTACGAAAAACAATTTTCCGTTCAACTTTCATTCGATTCACAAAATTGGAACAAAATCGTTCCACTGATGTGTTCAGTTTTTTTATCCGTTCCATTTATCGTACATCCATCGGAATTTTTTTTTCTGTCAGAAAATCTGTTTCGGTCTACTGATTTATTCAGCTGTATACCAATTGACAGCAAATTTTCTGACAGATATTTTCGGTTTGCTATGATTGCCTTTCGGTAAAAAAAATCAATTCTTTTCTGTTCCAACTTTTTCGGTTGTATTTTTCGTGTCGCTATAACTGAGGCCTAACTCAATGAAAAGGGATTCATGTACATATACAATTTATTCTGCCGGCATATTCATTACAGAATGGTATGAAACCGGTCTTATTCCGTTTCATTTCGGTGGAATGACAAACATTACTTCACAAAAATAAATCTTGATCAGTGAAAAATAAGAAGTGAGTTTCTGCGATAACTATAATTAAAAATTAAAATATTTTTTGATAATCATGTTTTAAAATTCATAAGCCTCGTTTTGACACCAACTCGCCAATGGTTGAATTTATAAAAAAAGCCGCAATGAGTAAAAGAAAATTTAAAATTATTCAATGATAGCTATAACTGGACCCATAGACAGCAATTCCTTCAAATTCCGGAATAGACGTATAATCACATTGCAACATTATTTATATAATTTTTGGCACCAATAATCTAAATGGATATTATTGTGTATTTTGGCCAAATTATGAAAATCGTCAAATTCTCTTATGCTTGGCATTTGATCTAAGGCCCTAACTCGCTGTGAAAGAAAAAAGTTGCGCACGGCCCAGTCGTGCACCCACCGCACTCGTTTATTACCCTTTTTACACGCCGCGAAGCACTGCATCGATGCTTAGCATCGACGTGGTTTTATGGTCGTGTAAATAGGAGATACATCGATGCTATAGTTCGCGTAGTGGTACATCGATGTAGTATGTCGACGTGGCGTGTAAAAACGATCGATCTACTACATCGATGCGGTTTTGTGTTTTTGTTGTTTTTTTGTTGACGTTTCTGACGTTTATTATTTTTTTTTCATAGTCAACAAAAAAGAGAGAATAGAAGTCCGTCTATTTCGTTGTCTTATTTGCTTTCTTTTATTAAAAATAATTTAATTACTTAAATATTTTATGATAGCAATTTTTCTCGCGTACATTTTTACTTCAAATACAACTTTTTTAATGAGTTTTGACAACTGTCATTTGCCAGGGTGTTTTTGTTTTTTTTTTTTGTTGACTGACAGTTGTACATCGATGCAGGGGCGTGTAAATGGCCATACAGAATCGGATTACTTCATCGATGCGGTTGTTCGACGCTGGCGTGTAAAAAGGGTATATAAATAAAACAAATCAAATGAAAATTGCTATATAAAAAAAGAATAATAATCCTACATAATATTTTTTTTTCAGATTTTTAAATTTGATTTTTCAGATGTTTACTAATTTTAAATGCTTCCTACGGAAACCCGTTAAGAGCTTTATACTACGTTCTCACTGGGGTTCAAATGAGATTATTTCCAATTTCACCAAAAAGGTGTTCACACTAAGTTTTCGAATTACGTTTGACAACTGGCGTTTGAAAACAGAGGAAGCGGTATATGCAAAGACTTCGGTCCCGGATTCAAATGTCATTGACTCTGAAATTAAAATGGAAAACTCCAAGGAGGTTCTGGACGAAATTATAGCAGCAAATACAGAGCAATAAATGTACCATCAATTGTTGTATAAATAACAAACTGAAAAAATACATTTTTCGGGAGAAAGTTTCCAATGTTTACATTTTTACAATCAACCCTTCCTTTTTTTGTCACATGAATCCCATCCAATTTGACATTTTAGCTGTTCCATTCCAATGAAAAAAGGTTTGTTCGTTTGTTTGACCTCTTATTTTTTCATATTAGAAACCACATTTCCCACATATGTGATGGTATTATCACATTACGGAAATTTGATTTTGTATGGGAAATTTAATCGTATTTGCAAATTGATTTCCGAAATGAGCTTTTTTGCTCAGTGAGAACGTAGTATTAATTAGAATAGCACCTTACGGATAACAAAAGAGTTCGAATGAGACACAAACATCTCTTTCTTCCCTGTACTGCCAATTTACGTTGGACAGAGTGTAGTCTTTGTATGATCAACCCTAACCTGAAGTATGATTCATTCTCTACTGCGATGATTTTAATGAAAAAAATTTCCAATGACTTTTACAACCAACTTCTCAAGTTAAATTTCAGTTCCATCATGTTTTGTGTTCCAAATTCCAATACAATGATAACGCTCTACTGCGTCACACGCTTTTACCTATTTGCCTGAATGATGACAGCACAAAAAAAGACAGCTGATTTTGACATTTCCTTCAACCGAAAAACTATTTTGCATTCCAATAAGTTAAATATTTCACTGAAATTCCCTACAAAAATATTATGCTGGACAAAGTAAAGCATGTCATTCTCGTCCTTTCCGGAAAGGGCGGCGTTGGTAAATCAACTGTCAGCACACAGCTTGCACTGGCCCTCAAAGAACACGGGTTTAAGGTCTTTAAAGACAATTTCGCAACTTCCCCAATATAAGGAAATTATTTTTGATTATATTCCCTAGGTCGGTTTGCTGGACATCGACTTGTGTGGTCCAAGTGTACCATTCCTCCTCGGACTCGAAGGTAAAGAAATATACCAATGCGACGAAGGTTGGGTGCCTATTTACTCATCCGAGGACAAAATGCTAGCCGTCATGTCCATAGGATTTCTACTCAAAAATCGAAACGATGCAGTAATTTGGCGAGGCCCGAAAAAAACAATGATGATCCGACAGTTCTTAACGGATGTCAAGTGGGATGACTTGGATTACTTGATAATTGATACTCCTCCGGGAACTTCCGATGAACATATCACTGTGATGGAATGTATGAAAGAGGTGAAATGTGATGGTGCTATAATTGTGACAACACCGCAACAAGTTGCCTTAGATGATGTCAGAAAAGAGATTACGTTCTGCAAGAAGACAAACATCAACATTTTGGGAATTGTTGAGAATATGAGTGGTTTTGTATGCCCAAATTGTACGAACTGCACAAACATATTCTCCTCCAATGGCGGTGTGGAGCTGGCGAAACTCGTAAATGTTCCACATTTGGGAACATTGCCTATTGATCCGAGAGTTGGGGTTTTAAGTGGAACACCTGTGTCGGTGCTTACGGAATTACCTGGCTCTCCGACTTCAGAGGCTTTCAAAAAAATTGTAGCTTCTCTCACGGAGGGTGTTAATGTCGCGTGAGATTTTTGTAACAAATAAAAAGAATCATTGTTCCAAGTATGATTGTTCTTGATTTATGACCTGGAGAGTACATTTTCGACGCGTATTGTTCCGCCATCAACAAAAACAATTATTCCATTCAAACTATTTATTTTCCTCGTTAACCTATAAGCTACATTTAAATTAGAGATACGGATCGATGTCCATCGAACTTCGGTGGCTCTCTGTTTCGGCACCTACCGCACATGCCATTAGTGTGTTTACAGATTTTTCTTCACCCGCCTTGTACACATAACCGTTGGCCTTGTCAATCAAATTCCTAAGTCTTAGCAAACTCTCGCTGCTCTTTACATCCAACGGTTGAAACGACACTAGACTATAATCCTCCACCATCGACACAATCGCAGCGTTTAATTTTGCATACTTCAGCATCGTGGGCGATAGATCCAGTGCTTCTAGCAGATACTTTAAATCAAGTACATTTGTGTAAAAATCCAAATTGAAATGTAACTTCGCTTCGTTCTTCTTGAATAGATCGGCCTTGCTCAAGACATTCACGTGCGGCAGGCCCATCTGAAGCATCGTACTCAAGGCCATGAGAAGAGTTGATACAAATTTTGTTGGCTCCGAGCAGTAGTGGGAGTCAATCAAATTTACAACACACAAATGATATCCGAGGCGCTCTAACTTTGTGAATATATTCGACATGGACTTATGGTGGGTGTACAACTCTACTTGACCAGGGCAATCGAATAGGAAGTAGTTGCAGGTGGATTTTTTAAGTTCACCCAAAAACCAGTCAAAGTTCTCCTCCAGGTATTCCATGCAGTACATAAGCGCACCATTTGGACCGAGTTTTAGGCTGTTCATTGCGTCCTCGACGGTGATTAGATTCATCACATCAATTGACGGTGTGTACGTCATATTTTCATTTGCCGGATCAAGATTTACCACGGTAACATTGCGTCCTAGTTCTTTGTAAAAGTCGTAAACATGTTGACAGTACGTTGTTTTGCCAGAGCCTGGTGGTCCAATTACGAGCTGACCGTAAATAGGATTTTGAAAAGTAATGTTTGCCGGCGATAACATTTTTGTGAAAGCAAAAACAAAATGTTTGATTGCAAATGACAGCCATGGTTGTCAAACTGTTTGTCGCTAGGTACTTAACGTTCGTTGGGTTTGTTCAGCTGGTATTCAATAATAAGGTGGTGATATCACTTATTGGGACACAAAAACACTTTTTGCTGAATCTTCATAATTCTTTTGATTGAGCAATAAAAAAATTTCAAGTTATTGAAAATCTTGAATTTATTTATTAAAGCTACATGAAGAAGGTAGAACAGTGAAAAAAAATTTTTTTTTAATAAAAAAGGCAATCAAAACTCAAAGCAGTTTTACTCTACCAACGACTCAGTACGGCCATGTGCCAATTGCGTTAAAATTTTAGCCAGTGGATAATTTTTGACATTAGTGTGGTGAATAGAGACTTCAAAATTTTAACCTGCTCAACAGCTCACTAAAATTTAACCAGTGGCTAATTTTTGACATTTGGTACACCTACTGAGGAGTGAGAGTGATGGAAAGCACACCAGTGTTCACATGTGTGGGAAAATAGCACACCATTCAGATTATCAAATAAAAGAAAAGAATGTGTATTTCATATCAGAAAATGTAAACAAAGTTGTAACATAAACTAAAATTGGGGTTTTGAGGATAGATGGTTACAAAAATGTTATGATTGCATTTGTTTTGCTATATTTTAAATTGAATTGCGTTATTTAAAGGACTTCGAGGATGATATTTTACAGATAGATGGATCGACTACTTAATCATGAACACAAATCGTACAAAAATAGTTTTGTAACTGATAATAATAAATAATTAAGGGTTTTTTGATGATCCCTCCTAGCTCTATTCTGTCTTTTTTTAGTACAAGTAAATATAAACAAAGGAATTTTGTGTCAATTCTCTTAGGAAATTATTGAAAATATTAATAAAAAATATCCCATTTAATCCAATTGGCACAGCAAAAAGCCAAATTTATGTGTACCCCTGCGGAAATGTCAAAAATTAGCCAGTTGATAAAATTTAACCCCATTATAACGCAATTGACACACGGCCTAAGAGCATGCGAAACCTTTTTTAGTATGAACCAAGGAGTTGAGTGTAGATAAAAAGAATTCGCTGAACGTTTTTTTCAAAAACTATTGCGTTCTAATTAACGTCTACTGTCAAGTTTGTAAAAGTGCTTGGCAAGCAAAAAAGGAACCCACCTACAGCAAACCGAAAAAATAGCGAGATCGAAATTCATCGAAACAATGGAACAAGAGTGTTAACATTGTAAATTAACTAAGACAAATTTAAGGGGTCTATATAATTCATTTGTTTGAAATCAAATTAATTCATTTTCAATGACGTTTAACCCAATTTAAGTGGTCATTCCGTATCCTTCGGTGACTTAAATCTGATGTTGAAAGAAATAAATCATTTGGGGGATAGATAAACAGGGACGGCCGCAAAAATGTATCATTTTTGTATGCATCCCAAACACACACTGGACACTTGAACATTGGCAGATAGTGCAAAGTGGCTCAGTCAGTCAGTTAGGGCCCAATTATAACTATTAATGAAAAACATCATTGGAACACACAACATGGATGGAAATTTTACTTGAGATGTTGGTTATATCAATCATTGAAAAATTCCGTCATTCTCTTACCACAGTGGGGGATGAAAAATACTGTTAGCGTTGATCATACAAAAGACTAATGACAGGTTGGAACAAACGAAGAAGTGACCCCACATCATTGCAACAAATGTGTTTCATTTAGGTGGAATGAGAAACATAATTACTTTAGAGAAATAAATCTTGATCATTGAAAAACAAAAAGTTACATATCCAAATTTACAATAAGATTGTAATTTTACGAACGTAAAATATATTCAATCTCATTTTAGGAATTTGTTTATTGAAAGAATTTTGTTCCTATAGTTCTCTTTTCGTTCTCGATAATTTTTTTTCAGTTTATCGCACGGGTTTGATATTTAAAGTGACTGATTAAATGTCAAAATAGCATTTCAAAAGTTTACAACGTTTACCATCTCAGTTTACGCACCCAATTCCTGTGAGAAAATTCCGCTATTGTTGGAAAAGATTTCCCATACAAATTTTGACAGTTCATTTATCACGTCGTAATTTTATCACGTTTACAACGTTTACGACGACTTTCCGACGTTGCATGAAAGCCGCTTATAATTTACAACAACTTGAAACAAAATGCAGTTGGGATGCGTTTATATTAAAAAAGCGGGTTTCGTGAAATGAGGCGTTTCGGATCTATGGCATTACAATTCAAAAATGTTATCTCAAATATAACATAACATACTCAAACCAAAATTAACTTTTGTTCAATCGGGCACAAAAAAAATCGGTAATCTGAAATTCCCAAATCAGAAACGCTATTGAAAATATTACAACATTGTGTCATCGATCCTCCGCGGCTGTGTTCGCGACGCCGATGACACTTCCAATTTGAATAAAAACTCAACGTACGTTCAGTTCGTCTGAAATATAATAATTGCCATATATGGCAATTTATGAACGGGCAAGTAGACAGCTGCTAGACAAGTGGACTAGTTGAACTGATTTTTTCGGCCGTACGGAGTTTTTTTTGTTCAAAATAAATAAAAAAAAAAGAATATTTGTCTATAAACTAAAACCACCAGTGTACAGTTCAATTGTTCTATTCAATAACAGAAGTAAACAAGTGAAAAATCCACCCAGTTCAAAATGGCCTATTCAAATAGTAAGTGCAAGCGGTGAAACTGAGACACCCCTACCCTCATTGTATATATCTATGTGCACAAGTGCCGGCTTTCTAATTTAAATAATAAAAATCTGTGCAAGTGTTTTCCACAACATCATTAACAAACCAATTAGGGACCCAGTGTCGCTCTTGAATCCGAGTTGTGTGTGCCAAGAGGGTGAATTAAATCTCTGCATACCACTCCCATGTCCATATCGATAATATTCGTTTTACATATATGTGTAGTCTGTATATATTTATCAAAAAATTAATTATTTCCTTTTTGTTCTACCTTTGCAGAGTTTATTTATGCATCTTTGCCAAGAACCCAGAGGGGACAACCCATCGTCTTGGGTGCCGATCCAAAGGGGAAAAATTTCCTCTACACAAATGGAAATTCCGTAATCATTCGCAATATCGAGGTAAGCTGGCGTCGTCAACTTTTGCATTTTAAATTCGCGAGAAGAAAAATAATCTATCGGACAAAAATTAATTATTGCCCGAGCGGTGGTTTTATTTTCGATTCGACTTGATGTACCGCTGCATAGTCCCACGCATTAATCTATTTTTGGTTTCTATCTCTTGTTTTTCGAATTTGTCCCATTAGAATCCAGCGATTGCCGATGTTTATACCGAACATTCGTGTGCTGTAAATGTTGCCAAGTATTCACCAAGTGGATTTTACATCGCGTCTGGCGGTAAGTAGTTGTGTGTGTGTGTTTTCTTGGACATTATTTATAAATTTTTCATCTAAAAAGTGGTTACAGTGAGTCATTAGGTTTTGTTTACTAGATGGAAAGTGCATACAAAGCTGAAAAGCTGAGAAGCCTTTCAAGTTAACTTTTGTTATCGAGTAGTGGCGAGCAATTTGGTTTCGATTCGGAGCGTGTGTAGTGAAGATAACTTTTTATTTCTGGAGGCAAGATAAAAAAAAAATCATCAAGAAGAGTGTTCTTTTGACATGTGGCAACAGCTGCAAGTTTTTAAAGTGATGTAGGTGAAACTTCATAGAATAAAACAAACAAACAACACGTTGATGGGCAATATGCAAAGCAAAAGATTTGGAGGAAGGAAATTCGGGCAATTCCAACGGTGCCATGGGTATTTGAGTCACTCCATCGTTATCAGGGATTTTTTTTAGAACTCTTTTGTTTTGAACGCCTTGGGATATTAAAATTCTTTGCTGATTAGTAGATTAGTTTTTATGTGGCTAAAATTAGCAGAGAGAAAAAAAAAGAACCGGTGGGTGTATCACCTTTTTTCTCGCCTATCATAGTGTTATCAGTATTCCTATTTATGTTGGAATGGGTTTCTTTTTTTTACAAAAAAACTATGACTGGCTGCTTTTTCGGGTCTCTATAATACAAAAAATACAATATTTCTACACCTTACCAAACATTTGATCAAAACTCTCAAAGGCCTATGAAGTCAGACCTTGAAGTGGCGATGGTCTGAACGATGAAGACCTTGTATGTGGTGGCTCTGTTCCGTCCAAAGTTTCATATCAGATAGCATGCTTTGACACAAAACTTAACTGGAAACACAACATCGAATATAGAGTAAGGAAGACGTGTGTTGTTTTTTATGAAATCCTTTGGAAAGAAGTGGGGACTTCAACCAAAGATGACCTTGTGGATGTACACAGCAGTGATACGTCCAATTCTCACATACGGCTCACTAGTATGGTGGCCCGCATTGAGTAAAGGCTACAACCTCACAAAATCTAAAAAGGCTGCAAAGAACGGCCAGTATAGGTACCACGGGCGCACTGAGGTCGGCGCTAACGGATGCCCTTGCATCTCTTTCCTCTCGACTTACACATTGAAAATACCGCTTTATGCAGTTCAGTAAGACTCAAGGAGTCAGGATGCTGGACTGCAAGGCGGTATGGTCACTGTAATATCCCGGACTCGTTACCAAACGGCGTGGTCTCGTTTCCAACAGACTACATCATACCCACACTAAGCTTCAAGAAAGGATTCCACGTAGGTTTTCCTACCAGAGCTCAGTGGATGAGGAACGAAGTAGTAAGAGATTTCGACACGGTCGTCTAAAACGACGGATCTAAGATGAACTGTGGTGTCGGGTTCGGAGTCTAATCAGAACCACTGAAAATATCAGTATCATTCGGCCTACCAGATTTTGCCAGCGTATATCAGGATAAACTACTGGCTATCCGAGAGGCTTGCACGCTACTGAGGCGTGACACTACGAAAAAGTAAAATATTGCTATCCTAGTAGATAGTCAAGCGGCCATTAAGGCCATCAACTCGGCTAGCATATCCAGGAATGTCGGAGCGATCTTGCCCACCTGGACGAACGCTTCAGGGTTACACTTCTCTGGGTTCCGGGGCACAGTGACATTGAAGGAATCGAGCGTTCAGACGAGCTGGCCAGGCAAGGCTCAGCTCTTCACGGCTTACTTGCGGGAAGGGTTCATATCCCGCTAGGTGCGGTTAAGGGACAAATCCACACATTCTTCCTGAAAAAGTCCGACTCCAAATGGGGAAGGTTAACAAATTACATCATATCGAGGAAGATATGGCCTTCCTACGACAAGAACTAAACGAAAGACCTACTGAATAGAGCCAGCCCAGACGTCGAAAGAATTACGGCGATAGTCACGGGACACTGGTCAATTGGATCCCATTCGGCCAAATTAGGGATCCCATACCATAAACCTCAATACCGCAGTTGCGGGAACACAAATGAAAAAGACACCCTCTCCCATTTCATTTGCAAATGTGTGGCAGTAGCAAGAGCCATATTGCTTGCGTTAGACCAACCATTCTTCGACAACCTTAGCGACATCTCGGGCAAAAGAATACAAGATCTTATCCGTTTTCTAAGGCTCACAGGCTGGGTCTAGTCACAGCCACAACTATCATAGTAATAAAGGTTACACGAGTCGTGGCATATAAGTGCTACTTGTGTTCATGCTAAACCGCCACTACTACCTACCTACCAAGCCTACTTCATGCACGACTGGTATTTTAGTTACCTATTCGGTGAGTTTATCAGTGCTCCAATTCTGTAGGATTTCAACCAGTTAAGATGAATGTTTAGAGATGGGCGTTTGTTTCTTGGTTTCTTGGTTTCTTCAATCTTGGGTGGAACAGTGGAACCAAGCTAAAGTAACAATTTATTAAAGTTTAACTAGAATGAACCGTTCCTAAGACTATTCATGAAGGCGGTTCTAGTAATTTGTAACCACTCGGGTGTTGGGTGACCTAGCTTTTCAATGTTCATTAATGTTTATGTGCGAATGTTTTTTTGAAACAGAGAATGGTACTTCCAATTTAAAGCTAATTCTGAACGCGACATTTTAAAAGCGTCTCATGACTGTTGGATGGGACAGAGAACTTATGTGTTGTCATTTTCTGGATTTGTATCAGTGACATCGCGCTTAGTAGTCGAACACAGGAACACTGCAACCACTGAAGATCACTGATTTCATAAGACAAGATCAAACAAAACAATGAATAGACAGTGAGCAAGCATATGAATAAATGCTTGGTTGTTTCGATCGCAAAATTCTTTCAAAAGTCCTATTTGCGTTGGCGGACTGTATGGGCAAGGATTCAACAAAGAAATTTACGATCTATATAACCACATGGACTTGGCCCAAAAAGCGGTCCAATGACCCAGACCAAAATCTTCGAATAACAAGAAGATGATCGAAGAAAAAGACTATCACTAGTCTAGCAATTATTTCACTGATTACCTCTGAGCATCTGCCGTAAAGAAAAGTTGTACCACTACAATTTCTCTCTGAGCGAATGGTGGCAAATCTGAGTTAGTGAGGTGTGTCGTTTGTATCGGGGTAATAGCATCTACAGGACATATTGTTTTTTTTTATACCTAAAGATCCGTCATATGGAGTAGAAACAGAGTGCATGAGAGAATTGATGATCATTGAGAAACTTCATAGTTTTAAGAACATCTATCTGAAGAGACGGCATTCACTTCTACTACCCATGCTAGTTTTTAGATATATATCCTAACATTTCTAAGAAAGACGCTTATGGAACGAATGAGCTATTGCCATAACAACCTTCATATAATGTCGCAGCAGTTTCAGCAACCCTTCTATGAATGGTACGTGCTGGGAAACTATTGGAATTATTTCGATATGGGATTCAATTAAATAATGTTAAGGTTGGGGCTATATTTCGTCATAGAAAAAGAAAATTAAAGTAAAGCAGCACTTTAAAGCTTTAAATGCATAGTTCAGTCTTGTAGTAAAAAATAAATGTATACTATATAAGCAAATACATACATAGATATTGAACATCCAGGTGAGGTTAGCCACGCATCTAATATCTTAAAACTGTCCCACAATGTGTATGCCAATCTATGAAAAAAGAAAGATGAAATATAATAACAAGAGTAACATAAAAAATAACATACAAACATATAGTAGAAATGAAAATTAATAGGAGGGCTATGTTCATTTGTCTCTTTGTTTATTGATCGGACGTGCGATATTTGAAAGACACACAAGACAGGGAGCTGCACCATATAGACGTAAAGTCCAATTAATAATGACACAAACAACGCTATACCAAAACTCGTTTTGTTACAAAGCAAGCTAACAATAAAATTAACTACCAGGAGATTCCAATCAATGTACGTAAAATCCCCCTCTAACTAAAGAGGAGAGTGAATAAACGTCTGCGGACATCTCGGAGCTTTGCTTCTGCGTTGTAGGTTGTGGAATTAGTGAAAGAACCGAGATGTTTGGATTAGACGTCCTCATCTTTGTCGCAGAGATAATCAGCCCTATCGAGGTATCCGTCGGAGCAGATAATTTGCCGCAACGCATATTTCTTCGACGTTCAAATTCCATTCGAGGAAAAAATACTACACAAATGCAACGGCTTCACTTCACTACAATTCGTAAATAACTTCCGCGAAGAATTTGTGTCGGAGGAAATCGGAAAAAAAATCCACTTAGTTGTCAATAATTTACAGAAAAATGCTCCTAAACAGAATTCGCCGGGATGCGTTACAAAATGTCGGAGAAATATTCCTAACACATTTTCGGCAGAATACATCGAAGCTAAAATCCTCCGAATCGTACAAAATCGGAGAATTTCCCGCTCCGACGGATACCTCGATAGGGATAATCAACTTCGTACAAAGAAATGAAGGGAGAAGCTAGGTTTGAGGTCCTGTATGTGCAATTAATGCCAAATATTTCATTATTTTCAAAACAAAAAAACAACGGAATGTCCTCTCAACCCGGCACCCTACAGACTTTCTATCGGACGATAGTTTGGTCGGGCTGTTAATGATGTATGAAGATGTATGGAAGTGCAGACACCACAACGATTTGGAATCGGCCGATAAAATAGTTCGATAGGCTACCCGATTGCCTTCAGACTTAAGTATCGGCCAACTGCTAATAAGTATGGCGTTATAGCAACGCGCGCACACTATCGATTTTTTATTCGGCCGATTGCTTATTTTTCTCCAATCTTTGGCGCTAATTTGTCACATTTGGAGTTTAGAAAACCCACTAGTGGAGACACGTGGAGACATTATCGGACCATTCTTATTCGAAAATGCAACTGGTCAGGCAGTAACAATGAATGGATTTCGTTATCGTGACATGATAACTCCGTTTAGGCCTAAATAAGAAAATATTGGTGTGACTAACATGGGGTGCCACATGCCAGACAGACAGAGAAACAATTCAATTACTGCATGAGTCATATCCTGCGAACGCTCTATGCAAAATCCAATTACCAAACTAGCAAATCGTTCGAGAGCCGTCGGCGGGCTGTTGTATAGTGTGAGCACTCATCACCAATCCGACTGTTTAATCGACCCAGTGTGCGCGATAGCAGCCCAACGCGACCAAACTAAATGTGTCGTCATGTAGTTTGCAGTGTTCCCTTCGTTTCGCTATCGCTTGTGATAAACATGCCTCCGAATCAAAAAATCGCTCACTATGGAGCGAACGATTGCACGCTCTCCGTTAAGGGTTCATGTGCTGGACTTGCAGCAAAGCATGAACGTCGTTCTGCATGGTATACGTTTTTTTCGAGGCTTTTGGTTGTTTCTTAGGGACCAGTCCCTTTCTTGGACTACCGTAGTGCCTACCACCTTCGATTCTAAGAAAATGAAAGACGCTTCGTATCTTCTAATGAGACTGTATGTTTACCGTCAAATTTTGTATAGAAGCAAAAAAGGAAATGGAAAGTTTACACAGCATGGCTATCTCTGCGGTTTAATGCATGAAACATGTTTGAATCAGATAGGCTCTTGTTTTGCAAAAAAACAGATCGTGTACCTCTTCCGCTTGATAATACGGCAAATGTTCAAAGTTAATGTTGTTAGTTGAGTCACGACACCTGTGGAAATAACCATCATATTTGCGTCACTTGATGATGAATCATCTAACATTTGTTGATACAAATAGCTGTACTAAGCAACGATGTACCTACTTTTATGTTAGACTCATGAATTATCACTTAAATCCTTTTGCAGATCAATCTGGAAAGATCCGAATTTGGGACACAGTCAACAAGGAGCACATCCTAAAGAATGAATTCCAACCTATCGGTGGACCGATCAAGGATATCGCATGGTCGCCTGACAACCAAAGAATTGTCATCGTCGGCGAGGGCCGCGAACGTTTTGGTCATGTTTTCATGGCCGAAACAGGCACTTCTGTCGGTGAAATCTCCGGCCAATCGAAACCAATCAATTCGTGTGACTTCAGGCCCGCTAGACCATTCAGAATTGTGACTGGCAGTGAAGATAACACAATTGGCATCTTCGAGGGTCCACCCTTCAAATTTAAGATGACCAAGACAGAGCACTCGCGATTCGTGCAAGCAGTTCGGTACTCGCCCAGTGGCCATCTCTTCGCATCGGCCGGTTTCGATGGAAAGGTGTTCATCTATGATGGAGCCACGTCCGAGTTGGTTGGAGAAGTCGGCAGCCCTGCTCACAAAGGTGGTGTTTATGGTGTGGCATGGAAGCCCGATGGAACTCAGTTGCTCACCTGCTCTGGGGATAAGACTTGCCGCTTGTGGAATGTTGAAACTCGCGAGCTCATCAGCGAGTTTGTCATGGGAACAACTGTTGATGATCAACAGGTGTCCTGCTTGTGGCAGGGAGAGCACTTGCTCACCGTCTCACTGTCGGGTAACATTAGCTACTTGGATGTAAACGATCCAACAAAACCACTGCGCATCATCAAGGGCCACAACAAGCCAATTACTGTTTTGGGTTTGAGCGATGATAGGAGCACTATCTACACCGGCAGTCACGATGGTGTGGTCACAAATTGGAACTCTGGCAGTGGTGTCAACGATCGTATCGGCGGTGCTGGACATGGCAATCAGATCAATGGCATCGTCGCTTGGGAGGATTTCGTCTACACCTGCGGCATTGATGATTCTCTGCGAAAGATCAGTGTCGAGGGCAATACGTACTCGGACTTTGTTGTGAAACTAAACTGCCAGCCAAGAGGGCTCACCATCTTCCGCAAGGAGAACATGATTGCCATTGCATGTGTGAAGGAGATCACTCTGGTGCAGGACAACAAGAAGGTATTCTCGCTGCCAATCAAGTACGAGGCTAGCTCGATAGCATCCAATTCAGAGACAATGGAGTTGGCTGTAGGCGGTGACGACCAAAAACTAAGGATATACGCTTTAAATGGAAGCACTTTGGAGCTGAAACACGAGTTGGAGCACCTGGGTGCCGTGACAGACTGCACGTACTCACCCGACAACAAGTTGCTGGTCGCGTGCGACGCCCACCGTAAGGTTGTGCTTTATTCTGTTCCTGAATATAAGGTGAGTGATAGTGTAGAGTAGGTAAATTAATTTTGTAACGCCTTGTATCGCTTGTTTTTAACGCTTTCAATTTTGGGATAATATCTAGACGGTGAGCTAGGGTTGATTAAGGTTTTGATATGATTTATTTGACTTACACTTTCCTTCTTGCAGCCTGCACATAACAAAGAATGGGGCTTCCACAACGCACGCGTCAACACCGTGGCTTTCTCGCCAAATTCACTTCTAGTCGCCAGTGGTTCATTGGACACAACCATAATAATCTGGTCGGTAGCCAACCCATCGAAACACACTATCATTAAGAGTAAGTACACTCTTGTCTCCCTCCCTCTATGAAATTACAACAATTGTTTATTTTGCAGATGCCCACCCACAGTCACAAATCACACGTTTAGTGTGGTTGGACAACAACACTGTGATCTCAACCGGACAGGATTGCAACACAAAAGTCTGGGAAGTCGAAACTATCTAAAACAGAACACCGAAAACCTAAATATTCAGTAAACGAACACGCATTGTGTTGTTGATTTATTTAAACACAAACAATCAAATTCACAGACACACACATATATTTTCTAACAAAATTATAAGAACGTAATTTATTTTCTACTAGAATTTTCGTTTCCTTTTGTTTTTCGTTTTCTTCTTTCAAATTATGATCATCAAAGAGAAATACAATTTCGTTACACACTTAAGTTAATCAAAGAGAAACACACGTATATTTATATATATTTTTTAAAATAACAAAAGAAAAAAGTATTTCGTCAACAAAAAGCTGTTATTATATTTAATGCATTTTTAAATGTATGATTTACACACATATTTATTATTTTTCTTCGTCTTCTTATTTTGGGGTATTTTTCTCTTTATTTTACCTGATTCGTGTTTTTTTTTTTGCTGCAAAATGATTAATCCTATCTAATTTTGTTTTCCTAGATTTCCATTTTTTGTTTTGTAAATTTATTCTGTAATAACGTCAAAATGATTTAAATAAATACAAAGAAAGAAAAAAATAACATTTATACGAAATTGTGGTGTTTTATTTGCCTACTGACTTACTTATCGGGCTCCCGACCCGTGAAGAGCTTCATCCTCTACGAGCCTGGGCTCGCTGCTTAAAGTTATGTAGACCAAGCGCTTAGGCATCCGCGATAGCTTGGTCTTTGAAACGGAGGTTCGGTTTTCCTTGCCTTCTCGAACCTGGGGGCTGGGATTCGAAGATCCTCTTAGCTGGAGCATTATTGTCCATTGGCTCGATGTGGCCGAGTTAATGAAGTCGACGTGTTTTGGCTCTTTCGACTACATCCACATCTTGGTACAGCTTATAGTGTTCGCGGTTGTAACTTCTCCTCCATTCATCCACCTCGCGCACAGAACCAAAAATTCGCCGAAGTATTTTTCTTTGTAAATAGTACAGTATCTGCTCTTCCTTCTTACTTATTGTCCAGCACTCGGCGCCATAAAGCAGAACTTCGAGTTAGATGTTTAAAACCCAGTTGTTTCGCC
The DNA here is from genome assembly GCA_932526625.1 of Rhingia campestris. NCBI lineage: Eukaryota > Metazoa > Arthropoda > Insecta > Diptera > Syrphidae > Rhingia > Rhingia campestris. The sequence goes on along the minus strand of OW052184.1, from coordinate 105,116,423 downwards.
AAACCGAAGTAGCAACGGTTTCTTAGGGTAATTTTTCGCTGGATCTCCACTAGGGTGTCATTAGTGGAGTTTATGTTTACTCCGAGGTAGGTGAACTCCTTAACAACCTCGAAATTGTTGTTATTAATAGTGACGATTTGAACTACGCGGTGGAGAGAGAGGCTTGTTTTGTTTGTTGATAGCATGTACTTTGTCTTGTCCTCATTAACTTCCAAGGCCAACGGATTCGCCTGTTCTTCAATGAACGCTTTTTAACGCGATCGATGATGTCAATATCGTCCGCATAGCCCAGCAGCTGGACGGACCTGTTGAAAATAGTGCCTTCCGTGTTGAAACCTGCCCTGCGCACTATCTACTCCAGTGCGAGATTGAAGAAGTCACATGATAGCGCGTCTCCTTGCCGAAATCCGATGCATGTTTGGAATAGTTCGGAGGAGCTACTTCCAAACTGCACGTTGCAGCGCGTGTTTTCCAGCGGCACGCGACACAGTTTTGCCGGGATTATGAATTCGTCCATCGCCTTATAGAGCTTCTGACGATGTATGCATCATACGCCACTTTGAAGTCGATGAATAGGTGGTGAGTTTCGACTTGAAATTCGTTGGTCTTTTCTAGGATTTGCCTCAGTATGAAAATTTGGTCTATAGTCGATCTGAAGGGCCGATAGCCACACTGGTACGTGCCGATTAGTGCAGATCGGTTTTAGACTTTCACACAGTACGTTGGATAAGATCCTATCCAACGTATATATCCCTGTGCGACATTAAGCAGGGATATGCCTCGATAGTTTTTGAAAGACATAGGATCGCCTTTTTTGTAAATGGGGCATATGGAGCTGATATTCCAGTCATCGGGTATGTTTTCTTCCACCCATACTTGATTGATGATTCGGTGCATGTTCCCTACCAAAACATCACCATCGTATTTAAAAAGCATCGCTGGTAAGCCATCAGAGCCTGCGGTCTTGTTGTTCTTTATGATTTTTTATAGCCAGGCCAATTTCTTCTATACTAGCTGGTGGAACTAGTTCTTTATTGGCTGGACGTGGGTTCTTTTCTTGCCCTCACTCTCTCTCTCTCTACATGCCCAATAAGCAGCTGCTGGAAATACTGCTTAAACACATCTACTATTCCCTGTGATTCGGTGATTAGGTTTCCTACGCTGTCTCGAAGAGCCTGCGTTCCTGTTTTGTAGCCAGCAGCCAAGAACGGTAAGGGTCTTGGCGGCAAATCTAACCTGGTCTCATCATTGACAGAACATGCCAACTAGGGAGACATAGATGAAAACGAATACAAAACTGTTACGCAACCAAGTCAGTGAGGAAACTATTAGACTTGCAAAGATGTTAACGAAATAAAGGCAATTTTGACAAACAGGGGGTGTCAACATACCAATGTGAGTCAATCCACAGTCGAAGAGTATGATTTCTTAGAATGCAGTTGCCGTCAAGTGCTCTGAGCACCTTTAGCACGGACATAGTCAAGATGTACGATCAGCTATTCAGTCCCCTGGAATGTCAGTGTCACTGAACCCAACATAAATTGAATTAATACTTAACGGTGCTTGAAAGTAAAAAGGAGACCCTCTGAACTGCGCCAACTACAGAGGCATAAGTCTCCTCAACATCGCCTACAAGATCCTATCTGCCGTTTACCAACAACCTGATCGGTCCTTATCAGTGTGGTTTTAGGCCGGGAAAGTCCACAATCGATCAAATTTTCACACTTTGTCAGATCCTGGAAAAAAACCCAAGAAGTCCAAATCGATACCCACCACATATATATCGATTTCAAAGCCGCATACGACAGCATTTATATAGACGAACTTTACAAAGCCATGTCTAGTTTTGGTAAACCGCCTAAACTCGTCCGTTTGTGATGACGATGGAGAATTCTCGCTGCTCTTTAAGGGTCGGAAACGACGTCACCGACACATTCGATACAAAAAAAAAGGATTTAGGCAAGGCGATTAGAGGATTGTGCATAACTCCCGAGCCAACACCAGAGGCACAATTTTCCAAAAAATCGGTGCACCTACTAGCATTTGCCAACGATATTTACATCATTGGTAGGATTCAACGTGATGTCATAGCCACGTTTGCTATTATAGAGAAGGAAGCGGCAAAAATGGGTTTAGCAGTTAATGAGGCAAGTATATGCTGTCAATACGAAAGGACACACAACATCCACGAATTGGACAGAACGTCATCATTGACAGATATAACTTTGAGGTAGTAAGTACGGGACTTTGTCTAACTTCGCTATTAACTCTGACAACAACATCTCGTCAGAAATTGAGCGAAGAATTACTCTTGCCAACCGCTGGCAATTTAGAATTAACAAAAGCGGATGAAGAAATCCTTGGTCGAATCGAGAGGAAAATTCTTCGGTCCCGTTTGCGTTGACATAGAGACGAAGATTCAACCACGAACTATACGAGCTGTACAACGACATACCCCTGGTCAAAAAAAAACTCCGATTTGGACGTTTAAGATGGCTAGGACATGTAGAAAGAATGGACACCAATATTCCGGCACGCAGAGTTTTCGATTCCTTGCCATACGTTGGACGCAGTAGAGAAAGACCTAAGTGGCGCGCACAAATGGAAACCGACCTCAACCACCTTGGAGTGCGCAACTGGAGGCAGTTAGCTAAGGATCGGGCTAATTTGAGAGGCATGTTGGTTGAGGCCCAGGTTCATTTCGGACTGTAGCGCCACTTAAGTAAGTAAGTAAGTAAGTACACGTTATGAAGGCCAGAGATCATGCATCTATGATAAAGGCTTTACGATTTGTTGAGATGCAAAGCCACTATAAAAAAATATTGCGAAGTTTAGGTATTAGTCTAGTCACCTTCCACCCCTTGATATTTTTGGCAAACAAATGGCAGCTAACTCAGCAATCCGTCTTAAATTCATCCAACAGTGGTTAAATATACAAGAGGGCTCAGTGTATATTTAACCACTGTTTGGCCACTTCAAAATTCTAACGAAGAGACAATTATTCCTGACAACACCGATTACACCCTTACCAGGTTAAGAGGATAAGAGTTTCCAGGTCACAATCCCAGACAGATAGTCATAGGTAGGAGTATAGAACCTGTGCAAAATGACTCAACCGTTTTTTATACCGATGGCTCGAAAATAAATGACGGCGTGGGTGCTGGTGTCTTCTCCGATAGGCTAAATCTCAGCCTATATTTCCGTTTTCCTAATCACTGCAGCGTGTTCCAGGCGGAACTCATGACGATTTTCGTAAGAAAATACCGCTTGTCGACAAAGATGAAGATGAAACGGTCCAAAGTCCAGTCATCGAACATATGGCGTTTTCTATGTTCATTAACTTTGAGCTAGTGGACTAGTTGGATTAAGTTGACGTTCTAAAAACATTAAAATGTATGTAAGGGGATTTTAAAGAATTCAATAAAAATTACAGAAAAAAATGCTGTGGTCTGTGGTTGGGTTTTTTTTAGTGGCATTTTATGTAATTTGTGAGCGTAAAAATTGTTAATTTTTGTTTAACCTTCACCTTAAACGCCACCAACTAAAATAATTTGGAGTCATTTCGAAAAAATTGTGACATTGCAGAGTTTCGTTTGAATTCGATATTTATTAAAGTGCTGTGGGCTACACAATATTTCTTGTTTTTCAATCTGCTGCGTAAACGAATAAATCAGAAGGTTTTCCGACGCGTGAGCAAGCTACATAGAGCTGCCCATGTTAGAAGCATGGATTCTCCAAATTTAATCCACACACTTGCAACGATTGTCCTTGTGCTTTGTTGATAGTCATTGCGAAAGCGTGGAGCGCCGGAAACTGCAAACGTTTGAATTCGAATGAAACATCGGTCGGGATCATTGGGACATGCGGCAACAGTACGTCTTCAGCTTCACATTTGAATTTTCCAGTCAAAATTGTTGCCTCGATAACATTGTTCATCATTTTCTTGACTGAGAGTCTGGTTCCGTTGCAATGTCATGGTGGATTTATGTTTCGAAGAAGAATGATGTGTACGCTAATTTTCAATCTATGAACGTGCGATGGCATGCCTGGCAAATCAAGTGAATTCAAGAATTCAGTTAACTATCCAACTGAATTCTTGAGAACTTCGTCTTGATTCACCACAGTATCGATGGACTTATATGTTGTCGCTTCGAAGGGTATTCCATTCTGAATGGTGAAGTTGATGGCATTCGAGAATTGTTGAAATCGATTTTAATTCCACTCACGATGATATCCAAAAAAAACTGCACAGTAAATGTTTTCGGAACGTCAATCAGCACCTTCACATTCACATTCACATTCGATGATCTTCGTGATTTCACTGTAGAGAATGAATAAAATCAGCTCACGGAAACTATGAAAATTCAATTCGATTGAATTATTTATCTAAATTAATTTAACTCACAATGAAATGCACAAATCTATTCGAAAAACGACAATATTGGCTGTTCAATGTGAGCCATGAATTTCATAATTCTTATGTCACCCACAACTCGAGACATCATCATTTGTTCGCTGTTTTCGTTTCAATTCAAATCAGCATGAGTTGTCACGGCAATATATGAACTTTATTGGAATCACAGTGGCGACATCTGTCGAAAATTGGCCATACCAACTCAGAAACCTTCATAGTTAATGATTCTATAGAGGACATACAAACATTCATTTTTTTATAAGATTCCCAAACTCGAAATATTACGTAGGTATGGATCCCAAATTGTTTTGTTTTCCAGAATAATTGGTATCAGAAAAAATTTACAAAAATGACATCAAAATTTTTCTACATTTTTTTTATTTGATTTATTCCTTTTTGAATTTGTAGAATTTAACGTTTTATTTATTTTTTTTTAATAATTAATAAAAATGTAACATCCATATGCAATACTTAAATTTAAAAATAACAAAATAAATTAAACAGGTAAACAGTTGTCTTTTTTGTGTGTTTGACTAGGAAGGAGTCACACGTCGACAGTGTAACGACTTTCCAGTCAATCTAGTGTATAGTGTTTGGTGTAAAAAGTAGGTAAAAATTGTAAGGACCCAAAAGGATCAATGGATACTACTACTACATAAACATAATAATGATTTAAAAATAAATTAAACAAAAATCGAATTAATAAAAATTAAATTTTATATTTTAAACTGTAGCCTCAAAGAAAATAAGAATACAGATAGATGTGCCTTGGAAATGGTTATATTTGACTAGGACCACAAGCGGAGAACACTCAAAGGATCTATCGGTGCTTAGTGTTTAGGGTTTTGCATAATCATTTTTTTTTTATAAATCAGATCTTCTGTACTATCACAGCCGGGGACGAAATACTAATCAAAAGGATTGAATGACCACAATCACGGATTGGAGAGGGGACAGGGCTGAATCATGTGACTTTTATGGTTTGGCAGCACTGTCAGGGGGAAACGTTGTGGAATTTTGTTGATGTTCGGTGGGTGAGGAGGATGTTGGTGTGGTTTCCCGCTTCACAATGATAGTATCACTTCCTGATCCGCATGATGATGTTGTCGCCGTTGTCAGTGGAGGTAGTTGCTGTTGCGTTGGTGGCGGTCCTGAGGTAAGATGAAATTGATTTGGCATAAACATAAAAGCTGGATTCAGTTGTGCCGCCATTTGTTCTTGTTCGGATACTGTTGCTAGGGGAAAGGCTGTACTTAAGCCCTTTGCTCGTTTTCGACGTGCTTCCGATTCACAGGGACTCGGTGCGCCAGGGTGCCGATAGGAGACATGCTTGCGTAGGGCATCCTTACTTCGTGACACGTGGGAACATACGTTACAAGCATACCTGGTTATAATGAAAAGTAATATTTTTTTAGATTTCAAGTTCATTGGGATGGTACATTTTGAGCTTAATAATTACGATGATGAGTAGTATTATGTTGACTTTTGATTCGGTTACATTTGTACTTTTTCCTGTAGGGCGAGTGAAATATATCAAACTCAATAAAGAAATATAGGCCTACAAACTGCTGTGTGAATTAACTTCATTAGGTACCAGTCCTTTTAATCAGAGCTTACAAAGATTGTCGAATAATTGATATTTTAACCTAAACCTGCCTTAACCAACGAAGATCTTGTGCCACATGTTATTAAAGGCTTGCAAGAGGTCTAAGAATTCAGCTAAGCAAATTTATCTCAGTACCGTAACTTATAATCGAAGTTAAGCGAAGCAAGAAAACACTTCCCCCGTGGAGGAATGAAGATCTCTCCAATCTCAGACAGATGACCAGATCGATTTTCAATGTCTGCCACAAACACAATTTCTGGCATCCTTATAAGGACTGTTTAAGTCTTTATAAGAAAGCCATTAAAACATCCAAAATTGATTCCTGGATGGATTATTGGCATTCTATTGAAACCCTCAAGGACTCCGCAAGGCTAAGCTAAATTCTGTCTAAGGAACACTCCAACCCTTCTTTTCTGAGAAGGTCAGATGGAGGGTGGACAGAATCCTATGCGGAGACCCTGGAACTCTTGTTCCATGGAACGCGGGAGATCTCGGCAAGAACAAACTACACCACACAGTAATATCAATTCAATAATTTCCGAGAAAAAGATTTCCCGGGCTATCCGGGACCTGACGGCTACAGAGAACGCAAGACCTAACAGTGCCATGGCTGGCGACAATTTTTAGAACATGCTTAATTCTAAACCACGTACCTTACTCGTGGAGACGGGCTCGATTGGTATTTATACCGAAGATTAGCAAACGCGGCCACGATACCGCGAAGGACTTCAGACCAATCAGTCTAACCTCCTTTGTACTAAAAACACTGAAGCGCGTTCTAGACATCCACATGCGAAGTTTTCTAGAAGTATCTTCGCTTTCCAAATCACAGCACCAGGTAGTGCGGACAATCAAAAAATCCTTACACCATAAGGAATACACTCTAGCATCCTTCTTAAATATAGAGGGAGCTTTCAACAACGTCCTCACTGTAGCTATTCTTGAATCTCTGATCGAGCTATATACAAAGGCCTTCAAATCGGCTACCATATCCTATAAACTGGTAAAGGAATGCTGGAATGAACTTGCCCACCTTGGCGAGCTTTTTAGGGTCACACTTCCCTGGGTTTTAGGGCACAGTGACATTGAAGGAAACGAGCTCACTTGCGACAAGGGTATCCCGCTAGGTGCGGTTAAGGGACAAATACACTCATACTTCCTGGATAAAGGCCGACTCCAATTGGAGAATGTTAACAAATTGCGTCACACCGAGGACGATATGGCCCCCTTACGACAAAAACAGAACAAACGATCTACTAAATAGAACCCGCCCAATTGGAGACCATGCGGCCAAACTAGGAATCCCATACAACCCTTAACGCCGCAGTTGGGGGAACATAAATGATAGAGAAACTCTCTCCCATTTCATCTGCAAATGTCCGGCACTAACAAGAGCCAGATTGCGTAAAATCTACAATTTTTCGACGGTAGGTACATGTACAAATATTTCCAAAATACACATATTGCCCAGTCGACTTTGAATGTGATTTTCATGATTGGAACGAATCTCAAAGCGATCAACCCTTGGGACTGATGAACTTAATTTTTTAAGGACGTCCCCTTGATCGTTTCGGCTGTACTACAGTTTTTGATCGTCTATCGCCGAATAAATGACATTGGATAATAGAGTTTTGAAAGGCAAGAGGATATAATGGAGTTTCGAAAGTCAAGTCTGCATGTTTATTTTGCTAAACATAGCTGGTCTCGAAATGGCGGTAAACTTGTTTTCAAAAGTTAGTTTGGCTTACCTATGGTGTCAAATGAGAGTTAAAAATTGGGATAAATTTAAGAATGTTACTGTGCCCATGGATCATGGTGGACAACTTTAACCCTCTCTGAGTTAAGTTTTCTGATTGGAATAAGCTTGATATTAAGTATAGGGAAAGTAGGAGAAGATAAGCAAAGAACGTAAGGATATCAGTAGGATATCTTACCATGATCCCAATTGCAAGTTGCGGTGAAGTTAGTTTGGTTATCATGTACCCATATAGTCCGATAAGAATTTGAATTAATTCAAGAATGTTACCTGACTCAAGTCTTCTGATTGGAACCTCCTTAATTACAAGGTCTAAGGAAAGAAGGTGAAAGGCAATGTTAGAGTATCAATAGGACATGATCATGATCCCAATAGCAAATGGCTGTAAAGTTGTTATTAAAAGTTAGTTTCGGCATGTCAGATGGGAGTTGGGATTGATTCAGGAATGTTACTGAATGTTACCTGACTCGATATCAGCTTGATATAAAAGTCTAGGGAAAGAGGGTGAAAAAGCAACGTATCGTAAGGGCATCAGTTTGTAAGGATCTGATGATACCAATTGCAATTCCCTGTATATCTGTTATTGATATTCCCTCTAGGGTCACCAAACTATATGTATAAATCGAATGATTACAACAAGCATAGTAAAGTCAGATATTTTACCAATTTTCTACGGGCGATGTTGCGGAAATCTAAAAGTTCGTTCGCTATTTGTTCATTTTGTTGTACACGAACACGACATACATTTCTCAGATCATAGCCAGTTGCTCATGGGCTCACATGATCTCGCACTAAAATTAAAATCCCCAAATCATCCGTAGTCTATCCCGGTCGAAAAGGATTAGCAGAAGATGTGAGCTAACTCCACCTTGTGCTGATGCTATCTAGTGTTGACTGAATGATTCTAGATTTCCCGTCAAAGATAGACACCAACGAATAGATATTTTACAGATTTTCTTCAATAAAGGATAAAAATCTGAATGTCTGTTGTTTATGGTCCTGATATTGTAACAGCCAATCACGCGCAGTTTTGGTTTCGTCGATTCCGTTCTTTGAAAACGATTATCACTCAGCCGGTAGTCGAGACCTCATGATCAATCGCTCAGTAATAGTCTGTGATTTGACGATTACTGTTTTAAGAGAAGCAAATAAGGTGATATCGCTGACAGCAAAAACGACTATTGATCTTACGTGATTCAAGATGTATCGTAGAAATGCTATCGTCAAACGATAATCACTTTACGGAATGAGGGCCCGGAATTGGAAGTCAAATTGTCGAAAATGTCGATAGAATCATTGAAGTCGTCGAGTCTGATCGTCGTGTAAGAACGTATGGAACCAGAAGAAGTATGGGTGCCACACGAGTTAACGCAAGAAAACCTTAATGAACCGAATTTCCATCTGCGAACTGCTGAATTGCAATAAAATCGACCCATTTCTGGAGCGGATTGGAATGAAAAGTGGATCACGACAATATTAAGTGAAAACGGCCACGGTCGAATCACGGTGAGCCGGTGCAAACGGTGGGCCAGGAAGGTTTTGCTGTATATTTTAGTGGGCAGGGTATCATTTATATGAGATCCCTATGGCAAAACTATTTAAAAAACTTAAGCCAAGAAGAGGCCAATAGGATACGAGGACTCCAATAGAGGCATATTGGAATTACCTGCAAAATGGCAACAAGTTATGAAGCGGCGCTAAATCAGATTATTCTTACTATGCTAATTAAAGCCTTCAATGTTATGCATTCTATTGGCTGAAGTGTATCAAACCAGACTTTGCTACAGCTTTTAGCATGCTGTCAGTACATTATTGAAGGCTTCTATTCCTGGTTACCTAGGGTTTTCCAATAGTCAATTCTTCATCTACCATAAGGTACAAAAAAAACGAACTCTATCGATCAACCTTTTATATGTGATGGATGATGTCATAATGATGAACAGCTTGATCAGACAGACTTTACGAAGTTCGCCAATACAAATCGATACCAGAATCAGTGTTAGTAAAAGCTTGACAAACTTTTAACATTTTCCTACCAACCTGACATTCTGATGTGTTTCTAAATGCACTCGCAAGTTGTATTGATTGCTCAGCTGTTTGTGACAAATGAAGCACGTCGCGTAAAGTTTCGAATTCGAAATCTTTGACTGCGGACTGGAAGCGGGCTTATCCAACATATTATCTTGCATGACATTTCCCACTGCAGAGCTTAGAGCATTTGGTGTTACGCGATTAAGTGCAGAGTTGCCTACATTGTGATCTGTCAGAGCATTTTCCATGCTTTTCTCGGAATCCTCCTTTTTCAGAGTTCCAACTCCACTATTTGTAGTATTTGAGGGTCCACTGCATAGAGGGAAATTTGTCATGGTTTTTGCGGCATATGATGGCGCTCCCGCTAACGGTGACGAGGGAGATCTTGATGATAGTTCAGAATAATTTTTTGTCATGCTATCAGGCATCTTTGTCGACTGCGTAGCACAGCGCAGATTCTCGACAATCTTGTCTATACGCTTAATGTCTTTTAACTTTTTTTCTCCGCTATTCGTTCGTTTGTTGTATCCACCTTCGTCGTTTAGAGACTGACTTGGTGGTGTAAAGTTGTCAGTCTCCTTGGCTGAATGGTAAAGCGCGCATTGTTGTTGATATTTCGCAAGGAACTCCGATGTCTTATTCAGCGCCGATTGGGAGAAATTTAGTGGCTGCGGAATTAGGTTCGGATAAAACTGCAGTGATTTGAGGAAGAAATTCTCCAACGGAGTGGGGAGTTTCGTCGTCAACAGTGGTGATGTCTGCGGTGGTATTATGTGCGTGGGTGAAGGTATATCTTCGTCTTTAAGTGCTTGGGTAGTGGCCTGAGGTTGAGGTACCGGTGGCGCACAATCGTCTCGTTTTTTCGCCGCATTCGAATTGTGTAACTGTAATGGAGAAGTGACATGTATTATTTGGAAATATGGTGGTATAGACATGGGAAACTTACGTTACTTTGGACATCTGCAAGACCTTTAATGCCTAAAGTCTCTGCCAAATTAAGAAGTGTGGGGATTTGTTCCTCGAAAACATTCACCTCACCGGAGTACATAAACGTTAAGAGGGCAACGATAGCAGCGAATGAGGCTCCTGGTATTATGATCACTGGGTGGTTTGATGAGTCTAACGCCCGAAAGAGCTCGAGGAAAAAGGTGCTACAAGCACTCAGTACTACACGATGGGCACGTAGTGTTCGCCCTTCAGCGGATAATGTGACATCTGTTAGATGTGATTGGTCCAGAAGAATAGGTAAAGAACTTAGTAGACTTGTCTGGCGAAAAGTTTGAAAATATAATTTATTGGTTAATTGCGAATATTTTTTTTTATTAGTTGGCACTTCAAACTGTAAAATCTTAATCACACTCAAAGAAAAAAAATGTTAAAAAGGTGAAAATAAATGAAAGGAAAGTTTGAAGTTAGTAGATAAGTAGGGGTTGGAGGCACTTTTGAATGTATGAATGTCCTTCTAAGCTTGTCATGCTAATTTAATATGTGAAAGATCGAATGTTTCCATGCCCAAAAAGATTAGTAGACCAGCATTCAGATTTATTGAGTCTGACTGTGCTGCACATAGCAATGGTTTTAATATGAAGATCTAGCTAGAAACAGTTTGTTGGAAAGTAAATGATCAGGCTTATCATATTAAGAAGACTTGAGGCATATCAGGCTAACCATATTAAGCAGATGATTAGGTTAATCAAAAATATATGCATCCTGTGAAGTATCTTTGTGAGGTTTCAGGTTATCTTGCTATCCTGCTATTGCCCAGGGTTGGCTGAACGATTTTAGGTCATATCATCGAAATAATCTATTACCTAAAATGGCTCCCAATAGAAGTTTCGGATAAGGCTTCTAGTACGTTACATGTAAATTCATTATCACCTTATGAATAAAAGATCTTATTGATCTGCCGTTGTGGTATCGTGCCTCTCTGTACTCTCAAATTGGATCGCCAAATGTGGACTCGGCGCGAACCCTCAAAAAACCGAATTGGTTGTTTTCAGCAGGAAATACAAAGGCCCGCACATTGACCCTCCCAAACTTAATAGCGTCAGTTAAGTTCGCAGAAGCATTCAAATACCTGGGTCTGGTTTTAGATAAGAAATCGAACTAAAAAGCCAACATCCAAGAACGCGTTAAGAAAGCCACCGTAGTCTTATGCCCTTGCAAAAAGGCTATCGGAAAGAAATGGGGTATGCAACCACATATCTCTTTCTGGCTTTACTTGTCTATCGTTAAACCCATACTTCTGTATGGTATCTTAGTCTGATGGACGGCTTTAGAAACAACCTCCAACCGCAACCTACTAGGTGAAGTTCAAAGATCAGCTTGCATATGCTTTACCGGAGCTCTTAGAATAACTCCCTCCGCAGCCCTAGATGCTATCCCACATCTAGTGCCAATAGACATCTACGGTAAACAGACCACAGCTTGTGTAGCTGTGAGATCATGGTGAACACACAAACGTTGTGTGTTACATTACATAAAACACCCTGTTCAGCTCTCTCAGTAAAAACGAAGCTTCATCTGGGGAGTACTTCTTCGATAATCTAGGCGTGCTGGCTAATATTGATGTCAGAAACCCCCTGCGGAACTTTATGGTCTAAGTGTGCACGCGCATGGCGTACACCCACTACAACCTAACCTAACCTAGTTACAGGTATCATTTGGTGGCTAAACGGTACCTAATGGCCAATGCCTACAAACTCGGACTCCCAGTCTTCACTGAGTGCCTTGTTCATTGATCGTAGAATGGGTTATAAACCCTGTTTTAAAGTTTTGCTGACTTCAGATGATAGTCAGAAATGTGTCCTCTTACAAAGAGATCTCTTCCATTTCCCAGATGAGAGCGGAAGAATTCCACCGATGAAGTCAAAGGTGGCGGTCGCGGTCGCAGTTAGACTGGTATAAATTAACAACCTACGGCTATAATGCTTTTAGGGGTTGAATAAAGTTGGTGACGCATTAGAAAGTCCAATGTGAGCGGTACCAGGAAGTTACTCTCCAGGTTGGACTTTGTGCTTTGGGTTAACTACTAAAGCAACTGAACGTCTTGAAAATGAATTAATTAATAGACGACCAAGCTTAAGGAGAATGACGTGCGTATATGCACCTAGAATGTAATAACGCTGAAAACAGTGCAGCCGAATAACTTTAGGAAGCCCCAAGCTACTACAAAGCAGACATTACTGGCATCCTAGAAATACGATGGGATGGGCTTTGCAAAGAGTATGAACAACTGTGACATTTACTAAAGTGCGTATTATAGCAAGCAGAATCATATTTGCTTTTACTGAATGCCCACCGATTATTATTTATTACTTTAACAAAGAAATATACCATATACAGTCAAACTTTAGACGCATTCAATAATTTCTCTATTTTTAGAATCACAAATGAGTAAAGTCCCCATTCCTATCCCTTTTTACTTGATCACTATAGATAAAGTATTGGTTTCGTGAAAAAAAAAATCAAACTCGAGCTTGATCAAACCTAACTTGACAATGGAGAAGTCTTCCTATCGGTCATTTGGAAGCTAAAGCACCTGGACGTGTCCACGTTAAATTTCTGACACGAGCTTTTTAAATTTTCAGGCGGATTTTCCGATTTAGCATTGCAGATTTGGTAGAATCAAAATTCCCTAAAAACGATTCTAATTTCGTTGATTTTAGGACAGCACGGGTTCTTTTGTGTGAAGAAAAATAAAATAAAAAAATATGTCAAATAACCAATATCGAGACAGAATTCACTCATTTCAACGAAAAGTACCCATGCTTTCGAAAACAATGAACAACGTCAAGTTTGAGATGAGAAACAAACGTTATTCCTCTACTTTAATGCTTTGCCTATTAAACCTTCAAAGATTATTTTTACGTGCTCAAATATTAAAATATATCCAAAACAAAAAACAAATATACTTCCGCGGAATAATTTTGTTGGTTTTTGTCAAACCCAGGGGCTGTCACCCTTTGACAGTTTACATTTTTTCACCAGCCGAAATTCTGCGTAAAGGAAGTTGAGAAAAAGTTAACGAAACTTAATATTTTCTTCGTTCAACTTTTTACAATGTTCTGAGGGTGCGTACGGCTTTGTGAAGTTTAATATCAAAGTTTATTTAAATTTACTCTTGCACATGAGTACGCGTATGGAATTTTTATTAACGTTCTATGGATTACCTTTTCAGATTTCTCGATTCATTTGTATTTTAACCTATTATTCGATGAGTAGGTAAAGTGACGTCCGTCTATATTTTACAGAAGGAAAATCATCATGCAATTATTATCCTACTCGGCCCTGCACCGGTCCCTAACAGATAAACAAAACTATTAAAAAGCATTAGAGGTATCATTGAAAGACTGCCGTTGGTCATACAAAATATTAATAAGGGTATTCATGCAACGTCGTAATTTTATTGCGTGCGAAAGATTGTAATATTACGACAAGGTTTCATGAACGACCCTAAAACTGCACCACTAAATAATGCGGTTAGCCACGGAATTCAATCTCATTTTAGTAATTTATTTATTGATAGAATTTTGTTCCTATTGTTCTCTTTTCGTTCTCGACAGTTTTTTTTTCAGTTTAGCGCATACGTTTGATGTGTGAAAGTGACTGATAAAATGCAAAATAGCATTTCAAAAGTTTACAACGTTTACCATCTCAGTTTACGCCCCCAATTCCCGTAAGAAAATTCCGATATTGTTGAAAAAGATTTCCCATACAAATTTTGACATTTCATTTATCACGTCGTAATTTTATCACGTTTACAACGTTTACGACGAATTTTCAACGTCGCATGAATACCCCTAATAGGTCTGTTCCCATACAAAATAATATTTACTGATTCTTACTGATTCTTACTGATTTTTACTGATTTTTACTTATTGCCGTTCCCGTAACCAAAAATAAGTAAAAGAGACAGCTCACGAGAGAACAAAAAACTACCCCTCCATAAAAATCTGTAAAAAAATTTACTGCAGAAATTTCTGTTGGTAAAAACAGTAAACTGTCAGTTGGTATCAAAAAGTGTTTTGACAGGTGTTTTGTGTCATTTGTTCTTTAAAAGGCATACAAAATATATAATTTTACTGTTTTTTACTTAAACGCGTTCCCGTACTTTTTGGTAATTTTGTCTCTTTCTGAGATAATTTATCCCCACTCCAAGAAATTTGAGAATTTACTAATTTTTACTGAAAAAGTACGGGAACAGACCTAATGACAAACTGCAACAATGGAAATGGTGATTAGCTTTCATTGGATCGAATATTTTACATCTTGTGGGAATGACAGTCACCTGTTCAAAAAAGTGACAGATGATAATTGTGCGAAGTATCAATTAAAAACTGATGACTTTTCCCATTGGTAAATCTGGATTTTTCAGTGCCAATGTAACATGATTTCAGATTGATTTGTTTTGTCTCTGTATTGTTGTAATTTCTTGTCTTGGAAGTTAGTGTGGGTTTAGCTGTCAAGTTTCAAGTCACACAGGTTGATTGTTTTTCATTTAATTTATATTTCTCATTAAACTGTTATAGTTTAAATGATTAATAATAGTTTTTCACAACCGAAATAATAATAAAATAAAACGAAAATCACTTTGGTCAAACTGACAGCTATAATTTGTATTTGTGTGTGTGTAAGGAGGGGTAAATCTGCCGAAAAATCCAGATTTGCAAAATTGATCTGACATAAAAAAAAAACAATTTCTTTGCCCAATAGAACACAACAACTGTGAAAATCGGTCTTTTGAAAGATCTAGATAAACAAAAAGATTGATATTTTTTAGCAATGGAAAACGCCATAACATTAACTTGTCACTCAAACGGTTAGAAGTACATATGCAAACAAACATGAAGGTTGTGTGAAAAAAGCTTGTCTCTTCGTTCTTGTGAGCCTGTTGCGTCAATAATTTATATTTTTGTTGATTTGACCACTCTGAAATAGTTTCAATGATACAATGAGACCATGTACCAACTTATTTACTCAACTATTCAGACAGGTTGGTTAATAAATTCGTTATGAATTAGGATCAAATAG
Organism: Rhingia campestris; assembly: GCA_932526625.1. NCBI lineage: Eukaryota > Metazoa > Arthropoda > Insecta > Diptera > Syrphidae > Rhingia > Rhingia campestris. Next base: position 105,100,583 of record OW052184.1, on the reverse strand, counting down.
CTAACATTATTGATGTACAAAAAACACTGAAGGACTAACAAAAACAGCTGTCAAGTACCCTGATGTTTTCATTAAAAAAAATCCTCATCCATTGTTCTGTTCATTAAATTCTCTTAAATTTCAAATTCAAATTGTCAGTTCGACCCCAAAACAACGATCCTTCAGTCGTACTCAATATCATCTGATTGCAATCAAAGCCTATATTTGTTTAGAAACAATGTTGATATTCTGAAGACCTAATCTGAGTTACATTGATTTGCTTATGTCTGCAAGTAATGATGCTGACTCTTTTTAACCAATTCCCTCGCCATTACTAGTTGTTCTATTCCATGCTACGAAAAGATTTGATTTGTAGATTTGTGATTAGTATACATAGCTGTACATTAGAGCGTAAGACTATGAACCTGTTTTCGTTTGTCATCAATTGAGGTTTCACTATAAAGCTTGGAAATAATCATTCATATTGAAGTCGACACTGAGTGAATAACACTCCTAAATAAGTAAAATCGAACGTGAGATCCTGTCAAAATGAAAAGTGTATTTTTAAAAGTGATTAACGTGATTTTCCTATGTTCAATTGTTCAATTTGGGTCGACTGATGTAGTGCAAGATACTGACGATAATGGCCAGATTACGCAAGTGGGTACCTATCATAATAAATCGGGAGTTGTGTAATTTATTTTTATGAATAAGAAGGAAGTGCAAGCGGGGGTCAACCAGAGTGTTGATATACATTTTTTCTATTAAAAATAACCGCTATGGAATATTTTTCGTACATACAAACTAATCATACAACACAAAGTTGATAGTGACCGCACAGATGAGCTATACAGACAATTACATGACAGACAAAGAGGGTAGTGTGTAGATTGAAGGAGTACAAAAAAACATGCCCATTGATTCAATATCAAATATCATGTAGACATAATCTACAAAACAACTTACTTCATTATTATTTTATAAAGGTAGCCTTAAGAGTAAAAAATATTTAAGTGTAGATTTTTCCAAAGAGTAGCAAATGTTACAATAGAAACATGGCAAATACATCAATGGTACTATTTTGTCAACATTTCATGTTTTATCGCTCCTAGTCATTAAAGTAGAATTTCAATATAAATATTTAAAAAAAAAATCGCAAAAAATAAATCAAATAATCATGAAAACTCCAGCGTACCGTGCAATGTTTTTGTTTTCACTAGATTTTTAAGAAACCATAAGGTAAAACTATTTAAATCGGATTGTAGTAAAAGCGACCCGTTTAGATCTCCTACACATTTAAAAATGTCCATGTCATCAGCATATATCAAGATTTTGCTATCTCGAATACAAGCTCTTACATCGTTAATTGCAAGTTTGAACAAAATTGGTCCTAAATGACTTCCTCGAGGTACACCAGAATGAGCAACGAAAGGGTTAATCTTGGAACCTCTAAATTTTACTTGGTAAGTTCTCAATGGGAGATAAGATTGGACCCAATTTATGAATCCTGGAGGGAGGGTGCCTTAAGTTTAAATAATGATGTTATGTGATAACTGGTCAAAGGTTTGGAGAAGTCAGTGTACTGTACATACAGTCGATTTCTTTTTTATTTTCCATGCTTTTGGAACAATGATGCATAAAATTTAAGAGATTTGTGACAGTGGATCGATTTTTTACAAAGACCTGCTGTTCTTCACAGATGATGTTTCGACAAAGGAAGGCCATTTATCTCAAATAATATGTTCGAATAACTTTAGAATGCAAGATAGTTTTGAGATAGGTTTATAATTAGAGATGTCTCCTCGCTCACCTTTTTTTAAAAACAGGTGTTATAAATGTTCAATTGGGTTGGGAATACTACTGTGGCAAGGGAGCTTTCAAGGTATGGCAAAAGAGAATCTTTGCATTGCTTTACGACTATTGGTGAGATCATCGGGCCCCGCAGAATAATCATTATTTAATAAATAAATATATTTAAGTAGTGTCTCATCGTCAAATGTAACATTGCTCAGACTAACTTGAGGACAGTCATTGAGATAACTGAAATAATGTTTGTCTAAGACTAGAGGGGTATCAATAAATGATGTTTTTGAATTATTGGAAGAGAAGTTGGCTGGAAATCCATTCGTTTTTCTTTTCGAATTGACAAATCCCCAAAAGCGTTGAGGGTCACTTTTAAGAGCGTTCCCCATTTTGCCTATTTAACCATTATATAAACTACTAGCGGACCCGACAGACGTTGTCTTGCATAATATTGAATGAATGCATATTTGCTTACACAAAAATTCATTGAAGTTTATCCAGCCGTTTAGTCGCAGTATAGATAAATAACTTAGATACCGACTGCATCGCCACCTACCGGGCTGATTTGTGAATCTAAACCTTCCAGGGCGCCATTCAAACGCATACAAACAAATTCATTCAAATCGATTAGGTCGTTTAGGAGGAGTTCAGTGACATACACAGAGAATTCATTAAATTAATTCAGGTGCTTATAGTCGTAATAATTCTGGCTTTTTACAAAATGATTCCAGGCCCGGTTTTGTCTATTTGAAAGAGATTTAAGCTCTTTCGTGTACCACGGATGCTGGATTTGGGCATTTTTAGAATGCTTGACTGGCATCTATCCATGCAATGTTTTATTATAAAATAGAAATTTTTAACAGCTTCTTCTAAATTATAGTCAATCTTCATATTCGAAATAATAATTTTTTCCGATAGCCTTTGAAAGCTTGCTTTTCGAAAGTCAAAAGAGTACGAACGAACATACGAGTCAGCATTTTCGTACAAATGTCAATAAAAATATATAAGTAGAGGATGATTTTTGTCTATGTAAGTAATGTAATAATATACATATTAAAAAGCTCCTTCGAATAAAATCTTCCTTTTACCCCAAAAGTGTTTTTTTTCTGCACTAGATCAAGTTTGAAAAATTTCAATTTGATTTCAATGGAGATTTCCATCAATAAATTTGAAAACTACCTTAAGTTAGTTTGAAATTTTCAATTCGCTTCGAAAACTGTAAACAAAAGTAGTGTTCTACTTATGGATCCCTCAGAGATTTTCCTCTGCAGCTTCAGCAAGACAACATTCTCAACAGAGGGGAACTCATTCTGTCAAAAAACTTTTTTCTTATTTCGCAGCTTATAATTAAAATGAATTCTCAACAAGATAGATACAAAATAACTAGCTGTACTCTGATGAGGTACAAATTCAACAAAATTTAGTCCAGCATATTTCAAAAAATCTCCGCTTTGTCAAGTGCCTGTTAAACACAACTGAGTGCAAAAAACTAATTGAATTGGCTGCCATTTTGTTAGAATTAAAAAAAACATTGCGATCTATTTTTTCTTTGAATGTGTGTGGCAAAAATGATTTTCAAATGACCATCTCAAACTTGAGCTCGTTTTACGGCGGCTAGTTAAACATCTGGCCCCAAATTGAGGATTTCTTCTAGACTGTTAGATTTCAGGATTAGCAGTCAAGATTTCAAAAAGCCCTAAAAGAATAAGTATAGCGAAATTCACACTTTGTTAAAACAACGGACCAGAAATTTGTTAAATAATCAGAAACAGCCATCTTCTCTTTCTCCTCTATCCCTATCACTCCTTTATCTTTGTACAACATAAATGTCAAAGTACAAAGCCATTTGACGCCATTGCAAAAAAAAATGACACATTCACATTATGTCTATTCCCAAACTCAAATTTCTTGTTCTCTCATAATCAAAAAAATTAGGAAAAGAATGGAAACGCGTTTTACTTATAGCGTTTTCGATTGGGATACAAAAAGCACTCTTTTTTTACTCTAGAGTACTTTTGAAGAATCTGGATTCCAAGTCAGATTTACACCAATATGCACCAACACAAAAACATTTAACATCTGACTTAATATGTCAATTTGAAGTTTGCATTTCGCAGTTTGATGATTAAAATGTGATTTTCGGGGAAAACTATGTTTAGAAATTAAAATATTTCTGGATAATCATGTTCTAAAATTCATAAGCTTTGTTTTGAGTTTATAAAAAAGTCGCAATGAGTAAAAGAAAATTTCAAATGATGGTTTACATTGATAGCTAATAGTTATAATTGCGGCCTAAAGATAAACAATAAGCTGTCAAATGGCGCACTAACACACACAGAAAACCAGGGTAACCTCATTAATGTTCGATTGGGACGGGTAAAATCTGAAATCTGAGAGTAAATCTAAAAATCAAATCAAATACAAATACAGTAAATGTTGCATTCAAAAAAGAAAATTACATAAAAGAAATGTCAAATATCACTATCAGATAACAACTGACAATTGAAAGATTCTAACCAACTGATTTTTATGTAGAGATAGATTTCTCCTCCCTCGTCATCTCTCTGTTTTAGTAATTGTTGCATACGGGAAAGCATGGGAACGCGTTTAAGTAAAATATAGTAAATGTTGATTTTTAATGGGGAAATGACATCAAATGGCAGATGTCAACGTTAAATAACCATAAACAGCCTTCTTCTTCCTCTAACTTTCTACATAATGAATTTCAAAGCACAAAATACACTTTACGCCATTGCAAAAATGATGGCACAATCACTTTATATCTGTTCCCATAATTTTGCAGTAAAAGGAAGTCCGTTCTCAATTTTTTTTGGAGTAGAGAAAGTTCTCCCACAATGAAATAAATTTATGAAAAAGTATGGGAATACATTTAAATAAAATACAGTAAATGTTGCCTTTAATAGGTGACATAACATAAAAGAGATGCCAAATGTTGCTTTCACCAATTGATTTTTATTTATGGTGCGTACGGGAACGGCAATAAGTAGTAAACACAATTTTGTTACTTTTGTTTACTTTTGGTTTTGCTTTGATTTGAAATAGTTTGATATTTGAAAAAAGCAGGTATTGTCACATTGATGACTTGAACCAGTGACCTGGCGCTTAAGGCCTGCTCAGAATGCATATCTGTAGCTGGTATCTGTAGCTGAGTGAAAGTTAAAAACAAGGCAACCCGTAAGCGCTTTCACAATGTGTATCTCCCGTGAATCTGTAGCTTGAAGTTGAATGGGGTTCAACTTCACGCTTCAGATTCACGTTTGACGTTTCACTCAGCTACAGATACCAGCTACAGATATGCATTCTGAGCAGGCCTTAAGTAGTAACCAATAGGAGACTGAGACTAGTTAGGGCGTCGGAGATACACCCTACCAATGTTGAACCCTCAAAAACAATACTCGAACTGAGATAAATGCCATTGACCCCTAATTTTACAAAAAGTTATGAATATCTGAATTTCATATCCTCTCTTATATTCGGAACATTGGTTGTCATATTAAAGATGATTTGTTTCACCGAAGTTAAATTAATTTTTCGTAATGTCACGTACAAAACCTGAACCTTAAAATCTCTTTATCCAAGATAAATCTGCCAATCTTTTCCATTTTTTTTCCAAAATGAAAATACTGCCTATATAAAAGAACAAAAAGATAAAACCACCGATTCCTATTTAAATCGAGATCCCCTCAAATTACGGAGTCACTAAACTCTCCAAAATGTCATGATGACAAGCAGAAATAAGAAAAAAAACCGAAATCCCAACAATGTCCACATTACAAAAATAACACCACTCTCATACGAAATTCCTCCGATATCTCAAAGTTCGATGAATTCTGTCCAAATGCCTAACTCAAAGTGCAATGCCATTCCGGTAATCCTGGACGACACACAATGCGCTCAGCCAAATCACATCGTTCCTCCTGAACCCAAATTGCGCGTATATTTTTAGACCACGAACATTTTCCTCACAAAATTTCTCGAAAAGAAGTGCCCGCCTATTTGCCTTGCTTCCGGGCATGTGCATAGCCCTCGATTGTACTCTTCTATCACTAGCAAAAAAAAACAACACTTGTTGTAGTATTCAGGAGTACCTATCTACTACTGGATATAGTATTTTTTCAACTTCCAGATCACCATTTTTTTTTGATCGCGTACACACACAAATGATATGCGCAACAAGTGGTTTGTGTGCTAGCTAAAAGCGCTAACCCATAAAAGGTCACAAACAACACAAAACAAACACTCGATTGTATGTATACAAAAACACAGCAATGGCGGAAACTACCTGATGATTGTGCCATCTCAGACAGAACTGCTGATGATGATGTTCCGATTTTAGTGCCGCTCCGGCGTTGACATGCTCCATAATTGTTTAGCCTTTTATGGGAATGATTTCGTGGCTGAAGAGTCGGCTGAAAATTCCACCTGTCATTTATTTCGTTCAGGAACGTGTTCTTGCCGTTTCCCGTTTGTTTTGTTAGTTAATTGTTTTGTAGGACACTTGTTTGACACTTTTTGTGTGTGTTGTACTATTACGCATACACTATTCTATATTTAATATTATTCAATCGTATTGCTATTCAAAAAAAAAAAAAACAAAAAAAAAAGAACAACAAACCCGAACTGACACTCTCTGATTAAATACATCTATGTATGCATGCATGGATGCAATTAAATGTATTTGTGCATTAGGAACATATTTATTCACAGTATAGAGTCGCGAAGTAGACACTTAAAAATGTATTTATATTATTATTTTATTTACGAACAAATTTAAATTGTTCTTGCAACACTATATATATATATGAAATCCGTTTAAACTCTTATAAATGTATGTGCAGGCACAAGGGCTATTTTTACCGGTAAAAAATAAACGGCGACGATGAACACGGATTCTTTTTTTAATTTTCGAAAATCGGACAAAAAAAATTCAATTCCAATTCGATTCCAATTGGATGTTCGAAAAAGGATTTGTGAAGTGTCCAAGATGTCGTCGAATTGTTTCGCCTTTAAATTGTGACAAGAATTTAAATTTAGGTAGAATCTACCTCTGTGTGGGTTAATTTTTTTTTTTAAATCCAGCCCGGTTGTCCTATTAATAGGTGTAAGTATTGAGCTGGAGGATGACTAAGAAAAAAATGACTTGTCACACTTTCACACTGTCAATAGACATAAAACAGATTGTTAACCACACTTTAAGAGGAATTTCGAATTTTTTTGATTCGAAAACCGCCGATAACTACCGTCGTCGCTGTGGTGGGTTTTTTAATCACAAACCTCGACTCCGAAAGTCACATTAACGACTCCTATGTTCGACACTCCGAAAAAGAACGAAAAATATCTCTAGCGACGGATTGTTTTTTTTTTAATGTGTGGAAAATTGAATGTCCATCGCGGTCGTCGTATGTAACTGTGCGCGGCACGGTGTACTCGAGAGTGTTGTCCTAATGTACTTATCTTATTTTTATTTTGAATAAGATTTAAGAACATCTAATGAGAATCTATTTAAGTTTTATTCTTTTTTTTGTCTGTTCGTCGTTTTCACGCTCTCTAGTTCTCTTTGGGATTTTTTTTTATTTAGTCGTTTTTTTTTTAAAGTTAAATTTTGTTGTTAAGTTTTTTTTTTGTATTTAAGTATTCACCGGACTGTATTAATACTAATGGCATTTTCAGTGATTTAATTTTTTTTTGTTTGTTCAGTGTCTCTTCTATGTGGATATGTACCTCTCTATTTCTGACCTGGAGCTGACGATTTTTGATATAAATAAAACACATTACAACAGAGAGACAGACAAAACGACAACACTATGCAAGAGAGACACGGGGACATTTACTGTAGAGTGGCGATGAATAGTATAAGCCTCGATGAGGTTTCTTTTTTCTCACACTCAAATAGTTTAAGGAAATTTGGATTTTTTTCGAATCAGTATTCTCTCTTGAAAACACGGTTCTCCTGATTCAAGTGTCCCAATCGCGCGCAATATCTTTCAAATGATTGTCGCCAAACTTACCTTTGGTAGATAAATAAATAAAAAGAAATTCAGATACAGGGAGCGGGCAATCAAAGGCAAGACAAAATAAAAATCCAAGTGAAATAAATTAGAACCAAATGTTCGGATGGACAAGAGAAGAGGTTTCGCGTTTTCTGCTTGTAGTCGAATGGGAGATGTTATGCGACAGTTTGGATGGCTAAGGGGAAATGCACCGTAAAGCAGATAGCCGACTTGATGAAATATGTGCAGTTTATCCTACAGCGATGAGGAAGTTGCTTAATGTGTTGATTCCAACAATTGCTGCATTTACTGAAACTGGGGCGTATACGTAACATTTTGTTCGATTTTGAAGATAGTTTGTACAAGGCGCTTCTGATGAAGGATATATTAATAAATGCGTAATCTAGTCTGAAATCAGTCAATCGTGACATTTTTTTTACTTTTCTATACTCTCCTATATAAATGAATATGACAGCATGACAATTTTTGTCCACTTCCTCCTCCTAAACAAACCTCGAATAAGGGAAACAAATCCGCATCAGAAAAGTAGGTATCACAAACGTCAAAAGAACAACGGAAAGCATCCTCCTAACATTTTCTCTCCAACTATCCAAGCGGGAAATTTTGATGAAAATGTGAGTTTTATAACGAATGTTTCATAATACACGCAAAATTTGAATTTTGCGCCATTTAATAGTACTTTGTTGCCAACGGAAAAAAAGCATAGCAATGTGACAGCTGACAGGTCGGGGTTATTAAAAATGAAGTGCTATAGGAAAAAACAACACATTTTCATTGTTGAGCAATATTTTAAAAATAATGAAGGTTTGTCAGTTACAGTCAACAATTTTCGTACAAAAGAACAAATTTACATAAGGTGGCCCTCTCATGGCAATGCTGCAAACCACTGCGGTAGAAAAAAAAATAAATGTCAAACTACACACAAGCGACGATTTTTAAAAACATAAATGATCAGCAACGCAGAGACGTTTAATCAATAAAAAAGTGAGTGGCAGCTAAAGTAAATTTATGCCCGTACAAAATATGACCGTCATAGTGATTTAAAACCATCCACTGTGAAGGGAATAATTGAAAAATTCATGGAGACTGGATCACTTACTAATCTTAGACACTCTGGGTGTTCTGTCACAAGTCATTCAACAGAAAACAGAAAATGTGTGACGCGAACTATTTCAATTTGAAATAGTTCGCGAGAGTATTGCTGACAGTCCAGGAACATCAATTCGGCACCGTAGTCAAAAATTGGAATTTCGAAAAGCTTTTTACAGCGAATTCTCATGAAAGACTTGAATCTTCATGGGTGCAAAGTTCAATTGACTCAAGAACTGAAGACTACTGACCATGCAGCGCGAAGTGATTTCGTTGAATGGATTTATGAACAAAAACAAGTGGATGCAGATTTTTCGAAAAAAAAAACATCTCCAGTGATGAAGCTTATTTTGATCTTCGTTAATCGTCAAAATTGTCATATTTGGGGTTCAGAAAACCCACGAGTAATTGTTGAGAAACAAATGCATCCACAACGCGTGACTGTTTGGTGCGTATTTCGGGCTCGAGGCTAATCGGACCATTCTTCTTCGAAAATGCAACTGTTCAGGCAGTAACAATTAAAGGTGTTCGTAATCGTGACATGATTACCTAGTTTTTAGTGCATGTGTGACCACCCTGTGGTTTCAACACGACGGTGCCACATGCCATATACCCAGAGAAACAATTCAATTACGTTTTTGCGATCAGAATTGGCTACCCAGATCTAGCGATTTGGCGCCATTGGACTTCTTTTTTTGAGATTTTTGACGTCAATGGTCTATGCAAACAAGACCACGACCATCAAGCCTTCGTTCGTCGTTAAGTGGCGCTACAGTCCGGAAAGAACGTGGGCCTGAAACAACATGCCTCTCCAATTAGCTCGGTCATTAGCTAACTGCCTCCAGTTGCGCACTCCATGTTGGTTGAGGTCTTCCTCTACTGCGTCCGACGTCTGGCTGGGAATCGAAGACGAAGTATTGGTGTCCATTCGTTCTACATGTCCTAGCCATCTCCACGTCCAATATGGAATTTTTTCACCAGGGGTATGTCGCTTTACTTCTCGTATAATTCGTGGTTGAATCTTCGTCTTCGTTCAATCTTTCTGCAGCTTCTCTATACTACCAAATGTGGCTATGACATCACGTTGAGTCCGACCAATGATGTCAATATCGTCGGCGTATGCTAGTTGTTGCACCGATTTTTTTGAAAATTGTACCTCTGGTGTTGGCTCGGGAGTTTTGTACAATCCTCTCAAGAATCAAATTAAAGAAGTCACATGACAGCGCATCGCCTTGCCTAAATCCATTTTTGGTATCGAATGTATCGGTGAGCTCCGACCCCCTACACAAACGGTCGAGTTTGGGCGGTATACCATAACTAGACATGGCACTGTATACTTCGTCTCTATAAATGCCGTCGTATGCGGCTTTGAAATCGATGAATAGGTGGTGGGTCTCGATTTGGACTTCTAGGGCTTTTTCCAGGATCCGCCGGAGTGTTAAAATTTGATCGGTTGTGGACTTTCCTGGCCTTAAATCAGGTTGATGGTTAACGGCAGATGATTTTGTGCAAAGACTTCCTGAGGCTTCAGTGACAGTTTTGACGACCTCTCAGCTGCTTGCGAGCGATAAGATCTTCAAATTCTTCATTAGAGATTTTCTTTAGGATTGGTGGTTCTGTAACATGAGCCTGCCAGTTAATAAGATCGTAATAAACTTCCGGATCCATGTTACCGACGAGAACCTAAAAAGCCCTAGTTTTTGTGATTTTTCAACTCGTGCTTTTAGAATACAACGCAGATCCAATTCTCCTTTATGTTTTTCAGAGTCTGTTAACATTGCTTACAGAAGATTTTCAGGATGGGCGAAGTAACTGTTGCGTTGCAAGACCGGGTCAATAACAGCCTTCAGTTCTGTTGTTAAATAGCGACACCTTGATATTAATTGCCATAAATGTCTTCCTACTTCTTAGCAATTTGGGTGGCTTATAATGACGAACCATGTTGGAGCGTAAACTTTGACAACATAAGTTGCCAAAGAAGAGAGTTTATCAGAAGGGTCTGATGTTGCAATGTAGAGACGAAGAATCCGGTTAGCACGCGTAAGCCATCTCGCATGAAACATTTTTCCAAGCGATTTGTAAACTAAGCCTTCAGGGCATTCACCAGGTCTGAACTGAGATCTTTCTTGTCTATTAGTGGCATTTCACCTGGAATATTTTGAAACCTTGCAACAGCTTTCTCTTCACAATTTTTCAAGCCTTTTCCAATTTTATCAGTAAATGTTGTTGGACCAGAAGTACATTCATCAATAAAAGAAAATAAATGCCGAAACGACAATTCATTCATATGCAGAAAGCAAATCAACCACTGTAAAGGTCTGTTCCAGATTTTTCCTTCAATCTAATTACACCACCAAATTTGCCAACATTGACGTTAGTTCCATCAGATCCTATAGCCATCAAATGATCTAAAGATACGATTTCTGTTTAAAAAAAATTAACGATGTATTTTTCTATAGATTTAGCTGTTCCAACTGCTGGAGTGACATAGCCAAAATATTTGCTCTCTGGTTTTTTAAATAATAAAATATCGATGAACGGCTCACTGATTCTGTTGCCGTTGTTGTTTCAGTGAACTTCCTTGTGTGGTGCTCTTGCGTCGAGCTCATCAGCCTGTTCTATCCATGAGCGGTGGGAGGGGCGGTGTCGTCACTCTGCGTCTCTTAATATTTTCCTTTTAGTTTCCTTAGTCGTTTAGTTGTGCCATAATAAGTTAGAGCAATGGGGTGTTAAGGTGAGTTTTAAAATTTTAAATTATTTTCTATGAGGAAAGTGACCAAGACCATACTCTCTTATATCGAACTTTAAACCTTATCCACAGGCAGTTGTACCAAACCGATTGCAATAATATTTTATACATGTAATATCAGCCCCAATTGACAACATATATTCGCAAATTTAACAAACGATTTTGTGGTTTTATATAATCGCAATCATTCTTTATTAGTTCGGTCACTTTCTGTTCCATAATGGAGTTGCATAAGCACATTAGGTCTGTTCCCGTACAAAATATTATTTACTGATTCTTACTGATTTTTACTGCGGAAAATTATTTGCATGCAAAACTTGCGTAAGGGAACGGTTTTAAGTAAAAATCAGAAGGAATCAGTAAATATTATTTTGCTTGGCTTTAGATGTTCTAGGATATGTAATTACGCTACTCGACCCATTCCATTACATTTCCCGGATGGCAGGAATATTTGCTTTGAAAAAGCTCTGTGCCTTTGATTGTTGATTGGCTGCACCATTTCTGTTAAGGGATCTAATATTTTAGGTACAAACATCACTGTCCTTTTCGCCATTTGACATCTACTCCCGCCCGACTGAAGAAGAGTCCTTCTATTGATGGGTCATTGGTAACGAGATCCTACTTCACTACTTGCCCTACTTTTGTAGACCCTTCTGCAAAAACAAGTGCTCCAATCACATAAAGTCTCCGCTACACGGTAGGATCAACCGAAAGAGGCTTAAGTTGTCACTAAGAAAAACTTCGTCAGATATTGGGGGCCATTAATAAGTCGTTCGACTAACTTTAGACCAATTGAACTCTGAAAACGACATTTCGTCAGAAATCAAACAGAGAATTACTCTTGACAACCGATGTATCTTCGACCTAAGAAGGCAAATTTAGTAATAAACCTCTCGCTGGAACAGCTAAGGAGTTCCTTTAAAGACTCTTTATCATTCTAGAACTGCTCTTCGAAGCCGAATCATGGATTATATTGAAATCGGATGAAGAAATCCTTAGTCTTCTATGAGCGACGATTCAATCACAAATTTTACGAACTGGTCCAAAAACTCCGCATAGAACATTTCAAATGACTAAGACATGGGGAGCAAATGGACACCAACACTCCGGTTCACATGTTTCTTCGATTCTCATTCAGACGTCGGACGCTGCAGAGACAGACCTCGCCTTAAGTGATCAAGTAGAAACCGATCTCAACCAACTGTGCGTAACTCGCTTACACAGTTAGCTAGGGACTGGGTTAATTGGAGAGGAATTTTGGTTAAGGGTCACAACTCAATTAAGTAGCTCCAATCCCTAAAAAATACGACATTACATGACTTTTTGGTGGATGACTATATACTACAGAAATTCCCATTTTTACTTCGACACTGGTCCTTGGTCGTAATTATTTCTTCTGACTGTTCCCACCCAGTGCAACCTTCATCTGATCATCAGTTTTTACCAATGAGCAGCACAATTTGGCACTTCAAGTCAGCCGAAACGCACAACTTCCCCTCAATCTGATATCGTGATATTGTTGGGCACACAACAAATACACCGAAAGCGTTTTTATGCATCTCTAAGTGCTTGATCCAAAAGGCTAATGCTGTATTCAGTGATTTAGTGCAATATAACACAACCATAGAGGACGGACAGAATAAATAAAACAAGATACGATACAAATTACGTGTTAAGGCAAAAGATACTCCTCCATTATAGTACCTCTCGTTGTACTCGTGTGGATTTGCATCTTTACAGCTCGAGCAGACTAATGCATGGCCCGCCACCGTAAATGTAGTTCATTATTTAGTGTTCATGAAAACTGATGCATGAAGAGGAGAAGTCGCAACTATTCTTATACTCAAAGCCGAATTCTGAAATTCCACCAGAGCGAGATCTTTTTTTGTCTTTTTACCGCGAGCGAATTGCGAAATGATCATGTTTTCGCGCGAGAATTAGGATCACCAGTGCGATGGTCGGTGGTCGCGCAGGCGACTGACAGAGTGAGGGGTGGGTAGTTGCCTAAACCGAAATGGATAAGAATGTATTTTTATTTTGGATACGAGAGGGTTGCACTTTTGTTTTGTACTATTTGGATGGCAGGTGCATATGCAGGGTGAGCATGAATTGCAATTTGTCTTCCGACAATGATTCCTCATGATAAATTGATAGCCATAGTCGTCGTCACTATTTGTATATAATGTACCTATGCCGGGCAGGTATAGAAATGGGAGTGCCCTACTTATAATTTATTTCGTTTTTTCCAATGTTTTTGCATTTTTTTTTGTAGATATATAGTCGGGTAAAGGGGCTTTTGACATTTTATTAGTCATCGCTAATTCGACTAGAAATTGTTGCTCATTCATTATGAGAAAGCATTGATTCATGATCGGACCGTCAGAAAAATTAGGACCAGCGTCATGACACTTTTTTTTCTTGAAATACTAAAGGGCTTTTGGTTTTGATTGTACATGCTTATGAATGACTTGTTAGAATATGTAGAATCAAATTTTTAAAAAGGACTGTAAGTTCAAAAATGAAAAACCTCCTTTTAGCTTGCAGAAAACTTATTTATAAAAAACTAATTGGTTTGTTCACTTATAAATAAATTTTACTAATTATTTACGGGAACAGAACTAATGTAAGATTGTCATCTCCATTAAGTGGCGCTACAGTCCGAAATGAACCTGGGTCTCAACCAACATGCCTCTCCAATTAACCCGGTCCTTACCTAACTGCCTCCAGTTGCGCACTTCAAGTTGGTTGAGGTCAGTTTCTACTTGTGCGCGCCACTTAAGGAGGTCTTCCTCTACATCGACCGACGTCTGGCTGGGAATCGAAGACTCTACAAGCCGGAGTATTGGTGTACATTCGTTCTACGTGTTCTAGCCATCTTAAACGTCCAATGCGGAGTTTTTCGACCAGGGGTATGACTCTGTACATCTCGTATAGTTCTTGGTTAAACCTTCGTCACTATATCCCGTCAACGCAAACGGGACCGAAGATTTTTCGAAGAATTGAATCGACCAAGGATTTCTTCATCCGCTTCTGTTACGGTCCATGCTTCAGCGCTGTAGAGCAGGACTGGGATGATCAGGGTCTTATACAGGATCTCCTTAGTAGTTCGAGTGAGGGCTTTACTACTAAATTGCCTTCTTATCCTGAAGAAACAGCGGTTGACAAGAGTAATTCTTCGTTAAATTTCTGACGAGATGTTGTCGGAGTTAAAAGCGGAGCCGAGGTAGACAAGGTCTCTTACTAGCTCAAAGTTATATCCGTCAATGGTGGCGTTCTATCCAATTCGTCGATGTTGTGTGTCGTTTCGTGTTGACAGCATATACTTAGTCTTACCCTCATTTACTGGTAAACCAATTTTTGTAGCTTCCTTCTGTGTACTAGCAAACGGGTCTATGACATCATGTTGAGTCCGACCAATAATGTCAATATCGTCGGCGTATGCTAGTAGTTGCACCGATTGTTGGAAGATTGGGCCTCTGGTGTTGGCTCGAGAATTTCGCTAAATCCTCTCAAGAATCAAATTGAAGAAGTCACATGACAGCGCATCGTCTTGCCAAAATTGGTATCGAATATCGTTTCAGACCCTGATGGAGCAGCGAGAATTCTCCATCGTCATCCTACACAAACGGACGAGTTTGGGCGGTATACCAAAACTAGACATGGCTCTGTATAGTTCGTCTCTATAAATGCTGTCCTATGCGGCTTTGAAATCGATAAATAGGTGGTGTGTATCTATTTGGACTTCTTTGGTTTTTTCCAGGATCTGCCGAAGTGTGAAAATTTTATCGGTTGTGGACTTTCCTGGCCTAAAACCACACTGTTAAGGGCCGTCAGGTTGTTCGTAAACGGTTTCAGGCGTTCACATATTACGGCAGATCGGATCTTGTAGGCGATGTTGAGGAGTGATTTTAAGGCAGAAGGTCCACAACTGATCAAATCTTCACACAGATCTTGGAAAAAACTCAAGATGTCGAAATCGATACCCACCACCTATTCATGAACTATACAGAGCCATAACCATTTTGTTTTACCGCTCAAACGTCTATTTGTTCAGGATGACGATGGAGATTTCTCGCTGCTCCATCAGGGTCGGAAATTTCCTCACCGGCACATTCGGTACCAAAAAAAAAAGATTTAGTCAAGACGATGCACTGTCATGTGGCTTCTTTAGTTTGATTCTTGAAAGTATTGTGCAAAACACACGAGCCAACACCAGAGGCACAATCTTTAACTACTAGCATACGCCGACGATATTGACATCATTGGTCGGACTCTACATCACATCCACGTTTGCTAGCATAAGAGAATAAAGCGGAAAAAATGGGTTTAGCAGTAAATGAGGGTAAGACCAACTATATGCTGTCAACGCGAAAGGACACACAACATCTACGAATTGGACGGATCGTTAATACTTACAATTGACAGTTATAACTTTGAGGTAGGGAGCGACTTTATCTTCTTAACTCTGAAAACAACATCATCAACAGTTAACAAGGGGTCGGGCCAATTGGAGGGGCATGTTGGTTGAGGCCCAGGTTCATTCCTGACTGAAGCGCCATTTAAGAAAGTACAAACTCAACCATATTGGAGGGCAGAAGGAGGATTCATGTTGGTTGAGGCAGTTTTTGAACATCCGAATGTATAGTTTGGTAGTAAGTTACGGCATGCTACTCATTTTGTGGCAGTCAAGCTTGAAATGCCCAAGTTTTCCAATCATGCAGCTCTATCGTAACTGTATACATAGTAGACTTCCATTCCACCCATTAATTGCTTCCTGTCTTCATCTTAGTAAGCAGAAATTCAGTTTTTGAACATCCGAATGTATAGTTTGGTAGTACGTTACGGCATGCTACTCATTTTGTGGCAGTCATGCTTGAAATGCCCAAGTTTTCCGATCATGCAGCTCTATCATAACTGTATACATAGTAGACTTCCATTCCACCCATTAATTGCTTCCTGTCTTCATCTTGGTAAGCAGAAATTCAGCGCGATCGACTGCGACTATTTAAATCTGCAGAAGATCATTATGATGCTTAAAAACACCGTCTCGTCGGCTACTAAAAGTAGAGCTAGTACAACTGTTCTTAGTATTTGCCAAGTTTCGTAGCACCTTGCACTACTTTCTCTCTTTAACGTATCTAG
Organism: Rhingia campestris; assembly: GCA_932526625.1. Classification (NCBI taxonomy): domain Eukaryota; kingdom Metazoa; phylum Arthropoda; class Insecta; order Diptera; family Syrphidae; genus Rhingia; species Rhingia campestris. The sequence goes on along the minus strand of OW052184.1, from coordinate 105,083,789 downwards.
TCTCCAAATACATACCCAAACATGCGTATATTGATCTTTATTTAACCGTACTTATATCTACTAAACATTCTAATGATTCTTCTGAAGATGAGCGTAGAACTCAATAAAACCTCCTAAACTTGTAGTGCTGGGCGTTGTTCCTTGGCCTGGAGATTGTCATTTGTGATTGCATACCCGGTGCCACCCTAGAAACATAGAAATCCTTCATAGCATCCATTTTAGCCAGCAACATTTATCACTTACCCGCTGCAACGGAATAATATCCTTCTCCTTGAGCTTCTGACTCGTCAGCGGGTGTAACATGTCCTTCTTAATAAGCTTCTCCACGCATTCCATCGTTACTACATCACCCCTACAAAGGAAAACACTCTTTTCGGTCAAACTCATATTGATTAGTCGATGATTCTTACGTTGGACGAAGAACTGCACATGGCACAGCGTTATTCAGTACATCTCTTGTAACTGGGCACATGTAGCGATTCTCCTTCGCCACCAGTGCCTTGGTATCCTTCTCATCAATCAGAGTGAACTTAACATTAATTAAATCCTTAGTCTTCAGTGGTTGCATTGACACGGGACAATAAACTGTCGCATCTGGCTTCTTCGCCTTAGCCAAACCAGCATTTGGACATTGCGATGGAATCCAGAAGCTTGGTAGTTTCTTTTCGTGTCCATTGGTCATATTCGAAATCGATGATGCTGATGACGCAGATGTGCTTGGTGTCATACTTGCAGAATCTTCATGTGCGGGAGTTTTATTCGAAATTGGTTTTGTCGAATTGACAAAGTTCTCGATGCATGATTGCTGTTTCTTGGACATTTCTTGGGTGACTTCGAGTTCTTCAGACTTTTTTAATTTCTCATACTCCTTCAGTTTGCGGCTGTATTCGTTCTTCTTTGTGATGATGTATTGGAGGATTGCTTCTTTATCAAATAGATATCCATCTTTGGTAACAACAGGATTACGGCAGGGCTGCAGAGTCAGTGAACAACAATCGAAACTCTTTACAGAATCTTTGCCGATGCGTTGACTGTTTGTGCCATAGCCAGACTCTTGGGCGTCTTTTTTCTTCTCATTGTAGGTGTATACTGCTCCAGCGGTACAATTTCTTGCGTGGCGTGTCATTTTTTAATGGAATTTGATAAATTTTATAATGAAATTAAAATGAATCGTGAACAAAACAATATTTTCACAAACACAAAGCTAACAAGCAAGCACGCAAATTGTTAATGACAGCTGTGTCAAAAAAAGGTTACACGCGGTTTGTATGGGCCGCTGTCAGCCGTTCTACTCGTTCTATTACAATTTGATCGAAGTGGTAGTAGATTACCAAAGTGAATGAAAATATGTTGTTTGGTAAAATGATTTCTATTATAATCAACAACACAAATAAAAATGTTGTTTGGTAAAATTAATCCCATTATAATCACAACACAAATAAACAAAATATTGTGTAGATTTATATTATCGATTTTGAAAAATAATTGGTTTAAATAAATATGCCAAGCAAAATAACGTCTCTTATTCAAAACCACAATAGCTGTGTCTGTCTACTACCTACATAACGCTTCTGAAAAAGAATGACGGGGGAACTAGGAAGTGGAAAAGTAAACAAATAAAAGCTTTTTGGATAGGCACCTGCCACAAGTGTCCAAGGCGAGTCTATTTGCAAACACAATTGTATGCGTATTCTGTTTTTGTTTGTCGCGATTATTTCTGTGAATAACCGATTATTTTTCGAGTGTTATCAATTTAGCATAATTGTTTATTTACTTGGAAGGTATGTTTGCCCGGTATATACAAATTAAATGTTCCTACAAAATATAATATGGGAGATTGCTTAGGTTTAATGTGACCTTGACACATATAATGTTAATTGAGGGGCTTATTCATTGATTTTTTATGTTATAAAGACTTACGAATAATTCTTGAATCTTATGGTGAGATGTGGTTTAGCTCAGCAATTATGTTTCTGATGGAGTATTGAGGAAATTTGCACGCATGGAAACTGAAAAATAAAAAAAGAAGCTTTCAGAGATTGTCAGCGAAATGTCAATTCATTAATGGTACTGTTTGTTTTAAAAATTGATAATTGGTTTTTTGAGATCATTATTTGTATACTCGTCAATAGAGTAGTTCACAACAACATAAGTGTCCAATTAATGAGAAAAACAAACCAAAGTGCTTAACATGAAGGAGTAAAACAGTTTTGAATGGGGTCATTGTTTTCCCTATTGTATCGAATACAAAGCTTTATGCTCGATGTTAATTTTAAATTGTAGACAAATGTATAGAGAATTGTGTATAAATATATATAGGTACATTGTAAACAAAGCTTATATGTTTGTATTCAGAATTAGCACAGAGTTGAGCCTATTCTGCACACACGTGCAGAATTCTCTTGCAGAAAATATAGAACACACAGTAAAATATTGTAAGTGTGCAGTTGCAGTGGATTATATTTCTAAATCCACTACAAAAGTCAATGCACCATGCAACACAAGAAAAAAAACTTAATTTTAAGATATTTGGCATTATTTTTTGATTATGACATTTATTCCGCGTAAAAAAAATAAAAAATATTTACGAATGCACACATTGCTTACCAGAAACCGTTAACATATCCAACAAAAAAAAAAATAGCCTTTGCTTGTGTTAAATATTGAAACAAATATAAACGTTACAAAGATATCGTTACTTTCGTAACTTTTGTACGTTCGGCACAAATCATATCATTAACGTTTTAAAGTAGGTACTCAGAGTACATACTGACACACATACAACAAGGTTTAAATTAAAACAAGTCTTAGTCGTACTTATTTAAAAAAGGCCAGCGCAAAAGTGTGTACCAAATATTGCGAGCTAAAAATCAAAATATTTGCAGCAAATGAAAAGAACACTAAGGGCATTCATGCAACGTCGTAATTTTATTACATGCAAATGTTTGTAATTTTACGACGACGTTTCATGAACGACCTTAAAACTACACCACTAAACAATGCGGTAACACACTGAATTCAATCTCATTTTAGGAATTTATTTATTGATAGAAATTTGTTCCTATTGTTCTCTTTCCGTTCTCGATAATTTTTTTTCAGTTTAGCGCATACGTTTCATGTGTGAAAGTGACAGATTAAATGTCAAAATAGCATTTCAAAAGTTTACAACGTTTACCATCTCAGTTTACGCATCTAATTCTTGTGAGAAAATTCCGATATTGTTGGAAAAGATTTCCCATACAAATTTTGACAGTTTATTTCACGTCGTAATTTTATCAGCTCTATACATGCTATGCTTTGGACTAACTTCGTGAGAAGTTATACCGAAACATATTAACGTATGGTACATGTACAGGTACACACATCTCCAGAAGCTTAAAAACTACCTTACAGAGGTTATATCATCAAAACTTCGGTTATGCTTGTGAATTTTTCTACATGATGTCTTAAACAGGCTTCTTCCCAAACAATCGACTGCAAAAATGCTCAACCTCCTCGCACAAGTATTATATAAGGCCTAAAGAAATAACTGCTTGTGGAATCTAAATTTGATTGCCTTATAGAGGAGTAATTGTTAGTTGGGAATGGGCTGCTTTTAAAAAACATATGAGAAGACTACAATCTGCTTTGCATATGCTTTAATGCCCTAAAAAAGAAATTGTTTGAAAAATTACGTTTATTTTGAAAGTGATCGTGGCAGTTCTGTCACGATGGTTGGGCCTCCTGTTTTATGAATATAAAGAGTGTTTTTTTAGAGGTTGGTTTTTCGAAAAGAGATAAAACTGATATTCTAATTTCATTTATGTTCAGTTTGGTTTGCCATTTCATCATTACCAGGTTGACAAATGAATAACGCTTGTAAATCGTCCAAATTTATTTCAAAAATAATGGTTCAGTTCGCGTAGTTTACCAATCGTGCAAATTTTTTTCGAAAATTATGGTTCAGTTCGCGAAATTTATCGCAAGCTCCGTCCATTTTATGATCGACATAATCGTCCATCAGAGCAATTAATATGGTTAACCATGGATCGTTTTCACACAACGTTTACTCTAATGTTATAATACGGATCCGCAGAGACGTGAAACAGTGCGCACAAAAGAAACAATTGCCGCTGTAGAGCAAAGTGTTGCAGAGGAACCGAATGAATCGATTCGGAAGATTTTGCGCAAAGATCTTGGCTTAAGACCTTAAAAGATCCACTTTGTTGAAGAATTAAAGCTGCGAGACCATGCAATGCGTCGCGATTTTGGTTTATGGGCCGAAAATGAGATTGATCTCGATGCTGGTTTTCATCGCTAAATTTTGTTCAGTGATGAGGTTGAATGGCTACGCCAACAAGCAAAATTGTCGCATTTGGATTGAAGAGAATCCACATGAGACCCTTGAGAAGTCATTACGTCCACAAAAACTGACTTTTTGGTGTGCTCTATTGGCTGGTGGAGTCATTGGGCCATACTTCTTCCGAAATGATGCTGGAGAGTCAGTTACCGTTACTGGAGACCGGTATAGAGCCATGATAACCGACTATTTTGTTCCCGAATCGGATGACATGAATGTGGATGAGATGTGGTTCTAACAAGACAGCGCTACATGCCACACAGCGCACGTCACAATCGATTTATTGAAGGAAATATTCGATGAGCTATTAATTTGCGGAATGGACCTGTCAATTAGTCACCAAGATCGTGTGATTCGACACCATTGGATTATTTTCATTAAAGATATGGGAGTCGCTCGTCTACGCCAACAAACCAGAAACGTTAGGGGACTTGGAAGCCAACATTCGTGGCGTTATTGCCGACATACGGCCCCAAATGCTGGAAAGAGGTTGAAAATTTGACCCTCTAGACATGGCTTTATTCGAACCAGCCACAGCAGCCACATGCCCGAAATCATATTTAATGTTTAAACATGGCATAAAATTAACCTTCCAAAAAAGCCAAACTGATGGATATTAAAAAGATTTTCTTGTGTTTTATTTCAATTCGAAGTTATACCTCTGACAGAAATACTGTAAGTACTTTGATACGCACAGCCTGGACTTCTTGATAATATTCTCATAGGTTTCGTATCTATGGATATTTTCTTGTGTGCATGTACTATAAGATAAGGGGTCAGTCACCAACGCATGAGCGCCAAATACGCTACATTTGGCGACGAGAATTAACATATTCACATGCGACCTTGATTTTTTATTACCTGAATATTGCTACTTAAATCTAAAGCCAGTTTCACTATAAATATTGCAGTATGTTGGAAACGGAAACCCCCTTTGTTTTTTTTTTTTTTTTTACAAAATACGACATTTTAAAAATATTTTTATTAATACGGGTTTCTTGTTTTTTAATTTAAGAAAATGAAGCTGCCTGAAGTTAATGGAAACATATTTTACTATTTCGGCTTTGGCAGTAATATGTTGGCCAAACGAATTCACATACAAAATAAATCTGCTGTGCGAATGGGCGTGGGTAAACTAAAAGACTTTAGACTAGATTTTCACACAAACACACGTAGATGGCAAGGAGCACCAGCAACAATTGTTCCAACGAATGGTACCGACTGTTACGGGGCCATATGGGAGATCGACTTAAAAAATCTACAAGACCTTGATAGGTAAGAAAAATACAAAAAAATAACAAAAACAATTAATAAAAATTTGACATTACAGACAAGAATCTGTTCACGACAAAATGTACGCTCCCATGAGTGTTCCCATTGAAACTCCTGAAGGAGCCATAATAACATGTCGAGCATATCACTTAACAAATCAGCCTCCTTTAATCCCCGCAGGTGCGGATGTACCATACAATCAACAACCATCCAAAACGTATTTAAAAGTCCTTGTCAAAGGAGCCATTGAAACCGGTATTCCAGAGTCGTATGTCAATTGGCTGAAAGGCATCAAACACAATGACAATCTTGTAGATGCCTATGAAAAGGAGTTGGAGCTTGAGTCAGTTGAACTTTTCCATTAGCTAGTGTGTGATTATCCTTTTAGCAAACATTTTGTAAACTAACATTTTTGAATATATTAAGCAAGCTTGTGTAGCTGAGCAATTAAAAGCCAATTTACTGTTTCGAGTATTTAGTTAAAAAAAAGTTTATAACCTAACCTCCATTGAGGATTTTAAGGAGCTTACACACAGACACAGTATATAACAAAGTTTAATGGTAAAATATGCAACAATTTAACATCTTTCCTTGGAGAGTAGTAGGGTTTTAGTTCGCCATGAACTTTACGCAGTAAGTTTCTTCTTTGAGGCAATGAAATTCAAATGAGATCGTCCTTTTGAGTAGCCTTTGTTGGAGTGCATCCTTGCATTTCGTTGCTATTGTAGTAATCTAGTAGGGGGTGGTGAAAACTTTTACTTGACTCCTTTCGTTAGGACAATACTTTAAATGTATTTCATAACTTGAGTGAGGTTTAAATTAAGTTTGCGTCTTCTTGAAAGGAAACTTTGTGAAATATGTTTTGTTGATCCAGAAAATGAAGGCGTAATTGGGTATTTGTTTGATAGTCAGAAAATTAGTAAAATATCCTCTTTATAAGGATATATATGAGTCTATGTGTGTGACATCAATTTAAGAGTTCCTCACAGATTTTCTCAATTGGACGCAAAAAACCAAGGGGGCTACAATTTCAATTAAAAGAGGATGTAGAACTGTTTTACAAATCGGCAAAGTAGATTCGTATTCGAGGTTTTCGTCACTTAAATGATGCGCCAACGTGATGTCATAGCCACGTTTGCTAGTATAGAGAAGGAAGCGGCGAAAATGGGTTTAGCAGTAAATGAGGGTAAGACTAAGTATATGCTGTCATCACGAAAGGACTCACAACATCGACGAATTGGACAGAACGTCACCATTGACAGATATAACTTTGAGGTAGTACGGGACTTTGTCTACCTCGGCTCCGCTATTAGCTCTGACAACAACATCTCGTCAGAAATTAAACGAAGAATTACTCTTGCCAACCGCTGTTTCTTCGGGCTAAGAAGGCAATTTAGTAGTAAAGCCCTCACTCGAACTACTAAGGAAACCCTATATAAGACCCTGATCATCCCAGTCCTGCTCTACGGCGCTGAAGCATGGACCGTATCAAAAGCGGATGAAGAAATCCTTGGTAGATTCGAGAGGAAAATTCTTCGAAAAATCTTCGGTCCCGTTTGCGTTGACGGGCTATGGAGACGAAGATTCAACCAAGAACTATACGAGCTGTACAGCGACATGCCCCTGGTCAAAAAACTCCGCATTGGACGTTTAAGATGGCTAGGACATGTAGAACGAATGGACACCAATACTCCGGCTCGCAGAGTCTTCGATTCCCAGCCAGACGTCGGACGCAGTAGAGGAAGACCTCGCCTTAAGTGGCGCGCACAAGTGGAAACCGACCTCAACCAACTTGGAGTGCGCAACTGGAGGCAGTTAGCTAAGGACCGGGCTAATTGGAGAGGCATGTTGGTTGAGGCCCAGGTTCATTCCGGACTGTAGCGCCACTTAAGTAAGTAAAGTAAGTAAATGATGCGCCAAGCATACCTCTGATGGGTAAAATGGGTCAAAAGTTTGAAGAGACCGGTAAAACACTGGAAAAACTAAAATCCGGGCGACCAAGACCATCAAAAATAATAGAAAACCTGAAGAGTGTTAATAAGTCCGTTCGTGACGATCTGAACTTTTCAATTAATAAACGCGCAAATGCTTTCAATGTTCATAGATCATCATTACACTTGGTGGACGAATTAAAGCCTTAGGATGCCAGTCTTGAGGCTTGGCTTCGTAACCCATCCAATTGAGCGCCTATTCACGATAACAAACAACTTATATTCGGATGAAGCTAATCCTCCTAATATCCCAATGGAAACATGAATAAGCAGAACTGCCAAACTCCAGTAAGTGCAAGGAATCAAAAACGCAATCATCAGAAACGCTCTTATTAGCCTCTAAATAAACCCTTTGGGCTGCGATGTCGGCGCGAGGAGTTATCGATTGCTACTTTTTTAAGATAAATGGGGACGTGCAGTGAATTTAGGGCGTTATGTGGAGATGTTAGACTACTTTTTTGGTGCCTGAATGGCTATAAATGAAAATGGTTTCAGCAAGATGGAGAAACGTCTGACACGACCAATGTCTACCCACCAAGTATTGCAAATATTGCCATGGAAACGTGAAAGTTTTCTCGGGCTATGGCTAGGGTGATGACTAGGATTTACTCGCTGGCTGACACCTCATTAAATCTAACCTAGTCATACCTTAATTAGACCCCGGCATGTATAGGACATTTTTGAAAAATTGACAAATGGGAGCTAGTAACGGGTGATCAATCAAGAGGTATTTTTTTCAAAAGGGGTTTTTTGATAGATGGCGCGTGAGTCGTGTCAAGTTGCAATGTGTTTTTTTTATTCATGTATTCATTGACATTTCATCATGGATAGACTTATACCCGACCAACGTTTGCAAATCGTCATCGTTTCAGGGAATGGGCTCCCGAGAGACTTTCTAAAATTCCTAAAATTCCAACATTTTGTTCAGAGATGAGGGCCATTTCTGGCTCAATGGATACTTCAATAAGCAAAATTGCTGTACATGAGCCGAAGAACAACCGAAAGATGTTCAAGAGCTGCAGTTACATCCACTCAAAACAACCGTGTGGTGTGGTTTATGGGCGGTGGAATTATCGGTCCGTATTTCTTTAAAAATGAGGCAGGGGCCGACGTTACTGTAAATGGGGATCATTATCGCGCCATGATAATGGACTATTTTCTGCGTGAAATAGAAGTCCGAGATCTTTACAAGATTTGGTTTTAATAAGACGGCGCTACTTGCCAAACAGCCCGTGAAACAATGGACATATTGGGAGACCGCTTCGTCGAACAATTAATTTCACGCTTCGACCAGTGAATTGGCTAGCAAGATCATGCGATATCAGGGTAGGTAGGTAGAGGTGGCGGTTCAGCATGAACCCAAGTAGCTCTTATGTGTCTTTTACCACGACTAGTGTGACCTTTATTATGATTGTTGTGGATGTGATATAGGCGGTCTCTAGATCCAGCCTGTGAGGTTTAGAAAACGGATAAGATTTTGATTCCTTTTACCCGAGATGTCGCTAAGGTTGTCGAAGAATGGTTGGTCTAACGCACGCAATCTTGCTCTTTATAGTGCCGGACATTTGCAGATGAAATGGCAGAGGGTTTCCCTCTCATTTGTGTTCCCGCAATTGCGGCATTGGTGGTTGGGATCCCTAGTTTGGCCGCATTTTCTCCAATTGGCCAGTGCCACGTCCACCTGACTATCGCCGTAATTCTTGCGATATCTGAGCGGTTTCTGGAACCCAGAGAAGTGTGACCCTGAAGAGTTCCCCCAAATAGGAAAGTCCGTTTCGGCATTCCTGTACCAGCTTGGAGCATATTTCCGAGTTGATGGCCTTAATAGCCGCTTTACTATCTATGAGGATAAATTTTTCGTAGTGTCACGCCCAAGTAGGGTACAAGCCTCTAGGATAGCCAGTAGTTACGCTGGCAAAATCCGGTAGGCGGTATGAAACCGATATTTTCGGTGATTCCGAGTAGACTCCAGACCCCACACAACAGTTCATCTTAGATCCGTCGATTTAGACGACCGTGTCGAAATCTCTTACTACTTCGTTACTCTTTCACTGAGCTCTGGTAGGAAAGCCTACGTGGAAGCCTTTCTTGAAGATTAGTGTACGTGAGATGTAGTCTGTGGAAATGTGAGCATGACCTTTGGTAACGAGTCCAGGATATTACTGTGGTCATACGGCCTTGCATTCCAGCATCCTGACTCCTTGAGTCTTACTGAGCTGCATAAAGCGGTATCTTTAATGTGTAAGTCGAGGAGGCAAGAGATCCAATAGCACAGTAAGTGCCCGTGGTACCTATACAGCCTTTGGTTGAAGTCCCAACTTCTTTCCAAAGGTTTTGCTGCAAGCATAGCAGGCAACACACGCCTTCCTCACTCTATGTTCGATCTTGTGTTTCCAGTTAAATACCTAGCACTGGAAGATAGTGTGAGTGGTTGCCCATTAATACGGGATAGGGTGAAGTCGGGTATTTTGGTTTTGGTGGTGAATAGCACCAAATCCGTTTTGCTCGGGTTTACGCCGAGGCATTACTTGCAGCCCAGGTGCTAATCTTGTCTAGAGCAGCCCCCTTGATTTCACTTATCACGGAGGGAAATTTACCTGACACTAGTATCACCACGTCATCCGCATACGCGACAACTTTGACCCGTTCCTCGTCTAATTTAACATGCGATATCACGCCGTTGGACTTTTTCCATTGGCGTAAACTTTTTCCTTTGATAAAGTCTAAGTTGTTTGTCGATAAGTCAGCTACGATTGAAACATTGGAGGCCAACATAACCGTGTTATTTGCGAGATACCGACGAATATGACCGAAAGCGCCATGGAAAATTGGAACGTCCGCATGGACGAGCTACGGCGTAGTTGCGGCCAACATTGGATAGGGACTACCATTCAAAAGCGAATATCAAGAATGATTCTTTAGATTAATAATACAAATTTCACGGTATAGTTGAATTTTTGTGTTATTTCGCATTAAAAAAATACCTCCTGATTGATCACCCTTTACAATCTCTTAACCGAGATTCAAATAATCAATCGCAAAGATATTCTGCGGGATAACTTTTAATAAAAAACGAATTTTCCATCGAGAAGGTTGGGGACCAGAGAAGAGTCGGTGATGGGTAAAGGAGAAAATGTAGGAATTAGATAAAAATAAAGTGGGGCAAATGTTTCGGCATGGGTGGACTGTCGAATTGGCAGAAAAGTACTGCCATGTGGAAGAATCAAGCTCGAATAAATGTTTAAGCTTGGTGCAAGGTATTTGGTGAAAAGGGTTAACACTTTGATAGTATATCCCTACCTCCACATATTTAACGGGTATTAGGAAATTTTAAAAAATTCAATGCCCAAGGGGATCAATTAGACAATCCATTACGTTATCGTATTGTATGAGCTAAGCATAAAAAAATTCAAATACCTATCACTTTGCATAAAAAAAAACATGAAAACCAAACAAACCCCGCTTACTATAGAGATGTCCTTATAAAATCCTCACCGCCAATTAAAAGTCAATTTTCTCCCACAATTCCATTTGCCAACTCCTCAATAACATACATTACCTCCAACCGAACCATGAAAAGTTAAAATTACCTCACAAAGTGGTGCAGAAAAAAAAAACGCACACTCACCGTCCGCCATATAATTTAAAATCTGTCACCAAAAGTCCACCACACATTTTACGCAATTTCCACCGCAACCATATTTAATTTTAAAATTTTAATTTTCCCATGTAATACATGTAAAACATGGCAACAATTTACTGCCGTGCGGGCGGACAAATTGTACCCATATCGCCTACGAGATAGTTTGATTGACAGTAGGCGTTGTAGCCATATATCACAATCACATCCCTGTGCGTACATATACACACAAGTTGTGCATGCAATTACGCATACAGGCGTTACAAATGCAATTCACTCGCCGATATTAAATTGCCCCAGCACTGTGCATCAATAAATTATAATGCAACCCTTCGTTGGCATCCTGCCGGTGAAAGGGTTGATTTAGGATAATTTTGCATATTTTTCACTTTAAAATCTTCCGGCTATGTGAATGTGTGTGTGTTATTAATTTGAATGCCAAATGAGAAGAGGATATGTTTTGAGAAAAAAAAATGCTGTTATCTTGTATGCGGGTGTTTAGTCACGTGGCCCTTGCTACTCAACAAAGCGATGGGCTCCCATCATTAATGAAAAGGATCATTCATATGACACCCGGGTGACGACTTTACAAAGTTAAATCAAAGTTTCACCCCACACTGTGACCGAGTCTACACTAACACCTGATAAACCATTTCGGGAGACAAATTTTCGAGCGCAAACTTTTCCACTCTCATTTGTGTTGAGCGCGCGAACTAATCCTTTGTAATTTGACATAATCACAATCATAATCGTAAAAATTTAGAGTGGATTTAGCTTCGTCCTAGATACATGCCAACACGCCATGTCTTACGGTGTCTCAGGGGGTGGTGGTACAACTATGTGTACAACCATATCGACGTGATAAAAGTTTACGATAACGGGCTCAGATGTGCACTTGAATTCAAAAATTTAATTAAACAGTGGACTGTTTCAATCAAAGTTACCAGACTTATCTTTGAGGAGTCGTGTTAGCTGCACCACATCATGTACACCCACAAAGTGAGCGACACCATGGGGGCCATTCGAATTTAACCCTTTTCAGCTGAGCCTCAACGCAAGTGGTAAGTGGTATGCAGAATGCTCCTTCAACCCTTACGCAATGACGCGACTTATTCCGTCGTCGTTGTGGGTTTGGGCAAATTGTTTTCGTGCGGCATGAATGTGACCATAAACGGAATTATTGAATATTGACAGTTGTAGTCGTCATCGTACTGAAGCCTCCATGATGTTGGTGGTGTTTCGTGTTTCGGGGTTGGTAGATGAGATTTTCCTTTTTTTTTGTGACGGAGTCTGTGTCTGTATTTTATATTGCAAATTATTTTCCATGCTAAATCCTAATGTCAATCATTAAAGTCAGAGGATTGCTGGATGGTTTGTCGTGCACGACCATATCGCAGCGAAGGGTTTAGCTTTTGTAATCCCGTTTTACGCAGATTCGCAATGCCGACGCGGATATGTGTAGGTTTGACAGTGGTGTCACTGCGGTAATAACTGCCATGAAATATGATGATGAAATAATTTTTGTATGGGGGGTTCTGGAGGCTGCAGAGTGAAATTTTATGTTCTCAATGGGTAGTGAGGGTTTTTTTTTCGGTGGAATTTGAACTGTTTTCAGTTGAGATGTCATATGCAAATCGCGATAAAAGGGATAGTAGTGTGTAATAGATACGCTTTGAGTCAGATACTTAAATGATAAGCTGCGTGTGATAACGCCAATTTATAGCCGGTTAGACATGGGACATATAACATTCTTTTTACACCCGTTTTACATTATTTTAGAGTGAGATTTGATATGATATTTTGAAGCAAAATGGAAACACATATTTCGTAAAAGGAGACTACAGGAAGATAACAATTTAGGTGACTTATCTACTAACAAAAACTTCTTCATAAAATGAAAATCGGTAGAAGCGTTACTAGGCTAGGTGAGGTTAAAGGATCGGTTTTACAGCAGAAAGAATCCGTGATTGCCAATATCCCACCTTGGGTGCAGTGGTTATTGCGTTGGACTACTAAGCGCGTTTTTCTTACTGTCCCACCTTTTGCGAAATTCTGACCACCATCCAGGTCGTAAACTTACCAACAATTTAGTTTCAACCAATGTCATAGAAGCAAAACTTGAATCTTTCCATTAAATCCAATGGCATATGAGATTGTAATGACTGATTACGCAATCTCGTATTACGAGCTGCTTCGACATATTCGGACAACAGGTTATAAAGGAATTTCAAGGGTAAGATGGACAGAGGTGGTGGCAGATGAATCGAAAGGTCAACGGCAGCGCTCAATCCCGTAGTGGAAACTAGGGGTATCAAATAAATTGGAAGTGGCCCTTCAGGTTCGGGGTTGTGCTTTGGGTTAACTACCCACCAATGGAAAAATCTATTGTTACGAAGCAACCAATAGCCTTGGAAAGGACTGATATCACTATTGACGACCCTGCTAAACGAAATAAGGATAACGACATTCGTATCTGCACCTGGAATGTGAGAACATTAAACAGGAGAGGTGCAGGCGAACAACTAGCGGAAGCCCTAAACTGCTACAAAGCAGACATTACTGCCATCCAGGGAATACTATGGGATGGGCCGGGCAAAAAGAGGATGAAAAACTGTGGCATCTACTATGGACCGTGTTATAGAGAGCAGAAACAGCGACTATTCGGATGCGGATTTGTTATAAGTGCCAGACATCGTCAAAAAGTCTTATGTTTCCAAGACATTAGCGACGACGGAGAAAAATGATAATATAACTAAGGATTGCTTCTACGAGCTCCTTGACAAAACCTATGAGCGACTACCAAAGTACGATGTTAAAATCGTGCTAGGAGATTTTAACGCACAGGTAGGAAGAGAAGACATCTTTAGCAGTATTGTCGGAAAATATAGCCTACACGAAAACACGTCTGGTAACGGCCTTAGGCTAATTGACTTCGCTACGGAACGAAATGCCGGTATAGCCAGCACACGGTTTCCTAACCTTGATCTCCATAAGGATACATGGTGGTCTCCAGATCAACGAACAGTCAACCAAATTGATCACATTGCGATAGACAAGAGGCACACATCCAGTATTTTGGATGCCCGAACATTCCGAGGGGCTAACATCGACTCGGACCAATACCTTGTTGCAGCCAAGGTAAGGATGCGGATATCCACTGCTCCACAACAAACCGGAAATACTGTGAAAAAAATTTAATGTCGAAAGACTGCAATCGCCAGAGACCACCAAGACCTTCGCGCAACGCGTGTCCCTAAACCTCTCGATTCACATCATACCACCAGCATCTAATGTCGAAGACCAATATCAACGATGCCGACAAGCCATAAGATCAGCCGCAACTGATGTGCTAGGTTTCTCGCGGCCACCAACAGGGAACCCCTGGTTTGATGAGGAATGCCGACAGATGCTCGCAGACAAGAACGAGGCCTACAAGGCTAAGCTGCATGTGAAGACGAGAGCTGCCATTCCGGCTTGTAGAGTCTTCGATTCCCAGCCAGACGTCGGACGCAGTAGAGAAAGACCTCGCCTTAAGTGGCGCGCACAAGTAGAAACTGACCTCAACCAACTTGGAGTGCCCGCCGCCACTAGTAGATGGTTTATCTGTATCACTTGAACTACCGTCTTGTTGATTTTTGACGAAAACCAAACGACACAGTTAAAACAATACAAGACGATACATCCGACCCTTCAATAATCGGTTTTCAACTTCCTACAGAAAATATTTGAATTGTCAGGCTACGCGCACACTTTGGGAACCCCTGCCATACTGGGTAAGCAACTAAGCACTTCTTCAACAAAATTAAAATGGGTGGCAGACGCAGAAGCCTACTTTATAGGAAATGGCAATGTTTGCTTTTGCATTTAATCAGGATGGAGCAGATACCAGTGATATATCATCATAATGATAAAGGGAATACAGAAGTGGCAAAGGTACATCGTACCAAATGGCATAATTTTGCTTCAATTTCAGTTCTGTCTCGCCAAAACGAAACACCAAAAAAGAAAATATTCGACTATTGCCCAGATCCAGAGACACCAATTCGACAAAGACTCCAACTCGACCAAAGCCTGCAAACACCTCTAGCTTTGCGAGTTCGTCATTTTATCATAAGCACCTGATACATCCATGCCCAGGAATACCAATGAACAGTCAAATAAGAAATTCTGGTTCCGATCAAAGAATAGCAACACGACCGGCAGAACCACGGTTTTAAGGCCTGCTCAGAATGCTTGTTGAGCATGTATCTTGCATCGCTATCAAAAGAGAGATACATTTCTTGCATTCACGAAGATACACATTGTGTATCAGCGCTTACGGGTTGCCTTGTTTTTAACTTTTTACTAGCTACAAGCATCAGCTACAGATACACATTCTGACCGGCCCTTTAAGACGACGCATTGAATCAAGAGTGCAAAGAAAAACATGCGGCTCACATAAAGCGGTCAGTCAAACGAAAACATTCATCTTTCGAAGATCTATACTTGAATTAAGGTATCAATTAATGGGGTTAAATCTACTGTCATCCAGTGCAGACCATAATTTTCACCCAGAGCGAATTTTTGTTGTAAAGAAACACCAAATAGACCTGGAATATCCGTTTGCTAACCCCCCCATCTATCACTTTTCCTAGATCAAGTGTAGGTTTAATCCCAATCAATACACATGATCGACTATAGCGTGTAATATAGAACCAATCAGTTTCCAATAAAGCGCCATCTATTAAGTCAATTAAGTATGAAACAGATTTTAATCAACCAACCCTCTCGTAGATTTTCAAAAACCAATATATCTCCAATGCTCTTGTTCGACCAACACCAAATAGATAGCCCAAGATAACGCCTGTCAATCAGGTTCGTTTCACCGATGTAATAACCTTGTTACGGTTTTAATTGAAGGTGCAAATACAAGCCCGGTCCATGACAGAGAGTTTCGAATTTCAATTTGCCACAAGTCCGTCGTTTCGCCTAGCCGACCGAAATAGCTACACTTCAGACAGAACGTATTAATGGTCTGTTGGAGTAATCACTTTACAATGAACTCCTCGTCGTCCTTGCTACAGTACTCTGCAAAAACACAGAGATAGGTGCCATTACTTCGACAGGGTGAAATTATTACAAAAAAAACCATCACATGCATTTCGATGGGCTCCGCAGAGTTTGGCCACAAAATACCCGACCTGGCCGGATCTGTTACCGACACACCATCGCACCGACACATGACACGGCAATGCCACTCTAGGTGCGAACCCTTTATTCCGTTTGAAAAGGGACAAAGTTGCATATAAATTAAACATCCATTAATGCAAAACCATCACAGTAAATGAAGTTAGCATACACAAGTTTGTTTTAATTATACCTATCAGCTGCACTTCGGTACATCATACCCTGCCTCCTAACATCGAAAGGATGCACCATGTAGCATGCACCTATCTCCTCGTAAAACAGAGCTTCTGCATATAGATGAGCAGTATGTTTGTAGGGATGCGAGTATAAACGAGCATATTACCCGTTATTGGGTTAAACAACATTGTTGTAAGTGCTCATCTTATCCTGGCAATAATGGACTTTACCAGTTTTCATGCATGTGGTTGGATACGGGATTGCGGGATGAGCGGACGGTGGTATTGCCGCTGAGGTTTCCGCACTTGCGGCAACGGTGGTGGCGAGATATACTCGCCGTCATCGCGGTGCCCCATTGACAATCCTGTCAATATTCATATTTTGTGCAGGATGCGGTTATTTCCAATGTGTGTTCAATTTGGTGTGTCGATACGTAATTGGATTTGTATCCATATACGTAACGCGGACGGTATACGTATGATGGAGACGGGGTATTTTTTTTGTTGTTGTAACTCTTTGTGTGCATTCATCAACAAACCGTTTGTATTGCTACTTAAATATTTAAATCAATCTTTGATGGTTGGCTGGTAGTAAATTAATGCGCTTTCAATCATCGACCGAATTTTAATGCAATTATTACACCTGATTAAATTTTAAAGGGTTTTGTGTAGCCAATTTCTTTTTTATTAAAAACGATGATGGGTTCCAAAGATTCTTTATTTTTATTCATTTTGCTGTTTTGGCAGCAGGGTCATAGGATAGCTTTCTTTCCAGCATCCATATTGATCCGCCTTTTAAATTCACCGGTTCGATCCTGAAAAGGTATATATTTCACGATTTTGGATCACTTTACTGTAAAAGATCGCGTACTCACGTTGAGGCGTAAATATTAACAAACTTGGATGTGAAATTTCGCGAAATTGTTTGTGTACTGAGATATGACCTTATTCATACCGGAGGTCTTGGATCCTGTCTATAGGATAGTACCGCAACTGAATCCGATTTCATAACATAATAGCACAACAAGGTCTGAATAGAATTGACAATATGTAAGGAGATTCGAAGGAACGGGCGATGACTAGCGACAACGGCCTGATCTTCGGAGATTACTACTCCATTGATAAATACATAGAAAACATGCTTACAGAGACGTCTCACATATAAAAAAGCTAAAGAACAACAAGGCTGTAGGCTCTGATGGCTTATCAGCGGGGCTTTTTAAATACGGTTTTGATGTTTTGGTAGGGAGCATGCGCACCGAATCATCAACCAAGTGTGGGTGGAAGAAAAAATGCCCGATAACTGGACTGCCCCATCTACAAAAAAGGCGATCCTATGTCTTGCAAGAACTATCGAGGCATATCCCTGCTTAATGTCGCATACAAAATCCTATCCAACGTACTGCGTGAACGTCTAAAACCGTTCTGCAACACACTAAAAGGCACGTACCAGTGAGACTTCTGGCCCGGCAGATCGACTTTAGACCAAATTTTCACACTGAGGCAAATCCTAGAAAAGACCACCTATTCATCGACTTCAAAGCCACGTATAATAGCATACATCGTCAGGAGCTCTATATGGCGAGGGCCGAATTCGGCAGCGTGACGATGGAAAACACGCGCTGCAACGTGCAGTTTGGAAGTACCTCCTCCGAATTGTTCCAAACATGCACCGGATTTCGGCGAGGAGAAGCGCTATCATGTGACTTCATCAATCTCGTACTGGAGCAGATAGTGCACAGGGCAGGTCTCAACACGGGAGGCACTATTTTCAACAGGTCCGTCCAGCTGCTGGGCTATGCGGACGATATATCATCGGTCGCTCCCAGCGTGCCGTGATAAAAGCGTTCACGGCGATTGAAGAACAGGTAAAATCCGTTGGCCTTGAGGTAAATGAGGACACGACTAAAACAAACAAGCATCTGTCCACAGCCTAGGACGAAACGTCACTATTGATAGCAGCAATTTCGAGGTAGGAGTTCACTTACCTCGGAATAAACATATAGACTCCACGAATGAAACCCTAGTGGAGATCCGGCGAAGAATTACCCTAGGAAACCGTTGCTACTTCGGTTTGGCGAAACAACTGGGTTCAAAACTCCTAACTCGAAGGACGAAATGTGTGCTCTACAAAACCCTTATTCTGCCAGTTCTGCTTTATGGCGCCAAGTGCTGGACGATAAGCCAAAAATGAGAGCTGATACGGAGCTCCTTCGAAAGAAAAATACTTTTGGGGATTTTTGGTCTTGTGGGCGAGGTGGAGGAGAAGATATAACCGCGATCTCTATGAGATTTTCCAAGATGTGGATGTAGTCCAAAAGCCAAAACACGTCGACTACATTGGCTCGGCCACATCGAGCGAATGGAAGATAATGCTCCAGCTAAGAGTATCTCCGAATCCCAGCCCCCAGGTTCGAGAATGCAAGGAAAACCGAACCTCCGTTTCAAAGACCAAGCAATCGCTTGGTCTAGGCAACTGGAAACAGCGAGCCCAGGATCGTAGAGGATGGAAGGCTGCAGTGTCTCAGCCAGAGACTCTTCAAGGGTCGGGAGCCCGATAAGTAAGTATCAAAACCTCCCTTGCCTTTACCTTGACTTACTCCAAAATTTTTGTTGCAGTAGGGGCACTTAATAAACCGTGTTGGAATGTTCTGAAATGGTATTTTTTAAACGCTCTAACTTTTCATTTCAACTAACAACACCGATAGCAATTTTCTAATCGTCTCCCTAATTTGAGTGGTTTGTGAACCGTACAACGGTAACCGCCCATTTAATTTAAAATGTTACCAACCACACATTGTTTCATCACCACATACGTACGAACTGAAATCCTTCCAAATCGATTCCCTTTGTTAGCAGTAATTTGCCATCCTGTCGTATGTCGCATGCAGCACTACTTTTATAATCGCAAGTGGCAAACCGCAAATTTAATGAAATTTTCATTTTGTCACATAAATACCCGGCACAGACCAACATACTCCGGAAAACTACTCGAAAACTATCGCAGTCTTGAGCCTTTTGATGGCAACTCCAAGGATACGTGTTTCTGTCGTGTGTAATTATCGCACTTGGGTGTAGCAAGTTAATTTCGGTTTTCATGACTTTTATCGCCACAACCTATAACAACGCGATCAAAGGTATTTTGTTCGTTGCGAAATCCAATGACGAATTGGGGTGCAGGCATAAGGACTCCACTCCTTCATTAGTCGACATGATTAGTATGCAAAATAAGTGAAATGTCCTTTTCTTATAATCATCGGTTGCAGACAAATTAAACAATTTTATTGGACGCTCCTGGTTTAACGACCTTCGAATTTTAATTATTTTTTCTGCCGTTGCTTATAATTTAGGACTTCCTTGGGAGAGATATCCTGGGTGGCGATGGGGATGTGTGCATCTCGCACTTTTATGACGTTTTTTAATGATGAAAGTTAAATTAAACCATAAAATTATAAGCGGTAGTAATTTTTCGAACTTAAATTATGTGTAAGGGTTAAAATAAATATTTGGGAAGTGACGGCGATCCTTATTTTTTTTTCTTTTGCGTTGATTGTGTTTGTTTTGTGACTTTTATACTCCCTGAGGTGTTGTATATCCTTGTTTATCGCCGACAGCATTTCAAAAATCATAAAATCTTCGTCAGACTTGAGTGAGTTTGCTTCAGTTTGTGCCATCAAGTGGAAAAGAAAATCAGTTGGCTGAGTTGATGCATGATGACAGTCAGATGGTGCATTCACATATCCTTGATATGAGTTTGTCTCTGAAAAAGTGTCATGGGAACGGAATGTAGATAAAGCGATGGAATGTAAGGATTTGACGCCTAATAAGTTGCAGATGTGCTCATCGATATGAAGTATTATCGCGATGAGATTTGTGAGGTTATGACTTTGACTGCTGCTGCAGAGTATCAATAAAGGCGTCTTGATAGAGGGGTGATTGACAATAGGAAGCAATAGTAGGAATCAATATATGGCCTATAATGGTTATGAAGTAGAGACGAGCATTCAAATCGCTGAGGAACTCGTGTGATTTGTTATGGTATATCATTCAAATCCTTGGGGAGTAACCGGGCTTGATGGGATGATTTGCAAACGAAGGAATTATATAAAATTTCTTTGGAAGGGTAAACGAGCTATAACGTAGTTTATCTAGATAGAAGCGAAAACTGAAATTCAAATCTTAGAACAATATTCAGGACGTTTATTTAAAGTTGTGCTATATATTGAGGGAGTCACGGGAATTGAAAGTGTTTATCAATATTCGAATTTATTCATCTTTTGGGATAGATTTCTTCAGGATTAAGTTTCCTGAAAGCGCTTTGCCAATAAACCTAGACCAGATTGGACCACTGTGATTCTACGTGGATTTTGGGGTTTTCCATTTTACTGTTGTTAAAGACGTCCAAATACCTGGCATAACTTATTCATCAATCTAACTCCAGCGAGCCATGGTAAGTTTTCATATACGGCGATATTGACGGTGTAGAATTCCGGTTGATCCATCAAGCAATCATTCAAAAAAAAAAATTAAGGAAGGTTCTGCATTGGAAAGAATTTCTTGAGTAATTGTTCAAGACTTCCGACGCAGGTGTACAATCTTCAAAACTCTTTTCGACAACAAGCATACACCAAAGGACATACAGATGGAAACATTTTATCCGACAGCATATGCTGCCAATGAGAAGAGACAAGCAATATCGACGAATTGTACAACCACCATATTCGACAACTTTCAATTTATGTTAGTAAGGTACTTTGCCTACCAACGATGCGCTGTCAAAATAAGAAGATCATATATAAGATCTTGATTATCCCAGCCCTGCTCTAAAGCTCTGCAATCTTGGCTTTATCGAAATCGAGTGAAGAAATCCAAGGTTGTTCTGAGCAAAACAATTGTTGTCAGAGTTAATAGCGGAGCCGAGATAGACAAAGTCCCATACTGCCTCAAAGTTATATCTGTCAATGGTGACGTTATGTCCAATTCGTTGATGTAGTGTGTCCTTTCGTGTTGACATCATATACTTAGTCTTACCCTCATTTACTGTTAAACCCATATTTTCCGCTTCCTTCTCTATACTAGCAAACATGGCTATGACATCACGTTGAGTCCTACCAAGGGTGTCAATATCGTCGGCGTATGCTAGTAGTTACACCGATTTTTGAAAAACTATGCCTCTGGTGTTGGCTCGGGAGTTTTGCACAATCCTCTCAAGAATCAAATTGAAGAAGTCAAATGACAGCGCATCGCCTTGCCTAAATCCTCAGGTAAGGCGGGTGGTTGGCAGTTTTCGCTGCCGTTGCCAATATTAAATGGTTCGTTCTACCTGACAGCGGAATGTTGTTCGTCATCGCCGTTTAACAGTCTGCAGAAGCGGTTCTTCCATATCCTCAACATCCACTGTGTCTCAACTACGATATTTCCTTGTTCATATCGACAGGATTCTGTTCGAGCCTTGTATGTTGTATCCTTGGCTTTGACGTTTTACTTTTTGGTAAAACTTGCGAACATCGTACCTGGAGTGGCACCTCTCTATATCTTCGATTGTGCGCTTTTCTTGCTATTTTTTCTTCTTCCTGAAAATCCGGTGTTCTTCCCTTGTTCTCTGCCTATATAGAGCTCAATGGCAGCTCGCGTTTTCACCTGCAGCTTAGCCATATATGAGTCGTTCTTGGCTGCGAGTATTTGTCGGCATTCCTCATCAAACCAGGGGTTTCTTGCTGGTGGCCTTGAGAAACCTAGCACATCAGTTGCGGCTGATCTTATGGGTTGTTGACATCGTTGCCATTGTTCTTCGACATTAGATGCTGGTGGTATGGTGTGAATCGAGAGGTTAAGGGATACGCGTTGCGCAAAGGACTTGGCGGTCTCTTGCGATTGCAGTCTTTCGACATTAATTTCTTTTTCACAGTATTTCTGGTTTGTTGTGACGTGGTGGATATCTGCATCCTTACCTTGGCTGCAACAAGGTAGTGCTCCGAGTCGATGTTAGCCCCTAGGAGTGTTCGGTCATCCAAAATACTTCGGATGCGTGCCTCTTGTCTATCGCAATGTGATCAATTTGGTTGACTGTTCGTTGTTCTGAAGACCGCCATGTTCCCTTATGGATAACGAGGTGAGGAAACCGTGTGCTGGCTATAGTGGCATTTCGTTCCGTAGCGAAGTCAATTAGTCTGGCACTTATACCAAATCCGCATCCGAATAGTCGCTGTTTCTGCTCACTATAACACGGTCCATAGTAGATGTCACAGTTTTTCATTCTCTTTTTGCCCGGCCCATCCAATCGTATTTCCTGGATGGCAGTAATGTCTGCTTTGTAGCAGTTTAGGGCTTCTGCTAGCTGTTCGCCTGCACCTCTCCTGTTTCCAGGTGCAGATACGAACGTCGTTGTCCTTATTTCGTTTAGCATGGTCGTCAACAATAAGATCAGTCCTTTCCGAGGCTATTGGTTGCTTCGTAACATCAGCTTTTTTCCGTGGATGCGTAGTTAACCCAAAGCACAACCCCCCACATGGAGGGACAGTAGCCCATTTTGGGATATGAGCGCTGCCGTTGACCCATTGAGGGCTCCTCCGCCACCAACTCTTTTCGAACACTCTGGCTCAGTATTGAAGATCCCTATAGCCCTGGTGTTCAAATATCTCGAAGCAGCTCATATAGGGATTACACTACCAGTTCGATGAATCTGCCGCCCGAGAGTGAGTGTTTTAGTAAGAGGACACTCCTGTTTCTGATCAGTGATCACTATAACACGGTCCATCGTAGATGTCACAGTTTTTCATCCTCTTTTTTGCCCGTATTGCAAGTAAATTTCTATAATTGCCAGTGTTGATTCTCCGATGTATTCCTCATTAGCCCTGAGATTCCGGTGACTGTTCGTCAGTTTATTTTTTTATCATATCTCACAACACAATACACTGTAATGGTAAATACAATCACGAGCTAGAAATTCTGTTTGTTGATTTTTTATTAAATAATTGGCCAGGTCATATAACCTACACCATTACAAATACATTAACCAACCCTCCGTTCCCAAATCCAACATCAAATGCACCATGAATCCATCTGAAATTGCTTCGCGATATTATATTTCGCTATTTTTGTTTTTTTTTGTTACCCCTTGGCGGCGAATTAAAAACTTTAAAAAGTTCGCAATCCTAATTAACATCAAATAGGATATTGAATTTCCCGCCCATGAGCCGGCAGTCAAAATGGTGATTCTGCGAATGTCTGCCTTGCAGGTATTTGTTTTTTTTAAGGGATTTTAAAATTCTCTACAAAGGATATCGGATTTCACCTCATAATTTAAACTTTTACATTGCAACCCGTTTCAAAACTCTTAAACAGGATTAGCACGGAAAATGTCCAAAAATCATATTGCAAATATAATAAAAAGCAAGTCCTCCCCGGAAAAGTCCTCATTTCCATGTGCTATCAAGGTGTGAAGACATAAAAATAAAAACGAAACGAAAAAAACCTTTTCCGCTTAAAGGAAAACTGCAAACACCTTAACGCCCATAATTCCCGACGACTTATTCGATTTTATTCGTCACCCATTCCATGTCGACATCGTCCAAAGTATCCATTTACCCGACTTAGTTAACCTTTTATACAACTTAACAGGGACATCAGTGTGCGTCTCAACGACCGCAATAAAATTCTGCGGGCACCTGCGACCTCAATTAGAGGAGTTGCTCGCGTTCTCTGTAAAAGTTAAATTGACTTTTTTTTTTGTTGAATAAAAATTGTATTATCACTACACAACGGTACATCGTCATGGAATTTGGTAAAATTTAATGCGATTCATTAATTAAAATGTAGCCATAGTCTACGCGTATAATTCGCGAGAGAGAAGCCTTTGTGAAGTGAGGCGTAAGGAAAAGGGTTAAAAGTGCTTGCCACCCTTGTTTTTGGGTGGGTGTCCCTTTTTAAGAACAGACGAAGACCTCGAGTTGTTTTTCAATTTGTAAATAATTGACGTTGTCCGAAACATATTTTTTAACTTCTCAGAAGCGTCTTGAAGGTTTTTTTTCACAGCCTCATGCAGTTGACATATTTGCACCCGATAATATCCGCATACCAAGCAGGATTTAAATTTTAAGATAGATTTTCTTAATTGATGACTTTTTCATCCAAATCTACGTTAGCTGCAGATACTAACAAAATTTACACGTTTATATCCCCTAGGGGTTTTAAGGAACTGCGGTGTATAATTGCAATTTTCTCCCCCCATCGTTTAATCATTGAGGATTAAATTTTCAACCAGTTTTGAATTATGAGGCGAATGTTCCGATATTAATTACCCGCACCCACCACAACTTTCGATGGGAATATTATGTACGCAAAAATTAGGGTTGTTCTGAGAACAGCAACACGACTTTTTGCCGGAATGAGGCTTCGAACGGTGCCTGTTACGTTGCGTGTTGGAGGTATAACTTCCTGAAGCTATAAGGCGTTCAATCAAAAAATGTGCGAATTCATTTTGAAAGGATTAATTTGTAATTTTCTAAAAAGCATTAGCAGGTCGTAGGTTTTAGTTTAGATGAGTCTTTGGTGTGCAAAAATTGATTCCTTTTGGGGGTGGGAGCTTATTTGCTAGGATACTGTATTGCTTTTGTAGCCTGTTGTGGTATATATTATAAAACTAGTTTATTATTTATTCTTTACTCAAGACAGGTAGGTACTAACAGCTTTTGAAAGTGCTACGTAGTACGAAAGTATGATGATGAATGATGTGAAAACTTTATTTTAATTTTAAACATTTATGGCTTTTAAAAGGGGATTCAATAATAAATTCCTTTCAAATTTCCACCGCTCTTTTAACGGGTGATTTTTTAGCTGGTTTGGTTTTGGCAACACTGGTTTTGACAGCTGACGTGTGTTTAGTACCTTGTGTCACTGTCAAACAGCTTCAGTTTGGTTTGCAATTTAACCATGGATCGTCTTACAAATGAACAACGCTTGCAAATTATTGAATTTTACTATCAAAATTCGTGCTCGGTTCGAAATGTTCATCGCGCGCTGCTTCCATTTTATGATCGGCATTCTCGACCTTCTGAGCAGTCTATTCGGAAGATTGTGACCAAATTTCGCACCAAATTTACTTTGTTGGACATTAAACCACCAACACGTTTACGTACTGTGCGTAGTGAAGAAAATATTGCGGCCGTATCAGCTAGTGTGACAGAAGACCGCGAAATGTCGATTCGGCGCCGTTCCCAGCAGTTAGGATTTGGGCGTAAAGCCTTTTAAGATACAGCTGGTGCAAGAACTAAAGCCAGCCGACCTACCACAACGCCGAATTTTTGGTGAATGGGCTCTTGGAAAGCTGGCCGAGGATCCGCTTTTTTATCGAAAAATTGTGTTCAGCGATGAGGCTCATTTTTGGTTGAATGGGTACGTAAATAAGCAAAATTGCCGCATTTGGAGTGAAGATCAGCCAGAAGCATTGCAACAGCTACCAATGCATCCCGAAAAAGCCACTGTTTGGTGCGGTTTATGGGCCGGCGGCATTATTGGGCCATATTTCTTCAAAGATGATGCGAATCGCAGCGTTACTGTCAATGGTGAACGCTACCGAGCGATGATAACAAACTTTTTTTTGCCCGAAATGGAAGTTCTTGACTTGCATGATATGTGGTTTCAACAAGACGGTGCCACATGCCACACAGCACGCGAAACAATGGCGCAATTGCGAGGCGAGTTTGGTGAAGAGTTAATTTCACGTTTCGGGCCGGTCAATTGGCCGCCTAGATCGTGCGATTTGACACCATTAGATTATTTTTTGTGGGGGTATGTCAAGGCTAATGTCTATAGGGACAAGCCCGCTTCGATTGACGCACTGGAAGCCAACATCCATGCATTCATTCGTGAGATACCGGCCGATATGTGTGAAAGAGTATGCCAAAATTGGACTCAGGGGATGGGCTACCTGAGACGCAGCCGCGGTCAACATTTGCATGAAATTATCTTTAAACATTAAATTGCAAGGTTCAAACTATCGATTCAAATAAATATTTCATTCATTTTTTCGAATTTTTTGTGTTTTTTTTTTAAAAAAAGTTCTAAACCTCTTAAAAAATCACCCGTGATATAGTGGCACCTCCAATTTTCCATGACTTTGACATAGGAGAACCTGCGGCTGAATTAGTTCGTTATAATCACATTGATGACAATTCTTTACAATTTTTACGCATAGAACTGCGATTTAAGACATTCCCCAAAGGATGAAGTTTAAACGCGTTACATTTTACAACCTCGATGGCCAGTTCGCGGTACCATTTTGCGAGATAACCATGCCCCGAAAATATCTACTTATTTAAGATATAAGTATGACGGTCTTAATGGCGATATTTTAGTGCTTTCATGATTTCCCACGCAGAAGGTCTAGATTCGATTCCTAACCATGGGAACACCTCAAATGTTTTAAGGCAGGCCTTCCTGACAAATCATCCGAGTCGTATCAGTTGTCAACAAAAGCTTGTCTCAACTAAGCCGTTCGGATTCGGTATAAAACAGGTGCCACCATAGTGCAAGAAGTACAATACGCACACAAAATTGGTTGTTAGAAAATGCTATAAACTGTTTACTAATAAGTCTGTTGCGTCAAAAATGTTGTTTAATTTTAAGTCAGAAGTTCGGACGCCTAATTTTTCAAGTTGAAATCGCAGGCAGTTCTTGTGATAGACTAGAAACTGACTGCTTCTATAATTTCCCCATTAACGCTCAGACGCGATTTTTTCAGCAGAACTTGCATTCGGTGACGTATGGGGGTTTGCAAGTTATTATTTAAATCAGTTTTGCGTCGAATAGTCGACTTTCTATGATAAAAATAGGGAAACGCGCGAAACGTTGTAAAAATTAGAAGTTGTGAAAATCAAATTTGAGGATTTAAACACGTTGTTCAACGCTATAGCACTCCGTGTTGATTTGTCATATACTACTGAAAAATTCACAAAAAATTTCGAGCGTCCCTACTAAATGGCACTTTAAAAATCGACGAAGGACAAAAGTTTTATTCAGGTGAACCCAGCAAGACATTTATTATCTTAAAACTGTCCGTAAATGGTCTATAGACCATGCATATATGCATCCCCGGTATCGTAAAATTAAATTAAAGCCGCAAAATATAAATGGGATATTCAAGGGCTAATACCACATGCAAACCAGTAATGTGGGATCGGTCAAATCATGACATGTCCTGATTTAATCTAGTTTCTGTGTTTCTGCGATCAAAACAATCGAGGGAATAGAAATGCTTGCCTGAACTTAAGACTTTCTATTCGTCTTCATGATGGAGTAGATGACAGTAGAAAGAGATTTTGCCCTGGGCTTTAGGAGAAAAGTTTATCTCTTTAAAAAAAAAAAGTCAGGCGGCTATGAAACCACTGGAATCAGGCTCTTTTTATTCTACATAACGCATAGTCTGCTGGTTATGTATGAAATAGCATATCGAATAAATGGGGATCGCAAAAATGGACGATTACCAGGATTAGGAAATGACTCATGCAGTAAATGATTTTTTTCTCTGGCTGTATAAAATGTAGCACTAAAAACTTCAAAAGCTTCATCGCTGAAGATGATTTGTTCTAAAAATCAGCATCCACTTGTTTTTGTTCCAAAATCCGTTAACGAAATCTCTTCGCGTTGCACGAGGTTAGATACTGATTGGCTTTAACATGGTAATGCCCAGTGGTTGTAACTCTGACTACACATCAAATGTGCTTATTTTTTACCTCCAAGTGGTAACCATCGGGTACTGGTCTCATCCAACCGGATTTGACTTCCTTGACAAAACCTATGAGCGACTACTAAAGGACGACGTTAAAATCGTGCTGGGAAATTTTAACGGAAAGGTAGGAAGAGAAGAAATCTTTAGCAGTATTGTCGGAAAACAAAGCCTACACGACAACACGTCTGGTAACGGACTTAGGCTTATTGACTTCGCTACGGGACAAAATGCCACTATAGCTAGCACATGGTTTCCTCACCTCGATATCCATAAGGGGACATGGCGGTCTCCTGATCAACGAAAAGTCAACAGAATGCGGATATCCACCACGCCACAAGAAACCAGAAATACTGTAAACAAATTTAATGTCGAAAGACTGCAATCGCAAGAGACCGCCAAGACCTCTCGATTCGATTCGAATGTCGAAGAACAATGGCAACGATCTCAACAAGCCATTATATCAGCCGCAACTGATGTGCTAGGTTTCTCAAGGCCACCAGCAAGAGACCCCTGGTTTGATGAGGAATGCCGACAGATGCTCGCAGCCAAGATCGTTCTACAAGGATAAGCTAAAGGTGAAGACGAGAGCTGCCATTGAGCCCTATAGGCAAAGAAGAAAGAACACCGGCTTTTCAGAAAGAAGAAAAAAGAGCAAGAAAAGCGCGCGATCGAGGATATAGAGAGGTGCCACTCCAGGAACGATGTTCGCAAGTTTTATTAAAGTGTAAAACGTCAAAGCCAAGGATACATGGCTCCACCAACTCATAAGGTCGGATGAAAGTATGCCTGAAGAATGGAGCCTCAGCATCGTTTTCCCGATCCACAAAAAAGGAGACCCTCTGAAATGTGCCAACTACAGAGGCATAACTCTCCTCAACATCGCCTACAAGATCCTATCTGCCGTAATATGGGAACGACTGAAACTGTTTACCAACAACCTGATCAGTGTGGTTTTAGGGCAGGAAAGTCCACAATCGATCAAATTTTCGCACTTCGCAGATCCTGGAAAAAATCCAAATCGATACCCACCATCTATTCATCGATTTCAAAGCCCCATACGACAGCATTTATAGAGACGAACTATACAGAGCCATGTCTAGTTTTGGTATACCGGCCAAACTCTTCCGTTTGTGTAGGATGACGATGGAGAATTCTCGCTGCACCATCAGGGTCGGAAAAGCCGACGATATTGATATCATCGGTAGGACTATACGTGATGTCATACTCTACGTAACTAGCAAGTCTCCTACACTATTAGTGAAACATTGCGGATCGGATGGATTCCCTCCGCAGTGCATCCGCCGGATTCAATAATCGATGTGACTATGTATAGATTTTGCTCAACAATGCGTTATTGGCAACAAAGGACTATTAAATGGAACAAAATTCAAATTTTTCGACAGTTATGGGGCACCCTTTTATTTTCTATTTATTTGGGTTCTATGGCGTGAAGGATTTCTAAGATGTTATCCTTATCCGTCCAAGTTTTGTTACAACTGCATTCAAGCGAATATTCATTGATATGATGTTTCGTCCGTTTTCGTTTCAAATTGTCTTAGGTTCGGATATGTTACGTCAGGTTGGTGTTTTCTGGAGCAAGACGCTTGTCATTCCTATGAAGGAGAAACTGTCAGGTGCAGAAAGGCATAGAAAATACCTCACTAAGAGAGAGAGAAAGAGAGAGAGAGAGAGAGAGAGAGAGAGGGAAAACCGGTTACTATAGGAAGACCGTCACAAAGCTTAATATAAACAATTGATAGCCAACCCATACTGACAGTCATTAATATCCCATTTCCAACTTTAAAACAAAAAACGAAATTCACCCAATTCATCCCCGAAATTCACCCAATTCATCCCCGAAATCCCCCAATGCTTTATAATTTATTAAAATTTCTAACAGATCCTTAAGTGCCAATAACAAATAGTCCTTCGATTACTATGTATAAAACCCTATTTAGCATTTTGTCGAAAAGGTGGCAACGTAAATTGACCAAAACGTCTGTCGTCCCCGCTCTGATGGATTTCTTAAAATTCCCAGTCACTTCAATGTATCAACTTGTGTAAGTCACTTTGAAAGACTTCTCATCCTTAATGTCCATTCCTTCGTCCAAACCGTCGATCAAAAACAAATTATACAAAGAAAAGTGACCGCTCAGAAACACCCACCCCATTTTATAGCATATCCGAGCGGTATAGGGGTGGAAAGTTCAAATGTAATTTTCTTAAAGACGAGGGATGAACATTCGCAATGATTTGGAATACCTTCGAATAAGGACATTTTAGCCAAGTCCTGCAGTTTCGCCACCACATACCCGTAAAAGAAAAGCGAATACATAAAAGAAAGTCCTTTGAGTAAGATGGATTTGAATGGAAGTGTTTGGCGTCTTTTGTATGGGAAACTTCCCTTCGAAATGGCTTGCCATTGTGAATGCACTGATGGTTTACTGATGATGGTCCCTAAAATGGGGACTTTCAAAGTTGTATATCCTTTTTGTGGCGAAAATATGCTTTGTGTGCATGCGGCCGGGAAGGACAAGTAATTTTGTGTTTGATGTGATCTAACCACCCATAAATTATACTCACCTGCATAGCAAATACACGTATATACACAGAAAGGAAGTGTTGTCCTTTCTTGTTTAGGTGTCTTATGATTACAATGGTGATGTATTACCGGTGGGATTTACTGAGGCTATAAATTGAAGTGTCGACCCTAAGTCATCAATTTGGAAGACGAGTTTTTTTTTCTTCTAGAAAGGACATAAAGTGGACGTTTTAGTAAAATGGTGATTGGGATTTCGTTTTAATTAGTTTGGAATTCAGAGGTCTAAACAAAGTGCTTACAATTTTGGTTTGGTGAAACTTTTTTGGTCTGTATGTAACTTATCTCTTCAACAAGTGTGTGTGGGATAGCTAAGAATAATGAATACTATCCAGTGCGTTGGAAGATGGCGGTGGTTCATCCTCTCCCGAGGGGAAAGGAAAACTCCAATCCGGAGAATTTCCGGTCGATAGGTCTCCTTCCGAGTATCAGCAAGGTTTTCGAAAAGATTCTCAATCGGGCTCTGTTCAAGTGGTCTGAGGACAATAATATTATACCAGAGAACCAGTTTGGTTTCAAGGTGGGACATGACTGTGTTCATGCCGCCTCCAAACTCGTATCTGAAATATTTACAACGTCTGGTTGATTTGGAGAAGGCACCGTTTGGTTAGAGGGCTTTTATCTAAAGCTGACCAGACTTGGCATAAGTAAACCACAGTTTGCTTCATGGCATGTTGACTGGTAGAACGTTTGTTGTCAAAAGTGGCAATGAAACTTCTATCACCGATTTTGTTCATTAAAAATGGTCTGCAACAGGGTGAGCGGTGAACTCTCCGATATCTTCAGCATTTACACCAGCGAAATGATAGGTAGTCTTACTCAGGCAATTGCGTATGCGGACGATCTCATCGAGTACAGAACAGTCCCTACTGTCGAGGTCATTCGAACTCTTTTGCAGCGGGACTTCGACAAGATCCAGAGATATTGTGATGACTGGAAGTTGAAAATTAACTTTCAGAAATCGGAAACTATCCTGTTTAGTACATCGTTGTCTAGGGCCTCTAAGGATACGAGAAAGAACTGGCGCAAGCTAGTGATCGTTGGACCAAACGGACATCCACTGGCGAGTAAAAGTGTAGTAAAGTACCTTGGCATCTGGCTGGATTAGTATCTATATTTCGGAAGACATGTATATGCCGCTCTGGCGAGAGCTAGGTGACCGTTTGCCTGACAAGACGATTGTTTTATAGCAGCCGTCTTGATAGCAGGCTGAAATTGATTTGCAACATTTCCCTCATCAGGCCGATGATTGCCTATGGGTGCCCGTTGTGGGTTAACGTTGCCGCATCTCAAATGGAAAAGATACGGGTGTTTGAGAGGCAGTGTTTGAGAAGCTGCCTAGGATTAGACAGAACACCAGTATGTGACTATGCAAAATATTATGCCAACCAGGTCCTATACAACGGGGCCAAAATAAACAGGATAGCCAATTTTCTGGTGCAACTCATTCGGTTTCACGCGGCCAGAGCGATGACTTTCGAGCCTCATCTTTGGGGCCTTCTACCAAAATGATGAATATTTTGAAAGTGCGCGTTTAAGTGGCTTCATTCCGAATTAAAAAAAAATCCTTTCTCCAACCGACATGCAAACCATCCCCTTTTTTGCACACCAACATACGTGTTGCCTGAGATACAAGTGCATACATCCGTTCATTACACACGATCAAAGAGCCGCCCAAAAATAGGTTTCACTTGAAACAAACCTAGTAAACCAACAACACACGATCACCGACATCAAGAAGCGTCGCGTCGGTTGTGGTTAGTACTTGGATGGAGGACCGGATCAAAACACCGTCATCGTGATGTTTTTATGTTTCATAAAATCCAATTCACACCGAAGTTGCACTTTAAGGTTATCAAGGACAAGAATATCAACGACAAAACCTTTCATGTATTTAATATGCCGAACGATTGTGGGGATAAGATCTTTTTGAGTG
Organism: Rhingia campestris; assembly: GCA_932526625.1. NCBI lineage: Eukaryota > Metazoa > Arthropoda > Insecta > Diptera > Syrphidae > Rhingia > Rhingia campestris. Next base: position 105,050,942 of record OW052184.1, on the reverse strand, counting down.
AACAGGCTCCCTACACCGTAAAACGTTGGGTGTAAGAAACACGCACTACAATTTACATTTATCTTCCATCTATGGAATCCTTCTATTTGCAGAGATAAATACTAAAACACCATTCACGAACTTATCTAAAAGGTTATAAAAAAAATATCTAAAACACACAACAGTGTGAGAAACATAATTAAACACCACTAAGTCCACAAAACTAACCACTATTCCATATCAGTGTTAATCAGGACAATTAAAGTCCCATCTATCCATCTCAATACAAATATGCCGCCGGTTAAGTCTGCTCCAGATATTTACCCTCTCACTACACAAAGATCACAACATTAATACATTTGTGCACAAATGTACAGTTTATCAATGGAAATCAATGCGTCCTGCGTCCAATGTTTTATATTTATTTATACTCAATGGTCATTAAAAGGACACGTGTCACAAGCACGTGACATCCAAAATACGAACAATGATTTACAAATATGAGTAGAAAAGTATCCTCATTGAAATTGAATATCCAGCCAGACATACAGTCGAGTCCTTTTGCTCCGTTCTACCGGAATAAACAAAGTAATTGAATGTAAGGACACGCAAACACAAAAATCACCAAATTGTCGGTTTCCAGGAGAAAACAAAAATCCACTGATGTCGGTCTAAGGGTATCAATTTGTAATTATTGACCTAAAAAGTATGCCTCGCATACACATGTTTATTCGCTCCCCTGGACCGCATCATTTTGATGGGCTGAACTATTATCCTGCGGCGATAAATCTAAAGTGAAACTCTCTCAAAGTAATTGTAGGGATGTGAATTATTGTTGCCAAAAATTTGCATACCTTCGGATTTTTTTTTCTTTTGGTTTGTTACCTCGAGGGATATTCGAACAATTATCCTTTTTATTGGCAATTGGTGATACATCCCCATTTGGTAATTTCAATATTAGCAAGGAGACAGAGTAACAAACTCTTAAAATGCGAATTGGGTATCAAAATATCACGACATCCTGTTGGTATTATTAATTTAAGCGGATAGGTTTTCAATTTGTAAGGCATTCTAGGGTTGGAAAGAAGGCAGGATCAAATTTGCATAACCATCCCCCAATACCATGGGCAGGGGTTGTCCCCTGTTATCGTAAACCAGCAAACAAATTAGGGGGACGTGTGTAAAACATTTGTTCAGATCAAGAATTGATTTTCAATTTGCTGCAACAAAATATCACCAATTTTGCATACCAAGGTACAAGGATATGGGTGCAAACATAAAAATGAGAGTATCATCTCGTTTCTTCCTCTTTATTTTTGTTGGGCGAAAAAAAATCCTTTTTGTCATCGTCTACACCCGTTGTGATGGCCATCATTGAGAATTAATTTATCCTGCGATGGAAAATTGAAAACAACACAAAGATATCCTCGTAAAAGGATGTCGTTTGTTTTGGTATTGTAAACAGTTATCCAGACGGACGATGAAAGAGAGAATATGTGTATGAGTTCGGTCTCTCGTATACGAATACTCGACGGCTCTGATTACCTGAAGTGGAAGTGGAATTTCATCTGCAGACGCAGACGAGACCCGAGGCAGGAATTGTAATTGCCAAGCAATTAAATAACCTTGGTAGACGATTAAATGAGCTCAGGTGTAAAATGCTGTACAGTTTTATTGAAATCCCTAATTGAAGCATCCAAAAACTGTTATCCGTGTTGTAAAGGGATAATGAACCAAACGACAATCAACAATAACATCACATGTTGTACTAGTGTTGTTGACGACGCACGATGCGACGTTGGATGGATGATGTTGGGATGAGTGTGGAGGACACTTATGTGATGAGCTGGGGCTGCTTTTATTTTTGATTTTCGATTGTGGCATCGCAATTAATTAATTGGTTGGGCACTTCAGAAATGGTCTATAGGTACGTAGCTAGTTCTGTGTAAAGCTGAGGAATCAACAGAGTCTAAGGACAGGCATCAGACTGATTACATCTCGAGCTACAATAAATAGAGATTCAGTTGGACTCTCCCACACATGAAATAAAAAGTGGTTATCCATTATTTTGGATGTCCAAACATTCCTTTGGGCTAACACTGAATGGACCACTACTCTGTTGCATCCAAGGTAAGAATCCAGATGTCCACCACGCCACAACAAATGCCAGACACTGTGAACACAAAAGACTCGCAGACACAAACGCAATAGACCGCCAAGCCCTTTGTAAAGCGCATATCCCTTAACCTCGCGATTAACCAGCCATAAATGCGTCGTAAATCATGTGATAGGTTTCTCACTTCCACCAGCATAAAACTCCTAATTTGATGAAGAATACCGGTGAGAGGTTCACAGTCGAAAATTAAGCCTCCAGGTGACGGCGAGAGCTGCTATTGTACTTTATAGGCAAAGAAGGAGGCAACAGCACCGACATTTCAAAAAGCAGAAAAAATAGCAAGAAAAGCGCGTGATCGTTTGCCCGGTCCAAAAAACAAACCGAAGAAGCCCAAATCGATACCCTCGATCTATTTATCGATTTCAAAGCCGTTTACCACTTCAAATATGAAAGGGCTTGCGTTTTCACCTAGTTAATGCCTATCAATTCTCACTCTAGACTCCTCGTGGCGACTGCTGTGTGACTAGAACCTTGACCTTGACGTAGATAGGGTACGAACGACTGTGTAAGGTATTGACGGGAGCAGATGAGAGCCGTGGGGATCACATGTCCTCACACTAAGGCACATATTTTCCAACACGGCTCTGAAAGAATTAACAAAAGGAGTCAACGGTCGCATCTACAATTTAATTTAGGATGGACGGATTGAACAACCTACTTGAGCTTACTTACTTACTTGAGTGGCACTACAGTCCGGAATGAACTTGGACCTCAACTAACATGCCTCACAATTATCCCAGCCCTCAGCTAACCGCCTGCAGTTGCGCACTTCAAGTTGGTTGAGGTCGGTTTCTACTTGTGCGCGCCCTTTAAGGTGAGGTCTTCCTCTACTTCGTCCGACGTCTGGCTGGGAATCGAACACTATGCATGTCCTAGCCAACTTAAACGTCCAATGCGGAGTTTTTTGAGCAGGGATATGTCGCTGTACAGCTCGTATAGTTCTTGGTTGAATGTCTCCGTAGCCAGTCAACGCAAACGGGACCGAAGATTTTTCAAAGAATTGTTCTTTCAAAATGACAAAGACCGCTTTAAGCCGTAGAGCAGGACTGGGATGATCAGGGTCTCCTTAGTAGTTCGATTGAGGGCTTTACTACTTAATTACCATCTTCGACCGTAAAACAGCGGTTACCAAGAGTATTTCTTTAATTTCTGACGAGATGATGTTGTCAAAGTTTTATCTGTCCAATTCGTCGATGTTGAGTGTCCTTTCTTGTTGACAGCATGTAACAGGTGGGCCAAAAGAGATCACCTTATTGAAGATGCTCTTATTTTTGCAAATGGCCGCCAATGTCAAATCTGTTTTGACATTTGTGGACTAGACAGATTTAGAATACAAGTGAACAAACCATGGAGCGATACACTCCCAAGGAGTGTAGAGAAGGAAGCACCTTCTCTGTACAGACAAACGTTTCTATGCGTCAGGTTGAGTCCGACAAATGATGTCAATGTCGTCCATGTATGCTAGTAGTTAGTTGCACCGATTTATGGAAGATTGTACCTCTGGTGTTGGAGTTTTGCACAATCCTCTCAAGAATGAGATTAAAAATCACATGACAGTGCATAACCTTGCCAAAATCGTTTTTTGGTATCGAATCTGCCGGTCGTTTCCGACCCTGATGGAGCAGAGAGAATTCTCCATCGTCATCCTATACAATCGGAAGAGTTTGGGCGGTATACCACAACTAGACATGGCTCTGTATAGTTCGTCTCTATAATGCTGTTTGCGGCTTTATCGATGGAAAGGTGGTGGGTATCGATTTGGACTTCTTGGGTTTTTTTTCCAGGATCTGTCGAAGTGTGAAGATTTGATCAGTTATGGACTTCCCTGGCCTAAGACCGCACTGATAATGGAAGATCTGGTTGTTAGTAAACGGTTTAAGGCGTGCACATATTCCGGCTGTTAGGATCCTGCAGGCAATGTTGAGGATACTTATGCCTCTGTAGTTGTCGCAGTTCTGAGCAGCTCCCACATGAGCTGTTTCTGCATATTCGGACACCAGATCATTTAGAAATCTCATAGGTGAGTCAGGCCATTTGACAGATATGGTGGCGTATGAGTCGAAAGACCAACGCACGTTTCGTCGAATTTTTGGTCCTGTATGCGAGGAAGGCGAAAGCCGGAAAAGGTACAATTGCGAACTCTATGAGCTGTACTAAGATGTGGATGTAGTACAAGAGCTAAAAACACATCGAATACACATTGGCTCGGCCACATCAAGCGAATAATATGAATGCCATAGAATCTTTGAATTCCAGCCTTCAGGTTCGAGACGTCAGTGAAGATCACTAGTATAGGGATCAAGCGATCAGGGATGCCATAGCGTTTGCACTGAATGACTCTAATAAACGTTCCGAGATTTGAACAGAATGAGCGGCCAGGGACTCTCAAAGGGTACGTTAAGTATAGTTTTTAGCAGAGAGATATCCGCTAAAGCATTGAATGTGTCAAAAGCGGATGAGCAGATGAAAAATTCTTCGGAAGATGTTGGTCCCTCTTACGAAGAATTTTTTGCCCAAAATGATAAAAGGTTTGAGATCATCCGCTTTTGATACATTTTTTTTTGCATTGACTATGAAGACGGAAATTCAACCATGGTCTTACTGTGCTGCAGACTCCTAAGACAAGCATCCGTATATTGGACTACCTCAATCAAACCCCTTCAAAAAGTGGCAATACAAACAGAAGCCACTAATCTTGTTCCCCAACCAGAAACGAGAAAAAAATATCAAAGTAGCAAAGCTTGTTATTCTCTACCGCATATCGCTCATTTAAATATATCTTCCGGCCACAACACTCCAATCCGACTCCTGCATTGCAACGGCACCATAAAAAAGAAAGCCGCTCTTCAGTGCATGACATTGCACCGACGTTATTAACTTTATCCCGCACTGCCAACACGAAAATTGTCCTTACAAAGGCGACAGCAACGCCCTTAATTAAAAAATGCCCGAAAGTATTTCACGTGGAAATCATATTTGGCGCCAAATTTCCTCCAAGCATCCTGGACACTCATCCTCATCCCTGTGTGGTGAAAAATTTAATGATTAAGCCGAGCGTTGGCTAAAAAGCTTTTTATACTCGCATCCCCTTTTGTTTGCTTACATTGAACGTGTGCATAACAACTGTCGCATGCAACGTTGTTGGTCGGCAGCAGGATAACCCCATTTGTCTGTTGCATTCCTCAAGGGATAATCACTGGAGTGTGCATCTGGACGCAATTTAGCGCGTTTCTCTGATGACTTCTAACAAGTTTATGTTTTATTATACAGTTCGGCTTTGGGGTTTTCGGGTTTTTGTATGTTAACTCTGAAAGACGGCCAGTTGACATTGCGCCGCTTCGTTGCATCGGCTCAAGGGTGCAAATAAATGCAAATAATCATTCGACCATGTTCGGGACGACTCTGCATCATCCGTAGTCTGTCGGTATAATCTCGGCATGTGGTCACGAGCTAAGTGTAATTATTGCCCCAAGCTATTCGTTTTTTTTTGCTGTTGCATGAGTCCGAAAGAGTTTTGAAAAAGCGCATGCAACGGTTATTAAATTACACATTCTTCTGTGACTATGATGAATGGAAAATGGAAAATAAATAAAATGAAATTTAATTATTTGTTCAGTGATTGCAGGGATAATGGTGTCCTCGAGCGGAAATTCTATATCTGTATACACCCATTTGCTGGTCTTTTACTAACCAAGGATACACAAGAGGAGCAGCAAAATGTATCTAAACATAAAAATTGTAAAAAATGTAAATCACCATGTTTAGTGATGCTGTAAAAATGTTTTCAAACTATATATGGGGAGGGGTTAAAAAAATGAAACAACCTCGGACTACCTTGGGTGAAAGGGTTCACTTTCTAAGTGTTTAGCTACGCTTTTATCGCTACCAGATGCATTCTCGGATACCTACAACACATAAAGGCGAACAAAGAAGTTGTTCTGTTGGCGCGTTCAAAATGCCATTTTAAACTGCATCCAGCTTGCTGTATCGAACAAAAGCCACAGAATGAGTGGCTGCACCCTTTAGTAGTCGAACCCCCGGCATATACGTATACGCTTTGGGGGTTTTCAAAAAGGAATTGATATTAAATTATTTTCCATTATCATTTGATGCACTCCAGAGGTAGTAAAATATAATGCAAACAATGCGTTGCATAGTACACCTAATGAGGGGTAGCCATTGGATACATGCACTCCGTATCCGTATCCATCTTCGTGTAAGTACATTTCCATTCAACTCTATTTGAGTGCAAATCAAATGTATTTCGAAATGTGCAGCCATAAAAGTTTACATCACATGCAGAGCGGTTTGGGGGCAGAGATACTCGATCTGCATTTGATTTTCATAATAAGGGTTGTAGTATTGCCATCAGTGTTATTATGGTCTACTTGGTTGAGGAGTACCTACCTCTATTGTTGAAAGTAGATGTGTGTTGAAGACAAGCTAGCTCAACTTACACTTATCGTCATTTGCAGGATTTATCGAATACTTTCCAGTAGAAGATTTAAAGTGACTTGTGAATCTTTTTTCTGAGTCCCGGATTTATTACAAGGCAGCTAAAATTTTCGAATTTTTCTCTATAAGACGAGGTTTTTTGTTCTGGATTTGAGGTGACATAACCAACCCACATTGATGGTTGATGGTAAACTCTGATTGGTACTTGGCAATTCCCACTTGTTGTAACGCTGACTACACATCAATCGTGCTTATTTCTCCAAGTGGAAACCATTGGATACTGGTCTCATGCAACCGAATTTGACTTGCTAAACTAAAAAGTGCGAATGTTGACACGAGACGAAGAACAGCAACACTATAAACAGCCTGGTCAGAATGCTCGGCCCGGAATACCCGGCCTGCTGTCCCCAGGCAAACCTAGGTGACATATTCGGACAACAGGTCATTTAGGAATCGCAAGGATTAGCCAGAACAGAGATTGATGCGGATGAACTGAAAGCCCAACGGCAGCGCATTATCCCGTAGTGGATCCCTACTGGTCCACCTATGGGAACCCTATAGGTAAAGCTTGACAGATTTTGTTTGCTCGATGTTAATAGAACGTGAATTATTTAAAAATATAGCTCAGATAATTCCAAACTGTAGCAGTTCGTTGAGCTTTTTGCAGATGTTTGATAGCACTGCCCTTAATTTTTTTGGAGATTGTCAGCGCTATCGAGTCCAGACATCAGTCCAGACTTGCTTCATGACGGTGGCAATGGCAGCAATTGTGTTGTTGTGGGGTCTACCCTGTAGACAGGGGAATACAGCTGAATTGATGCGGTCCTTCAAATCGTACATTATCTCCATTCGGCTTGACTTGAGGCACTCCCTTGCGGAGGAAATACATACCAGCCCCACCTCAGAGTACAGGAACGGACTTAGAATGAGATAAGCAGTGACTAAACCATCAACGTGTGCCACGTCAGACATCAAGGTAAGCGCCATTAGCATCGCCGATTTTCCTGAAGCGCTCATAGTCTAAAGGCGTGGTTACGGCCAACGCTAGTAAGCTGCGCTAGTCCGCGAATTGCATGACATGCCAGCGATGATCACTTCTGTTTTCAGTAGATTCGCGTTCATAATTGATCGTAGTCGATGAGTCCAGTCTTTGTGACAGATACTTTTTTAAGAAGCCGTGCGTCAATTGTCCACCGTCGGGTAAGTCCTAGCCCATAATTCTGTGGGGAGGTTGCAGGGGTCCAGTGGCTGTAGGTTGACGCCCCATTCCTCAGGGCTCAGACCGAATCTCGAGTGCATGCTTTTGAGCGAGCACTTCAATCTGATTTCCCCAATAGTCAGCCCTATCGAGGTTTCCGTCGGAGCGGAAAATTCTCCGATTATTCTTCCGATATTCTTCCGAAAAGCTGTTCGGAATATTTCTCAGACATTTTGTAACGCATCCCGGCGAATTACGTTGAAATGCATTCAGCAGCATTTTTCGTAAAATTTTTGACAGCTAAGTGCATTTTTTTTCGATTTCCTCCGGCAGTGAAGTGAAGCCGTCGCACTTGTGTAGTATTTTTTTCCGATGACACATATCTCGAATGGAATTTGGCCCCAAAAAGTGCAGTTACTCCTGTTCAGCTCCCTATTTTAGAATTTTATTAGGTACAATCTATGGTCAGTCATAAATCGAAAAGAAAGCTGTTTTAACGTGGTTAGGGTGGAGGAAGGTCTTAAAAATCCGATATCATCACTTTCTTGACCCCTTAGCTTGTAAGAAAGACTTTTTCCGCAAATTTGTCACGGGACTCTCATATATGAAATGTATGACCCATAATAAACGGAAGTTAAGATGATGATTCAGGTGACAGCTTTATCGAATAAGAAGTTCAAATGACCCAAGAAGCCTTCACCTCAATTAAACCAATGATAAGAAAAATTTAGCTAGACCCGCACCCAATTAGTTAGATTTGACATGTTTAAAAGAAGGCATCCTATGAACGCATTTGAAGCAGGTCTGAGAACCCCTAACAACTCCATAATTTTATGGTCATCAGAGAAGAAGTGATCTGAATTCTGTAGTACGGCCGGTAATTGTTGAGGTCGAATCCGCGAACCCCACAGATCAGAAAGTTTTTTTTTTATATCCCATCTAAACGGATGGTTTGAGATAAGCTTTTAGGGACAAAATATCGTGAGAGGAGGGACAGTGAAAAGCATTTTGCTATTTCGATGGCTGGGAATTGAAAAAAAGACCTTCTGTATGAAAGTTCATGTCCGTGCTTCTGAGACTGCAGTGACCTTGTTCTGTTTGGATATAGTCTTGAGGTCTGGTCAGTTTAATATGAGATTGCGTGCCTACATAGTTGGATATATAAGCTTTAAAGCGTTTTCTGATTTCCAAAATTGATGTGTCTGCATAGATCTCTAAGGCGAAATATTAGGGTCCAATAATATAAGGGTGGCAATACACTCCTTTTATTAAAATTTCAACTTTGAAAAAGAAAACGACTTCTTGCGTCTGATTGTGATCACATTCCCTGGGTGGTCTATGAGAAGTCTTTAGTTAGCAACGAATTTGCGATTATGTTAAATGTTGAACAAGATCAAACGTTTAAGGTAGGATAGGACATGTAGAACAAATAGACCCCAATACTCCAGCTCACGTCGTCTTCGATTCCTAGTCAGACGTCGGACGCAGTAGGGGAAGACCTCGCCATAAGTGGCACACAAGTAGAAACAGGCATAATCCACCTTGAAGTGCACAACTGGATGCAGTTAGTTAAGGACCGGGCTTATTTGAGAGGCATGTTGGTTGATGCATAAATTCATTCCGGACTGTGGAGTAAGTATTCGCTTTTCGCAGATGAGCAAATCAATAACGCTTAATACAGCCCCCCTGAATGTTTGCAGACGTTGTTAACTCTTCATTATGTGAACTTCTGGAGACTACATGTCGGTGGCAATATTTTAAGTCCAATCTATAGCAAACGTGCAATTTATAGAGGCCCACGTTGGGCGCCAATTTGAAAAAAAGCATGTTTTCAGCATCAAAAAGCAGATTAAGCCTATTTTTTTTAAAAACCTTCCACTGCGCATTTATTATTTTTTCAAAACCATAGTTCTGTTTTCTTTTATTATTCTAATTTATTATGATTAATTACTCTCACTATGGATGCACCATGTTCACACTTCACCCCCTCACATAACCCGCTTGCATAATCTTTATGTTGAGTTACTTGAGGGGCTAAATTTTGACACAAAGAATCTATTTTCTCCTTTTCTTGTTTTTTCCATCTCCCTGTTCTATTTATGGCATGTAAATAATATATGAACAGCACTTCTCCTCCAGATTCCCCCAATACTATCCTCTCCGTGTCCTATTTTATATCCTTGAATGAAATTCTCTTATTTTCCCTAACAATCTCTCTCTCTTAAGAGCAATTCCAATAACCATCGAGTACATGTTGACCACGTGAATTGTTTACTTCCTTGTGTACTCATACAAACGCTCATCTATGCCATCCCGAACGTGTTGCACGTTACGAGCCCGGAGTAAGTTAATAAAAAAAGTAAATAGAAGCAACAATTTCCCAAGCCAATATATTCAACCCCTAACTTTGCGATACTCGTATTTCTGTGTGTAACAAGGGGTGGTTTGGTTGATTTAGTGGTAGATTTCCGTGTGTTAGGGGTGGTCTTTTTTGGGTTTGATTTCGGGTCTGCCCTTAAAATATCTCGGATTAGTGTTTCCCAGTTCAGTTCGACAGAAAACACCCAACTGTTCAGACGTATCTATCGGTTCATTTCAAGACCGGCAAATTTACGAAATAATTTGAAAATATTTTTTGGCGGCAATGGCAGTTCCATTTTGTGTTCCGAAAAAATCCAAAGTTCAGCCACCAAAATCTACGACAACAACTGCCAACAACAATGAAGCGGCTAAAATTCTCCAGTGTCAATTTATTGCACAAGCCCTCTGCAATGCATTACGCGAGTACTACCTGCAATCGCTCCTGACCAAGGATGGATTTATAAGCGGATCCGTGGAAGTGCTTCCAAATGGAAAATTAAAACCCATTCGGAAATAAATACGCACCATTTGATGGTACGAAGCTCTAGAAAGCGTATTGTGATTTTTTTTCGAAACAAATTTCTTACTACATACATGTGACTTGATGAAGTGAAAGTCCGTCGGTAAAACGAATTCTTTTTGGATATTGAAAATACTTATAAGCAAAGGCAACAAAATGATAAAAAATTAATTGTGATGGTACAACGCAACGGAAGGAACTAAAAATCAAGTCCAAATTGTTAGATTTAAGAATATTTTTTTCGAAAATATTTTTGTTTTCGAAAACAACTTTTTTCTCTATATATTTCAACAATCTAAGTGTCTATGTAAAGTGTTAAATGTGAGCAAACGAAAATATTTTACAAATGTAAGCTTGTAGTGTAGAATTTTTTTATTTAATTTATTTTGCGTAAAAATATTTAAACTTTTGATTTTTGTATGCTATTTCAAAAAACAATTTTTTTTTTAAATAATGTATAAATAAATAAATTTAATTTTTAGAGATATATTTTAAATTAAGCCATTTTTATAATGTAATACAATTTTTAATAAGTGTTTTTAATAAAAAATAAAATATTATATAAAATTTATAAAAAAAAAACAAAATTCAGGTGTTTATATATTTAATTTGATGGGAATTTTTTTTTGAAGAATTAAAGTTCCGTCGGGAAAATGTTTGCAATGGGTGAGAAAATGGTGCTTAGTTAAGGAAACCGATATGAAGATGTAACGTAAGTACCTGTGTAAAGAATAAGCGAGGTAGGTATGCCTTTTGTTCCAAGTGATATCAATGTTGGAAATGGAAGCATGAACTTTGTTTTTGGCTTAAATAGCATACGTTGCAGATTCGTTCCTTTTCTCGATCTTTAACACAGCTTGTTGAAACGTAGCTGACTGACCGTGCATAAAGAAGAACCATAAATCTGAGCTAGGTTTGTTAAAAAAAAATCTTTCAAAATAACTTGGCACTTATCAATGCTCAGATAATATTTTTTTACTGTGAAACATTTGCAATACTCTTTCCAGCGCCGGTATCAGCGCAAGCCACATGATTTTACTGTATCCCAGAAGTTTCTTATATTTATAGGCATGATAGAGTTCTTAAAGTGTTTTAATACGAATGCCTATAAATATAGGAAATGAATAAATTTTCGCAATTATGCATTCAAAATCAATTGGTAGACAATCTGCAGCAGTTTTGACTGCATTGTGGATTATATGAGCTTCACATCCTATACCTATGAGTTTCCTTCCAAGATCCATGTTCAATTTCAAGAAAACATGATTTAGCTGTTTTTCAATTGCCTCCACAAAATGTCACAAATTTTTAATTAAGTTATAATTAACCTAACGAAGGTGTTCTTATAATTTATATGTGCTATAGATGCCAGAACATTAACAACAATAACCCCGAAACATGCATCCATATGGGGTAGCCTTTTTCAAAGCGGGGCATTTTGTGTTCTTTGGGGACAAACAAAGTTTGAAAGCGTCCCGTATGGTCACCTTACTATAGAACAAATGATGACAGAGAAGCATACGTTACTAACGGTATCCCTTCTGGGGCCATATTGTTGGTATATAACAAAATGATTGGGAAGACAATAGTCACGAAAAAAAATCAAAAACGCGTAAAAAATGTTGCCAAACGAAGCTGATAAAAAATTGTTGAAACACAAATAACCTTACTTTTATCTAGGACTAGTGTTGTCAGATTTTGCTCGCAGTGTCCCGTCAAGCTGCGAGCAAAATCTGACAACACTAGTCCTTGGCAAAAATATGGAACAAAAAGTGAGATTTCCAATTTTTTCCCGGGACAAAATTAAAACTTATAATATAAGATATACCTATTGATATATTATTTTTTTTATCTAAATATAAATATATACAGTCGTCCACAAAAATCTGCGTACAGTGATGAAACTGTCGAAAATAGGGGCGTTGTGGCCAAAAAGTAAATATTAGATCTTTCTAATTGGCATATTTCAGCAAAAGAACATTAAACGCATTCTTTTTTTTATTTTTTAAGAAAAAAATAAAAAAACATAAAAAAAATCCTTCATTCCACAAAAGTCTGCGTACAGCTCAGTACAGTTCCTTGCATGAATTCCGCTTAAGTAGCGGTAAATTTTTTTTAAGGTATTAAAAAAATTCTCGGTTGTTTGTTTTTAATGCTGGTAGGGAGAATATTTTTCTTTAAAATTCGGTCAAAGCTACTTCGAAAAATGGCAAAAACAGAATTTAGTATGTCTAAAAGGCAGTTGATTATTAATTTTTGCATAAAACAGCAAAAGTCGTACTCTCAAATATCCGAAATAACTTCAAGACAACGATCAACGATTCAGAGAACAATAAGTCGCTTTACGGATGAAGGTCGAATCGAATCGAAGCCAATATCTGGGAGACCACCGAAGCTCACTTTGAGGGATAAGCGGACGATTAAGCGGATTGTGTACCAGGAGCCCTTTATTAGCGCTCAAAATATAATTGAAAATCTCGAAATGTACAATAACACCATAGTGCATCCAGAAACGGTAAGAAGGGTCATCGTCGATATGGGATTTATGTCATGCAAACCTAGAAAAAAAACAATTGTGAACAAAATAAACAGACAGAAACGTATCACCTTCGCAAAGGATAATACGTAAACAAATCTCCAGACTTCTGGCGCAAGGTTATATTCACGGACGAATCAAAATATAACATTTTTGGCTCGGAAGTCCGCTTGAGATTCTGGCTACGTCGGAACAGTGCACTAAATCCAAATTATACCATCAAGATGGTGAAACATGGAGGTGGGGGTTTGATGGTATGGGGCTGTATGTCTGCATCGGGGGTCGGAAAGTTGGAAATTATAGAAGGAATCATAGATCAGTTCACCTACATTGATATATTCAAGAGAAATCTGAAGGACAGTGCCGAAATTCTGCGAGTCTGGAATGATTTTTACTTCCAGCAATGTGCGTATTTGGTTTTTATTCAATACCTCCCACATCTTACGAACGCCCCGCAGAGTCAAGACCTCAATCCCATTGAGCACTTATGGAATGAATTAGAACAGAGGATCAGAACGCGCGAAATACGGCATAAAATCTAACTTAAGGAAGCTTCACTAGCAAAATGGAGAAATATTAGTAGTTTGTGTACAAACAAAATAAGTTTCTTCTAGGCAAAACCGTTTTAAGGAGGTAATTAAGTTGAAAGGATATCCCACTAAATATTAATCATAAAAGTAAAAATATAAAAATATGTACTTTTAATTCAATTGAACTAATTTTTTCCACTTTATTTTACCACTGTACGCTGACTTTTGTGGATGACTGTACGCGTTTTTTTGTTCTTCGTGTTCTGTTGCAATATTTCTCTATTAGACGAGGCATTCCTTATCAGATTCTGAAATTGAAAATGTGGCTTAAGTGCAGGCCATATTTTAAGTTTTCTCTCAACTGCTGCCACTAAAGATAAGAATATAGAAGTTACGGGTTTTATAAGTTCTTCCCACTCCAGTTCTTAAGCTTCAAACTGTTCTTGCAAATCGGCTCTTCTTTAAGTCGATCGGCTGAAGTAACTGCATATTTTCAGTATGAGACTTTCTACGTCTGTCGTATTCTAATCAATCTGTGGAATATGTTGCAGCATCGTGAATTATGTGAGCTGTGCAGCCTGATATTATTAGTTTATCACTTTTTGCAGCTAAAATTGTGTAAAATAGCTATGGAAAGTCCATTTTTTTTGTAAAGTTTCCGCTAATACCTTTGAAACGTGATTTGTCAAGTTGCAAAAATGACATTCTTATATGCTAGGTGTGCTTGACATAAAATTTTAACCAGAATTTGTTAAGGTCAAATTAAAATGCAGTCAGTGTGTTGTAAGCAATAAAACAACCGGGGACAACTGAAATTATGTCTTAAATCAGGGACAAACCGGGACGTCTGGCAACGCTATTTAGGACTTGCTGTGTGTTTTCATATATATCAACCAAATTCGAAAAATATGCGAAAATATTCTTCTGTTGGGATTTTTAGTTGGATAGTCCGAAGAGGAGAAAACCTTAATGAGAATTATTTAGACTTCTAGCTTACATTTCGTTTTTTTTGTTTGCCAAGTTGCTGTAACGTATTTTGTAGGTACTTGGCATTAGCTTGGCTTACTTGGATTGTTCTTCATAAAATTATATATAATATTTTTTATTTTGAAATTCATCAGAATACCATTGACAGAGACATAGTTATAATTTCCACGATAAAAAAAAACAAGAAGACCTGCCGAAACACTTTAGCGAGCTTTCGTTTTAAAGCACAATTGCTAAGTAGATAAAAGCCACGGTAATTTTTGAGCAGGATTTTAAATAATCAATTAAAAAGAGTTAATAAAAAATAGTAATCCCTTTATATAAGTTGATTGTTTTATACACACACTTCCTTATTCATTAGAATTCACTAAAACACATTTCAATGGTTGTATAGTTATAAAGTGCATAAGTATTTATACAGCCTCTGTTCAGGGTCGCACAAATTCTTATTCATAAAATATTTCCCCACCGATAATACAGGTTTCTGTCCAATAAATTACCGAAAAGAAGTAAATCTATTACAATTGGCTGTTCCACGCATAGCCGTAGCTAGGGGAGGGCATTATGGGGCAACGCCTTACCTTAAAAAATCAACAATCGTAACGTATCGTAAGATATTATTGAGTCGGACGTAAACTGGTTTACTATAATGGAAGATGGTACGAGAGATAAAAATAACCGCGAAAATATTGCAATAGCAATAAAGATGGAATTATAAATGAGTCTTTGCTGACAGTTACTACTACTGAAAAACTTGATGTAGCCACCTTTGCGGAATTAATTAAATACCCTTGCGGAATATAATATTGACCCCTCTTGTATGCTAAGCCAATACGATGATGGCGCAAGTGTAATGAGTGGAAAAGAATCGGGAGTTGCGACCACAATAAAAAAAATAAATTGGGCCAAAAATTACCTGACGTCCATTGGTTTAACCATCGGTGATGACGTCGCCAAGAGTGTGGGCATTAAAGAAGTGATGACCAATTTGGAATTCCGAATGGCCTTGATTGTGGCCAAAAAAAATTTATCCATGCCGTGTCATGGACTTTCCAACATGATAACGATCCAATTCATACTGCACGCGTGGTAAAAGAGTGGATTCATAATCAAAATGTGCCTGTACTAGAGTGGTCACCATATTAGCCTGATCTTAATATAATTGAGAATGTTTGGGGATTATTGTCACGGAAAGTTTACGAGTCTGGTAGACAATTTTCAGACATAAACTCATTAAAAGAATCCATTAATGCCACCTAGTGAGACATTTCATTATTGAGCTTCCTAAAATCTGTTTATGATTCCCTTCCCAACCGCGTTTACGAAATCATTTCCAACAAAGGGGGTCATACACATTATTAATTTAGCTTTAAAAATGTAAACAAATGAAGGTACCCTGGGTGGCCCGCTTCGCGGGAAAAAAGGATTTCAACTCTCTTTCTGGGGACAGTCCACGCTCACGCAACTTCGTTGCTCCACTCAGGGTATGTAAATTCGTCAGGCAGGCGCCTTAGTCAACAGTTTTTTTCGTTAACAGTACCCTGGGTGGCCCGCTTCGCGGGAAAAAAGGATTTCAACTCTCTTTCTGGGGACAGTCCACGCTCACGCAACTTCGTTGCTCCACTCAGGGTATGTAAAGTCGTCAGGCAGGCGCCTTAGTCAACAGTTTTTTATGTTATAATATTTTTATTTTATAAGTTTTTTTTGAAACTGGCAATGCCGCGTTAACCACTGAAGTAAAAAAAAAACACAGAAATGTCAAACAACAACAATTTGTATGGAAATATAACCCAAAAATTGAAATTTTGTCATAAGCATAACTTTTAAACTAAATGTGAGCGACGATTTTTAAAAACAGATAAATGATCAGCACGTAAAGACGAATCGTTTGAGCTAAAAAAAAGTGAAAAAAGTGAGTTTGTGCTAAAGTAAATTTATGCCGAAGTTAACCTAAGTTCTTGCAATATTTTGTTAATTCTCATTATTTTCACTTGCTGTCCCTATTTTCATACAGAAAATCACTTTTATAAAAATAACAGAAAGAGTGAGAAGTCTAAATTTTTTTTTTCTTTAATAAAGAATTGAATTCTAAATATTCCAAAAATATATTGCTATACATGCGTTTTATTTTTTTATTGGAATGCCTCAAAAAATAAATAGAATATTTTGTCCCTATTCCAAAAAATCCAAAAAAAACAATTGGCGCAAGTCCCTAAAGTAAGGTGTACAATGTCCATATACCCCCGTCGGAAAAAGATGGCGTCATTAAAAGGATAAACGAAAATCCACAAAACAAAAATGATAGTTTTATACTATCCTTGCAAAAATGTCGCTTTGGTTTGGGAGAGCCTTAAGAGTTCAATAAATTTTTGTTTTTAATATGTAAACACTCGACAAATCACAAGTGGAAAAATATTCACCCTGGTCACACTATCCATTTTACCTGTCAAAATTCGGTCATGAGGCATAATATAGGAAGATTGGTAAATTTTAAAAGGCAAAACAAAATTATTTGTCATATATATAAAATAATGAATAAAATCACTTACCGTTGCTCTCGGATTTTTCTTGTCCACCCAACAAGGATAAATAAATTCTTGTGGCAAACACACATTGATCGCGCACCCGTTCCTTTACCAGACGGCTGAAACACACACTTTATTCACATTCACACACGGATTTGGGATAGCACTTTACCGTCTGGTAGGACCTCTCGCGACGGAAAATATAAACGAAAAACACACCAAGGGACAGAAAAATAACACCGCAAACTTTTTTGCATGAACTCCTTCATAATGACTCTACCTGGCCATCTACCAGCTTTTGTACACTTCACATTCATCACTACACACACTCCAGCTGGTTGCAATGTTGCATATATGCTTTCACAAAATATGGAGAAGGAGATTACGGGGGAAATAAGATGGACTAGCACTAGCACTGAGACTGCTGAGGTATGAACACTAGCAAAAAAATTTCACGCAAGAGGGGGGACTAAGATCGGAGAGAGAGAGAGAGAGAGAGAACACACACACACGGGATCGAATTTAGATTTTAATTCGCGCACTTAACTTTTCACCACCGACCGCACTTCACAAAACACTTTTCACTACTGAAATCAGCTGACAAAGTGACACAAAGTGCATTGCCCCCTGTTAGCGTTCCCACTTTGATGCAATTGTACTATCTTGATAATTATTGACATTACATATTTTTTGATATGGTATAAAATAATGGACTAAAATAATAAGAGCAATTTATTTAATGAAATTAAAACACAAACAGCCGTATTTATTAGATTTCCTTAGGCGGGGTGTCAGAGGTAGTAGTATTTACAAATCTAGTATACAAAATTAAGATTCTTGTACTTTGTTTACATCAGACTTTCTTTTTTTTTGGGTTTGACAGCATATGTTATTTGTAAACAAATATCTTAAAGGAAGAACATGGAGCTATATGGGCAATGTTATATTGCTGTTCGGAATTAGTTTGAGGATTCAACAGTGGAGTGAACAGAATGTTGGAGCAGGCATAGCCCCCATCACAGAGTAAGCGTTTTGTATATTTTTGGTCTCCTACTAGTTGGCATGTATGAATTTATAATATTCACTACACTTAAATCATTTACAAGTGAAATGTAGCTTGATTCCATTCTTATTAAAATATTTCCACTTTATTGCAAACCACCACCCAAAATCTCAAAATAAATTTCCAGATTGAAATTCTCGTAAACGTCAAAATGAAAATGAAATGAAAATTCATTAGGCAGCCTCTAGGCAGCCTTTAGGCAGGGTTCGCTCGCGCTTAAGTTAGGCGGCCTTTAGGCAACGTTGCCTAAATGTGAAAATCGATTATAAATACCGATTTTGCACTTAGGCAGTACTTAAAGGTTGCCTAAAGTTAGGTTTGCAACGCGCATCAAATTTGGAAAATATTCTATTTTAACAGGATTTTCATGAGACAACAAAGTTAAGGACGAAAATCTAAACGCACATTTGCAAATATTTTACTAACGGCGTTTTCCATTTGGAAATCTAGATTTTGATCTGAAATTTGATCTTTTTGAGTTTCAATGGAACACGATTCAGATTTTTTTTGTCATTGTATTGATGTCATTTCGTGTCTGTGAAGTTAGCGTTGGTGTAGCTGCCAAAATTTCAAAATTAACAAAAATTTGAAAATACAGAAATTATCTTCATCACTTTCGAAAAACGAAGTCGAACTAGATGAATTTAAATAGTTCACGTATTACTTTATTTTCTGTGTCTATATCCATTAATAAATCCAAACGCATAGCACTCTTGTTTTTCACAACCAAAGTAATAAATCAAAATGAAAATCACTTTAGTCAAACTGACAGCTATCATGTGTATTGGTATTGGTAAATCTGTCAAAAAATACAGATTTGCAAAATTGATCTAAGATCAACAAAAAAATCAATTTTTTGCCCAATGGAACACAACAACTGTCAAAATCGGTCCTTTGACAGCTTCAGATAAAAAAAAATTGTTTTTTTCCCCAATGGAAAACGCCATAATGGACAATATATAACTTGAAATAGGTACTGAGCCCTATTGTACCTATCAAATATCAACACGATATTTGATATTATTTGATAGCTATCAGCGAAATTAATATATTGCTATTATGGTTATCAACCTTCAACATTTTTGATGAACTGTGAATTTTATAAGATCTTACATCTATTGTGAAGAGTTCTATTGATAAAATTGTTATTAAAGCTGTCAAAAAAATTTGATATCTATCAAATATACTATCGGTCACAGATTCTTCATTGAATAGTATCATTTGTGCAGTGTTAATATTTATAAAAATTATTTTCGGGTTATTTATCAACAAAAAAAGCTTTAAAGAAAAATGTCTTTGGTGGAATTGTTTTTTTGATGCCAAAAGTGATGAAAAAAACACAAACGCACAAGTCAAGTTACGCCGAGCATTACGAGATTCTTCCAATTCAATGGATTTGCACGAAAATGTGTTATGCATTATTTTTAAAAATATTAGGGGTATTCATGCAACGTCGGAAAGTCGTCGTAAACGTTGAAAACGTGATAAAATTACGACGTGATAAATGAATCTGGTCGGATGAAAATATGCCTGAAGAATGGAACCTCAGCATCGTTTGCCCGATCCACAAAAAAGGAGACCCTCTGAACTGCGCCAACTACAGAGGCATAAGTCTCCTCAACATCGCCTACAAGATCCTATCTGCCGTAATATGTGAACGCCTGAAACCGTTTACCAACAACCTGATTGGCCCTTATCAGTGTGGTTTTAGGCCAGGAAAGTCCACAACCGATCAAATTTTCACACTTCGGCAGATCCTGGAAAAAACTCAAGAAGTCCAAATCGATACCCACCACCTATTCATCGATTTCAAAGCCGCATATGACAGCATTTATAGAGACGAACTGTACAGAGCCATGTCTAGTTTTGGTATACCGCCCAAACTCGTCCGTTTGTGTAGGATGACGATAGAGAATTCTCGCTGCTCCATCAGGGTCGGAAACGACCTCACCGACACATTCGATACCAAAAAAGGATTTAGGCAAGGCGATGCGCTGTCATGTGACTTCTTTAATCTGATTCTTGAGAGAATTGTGCAAAACTCCAAAGCCAACACCAGAGGCACAATTTTCCAAAAGTCGGTGCAACTACTAGCATACGCTGACGATATTGACATCATTGGTAGGACTCAACGTGATGTCATAGCCACGTTTGCTAGTATAGAGAAGGAAGCGGCGAAAATGGGTTTAGCAGTAAATGAGGGTAAGACTAAGTATATGCTGTCAACACGAAAGGACACACAACATCGACGAATTGGACAGAACGTCACCATTGACAGATACAACTTTGAGGTAGTACGGGACTTTGTCTACCTCGGCTCCGCTATTAACTCTGACAACAACATCTCGTCAGAAATTAAACGAAGAATTACTCTTGCCAACCGCTGTTTCTTCGGGCTAAGAAGGCAATTTAGTAGTAAAGCCCTCACTCGAACTACTAAGGAAACCCTATATAAGACCCTGATCATCCCAGTCCTGCTCTACGGCGCTGAAGCATGGACTGTATCAAAAGCGGATGAAGAAATCCTTGGTAGATTCGAGAGGAAAATTCTTCGAAAAATCTTCGGTCCCGTTTGCGTTGACGGGCTATGGAGACGAAGATTCAACCAAGAACTATACGAGCTGTACAGTGACATGCCCCTGGTCAAAAAACTCCGCATTGGACGTTTAAGATGGCTAGGACATGTAGAACGAATGGACACCAATACTCCGGCTCGCAGAGTCTTCGATTCCCAGCCAGACGTCGGACGCAGTAGAGGAAGACCTCGCCTTAAGTGGCGCGCACAAGTGGAAACCGACCTCAACCAACTTGGAGTGCGCAACTGGAGGCAGTTAGCTAAGGACCGGGCTAATTGGAGAGGCATGTTGGTTGAGGCCCAGGTTCATTCCGGACTGTAGCGCCACTTAAGTAAGTAAGATAAATGAACTGTCAAAATTTGTATGGGAAATCTTTTCTAACAATATCGGAATTTCCTCACAGGAATTGGGTGCGTAAACTGAGGTGGTAAACGTTGTAAACTTTTGAAATGCTATTTTGACATTTAATCAGTCACTTTCACACATCAAACGTATGCGCTAAACTGAAAAAAATTATAGAGAACGGAGAGGGAACAATAAGAACGAAATTCTATCAATAAATAAATTACTAAAATGAGATTGAATTCAGTGGGTTACCGCATTATTTAGTGGTGCAGTTTTAAGGACGTTCATGAAACGTGGTCGTAAAATTACAATATTTCGCAGGTAATAAAATTACGACGTTGCATGAATACCCTTATTATTTCAACAGTTGATAAAGTTCGGTTGCAAATTCATTCAAAACTTCCGATTTTCCCAACTAGCCTTCTTAGAAGTATTGACCGATATCGAGGATAAGCTGTAACCGATCAATAGCCAACAATCCATCCCAAAAATTCTTCAACTTGCTGCAGCTTTAAAATTCTTTGCTCAAGGAAGTTACAATAGCGTTCGAAATGACATATGGCATAACCAACGTTCTCAGTCTTTCTGAGTTAACTGCTAAGTGTTTTGCAAAAAACACCTTTGTCCGAAATGGATTAGATTTCAATAAACCAGGAACAAGTGCAAAAATATAATTCTTCGAAAAAAGTTGTTTCGAAAAATGTTGTTTGTGCTGCAGATGGAACGCATGTGAAAGTGATTGGACCAAAAAGGGCCTTCGAAATGTGTATTGGTTACTGCTCTATTCCTAAATAAAGAAAATATTGTTGAAACAAATCCAATTTTATTTAATAAAGAATTTACATATTTCGATCGACGATGTTCGTCTTCGTAGTGCAAAAAACAAAAACCAAATGAAAATTAGAAACGTCAAAACAGAACCCATTCACAATGGTGTAAAAATTATCAATTGATAGCCATAATACCAAATTATTGATGAATTGATAGATGTTATCGAGCATCAAATAATTGATGTTTGATAGCCATAATAGAGATGACTATTTGCTTTATAAATAATGACCTTTCTAAGTATATGAAATTAGGATCTATTTAACTATCATTTTAATAAGAAAATGTGTTTTAAATATTGTAGCTGTTTTCCCATACGAATATGGAGACATTTTTGTGACTAGTGTCGGTATGTAAACATTGAATACACTATTCGAAAAAGGTTGCCGAGTCATATCATTACCTCGCACAGAATTTCTGAGTCAGTGAAACCACCTTGCAACGTATTTTGAAGGATGATTTACATTTGTTTCCCTATGTGCTAGAATTGAATATTGTCGGCTGTCTGTCATTGTCGCTTGGAATACAGCGAAATTGTCCATGTCAAGGAGCTTATTGTGCACTAGTGCCGTTTAATAGCAAAATACTTGCATTTGGGAAACGAGATCCATTAAACAGAATTCCATGATCAAAACGCGGTTTGCGCCAAGACAAGACCATCATTGGGCCATTTTCCTTGACAGAGAGTGAAACAGTCGATGGGAATCAACATCGTTGGATGTTGGGTCATTATGGCTACCAACAAATTTGTCGGAAAGATCTGTACGGTTCCTGGTTTTGGGACAGTACGGTTACTGGACAGTGGAAATTAAATAATGCAGTTTCTGCAAAGAAGATTCTCTGGACGCGTGTGCTGTCAAAAAATTGGCTGGCCACTAAGTTCTCCAAATTTGACCACTTCGGGCTTCTTTTAGTGGTATTATTTGAAAAGCAAAGTATACGCCTGAGACGATTGACGAGCTCATTCAAACATTCTTACCAAAATTATTGCGTATTCGACACAGATAATCGAAAAAGTGATGAAAATAAAGTTGTATTTAAAAACTAATCCAAATAAATAAATAATGAACTTTTATAATACCTGCGTGCGAAGGTTAAGTATTTTTGTAGTCGATCGATTTGTTTGTAGCATGAATAATCAGCCCTAGCGAGGTATCCGTCAAAGCGGAAAATTCTCCGATTTTGTACGATTCCGAGGATTTTTGCTTCGAGGTATTCTTTCGAAAAGCTGTTCGGAATATTTCTTCGACATTTTGTAACGCATCCCGGGGAATTGCGTTGAAGTGCGTTCAGGTGAATTTTTCACGCGAATTTTTGACAGCTAAAAGCAATTATTTTTCCGATTTCTTCGGACAAAAATTCTGCGCGGAATTTTTTTTACGAATGTAGTGAAGTGAGCCATAGTATTTTTTCCGATGACACCGTACCTCTAATGTAATTTGAACCTCCGTAGAAAATTGTTCGCTCCGACGGATACCTCGGTATAGGGCTGAATATCTATGTCGAATACGTTTTATTTTTGTTGAGATTTGCAGATTGTTTCGAATGAGTATTCCAAAAATTAAATGATTTATACTAAGTTTATATTATATATTTATATTTGATAAGTATATTTAAATATGAATGAAAGCCTTATAGTGGTTGCTTACATAGCTTTCTAAACATTCGCAAAATGTTCTTCCATGAGACTATCTAGTTAATATAGATAGAGAGAAAACACTTCGTTCCCAACTTCAAACCCAAATTAATTGTTGGGCTAGAATATATTTTATTACATAAAACCTATGCCTAAAGAAGATAAACATAAAACAGAACAGGATAGTGAAGAACCACTTAGTAAAAACTGTCAGAACAGACAGTCAAATCCCAAAAGACAAATGACGTTTTTAAGAAGTACAAAATTATCTAGCTATAGTTGTAATTTACATACCGATTTTTATATATTTCTAGGATAAGGAGAGGTCCGTAACGTTAGTTTTTTTTCCAGATAACAACTTAATAATTATATGTAAAAATTGCAAACCTAAAACTCTTCTTCGATAAAAACTTTAAAAATAACAAAATAGACTAAGAACTACAAAACTGACAACTAGACATTGACATTTAAAACATATATCTATATTTCTAATGCAAAGTTGGTGCTGAGAAAAATGTTCTAGATTGTCCAGCTCAGGTTTATGAAACAAAAACGAAAACACTGCAATTTTCTGTGCAGGTCACTCTCATTAAACAATGCTTACAATAGACACTCGATAAATAATGAAACAACAGAATCAAAAGCTTAACCGACTCGTTAGTATCCAGGGCCTAGCTTTTTCTCACAACCATTCTGTTTTGAGATATGCTTTTCTTGACAATTGATACTACTCGGATGGTCGGGTGATTTTCAGATTATTACGAGAGGAGGGCCGGTTAAAAATCATTGAGGTGTTGCATCGGCTGAAAATCGAACCTTATGTGCGGCAGTTCATTTCATTAACCATCGCTCTACTCCAACAGTCGACACCATTTTTAAAATCTATTGCAGTTTCCAAAGAGTTATTATATTTTTTGACTCACGTAAATTTGTCTCATTTGACAGTAGTTGCATCGTTGTTATCTCAAGGGGAACGATTTGTAAACTAAATAACTTAAAATATTATAAGACCCTTTAAGTACCTCATCAAAGCAATGCTGAAACGTTACGAATTATGCTTGTTGGAAAACTTTTCACGGCTTTGACAACACCTAGCTACATATTGCTATATATTTTGTGACACTTCTAAGTATAAAATTATTCATATTTTGAAATTTACTCCATTTTAGAAAATATTAACCAATTGCTTTACAATTTTTCAATTTTAGGAATATATAGTACAAACAGCTATGCTCTGCTCTGTTTATTAAATAAACAAATCTAGTGTCAAACTTGGTACAACACAACTTTTCTTAAGTGGAAACTCTGTCGCACCCATTATTTTCTAGCGGATGGCCACCATGATGCATAATAGCATTCCAGGCAAAATGTCCTCCATAAGGCCACGTTTATTGCTACCAGTTTGTAGACTGAGGCGAATTGGTTTAGTACTAGCGATCTTTTAAAATTGTACGCCTGAATGTGTTTATGCTGCAGCGATTTAGCGAAGGTGAATTTAACCAAATGAGAATTAATGGATTTTCATAGTTTGGGCAAAATAAAGAAAACCCTTTACATATATTTTGGTTATTGATATTAAAACTTAAATTATATTATATATAAATTATATGTAACTGTGATTATAAGAACTTCTTAGCCGGAATTTGAAGGAATTGGTGTCCATGTGAATCATAATAATTTTCCGTTTTCATTAATAAATATTTAAGGCAAAATTAGTTATCTGGAATTGTTACAAACATTAATATTAACAATATGTATACAACTTCATTCCATGTCACCAAATAGTTTGCGAGAAATGGACGATTTTCCTCAAATGGACTAAATGCAATTTTTTTGTCGGAAAAAAGTTAGCATGCAGTTTTGTTGGAACTGTTATTGTTTAGGTTAAATTTAACCAAAATAGAGTCTCTTTTGGGAAATTTTGATCTTCGACTCTCACTTTGTGGAGTTTCTTTCGTCGAGTGCACCCGTCATCCCTTAAATGACGAACTATAATAGTTGAAAAGCCCAGTACAGTTACGTCCGTAAATTTGCGAATTCAAGATAATTGTATAAATACTAAAATACTATAAAAGCTTTTCTCTCAATTTTGTCCAGATTCGTAAACTTTTGCTCTCTTCCGAAAAAGCGATCGCATTTGCTTTTCATGTAAAAGTTTGACAACTTCTGTAGCAAAAAGTATTTGTAAGAAAAAAAAAAGTTTTATCGACCATTGCATCGAAAAATAAATAAGACGGATATCGCGTCTGTGATTGACGATTGATTTTGCGTTGATTTGGCTTTTCAAATTGAATTGAAATTTCATAATAACAATACACAATCCGCAAAACTCATTGATAGTCACTTCTCTTGCCCTTCACACAATACTATATGACAGAACTTTAGAAAACTTAACCTATAATTTGACATTAGGTTCCGATTACTAAGTTTAAACAACTACGCGAACGGCGTTAGCGTACTCTGACTGTGTGGAATTTCGTTTATCGAGTAACTCTGTCAACCCAAGTCAGTGTACGTAGGTAAATTTCGCCTTTGCTATTGCATTTGCCCTACGTTAACCTTGTCCTGTTTATTTTTTAATCTGACAAGAAAAGAAAAGAACTTTTCAGGAAGGAAAAAACTACCCCTCTATATAAATCAGTAAAATTATTTCTTGAATACATTTCTGTCAGTAAACTGTTAGTTGATATCCAAAATCAACTAACAGTTTACTGACTTACTCCCTTATTAATAAACGCTGATTAGCTGATGAGTGACTAACGCTGATCAGTGACTAACTTTTGACATTTGCGCGAGTATTTTTTATGGGAAAACTGCCAAGTAAGCCATCGATTAGCTAATCAGCGTTTATTGATACGGGGGTAATTCTTTAAAAGTCACAAGAAACGAATAAATTTACTCTGTTTTACTTAAATGCGTTCCCGTACTTTATCATAAATTTGCCTCACCCTTAGAAAATTTAACACCACTACAAAAATTTGAGATTTCACAATTTGTTTGCTGCAAAAGTAAGGGAGCAGACCTATTATGGTACTCCACAACCCTTTCAGAGAAAATCCCAGAAAACAACAACAATTTTTTGACAATTCACACTTTTTCCAACCTTCACTTTGACCCACGGCTCTTTGCAGCAACTTTACATTCAGATTTTACGTATTTCATTTTGTGGTTGAAGCTCAACGCCATGCAAAGATACATTGTGATAGATAAAATTGATTTCATATGGTTGAACTAGGTGCGTCAGCCAAACGCAACGCACCAAAGCGTGATTGTGTTCCAGCCATTAGGAAACGTTCTATAATTTATATTGCTTACAAGAATTATCATTATTAAGTTTAATCAAAAACGGTTGTCTTAATCCGACTTTTTTAGAGAATAAGACCAAAAACACATACAACTTAAAACCAATCCGTCAAGAGGTTTACACTCAATCTCCACTCATAGACTGACAGATAGAGAGAATATTGTAAAATCAACTTTTTCGGGCTCCTCCATCATCTTAAATCAAAAACTCCGGTGACTTATTAAGGGTATTCATGCCACGTCGTAATTTTACTACGTGAGAAAGATTATAATTATACGACGACGTTTCATGAACGACCCTAAAACTGCACCACTAAATAATACGGTAACTTACTGAATTCAATCTCATTTTAGTAATTTATTTATTGATAGAATTTTGTTCCTATTGTTTTCTTTCCGTTCTCGATAATTTTTTTCAGTTTAGCGCAAACGTTTGATGTGTGAAAGTGACTGATTAAATGTCAAAATAGCATTTCAAAAGTTTACAACGTTTACCATCACAGTTTACGCACCCAATTCCTGTGAGAAAACTCCGATATTGTTGGAAAAGATTTTCCATACAAATTTTGACAGTTCATTTATCACGTCGTAATTTTATCACGTTTACAACGTTTACGACGACTTTCCGACGTTGCATGAATACCCCTATTAATAAAATACAAGGACATAACATATTAATGAAATCCGTAGCTTTAATGGGCTCATAGATTGACGGATAGCTAAACAGAATTATTAGACCTAGAGTTCTCCATCATCGTAATGGTATATGCCTCAGCTTTTTCTTCAAAAAACACATATATAACATTTGAATCAGAACAGTACAACCGACAGCCAGGCTGTGTTGTCAAACCCCACGTAATGTCATGACTTTAGCAAAAACATATGCGCATACATCCAAGAAACGTAAATTTAAACATTTAAGCTTAGTACGCTGCTCGAGCGAAACTTCATTTTAGCTGCTCTCCATTATTTCTCTTTAAACACTAGCTACAGTCCTCGCTAAATTTTGACATAGAGTGCTTTGTAAATAAGTGTCACACAAACAGCTGTTCATTGAAAAATAAGTTTATTTCAACAACTCAAAAGCACAACAGAAAAAAAAATACGATGTGTCAAAATTTAGCTTGAGAAAATGTCCCGAACCGTTAATGGGAGCCCTAAATTATGACAGTTACATCCAGTACAGTCTGAAATGAAAGTTTGATATTTTAGCTGAAGCAGCGTACCGCTCTGCTAAATGGATTTGCTTAAGTTTAGCTTAGCTAATTTATGTAGAGAATTTTGTATGGGAGCTAAAATTTTTCGCGAGCAGCGTACTAAGCTTTAAATCAAACATCCGCTTATTTTCTAGGTCCGATCACAGACTGGGAGATATGCTGACAAAACGATCATACCAATTTGTTTGCTCCTCCATCACAGTAATGATACTTTTTCTTGAAAATCCACAAATATCAACTTTGAACTTTCCTCTAATAACAAAAAACAACTTTTGCAACCTAACACTGCCCACAGACATACACAAATGGCAAGCTAATCAAATATTGTAATGTAATGCCATTTCCAAAAGCTTCAAAGTGCTCCTTCATCAAAGATCAACAGATTTCAAACTTAAATAAGACCATTCCGGCCGATTACTTTCTTATACTACGTTCTCACTGGGGTTCAAATGAGATTATTTCCAATTTCACCAAAAAGGTGTTCTCACTAAGTTTTCGAATTACGTTTGACAACTGGCGTTTGAAAACAGAGAAAGTGGGATATGCAAAGACTTCGGTTCCGGATTCAAATGTTATCGACGCTGAAATTAAAATGGAAAACTCCAAGGAGGTTCTGGACGAAATAATAGCAGCAAATACAGAGCAATAAATGTACCATAAATTGTTGTATAAATAACAAACTGAAAAAATACATTTTCGGGAGAAAGCTTCCAATGTTTACATTATTACAATCAACCCTTCCTTTTTTTGTCACATGAATCCCATCCAATTTGACATTTTAGCTGTTCCATTCCAATGAAAAAAGGTTTGTTCGTTTGTTGGACCTCTTATTTTTTCATATTAGAAACCACATTTCCCACAAATGTGATGGTATTATCACATTACCGAATTTTGATTTTGTATGGGAAATTTAATCGTATTTGCAAATTGATTTCCGAAATGAGCTTTTTTGCTCAGTGAGAACGTAGTATAACTCTGATCACAGACTGAGTGTAAAAGTTATACTGAGATTGTCAAAATTATTAATTCAAACAATTTTTTACAATTTCCTCGAAATCCAAAGATGGAAAATGTCAATCAGAATGTCAGTTTATACTCGGCTTATAGACTGATGGGTAGGCTAAATTATAAAGGCTTAACTATAATAGTCGGATGCAACCACAAGCTTAAGTAAAATTTCTACGTTAAGTTTCCTTAAGTTAAATGACAGAACTTAAGGAAACTAAGTGACTTATAATAGTATTTGGTATTTGCGGATTAATTATACCCTATCCCATAGGGGTATATAAGTTTTGATCCATATTTTGTAACACAGAGAAACAATTTAGCTATATATATCTCAAAGTATATGGATCGACTCAAAAACGCAAGCTGAGCCCATAAAGCCATGTCTGTCTGTCAGTCCGTATGTAGGTCACTGGTTTTAAGGCCTTAAATTTTGAGCTAGGATAATTATATTTGTTATATGTGATCCTTGTACGTGCTGCTCGAACAGGTGTAAAAAATTTCAAAATCCGCAAACTGCCACGCCCACTTATTATTTTAAGTCAAACCGTTTAGAATTTTGAAAATATCAGTATCTGTATTTCGTCTTTATAAATTTTTTGCCACGCCCACTTTTTTAGGGGCGTTTTTTTTAGGAAAAAAACCTTTTTCGGTCAAATTTTCAGATATTCGAAAATTAATATGAACATTTCGTTCTTAGAACATTTTAACCCATGCCCACTTTTTTGTGGGCGTTTTCCTAGAAAACCCATTTGTAAAACCTACCCCAAGGCATTATGCAATAGAAAAACGTTGTTTATTGTCGAACCATAAAAGATTTTGATAAAATGTCTGAACAATGTGCTGTGACAAAGTGTTTTTCTATATTTCATCGCCATATAGCCCAAATTTTGGGGATACTTATTTTAAGAATGGGTTGGGATAGGGTATTAATCGATCCGCACAGCGGATTGTAGCCTTCTCATAGCTTTATTAAGGGTATTCACGCAACGTCGGTATTTTATTAAAACTGCACCACTAAATAATGCGGGAATGTCAAGGATTGTCAAAGTAATCATTTTAAAAATTTAAAACGTTTACCATTTCAGTTTACACATCCAATTCCGGTGGGAAAATTCCGATTTTGTTGGAAAAGATTTCTCATACAAAAGTTGACAGTTCAATAACCACGTCGTAATTTTCGCACATTTACACGGCGTTTACAACCACTTTTGAATACCCTTATTATTTTTCAATTCGATTTGAAAAAAGCGAAACCACACAAAAGCAACCGTCACGGTGTCGCTCTATAACCGTCTTGTTTGTTTCAGGGTCTAGAGGGATGAAAATGTGTTTTTTCTTACAAACTTTTGCTGCAAAAGTTTTCCATTGTTTTTTATTAAGTCTTTCGGAAATCGGAAGGGTGCAAATTAACGTAACTGGACATAATATTTGAACAATACATTTTCCTTGCATTCGCACATTCGGACGTGTCGTACGCAGCAATAAGACTATTACATACAATTCAGCCCGTAAGACTCAATTTTAGGCTACTTCATCATCGTTATAAATGTCAATTATAGAATTTCCTTTTGCCTTTCCTTTTACAAAAGAAAGAAAATTTGTAATTTATACTTCCAGCCATTTATTTACCATGTCCGCTAACAGACAGACAGAAATGTCAAGGTAATCTATTATCGATATGTCGTGACAATTCTAAAAAAACACTTTTTTTCATTCCACCAATATACACAGAAATCAAAGTTAAATCAAATTCGTGCAGCCATCTAGCCTCCAGGAACCCACACAGAACGACAGATAAACCGACAAAAACTATCAGACCCAATATTGTTGCCTTCCCTACCATCTTATTGTTCCCTAGTGTGATTAAAATCAAGAAAGTGCATTGCGAAATAAAACTTTGCTAAAAACAACAAAAAAAAGTTCAAAACGCAACAAAGTGGGAGCCCTGTTTTGACCTATATTGCATTGCTGGCTTAAAGGCCGGAAAAGCTAGGCGACCATTTATTTGCCATTTCATTTTTTGCATTCTCGCCGAGAAGGTGTGCAAGTGCAACTTTTGCTCTGGGAAGAAATTGCCAAGAAAATTGTAAATTTAATTGTGTGGATAATCATAGTTTTTCTCATGCATCCACCACATTTTTCATGTTTCGAATTTGGAAAAAATAATAATGCAAGGTATGTAATCCCATTAAAAACATTTTTAATTAATTATTTCAGAAACATTGCTAAATTTTTGCAGAAGTAAAAACGTGATGCGAAGAAAAAAGTATGGTTATCAGCCATTTGCAATTTTAGATTTTTTGAGAAGAAATTGAAATGAAATTATTCCCGATGATAGTTTTTGTTTGCCAAAATTAACTTTTTATCAATTTCATAAAAATATTTCATAAAGATATCTCAAATCAAGAAAAGTAATAATTTCAGAACATTTCTAGATTATTCCACATTTTCAGTTGTGAAGCAGAACAAAAACCCTACCAAAGCCGCCATATGCAATTTTTGTGGAAAGATCGAGAATAGTAAATTTTTCAGCGATTGAATTGAGACTAAATATTAATTATATTGTCGCTTGGAGATTTTCTTTTACATCAAACGCATAACTGGGACACGGACTCACAAGTTTTCATCTTTTACGCCGGCATTTTGATCAAGAAATCTTCACTTACAGCCATAATGTGGGAAAGGTATGTAATCTGGTATTACAATAGTAAAATCATTTTAAGTACAAATGAGGGCACCAAGGATTGGTGTTAGAAACTTTTAGGAACCTAATATGTATCCTCAAAGTTAACTTTGTAGCCCTATTTTGATATTTGCTTGCTAGGTTATGTTCTAGTAGATTCGGTTCCTTGGAATACCCGCTGCGTAGCTTTCTAACCGATAATCGTGTGTGTGTACACTTGTATACAAATTCCACATACCCAGGTAGTCGTTTTGAAAATTATAGACTGACCCACCCCTCCCCAAAAATACCCGTAGATCTTATGATTTAGGTATTCCTCCCTCGAAACCATACTGATGCTCATATTCCATGTTGGATGGATGATAACAAATTTCGAAGTACCTAGCTTCAAAGTAACATTTAACAATGTTCGTACCAGGAGACTTAAAAACATGTTTCACATTGGCATGCGCGTGCCTTGGCGGCTGCCTGCTTATAAACTGTTCCACGGTCCATATATTCATTGAAACCAAGCAAAGTTTGCGATGGCCAACTTGTATCCTGGATAAATTGTAGGGGTTCTCGAAGCAGTACGCTTCAAAGTGTATTTTCCTTTACACTTTGTGAGAGCGAACTTGTTTGTATACAGATAATTTTTGTCGGTTTGAGAAGTCATTTCCCATAAGTCCACCTTGTACATGTCTATTGGGCGGAGATCTGTCTGCCAGGTTTAAATCTTTTTCCAAGAATGTTGTAGTAGCTTCGTTTTCCCGGATTTTTCAATGTCCAACTAGTCATTGAATAAATCGAAGCAGTATGCTTTAAAGTGAAGTTTCCTTTATATCTTCCTGAGGGCGGAACTGGCACACAGTTACAGATAATTTTTTTCTTCTGCCAAAACTGTTCTAGCACCTTCAGTTCGCCAGAGTTTCCCATGCCAAACTTGTAAGTTGGATAGTTAGGGTTATCGGAAATTCCTTGGGAAAACAATTCCCGATAACGCTAAGTGTGTGCAGTGTGCTTCAATGTAAACGGCTAAACTGGCACATCAATTTGTTTTAGCTTGAGAAGTTTCCCTTGAAGGTTACCTTGTTGCGTGCTTGCCTAATAGGCGGTGCTCAGTCAGCCAATTTATGTAAATTTCATAGCTTCTGTCAAATCTGTTATAGTTGATTCGGTTTGCCAGCAGTGATATGAAATAAGGCCTGCACAGAATGCATATCATTAGCCTGTATAGTCCGTACCAAATCAGATGGCCAACGGTCGAGTGCGCAGAGAGAGGATTTAAGGGATATTTAAGATATTTTAAAATTAATTTGAAGAGACCTGCGCAGTAGAATGGCCAACTGAATTGGTACGGACTATACCTTGCATCGCTGTCAAAAGAGAGACACATTTCTTGCATGAAGTTGCCCTCTATTCACCTTTAAGCAACAGCTTCACGAAGATATACATTGTGTAAGCGCTTACGGGTTGCCTTGATTTTAACTTTTTACTCAGCTATAAGCATCAGCTACAGATACGCATTCTGGGCGGCCTTATAGAAGTTCAGGATTACCCAAACATACTATTGGTACCATCAAGAGTTTACAATGTCCAACATACCTACATGATGGATAGTTCGTAGACATTCTCGAAGAAGTGTGCCTGTAAGTAAAATTTTCTTTAAATATTTGTGAGGGCCGAACTGGTACAAACGTATAGATCATTTCCGTGTTTAGTCTGCCAGACTTTCTTTCTAATAGTTACGCCTCGCCAGAGTTTTCAATGTCCACTGGTATTTCTAATGTCAAGCGATGCCAAATTCTTAGCTTCTAACAAAGCTGTTCTAGTTGCTTCCATGTAATGTTTCCTTTACATATTTGTGAGGGGCGACTGCTGCAAATTTACACAAATTATGGTGACTCTTCCCTTCGTACATACACTTTTTTTTAAATATGCATGCATATCGTCATGTTTCATGTCATGCTTGTCTTTTAGACGGTGCTTTATAGTGGCACATAAATTTTCCTAAATAAGCCGTCTGTCAAGCGAGGTCAGTTTCTCAAATCATTTTCTACCATCTTTTGCAAACCTGTTTGATAACATGCCACGTAGCACCGCTCTTCCAAGGAATGTTTTATTTCTTGCTGTGCTAAATGTGAAGCATAACGACAGAATACAATGTATAACCCTTTTGGGTAGCATTGGTAGCTTACCACCATATCATCCTTGCGATTCCTTGGAATCGGAGAGTTATAGTTCCGTGCCAATTCAAACTTGGGTATCAACGAAAAGTGTCTTCAGATAGCCTGTTGCTTTCTCCAAGTTATTTCCTGTCAATTTCTATTTGTGGGATCGAGACAATAGAGGAATAATGCCTCGATTCATCCATTGTCTGTCTGAAGTGAACATGATCCTCAACCAAATTCCATCTCCGGTCATTAGCTACCTGATAAAAGTGTGCGACTGGTTGCGAACTACTTAAATTCGGTTCATGTCGGTTTCTACGTATACGCGCCGGGGGGTATTTATCAACTGCGTCTACCATTTGACTGTGAATCGACAAACGAAGACTGTACCAGAGAATTGCTGTCCATTCATACTATATGTCCTGGACTCCATGAACGCACAATGTGGATTGTTTTTACTTACCATGTCTATGTCACTGTTTAGATCGTAATTGAACCTTTTCCTACAACTCAGTAGGGGATAATTCATTTTTAAAATAATTTTGCATTCTTAGCTCTTTCGACCTCTTTTGATATGGTTCATGGTTTACTTTATAGAAGCACTGAGAAGGCGGGGTCTTATATAAAATCATTTCAATAGTTGGAGTAAGAACTTACGCAGTTGGCTTTTAAGTCTAAAAAGAAAACGGTTGTCAAGATGGATTCTTCATTTAATTTCTGATGAGATGTGGAATTCAGACCGTAGCCG
The DNA here is from genome assembly GCA_932526625.1 of Rhingia campestris. Lineage (NCBI taxonomy): Eukaryota > Metazoa > Arthropoda > Insecta > Diptera > Syrphidae > Rhingia > Rhingia campestris. The sequence continues at coordinate 105,016,118 of OW052184.1, read as the reverse complement.
AGGTAGCAAAGCCTGTCCAGTTGGACGTGTAATTTGTAATTGGTTCAGCTTTCGTTCAATCCTGGACGCAGTTTAGGTGTGTCTTCTCCTACATCCGCAAACGTCGCGACGTTTGTTGATAAATGGTGTGCTAACAGTTGGGGCTTGGTAGCTCTGGCGTTGGCTTTTGAGCTTTCCACAGTCCTCACAAGTACGTTTACAATGTTGAAGAAATCTCTTGTCCGCTCTAATCCTTTTTTTGGTATCAAATGTTTTGGTGTGGTCTGTTGACCTTACTAGGCCAATGGGAGTTCTTCATTGTCATTCTGCAGTGAAGTTTGAGACGTATACACATCGCTCCAACTAGATGGTCGCTTTAAATGGTACCAAATGCTGCTTTTAAATCGTTTATAACAAGTGGAGGGCACTGATATGAATCTCTTGGGGTTTGTCCAGGATTTGCTGATCATTGCACTTATAGGAAACGATAACGTTTTCACTGAACAGTTTCCGGCTTTCTAATATTGCAGCAGATATGATCTGGTAAGCAAACTTGAGGAGACTGATGTCATTTCTGAGCGATTTCAATGCTGGAATTCCATTCTTTATCCGCACTTTTATCCAAAGAAGCAATTGGTGGGAGTTGTAGTCATCTCTAGCTTTATATTTGTTAAGAGGGCGTTTTTGTTTTGCTTTTCCCCCGCATTTAGTTCTCAAGGTTGGTCGTCTTTTGCTCTTCTCAGGTGAATTCAATTGTCCGTTCTTATTATTTTTAATAATTTTAATTTGCTCAAAGTTCATGAATACTTTTACTGAATTTCGACAAGGTGCGGACGTGGACGTTTAACAGAAAAACAGTATAACAGAAAAAGGAAGAAAATTTAAAGAAAGATGTGCGGTGGCTTAATCTATAGCCGGCGTCTAAAATATTGGATTGAGGTATTTCCACTGTTGAACACAGTACCACTCCAGCCCGACAACAAGATTGGTGTCTGTTTGACATCATAGGATTACTCGTCAACTTCGCTTAGTGGTCGTAGGAAGTGAATTTACCATATTGTCAGCATTGACTGTGACTCCACTCTAAATACAGGCACGCAACCAGTATTTTGACGAACGAGCATTCTGACATTGAAAATGCTTTCGTCTTTCGTCGCAATGTGGTCAGTTTAATAGACGCTTCGTTTATCCAGAGACTGTCATGTAAATCAAGGTGAAGAAGACATTTCTAAGGCTATTTTGTTTTTGGAAAGTCAATTAGCGAATTCTGTTGCCAGACGAGGTATTGTGCAGCGTGTTTTCAGACAAAACTGCTATATGTGTCTATTGTTCAAACAACCAGGATTTGATTCTATAGTTTGTTCGTTTTTCTGTAGTCGCTCATGCTGCAATATTTTTTTTTCTTTTGCCCGGTCCTTTACAATGCATTTGACTTTTGTCGTGCTCTGCTGTGGTTAAAAAAACGTTGGAGTAGCCTAGTTGAGGAGTTCAGCAAGTAGTTCTGTCCAACTGTAACTATTAGAATGTTTAAGCGTCAAAATGTTTCTGTTGAAAGATAAAATATTATTCAACTTCGACCTGTCCAACTGAAGACCAATTACAAAAACAAGTCTTGCAACAATCACATACGAGTCTTGCAACTCCACACGAGTTGGTGGAGTAGAGGATCCTCTATTCCGCCACACTTAGGTCCATGTGGAACCATTGTGATACCCCTGGTGGGATGAAAATTCTCTCACTTAAGTGGCGCTATAGTCCGGAATGAACCTGGGACTCAACCATCATGCCTCTCCAATTAGCCCGGTCCTTAGCTAACTGCCTCCAGTTGCGCACTCCAAGTTGGTTGAGGTCGGTTTCTATTTGTGCGCGCCACTTAAGGCGAGGTCTTTCTCTACTGCGTCCGATGCGACGTCTGGCTGGGAATCAAAAACTCTGCGAGCCGGAGTATTGTTGTCCATTCGTTCTACATGCCCTTGCGATCGTAAACGTCCAATGCGGAGTTGACCAGGGTATATCGCTGTACAGCTCGTAAAGTTCTTGGTTGAATCTTTGTCTCCATAGCCCATCAACGCTAATGGGACGGAACAATTTACCTCTCGAATCGACCAAGGATTTCCTCATTCGCTTTTGATACCGTCCATGCTTCTGCGCCGTAGAGCAGGACTAGGATGATCAGGGTCTTATATAGGATCTATTTGTAGTTTCGGTGAGGGCTTTACTACTACTTTGCCTTCTTAGCCCGAAGATACAGCAGTTGGCAAGAGTAATTCTTCATTTAATTTTTGAGGAGATGTCAGAGTTAATATCGTAGCCTGGCTAGACAAAGTCCCTTACTACCTCAAAGTTATATCTGTCAATTGTGACGTTCTGTCCAATCCGTCGGTGTTGTGTGTCCTTTCGTGTTGACAGCATATACTTAGTCTTACCCTCATTTACTGCTAAACCAATTTTTGTCGCTTCCTTCTCTAACGTGGCTATGACATCACGTTGAATCCTACAGATGATGTCAATATCGTCGGCGTATGCTAGTAGTTGCACCGATTTTTGGAAAATTGTGCTTCTGTTGTTGGCTCGGGAGTTTTCCACAATCCTCTCGATAATACAATTAATGAAGTTATATGACAGCCCATCGCCTTGCCTAAATCCTTTTTTGGTATCGAATGTGCTGGTGAGGTCGTTTCCGACCATGATGGAGCAGCGAGAATTCTCCATCGTCATCTTACACAAACGGACGAGTTTGGGCGGTATACCAAAACTAGACATGGCTCTGTATAGTTCGTCTCTATAAATGCTGTCGTATGCGGCTTTGAAATCAACAAATGGGTGGTCGCCTGGTGGGTATCGATTTGGACTACTTGGTTTTTTTTTTCCAGGATCTGCCGAAGTGTGAAATTGATTTTTGTGGATTTGATCGGTTGTGGACTTCCCTGGCCTTAAACCACACCGATAAGGACCGATGAGGTTGCTGGTGAGAGGGGTCAGGCTTTCTCATATTACGGAATATATGATCTAGTAGGCGATATTGAGGAGACGGCTCTGTAGTTGGTGCAGTTCATATGTTCTTTAGACAAATGATGATGATTGTTCAGGCATAACTTTATCCGACAAAATTATGAAAATGAGTTGACAGCCTTGTTAAGATTAATTTTAAATATTGGCTTCCTCAGTTCAATTAGGGCGGGTGGCTGATAGTGTTCCCTATTATTGGCAATATTGAATGGTTCGTTCCTGCTTAACAGCGGGTCTAATATCTCATAAGTCATAAATATATGCTTCCTCATGATTATGAGGTGTTCTTGCCTGATACACCAACGTCTTTGTTGAAGGGGCCTAATTAAAGTGTTCTACTGTTCGAATTTATCAGTTTAACTCCTGTGGCTTGTTCACTTTATCCAGCCTTATTGATGACGCTGAATCCGTCTTGGGAATAATGAACGCTGTCATCAGAAAAATGGAAGAAGTGCTTATGTGCAACGCGGAGTTGTTTATCGATGAATTGTGGACGTTGCAAGTGTAATAGTCAAGACTCATGAAGCAGTGAACAGGTCACGAGGATAATATTTGTCAACGTATTTAACGCCAACGTCCTCATGAGGCTGGATAAAGAGAACAACTCACCCAACGAAGGGTTGAAATATGAAAAACATAAAAATCGCTTGAGGAAAGAAGTCTGTAAGATGAAGGACAGTGGGTGATGTAGAATCGTATGTTGCACCGAAAAAGGTGTAAATTGTCATTCGGTCCAGGAAGACAATAATGTTGGTAGCAAAGTCATGATGAGTTATAACTTATGAGGAAGAGGTGCGGAGAATTGGTTTTCTTGAAAGTAGTGCTTAAATGTCAATCGGGGATTTCAATGGGGTTTGGTGGGATGGGTTGACATTTTTATAGTGCAACAAACAAACAAAGAAAGGTTATCTATATCATGGGAATTCATGGGGCAGTAAACAATGCATTTTAATGCGATATGGTTTTATTGAGTTAGGACTTAAAAATAAGAAAAGGACCATTTGCACATTGTTGACTTTTTTAAGAAAAATCGATCTATATATTAGATCACTCATTCGACACCGTCATCGTTATCAAAAACCATTAACAGTTTTGTTTTTTTGTTTCCTTTCAGTTTTGATGCCTGCTCTTGGTTAGAAATGATCAGTAGTGATGTGGTATTTAAAGGTCGAGCCCCCGGCTTTGTTTTGTAGAGTGATGAGACAAGTTAAGTGCGCGGCTTGAAAGGTAATTCCGAAGTTCGTGTCGGTCCGGTATTCTCCCATGCGTGGTTTCTTCCTTTGAATGTGTTACTTCCATTTCATCTTATTCTCCCTTGCCAGTCTACGGGTCACTTTGACCAATGTATTCCATTCATGTAACCAGTGGTTAGTTTTCTTGAGTCAATTTCCATGACAATTTCTTTATAAAAGTTGGTGAAAGTCTCTCCTTTTTTTTAAATAAATCAGCTGCGGCATGTGTAGTGCAAGTGAAGTGAAAAAAGAGAACGATGGGAAGGTGCAATAGTGGCTTTCAATGTTAAGGCGAAATAAAATAAAGTCATTCGCCAGGTGCAAGTGCAATTAAATTCGCTGCAAAGCTGATAGTGTTGTTTTCCATTCCTATCCATTTTCTGCTAGCTCTGTTTTCTTATCTTCTCCCGTATATCGTTACTCGTAAGCTCGTTAGCCTTGTTAGTGTTTCGGTCACTTGGGATACTCGGGCGAGTGGTTAATATAAAAATCTTTGGATTGACTGATTGAAATTGGAAAACTTACGGTAAGTGAGTTAATATTTTTGTATATTAAATAATATATCGTATGGTAGGTAGGAATAGGAACAATTTATTTGTTTTTTTCCGTTAATTACACTCAAAGGTTTTTTTTTATAAAAGAGATCGGAAAAATGTTGGGTGTAGTGGAGAGTAACTGTTTGGGTAGTTGTCCAAACAAGTTAGTGGAGTCCCAATTTAAAGTTAAGAGAAGAAGGAGAGGAGAAATTTTAGGCGTAGTAGGTAGATACATTTTCCATGGGTGGTTGTCCGAACTAATTTGGGGAGTAGCTATTTTTCTTGTGTTCATTTTTAATTCGCACAATTTTGAGCGAAATTTGGTGTTTTGCTGGGTTAATGGATTTTTGATGGCTGGTAAACACATTGCAACTAATTGTGGTAATGCTATCTATTTTATCATCTTGTTTAAGACTTCTTCGCGTCTTTGTTTTTATACCTTATCCCATAGGGATATATTAGTTTGTAACATAGAGAAATGATTTTGCTATATATACCTCAAAGTATATGGGTCTTATCAGAATCGCTAGCTGAGTCTGTCCGTCCGTCTGTATGTCACCGATTTTTGGGCCTTACATTTTGAGCTAGAGTGACGAAATGTGGTATTAAGACTCTGTCCAACAAAGCAGAACAAGTGTAAACATTTTTGAAATCCTTCCACAAACGCTTCCTTTTCAGTAAATTGTTATTTTTGGCCAAACGGTTAAGAATTTTAAAATTTCGTTTATATAAAGTTTTTTTTTTAGGCACTCCCACATTTTGATGGCGTTTTCTTAAAAAAACCTTTTTCAATACAATTTTAGGTAAACTCGAAAAAACTTTCGATGCACATATTTCGAGGATACTACTATAATCATTTCGTCTATATAACATATTAAACCCATGCTTTTTGGGGGCGTTATTCTAGAAAAACAATTTGTAAAACCAATCCTATTAGCATATCCATAGAAAAACTTCGTTTTTTGTTGAACTATTAGAGATTTAGATCAACCATCTGAACAAGATTCATTCAGTTTTTCAGCAACTCCCACTTGGGATAGGGTAACTAACGATTCCCACCGCGGATTGTAGCCTTCTCATATGTTTCTTTTCAACTTTCCTTTTAATGACTTCGACCTCGAGCTTTTGATTGATTCTAACATTAAGATGATTATATTAGAACAAAACAGAGTGCTTTTCGCATTTTCGTTCGTCGTCGTCGGTTCATATGTTCGCAATGCCTTCACCAGTCTAAATGGCTGGATCGATTTTCTTTCAACTTTGTATTAACAGTTTTTATACCCTATCCCATAGGGGTATATTCGTTTTGATATATAGTTGTTAACATTTGCACGAAAGATCTTTCTAAAAAGCGGATGTTGACCCCTCTACAAAGCTCAGCGCCAATTTTCTTAGCAGCTGTCGTCTTTGCCTGCAGCTTTGGTTTATTTGGTTTGTAGCTCCAGGGAAAAAGAGACTCATCCTCAGATCCGTTATTGCCATATAAGATTCATTTATTTGATCCACGGGATTGTACTTAGTGAGCAAATCTCGTTGATTACTCTCTTATGTCGGCGATCTAGCTGTTTTTGCTATCCTTAGCTTTTCTATACTGAGTGGTTTGTTTTGCAGATCTGTTTGTTAGAAAACTCATGCCATTCAATTCACTTTTGACCGTAGAGGCGGATTGGAAAGAGTAAATTTTTATACCGTGAATCGTGTGCAATTAATTTTGTCAGGATGGTTACAGGTTGTTGTGTACTGTCATGATCAGCCAGGAACTTTGAAGATGCTAGTTGTAATCTCTGTACAGGTATGTGATTATTTTTTGTATTCACAATAGTTGCATCTAATTTACATGTCATGTGCTACCCAAATTTGTACCGACACCTTGATCTCATAGATATCTTACATGGTGCGGTACCAATTCGTGATATCGCATATATTTTACATGTTGTATTTCCATGCAGCCAACTGACAAAGTCCCGCTTATAGTTTCGCATATATTTCACTATGCAACGACTTTTGCGAAAATTCTCTTAGTGAAATATGGTTTTGAATTCGATCACAGCTTTTGAAATGCACAAACTATTCCCAAAAATTGTGTTTTAATGGCGTTTTCGATTGGTGTTTTGATCTAGATCTGTCAAAAGACCGATTTTGAAAGTTGTTGCGTCCATTGGGCGAAAAAGTTTTTTTTTTTTATCTCATTAATTTTGCAAATCTGGATTTTTCTTCAGATTTACCCCTCGTTGCACACACAAGGAATAATACAAATGATAGCTGTCAGTTTGACCAAAGTGATTTTCGCTTTGATTTATAATTATTTCGGTTGTGAAAAATTATTATTAATTAAAAAAAACTATAGCAGTTCAATGTGAAATATAAATTAAATAACAAACAATCAACCTGTGTGACTTGAAACTTGACAGCTACATCGTCATAAACTTCACAGACAAGAAATTACAACAAACAGAGACAAACAAAAATCAATCTGAAATCGTGTTCCATTGGCACTAAAAAGGATCAAAATCCAGATTTACCCATGGAAAATCGCCAAAAATGGGCATCTCCGAGAAGGTTATTTCTTTGGCCAAAATCGTCATTTCTGGATCAAAATCTTTCGCTCAATTGCCTGCACACTAAAACAATGATGACGACAGGCCTCACGACAAAATTCACGTTGCGTATTACGTTGAAACTTCAAACCATACTGAATTTTTCGACAACTGGATGCCATTGGTAACATTGATAGCTGTTGAAACATAACCCGATACAAAACTACAACCCAATTGGAGAGTCAGAATATTTTTGCCATGATGTGGATTGTCACAGTGTCCTGCACTATATGAGAATATGGATGGCAACATCCCTCTGCTTATCGGAATTTTGTTATGGCATACTACTCCCTTTTGCCTTTTTTACAACGACCCACTTTTTATGGATCACTTTCACAATCGACGTGATGTTCATAAACGCACTTTGTGTAATGAAATCAATACCCCATACATCTATATACCCGAGTTCCCAAAAAATGGACCATTTTTGAACCCTTTTCATCAAAATGCACTCTCAGCTAAGTCAACACCACACGATTGACCTTAATGCCAAAAGAATTACGCAAATCATCCCCTAATGCAAAATCTTTACATGCGAGCATATTTGTTTACCTAATTCTTTCTTACAATCTTTTATCCAACCTATCTCACATAAAAAGATACCAACGTTTGTTTAAAATGGTTTTAGATAAATATTTAACGAATATTTGGCCAAAGAAAACCTTTTATCAACTGAAAATTGACATAATTGAATGTACACATGCCGTTATTGATGAATGTTATATTGGTATCCTTTCTTCATATTTGCAAAGATTACAAGAGAAAAACCCACATGACAAAAAAATGCGTTTCAAAGGATATTTTCGTCCACTGTCAATGTTTGATCAATGACGGAAAACCACTTTTAAAAAAATCTCTGTAAACATATACGTTTCGAATTTTCTAATATTCAACCATTAAAAATAAATCATAGAGCTGTTCTCATACAACCGCAATGTGTACACAAAAATACCCAAGTAGGTATAAGTGGTATGATATACCAGGAGCGTGCTCAAGTAGGGATAAAAGTAACTTTGGCCATGAAAGCGGAAAAAAAGGATGTGGTGTAATAAAATAACGAAAAATAAACAGAGTACAAATCTAGATATAGGTAACCTTGCTGGAGGGGTTGATCTAAAAACTTCCAATTAACCTGGTTTCTCAATTGGCATGTCCCTGAAAATACAATCCCTCGGCAATATTTGAAAGCAACAAGCCCAGGAGTACTAACAACTAGTTCGTGATTTTCAGATTAATTGCGTCTAAAGAGGTACTTACCTCGATTCTACCTAAGCCCATACCAAATGTGGGAACTCCTTCAGCTGTTTTGAGGAAAAAAAAAGGACGAATATCAACCAAAATGTAATTTCCATCCACTGCCTATGGCTTCTATCCGTCACAAATCCGCCTGAGATCTTCTTAGTCAATTTAATGCATGAATAAGAAATAATTTGTCCTTTTGATTTCATCAAGGAAGTTTTTTTTCCTCCCCCGTCCATATTCAAATGGAAAGTGATACCCAGCCCCCATTTGATTACATTTTTATGATCTGACTGATGACATAAAAGCGAAGAAGATGCAAAGCCGCGTACACACACTTGTTATCCTTAAAGCGCCTGTATCGATAGAATTAATCGAAAATTGGGTTTATCTTTCATTTCATTAGAGCCAGCAAGGATTCCTCGAATAATTTATAAAGCCAACACAACATTCCAAGGTACACATAGATACTACACCACGTATGTCATGCCGTTCCACATTAGGCTGAGGAGCATTTTTAAAGAATGACTGCATCATTTTATAATATTAAACATTTACAATGTTTTCCCATCCTTGGGGTGGATTATTGAAATTTATTTTCCTTTTCAATTTTCCAATGGATGGTCCTTTCATTATTCCGCAGGAAAAAAAAAGGTAATCAGACATGGAACGATTGTTGTTTGTGTTTCATACATGAGTGACGCGAAGCTTCAAAGTGGAAAGCACACTTTGTGGAGACGCGACAGCAATGACGATATTTCAAAGAAGGCAATGAAAATATTTTTCCAAGACACCGCAAGGATAAGGAATTCGTGCCGCCTTCATTTTGAAGGATAAACCAAATCAGACATAAAAAAATTAATAAACATAAGAGCTTTGTAGGCGAGCGTGTGTTTTTTTTAGTCATCAAACTGAAGAAGGATATTTTGTTTAGTGGTTATAGATACTTTTGCAAAGGGATACCTGCTCCTTTATGGTTCATTAAATGTATTTCCGCGGTGCGGCGCTATTGTGTGGTGGAAATACAATCGCGCATGCAAAACGAAAATTGTCAAATGAATGAGCGAGTATTACCTTTGACATTCATAGAGTAATGAGTGTCCTTTGATGTCTTTCTTGTAATTTGTTTCAATTGTTAGGCGGGTTTTCTTTTGAGAAGGGGATTGCCATATTTACATTTTATGTTTTTATTGAAAACGTGTTTTCATTTATAAAAATTATTAAAGTCTTCTGCATAGGACAAGGGTTTGGTCTCTTTTAAAGTGTATCTAGACCAACTGTCTCACTTGTGACGCTAATGTATTATGAAGCTTGACTTATAAAGATAAAACCCAGTTCTGTTATCTAGACTTACTTCCAATTAGAAGGCGTTGCCAAAGAAAATATTTAAAAGAATCCTAGGATAGATAAATGAGCCATCACAATTCCTTGATAGTATCAATTTTAGTCTTTATATTCTGATAATCGCTGATAAGGTTCCACATAAGCCACTTTGGTTAAAGAAAAATCGCTAAAAGCAAACATATTTACCTAGCTTAGCTGTATAAAATATATTATTCCACTTCTGACACCAGCTAAAGAATTTGAATTCTATAACGCTTTGAAAAATTTTAAATTTATGTTCCAAGACTTGAATATTTGGAAGTATAGGGCGTAAAACTTTTTTTTTTTTTTTAAATAAATCAACAAATTCCATGGAAAGACTAAAAATGTTGGCTTTATTAGCTCATGGCATATCATGCTTAAAAATAATTTCTGACATCTGGCCTCCACGACTGCTCCTTATGTACGCTCTGTCGGTCCAATTGGCACCACTTTTTCGAGCGTACTGGTCTTACTTTATCAATAGTGCGTCGAATGTTGGATTCCAAGTGATCAATAGTTGCTGGTTTTTCAGCATAGACCAGAGATTTGACGTAACCCCAACAAAAAGTAGACCAAACGAACGAGGTGGTGGAGGTGGTCAATTCTGTCACCAAACGTTTGGCTCAACAAAGTCATGGTTGCACGCGTGTATGGCATGTTGCGTCGTCTTGTTGGAACCATTTCTCCTTCAAATGATTTCCAATGACATGAGGAATAAAAAAGTCACGAGTCATTTGCCTGTAGCGTTCCCCATTCACGGTTTCGGATTTAAAGACAAATGGGTCGATAACAAGTAAACCGCAGGAAACGGTGATTTTTCGGGATGTAATGGAGTCTCAAGAGGATTGTGCTCACTACAAAAAGGACAATTCTGCTTGTTAACATACCCGTCAAGCCAGAAATGAGCCTCATCGCTGAAGATGATTTGACGATAAAACTTCATCTTCTAGTTGATTCTCAGCCCGTTCAACGACGCACCTGATGGTCGGCTAGCTTTTAAAATTTTCCAAGTAATGGAAGGGCAGAGACTGTCACGCCTCTGTCCTCTGTCACACTTACGTCTACAGCGGCGATGGCTTCTTCTGTACGCAAGGTACGGGCTCGCTTTGGATGAATATTATCAAAAAGATTAAATGTGGTCATAATCGATTCATAGTTTTACTTATTAGCTGCTCAGATGGACGATTATGCGTACTCGAATTTTGGAAATAAATTTCCACGATTTGTAAACGTCAAAGTATACTAAAAAAAAGGCAAACACACTAAATTAGTATGAAAGCTAGTTTGACATTTATCCATTACGGAAGTTCTACACTTCTAAAAAAACACCCATTAGTTACGGAAAATCATATCTTTACAGAGTTCAAGTCGAATCATACAGGGGAGGATGGAGTACTAAATCGGTTTTTAAAACTAATTCTGTCCTTTATCATCTACAATTTGACTCATTTCCACTGCATCACTATGTTAAAATTCCCCGATCTTGGAAGTCTGCTCGATTTATATTCATTGCACAAAGGGCACATCCATTTTCTGTTGGAGGCTTCAGACCAATTAGCATTTTGTCAAAGTGTCGGTTAAAGTAATTCGAGAATTCTTACATTCTAATTCCTTTTCAATCGGGCTTTAGAGCTACCCACAACTGCTCAACAGCAATGGTGGCAATTCTCAAGGATGTAAGGTGTGAGTTCGCCAAAGTGTATCTTACTTTACTTTAACTAAACTCTTTTCCTGGAAACTCATGAACATGTTTGGCCACAGACACAGAGCTTTGAAGCTGGTTTGTAGCTTCTTTTCTGGCCACTTTTGTTCATACAAATTTGTTATGACCACACATAAGTCTATTCTGGTTTACCTAGCCTAGCTGTGTAAAAGCTTTTATCCCACTTCTGAAAGCAATGTACAATGAAGCTGGATTTTGAATGATATAACGATTGTCTGTTAACCTTAAGTGTATGGCCACTCTCTCATGATTTATCCTCCCTCTCATGATATTATCCTGTTCAAGTTGCCACTTAAGTTAGAAAATAATAATGAGGTTAAGATCATCTCACATAACAAGATAACATATTCGCTAAAAGTTCACTTTATGGATAAGATCATACCTGATCTCCCGCCATTAAGGGTCAGTTTAAGATCCCTTGGATCCCGACCCTTTTACAACGTCACCCAGGGTTGCTCAATATGTCAATTCGCTGAAATAAAACAAATTGAAGACCTTTTTGCAAGAAGACCAATCCTTAACGACATGCAAACTCAACAATATGATTCGTTATATCTGTAGACATTTTGGCTAAGAGGTGAGCGCCAACACTCGCCACACTAACTGTTCCAGGATACGAAGTATCTTTTCAACAAGTCTATGAATGAACATCATAGCTCCATAAAACATCATATTTGGTCTCAGAAATCAAAGAATCACAACCTTAGACGATTTATATCACTTTCCAAACCAATGTTACTAAAGGACTTTGATCCAGGATTTGAAACAACTTTTGAACAAGTCCATGATTGAACTTCATAACTCCACAACATCATCTGGTTGGTTAAACCAATTATCACCTTTCAGGAATCGCATCCTTGGCGAATAACAGCAGATATACATTGATCTAAGTGAGGAAGTGGCCCATAAAGAGACCACTAGTACTTCTGAAACTTCTAATTGTGACTATGATCTCGACAATTAAGAAGAATCTTAGCGCGCGTTATCGAATTTTGTTGGCAGGGTAAAACCAAAAATTCTGTGACGGATATGTCTGAGTCAGATGTGGTGTGGGCCAAATACAAGATCAATCATTCCCATTAACTATGGAACACAACTTCATTCAAGTGGTTGCCTCGACTGGCTTCATATTATAGCTGTTTCTCCAATTATCCAAGGCTGTATCTCACGGATTGCTTGGATAATATTTGCCTTAAGTGCTTGAAAAAAAAAAGTCCAAAGGGGTCAAATCGCAGCTCCGAAGCAGCCAATTGACATCGCCAAGACGGCTGACTATACGATTTGGGAATTTCGTGCTCAAAAAATCGATTGTGGCATAGGCCGTGTAGCATGGTGCGCCATCCTGCATGAACCAGAGGTCATCCAAATTCATGTCTCCAATTTCAGTAAAAAAAAGTGCCTCTGTAACGCACACCGTAGACCGAATCGTTGTTCACAGCCTCATTTTCGAAGAAAAATGGTCCAATGATGCCACCACTCCACAATCCGCATCAAACTCTCTGTGGATGCATCGGCTTCTCGACAATAAAGTGCCGGTTTTCCGAGCCCCAGATGCGGCAAGCTGAAAATGCGCCTCGTCGCCCAAAATCGTTGTGCAGTTCATGCTGCTCTAAGGCCCAGACTGCGAAGCGATAGCGGATTGCGCCTTCAGTTGCTGAGTCATTGGACGGGTAAGCGAATAATCTGAGATCTTTGTGCAAAATTCTTCTCAGGCTAGTGCGTGAAATGTTGAGCTGTTGAGATCGATGGCGAGTTGATGTTCGTGAATTGAGTCTTACACTCTCGGCTACAGCAGCCACATTCTCGTCAGTGCTCAGCGTAAGACGACGGCGACCATGAGTGTTTTCCACTAGCAAACCAGTCTCAGGAACTTTTTGCACAAACACTTACTTACAGCAGGCTCGGTGGGTGCTTCATTTCTGCCAAAACGTCTTTTCAAATAACGCACTGCTTGGGCTACACATCACTTTGGAAATAAGTTTTCAGAATTTTCCAATCTAGCTTAAGAGACTGACTTTTTGTCAAGATTTCGAGCTGTCAGTGTCAAAACAGCTAATGATTTAAAAAAAAAAAAAAACACTTGATGGCTACCCTGTATATACATAGATACTACTGCTGCAGGTGATTTACCCTACTCCTGCAAAGATGTTTTGTAGACTTTTCTACGAAACCCCAGTTTCGTTCTGTCAAAAAGTCCTGACTTGATAATCATTTAATCCCAACACCATTGCTCGGAAAAATCTCCAACGAATTTGTTCATTAATAAGATTTGATCCTAGCTAACAAAAACCCAAAAATTCGACTAATCTAACGATATTTGAAACGGAGAGTAAATACATAAAAAAAACTCAAAACCAGCAACAGATACCCGTCAGGGTGGCACCTTTCGCCCAGCATTACCTCCCATAAGCACCACCACCCTTAAACGTAAAAGAGATCTCCTTCGACGCGCCACCAACAACAGGCACTAATTGGAGATGTGCATTCGGCAGATATGTTTTTAGGGATTAGTACTTTACGATTACGATTATTTCGGCATCCGAATTCCGAATGCCTAATTTGCATAAAACAGCCACAACTCATTTGTGCGAGATTTTCCATTTGATATACGAGTCGTCGACTACGACTACGACGACGACGATGATGGTGGCTGAAGAGTATTTTCCAAAACCAGACTATGGTGGCTCCCACTCTCATACCCACCCACATCCTGTTTGTTGCCCTTCTTGCTATAATACTCTCCGTCGGCTTGTGGAAATGGTAAAATGGCATAAATAGAGGGTTCTCGTTCTCATTTCGCAGCGGGCGGTGTATCCTTGTGTAATGTGTTTGCTGTATGGCGGTATGTCTGCCTGTATATTGTCGTATCGGAGCTTGGAGTTTGGCAGTGTTAAATGAATCCAATATGTCATTTTCAAGTTTTTACGATATCCAGCCGACTGGCAGTGGCACTGTCGACTTTTGGTTATTGTTTGTGGAAAAATGTTCCGGATGCTAATACTCACTTCCTCTGACGGATTACATTTTGCCACACCGCGTATCAGATAATTTGGTTTTGGCTTTGAGGTCCTACTGCAGCAGTAAGCTGCTTCGACAATGACAATGAACGTGTGATGTTGGAGTCTGTGTATTCCCCACCTTGGTGAAAGGAGTTTGGTTGTCGCTGATGAAAGGTTCACTGTGACTATTTAATGGCTCTGCAGCCATTTCACTGGAAATATGCAAATAAGATATTTTGTCGAAAGCGCGGCGTGGAGCTTTATTGCCACATGCAAAACAAAGAAGAAGGTGCAAGCATTGGAGGCGATGAAATGATTTGTAGGATTTGTTTTATTTTTTCCAGCGGCCTCCATTTATCAAAGCAATTTGTGTGGTGATTGTATTGAAACAATAAAGCAAAGTATCACACAAAAGGATTTGTAATATTGGTGAGGGATAGGGATAATTGGAGTTTCAAAAAGATCAGATTGGATTGCATGTCAATTGTCTGTGTGAATTTGTCGGACGGGCTTGGTAGCTCGTGCAGATTCCCCCAAAAAGGGGGTGAACCTTTGAGTTGACGCAGGGAAGATGTGACATTTACAGCCATCTAGGCTTATTCTCATTTGACATAACAACTCCGTGTTTACTTTTTTAATCTTAGTCCTAGAAAATCTTTTTGTGACTGAGAACATATCAAAGCTACACTGTGTATGAAAAAAATGCGAAATTCTGTTTACTTTGTCCCGACGACGATTCAGTGAATATTAAAGCCTCAGTGGCAGACGAACCCTTATGCCACAAAATCTCTCTTTTTCACATTTGTTAAACCTATCCTTGAATATGCTAGACAAGTATGGTCGCCTCATCGCAATACCCATTCCCTCCGTATTGAGAGTGCCCAACGCAGATTCATCCGTTTTGCTCTAAGCGGTCTCCCCTGGGTAGACAGTTTTAATGTACCCCCTACGAGGATCGTTTGAGATTAATAAACCTTCAATCGCTTCAAAAGCGTCCAAAACACAATGCTGTCTTCTAGCATCCAAAAGAAACCAATACAAGTCCAAGCCGAAAAACTTTCCATGCTCGGTATGTGTGTTAGTAATGACCTTCGTTGGAACTACCACATATTATTTGAAATCGCTAAAAATGCAGCGAAATGTCTAGGCTTCCTCAAACTCAGTTTTTCGTCTCCATTACCATTTAAAAAACATATGAGAGGCTACAATCCGCTATGCGGATCGTTGAATACCCTATCCCATCCCATCCTTTAAATTAATATCCTCAAAATATAGGCCTTATGGCGATGAAATACAGAAAATGACATTGTCACAATATATTGCTCAGACAGTTTCTCAAAATCTTGTGTGGTTCGACAAAAAACAACGTATTTCTATTGCCAATGCCTTGGGATGGGGTATACAAATGGTTTTGTAAGAAAACGCCCCCAAAATGTGGGCGTAGGTGAAAATGATCTATGGACAAAATGTTTATATTACCATTTCGGAAGTATTTGCATCAAAATTTTTTTCGAAAGTTTTAAAATTTTGACAAAAAGCATTTTTTACTAAAAACGCCCCCAAAAAGTGGGCGTGGCAAAAAACTGTGTGTGAACGAAATATAGATATTAGGATTGTCTAAATATGCTACTCAGACACTTTTTTGAAATTCCTTACGGTTTGGCCAAAAAATAAGTTTTCCTAAAAAGGGGGCGTGGCAGTGGGCGGATTTCAAAAATTTTTACACTTGTTCTGGTGGCACGGACGAGGATCCTATATACCAAATTTCATTATCCTAGCTCAAAATTTAAGGCCCAAAAACCGCTGACGAACAGACAGACGGACGGACGGACGGACAGACAGACATGGCTAATTCGACTCAGCTAGCGATTCTGAGTCGATCCATATACTTTGAGGTATATGTAGCTAAATTATTTCTCTATGTTACAAACTAAGTATCAAGACTAATATACCCCTATGGGATAGGGTATAACCAACGCACATCGGTATCTCCTCTTTTCTTCTCCTCAATTTCCCTAAAGCCTGCTCTGTGCTCAAACATTATAGGGGTGGTCATAAACCCTTTAGCGCTTCCAATTATAAAAAAAAAACGGTTTTCACTACTATAAACCCTAGAATTGAATATAACTTGCACAGCTACGGATGGGTTCTCCTAAAACATGATTAAGTCCACTTGAATAAGTCCAGCGCCATGCTGTCAGCCTTATAGAGAGCCAGGCGGTCGGTAGCGTAATACCTTCAGGGTTTCGGTCGGCGGAATGCTGTCCGCTTCTTTACTGATACATTCATTCTTTAAAATAATTTTATAAGAAGTTCCCACAAACTAATAAGTATCTTCGGCTTCACTTATCCTTGCAGTCGTAACATTCCAAGTGGAAAGTCAAATGTCCCTTAAAGAATTAAAGATTAGTTACTAGCTAAGTTTTACAAGTTTTTTGAAGCTAGCAAAACTCTGTTAAATTATAACTGAAAACTGGAATTCAGCAAATTTCTATAAACGAAATCTGAACGAGACTGATGACGGGTTGCCTAAGGATAGCTCCAAATCTAAAAACTTCAGAACCAAAATCTCTAAATCAAATGTCATCAACTGCTAATCTCTAATAAGGATTATCGAAATATTTCAAAAGGCGTGGGTGTTAATATTTTGCGCCTGGAATTATTATGTGGGTCCGACTTGTAGGTACATTCCACATTTAAAATTTTTAGAGTTCAAAACTCTATATACGTTGAAAAAATACCTCTTATAGCATCTGCATTAGTGTGTAAATTGCACACATAAACTATTAAATTTACGGCAAATTTTCTATTTTATATCAAAGGGTGAAAATTGGATCAGGAATACAAGCGAAAGAAAAACGTAGTTCCCGCATAAAGGACGACCAATAACACCGTAAAATCTGGACATTCTCGATAAATATAATCAAAATAAATTTACATTTCTTTGTGATTTTCGCAAAGGACTTTTGCGGCTTTTCTCATATTACTTTCCTTTTCATAAAAAAAGGATTACGTGCAAACGAGCCATTTGGGTCAGGACACTTACTAACAGAATAAATCCATGTGTTGGGGGAAAATTGAATTTCACGCATATGTGATCATATTCAATTTGGCCAATTTGAAAGGACGAACGTTTTTTTTTTCCATTTTTCTGGCAGCGTATCCCTTATATTTTTTTGGATGTATACTGCCGTGGGCTAAATTTTGAAACAAACCTTTGGATGATATATATTTTTTGCAAATCCTTTCAGTCTGTTACTATTTTTTTATATTAAAATTTAATTGGAAGGTACCTATGCACAATTTTGCGCCTTTGAAGTTGAAGATACTTATAATTTGGGAAGGGGGTTGTAACACCTTTTGCGACGCATATCCCTAAAATCGGACTTGTAACCGCATCGTCTATATTCAAATCGAGTTTAAAAATATGAAATATCCTGCATCAGTGTCACACTGCTTGTTAACAATTTCCAAAATAAAAAACCCATGCACTCGACTTTAGAATTGAAAACGGTCCATTTGATATCGACGTGTGCCAATAAAAAAATCCCAAAAAATGAAATTATAATGACGAATTTCTAATAATAAACATTGTCCTTTGCCCACTTTGTCATGGAGCATGGTTTCTTTTCATCCGCAACTTGCCAGTTTATAAAGGACCAAAAGATAACAAAACCTAAAGGAGATTATGTGGGCCAGACGAATAGAAAACCAATAAAAGGGACGTGATTCCAGTTGTGATTAGATTGATTGCTCGGGAATGTATTATTGTATGTGCGTGTTCTCTTTTTGAAGTTGGTCCTTTGTGTGGTGATGCAAGAGACACCAAACCCTTTTCATACATGCGGAATCAAAAATTCAATTCCCTTAAAAAGGGTGAGTCCGTATGATAAGGTATGAGAGCGGAAAAATATCCTTGTGACTATTTTGACAGTTCCCTGTGTGCACTAATCATGTGAGGTATTTCATGTTTTCGTTGCGTATAGCAACGTTATTATCTTGACCGAGAAAAACGAAATATTGGATATCCTTGCGAGCACAAAAGGATTATGCTGGCTCACATACGTGAGCTTTTTATGATTTCTCGTTGGAGATTATTGATGCGAGGTCATGCATCATGGCAACCATTGGCAATCTGTCATGTGATTTATTTTTGACGTGAGGACTGTGAAGGCCAGGCGAAAAAGGTGGTTTATTATTGCTAAAAAGATATTTCTGGAAGAGATTTAGATCAAATGTCAGTTGATAAATTTCTTTGAATTGGTTTTTCTGTGAGAAAATTGAGACTTTTGGTGTGGGAAAAGGATAATAGTGTGGTGGGTTATTTTTTGTTTGTTCAAATTTATAAAAATAAGTTGATGCTGATAAAAATAATAACGGCACAGACGTTGAAGAGTGGCAGTAAATCAAAAAGTGTTTATGATTTAGCTTGGACGTATGTTATGGGCGTAGAATGCTTATCAGGGGGCTTTATATGGTTCTACGTCGTATGTATGATATTCGTACGTACCTACGTTAATCATACGCCTTTGGGACGTACGTGGATGAACCGCAATTTTGAAACGCAAAAAGGAGGATTGCAACAAAACTACACATGGGGCAGTGATGTTATATAATCTTGTTTCACTTTGCTTACATAACCGAAAATTGTCGCTCAGGGCCTAGCTATCTCATAACCATTCAAGTGTGTGTGTGTACTGCACGAAGCCAGGATCTCCTGTTTTATGCCGAATCCGAACGGCTAAGTTGAGATGAGCTTTTCTTGACAATTGATACTACCCGGATGATTTGTCAGATCATCACGAGAGGAGGGCGACTGTAAAAATGATTTAGGTGTTGCTAGGACTATGAATCTGGAAATCACTGAGCCCAAAATGATTGGCAGGATTTATATTCAATATTTCAACTTTTTAAAATTCAAGAATTGCGGATGAAAAAACAGCATCACGGTATAATATTTTCTCGAGAGTGGCAGGCATTTCTGGACGAGTATAATAAGTTTGGCGCCAAAAATTGATTGGGGTCAAAAACAAGCATTTTTTTTTACTATTGGAGAGGGTCTATCACACCCAGTTTAGGCGATAAAGGCAATTTAAAAAAAATCGAAAGACATTGCAGAGGATTTATCGCGAGGAAACCTTCTGCAATAGTGAGGGACTCTAACCCGATATAAAAAACTTCCCGAAGACTGACTTTTATATGTCTTCAAGAAATCCCACCTAGTCGTTAGACTAATCAGCAATTTATTTTTCAAATGTATAATATTATATAATTAAAGAGAAATGCCGCAGTTGTTGGTCGGATTTCTATATGTTTCTTTGTTTATTTGAAATATACTTAAGTTTCAGTATATATTTGTTTTGTTTTTTTATATCTTTAGCTACATAGATCCAGAGGTTAAACCCGTCTTTATCTCCTGACTATATCGTCGGTTCTTAAAAGCTGGGATATTTCTAAATTAACATGGTTGAAAAGCCTATCTCTGTGTTTTGGAGCCACTTTTTAGCTTCATCTGCAACGATTTCAATATATAGATCTCTATGTAGATCAGTGTTACGTATGTACCATCGTGCGTTGACTATCTCCGTAGTGCTTTGTTTTGGAAGGTTATTCTTCGGAAGTTTGTCTTGCACAGCTGGAGCCCATAAATCCATACTGGTTTAAGAATTAGCTTATATAGCAATAATTTATTTTAATTGGAAAGGGGTGAGTATCTCATTAAGCTTACACATTCTACTGTAGCGGATGTTTAATTCATCTCTTTTTATACCCTATCCCATAGGGGTATATTAGTTTTGACATTAAGTTTGTAACAGAGAAATAACTTCGGATACATATACCTCAAAGTATATAGATCGATTCAAAATCGCTAGCTGAGTCGATTAAGCCATGTCTGTCTGTCCGTCCGTCCGTCCGTCCGTCTGTGTGTCACCGATTTTTGGGCCTTAAATTTTAAGCTAGAGTGTTGAAAGTGACGAAGCAGAACAAGTGTAAACATTTTTGAAATCCACCCACTGCCACGCCCCCTTTTAGAAAATCGTAGTTTTAAGCCAAACCGTAAGGAATTTCAAAATAGTGTCTGAGCAACATGATTTGATAATATTTGTATTTCGTCCATACAAAGTTTTTTGCCACGCCCACTTTTTGGTGGGGGCGTTTTTAGTAAAAAACGCTTTTTGTCCAAATTTTAAAAAGTTCGAAAAAACTTTTGATGCTACTACTTCCGTAATGATAAAATAAACATTTTGGTTATAGAACATTTTCACCTACGCCCACATTTTGGGGGCGTTTTCTTACAAAAACCATTTGTATACCCCATCCCAAGGCATTGGCAATAGGAATATGTTGTTTTTTGTCGAACCACAAAAGATTTTGATAAACTGTCTGAGCAATATATTGTGACAATGTCATTTTCTGTATTTCATCGCCGTTAAGGCCTTTATTTTGAGGATATTGATTTTAAGGATGGGATGGGATAGGGTATTCAACGATACGCACAGCGGATTGTAGCCTCTCATATGTTTTTCTTTACATGTGTTTTCCAACGCAGGTCTAGAGTCATCTCTAAATATTTGGTTGTATTGGAATATTCCACTACATTACTGTTTATATATACTGGAATGAGTGGTACATTTTTTTTTTAACGTTTTTAACATTTTTTAACTTAAAATTTAGAAAATAAGTCCTTAATTTTTGGCGCCAAAGTTATTGCACTCCCCCTCTTTTCTTCTTGGTCACCTGACTTCACGCCCAGAATTTAATGAGAACATATATTTTTTCATCACTCCACAGAATATTACGCCATTTTTTGTTCTTCAGGTCCATTCCATCTTGTATGGCCTAAGGCAAATTTCTTTCCGGACTTTATGCTGTTAGCTCTTAGAATTGAACTCCTGCCTGATAAAGGAGGACGCTTATACGCTTTTGGGGATTTGTCAATTCGAAGAGAAAAACGGATGTGGATATCCATCCGTTTTTCTCTTCGCATTGACAACTTCTCTTCCAATAATCCAAAACCATCGAGCTCTCTAATAGTATCAAACTTATTGGCAGAGGACTTCAGTAAATCATATATTGTTACCCCAAGTTAGTTTCAGAAATGTTTCATTTGTAATGATTATTCTGCGGGCCCGATGGAATCCCACCAATAGTCGTAAAACAATGCAAGGATGCTCTTTTGCCATAGGTACCTTAATATCTATATGTTTGAAAGTTCGCTTGCCACAGGAGTACTCCCAACTCAATGAAAAAATGCATTTATAAAGCCTGTTTTTAAAAAGGTTCAGACTTAGACTTATCTCAAAACCATCTTGCATTCCTTAGTTATTCGAACATATTATTTGTGATAAATTGGTCTTTCATTGTCGTGAAGAACAGCATGGCTTTGTAAAAAATCGACTCACTGTCACCAATCTATTAACTTTCATGCATCATTGTTCCAAAAGCTTGGCAAATAAAAAGAAATCGATTGTATTTACACTGACTTCTCCAAAGGCTTTGAACAGCTATGAAATAACGTCATAATTTTTAAATTTAAGGCATATGGATTAACTCAAGGATTCATAAATTCGGTTAAATCATTTCTCTCATTGAGAACTTACCATTTAAAATTTAGAGGTTCCAAGTCCAACCCTTTTCTTGCTCAATCTGGAGTACCTCAAGTAAGTCATTTAGGCCGAATTTTTTTAAACTTACAATTAACGATGTAAAAGCTTGTATTCGAGAAAGCAAAATATTGATATATGCTGATGACATGAACATTTTCAAATGTGTAGATCTCTTAACGATTCGTTTTCACTACAAACTGGTTTAAATAGTTTTTTTTTACAATAAAAAAGATAAAGCATGTCAACTGGCTGCCGGTAGGATATATTCATTCTTGTTGAAAACGAAATAAAAGATAGAGAGCCAGTTGTACTCTGAGTTCAGACCGCAGAAGAGTTAGCATCATTTATTTTTTTATTCCGCAGTGAGAAGTCATCCTTACACTGCCTGTTATCTCACTATCAATTATTTACATACTCCCGAAAATTTCTTCCTCACCGACTCCTCTCAGTACCCGACATTTTTCCTCAACCTCATCCAAAATAAAATCGAAAGACTTTAACAGTTACAGTTTTACTACGATCAGCCATTAAGCTTAGTACGCTGCACGAGCTAAATTTTAGCTCCCATACAAAATTCTCTCCAAAAGTTAGCTGAGCTAAATTTAAGCGAATCCATTTAAAGCCATATAAAGCCTGTTTTTAAAAAGGTTCAGACTTAGACTTATCTCAAAACTATCTTGCATTCCTTAGTTATTCGAACATATTATTTATGATAAATTGGTCTTTCATTGTCGAAAAATCATCTGTGAAGAACAGCATGGCTTTGTAAAAAATCGACTCACTGTCACCAATCTATTAACTTTCATGCATCATTGTTCCAAAAGCTTGGCAAATAAAAAGAAATCGATTGTATTTACACTGACTTCTCCAAAGGCTTTGAACAGCTATGAAATAACGTCATAATTTTTAAATTTAAGGCATATGGAATAACTCAAGGATTCATAAATTCGGTTAAATCATTTCTCTCATTGAGAACTTACCAATTAAAATTTAGAGGTTCCAAGTCCAACCCTTTTCTTGCTCAATCTGGAGTACCTCAAGGAAGTCATTTAGGTCCAATTTTATTTATACTTACAATTAACGATGTAAAAGCATGTATTCGAGAAAGCAAAATATTGATATATGCTGATGACATGAACATTTTCAAATGTGTAGATCTCTTAACGATTCTTTTTCACTACAAACTGATTTAAATAGTTTTTTTTTACAATAAACAAGATAAAGCATGTTAACTGGCTGCCGGTAGGATATATTCATTCTTGTTGAAAACGAAATAAAAGATAGAGAGTCAGTTGTACTCTGAGTTCTGACCGCAGAAGAGTTAGCATCATTTAATTTTTTATTCCGCAGTGAGAAGTCATCCTTACACTGCCTGTTATCTCATTATCACTTATTTACATACTCCCGAAAATTTCTTCCTCACCGACTCCTCTCAGTACTCGACATTTTTCCTCAACCTCATCCAAAATAAAATCGAAAGACTTGAACAGTTACTGTTTTACTACGATCAGCCATTAAGCTTAGTACGCTGCACGAGCTAAATTTTAGCTCCCATACAAAATTCTCTCCAAAAATTAGCTGAGCTAAATTTAAGCGAATCCATTTAGCCGTATCGCTGCCTCAGCTAAAAAAAATAAAAATTTCATTTCAGACTGTACTGTGTGTATCTGTCGCAATTAAGCGCCCCCATTTATGGGTCGGGACATTTTCTCAAGCTTAATTTTGACACGTCGTATTGTTTTTTTCTGTTGTGCTTTTGAGTTGTTGAAATAAACATATTTTTCAAAGAACAGCTGTTTATTGTGACACTTATCCACAAAGCACTCTATGTCAAAATTTAGCGAGGATTTTAGCTAGTGTTTGCCGAGAAATAATAGAGAGCAGCTAAAATTTAGTTACGCTCGAGCAGCGTACTAAGCTTTAGCGAAGTATGATATGACGTGATATGGAAGGCAATTAAGTGGGATACGTACTTATGTGGGAAGGGTACTCAAACTGAAGACAATTAAGTGGGGACTACTGTAACCCACACGTTACAACGATATTCCCCATTGATTGACTGTTGAGTAAGGAAAATGGAATGATCCTTTAAGGTTCATTTCTGGAAGCCTTGTAAGGCTTTAGCCTAGATTTATCTATTCCAAGCTTAAAAACTAAAAAACTTCATAAATAATTTTATAACCAAAATAAATATGTTTGTCTGCTTGCTTTGTACTAACAATATTTCACATTGTACCTTGCATCATAAGGTTACAAGATATCAACGTATGCAGTATTTTGAAATAGACAAGACGCTACCAAGTAGCTTAACCATAATAATGGAACTGCTAGTGTCCAAAAAGAACCCTCGATGAACATATTATGGCTTTTAATTTTAGCCTACATTTCCTTTGATAGATAAAGGATTTCTACGCTTTGCAGTTCTGTGAAATCGGAAATTGTAGCCCCGGTGTATATGAATGGGTGATGACTATTATTTTTGCTTGCCTTATTAAATTGAGTAGCAGAAGCTATAAATTTGTACATCTGTGGATACTATTGGTTAAATGGAAATTCCTTAGTATGCACATACCAAGCTTTATCCAATGTTTTTAATTTTTGGCTGTAAATTTGGGGTAGGTAATCGAAACATATAATAAGAAAGCAATTCATGTTCTAAATTTATTTTTGATACATTTTCATCATTTCATCATTTTGGCATCCATAGACAACTTTTTAAATCACACCGAAGAGTCTTTGGATATCACTGTGCATCAGCTCCCGACGAATACCGAATTATCGTATAAAAAAAAGGTGATCACTGAATGTAAATACCATTCACAGATAGCGTCCCTTTATAGCTCATCCCTAACAACAAGTCTTGCTGAAAGCTGTCCCCTTTTCAAAATCCAAGGACGACTAAAGCTCCGTCACATTTGACATGTTCTTGTCCTGTGTAAATGAAATCCAATGCAATATCACTGCGTTGTAACTCAACCCTGTACCACGTCATTTGTTTATGTGACTAATAAATCCAAACAAGTCAACAGCACATCATTGCGTTCCAAAACAAAACATCAAATATTACTTACAAAGCAAATTCGATCTTCAAAAAACACAATCACAACTGCACCCCTTGTTGCTCTAAATCTACCTCATACCTTTATAAACTGCTTCAAATTGATCTCGAGTGGCATTTCCACCCCTTTGATGATTTCCCAAAAAAGGGTTCATTTTCATTTAAATCTCTGTCTCTTAGCTTTGAAGCCTATTTTGTCCCACAAACAAAAATGTGTTTTATTGTTTCGCACGGTTGTTGTCGCTGCTGGCGCATAACTTCGAGTCCGGAAGTTTCACTCGAGAGAACGCCGCGATGAGTTTATGCGGGTACTGGACACGTGACCAACAACTAGGGAAGTAATCAACAAAATGTTAATGACGACCAAGGCAACCTCTCTTCGAAGCGGCGACGGCACAACGTCTGCCCCATGTGTAATTACGTGTATCTGATTGCAACAGTTTTGACAGCAATCCAAAAAGGATTCCCATAATTAATGCAACGCACCGACAATCAACGTGAAAGAGTTACCACGAACAAAAAAGTACAGTTTACAGTCTTGGGTGTGCCTTATTGTTTTCCCAAAATATTATGGTTTCGAATACTGGCGACGTCGGACGTAGGCAAAGTCCTGAAAGGGTTAACCCGATTGTGTCGATGATAATGAAAGAGGACTAAGGGTTGTCTGCGTATTGAGTGTGGTGGGAGAGCCCTCATTCAATATGCTTTTTCACTTTGAAAGTGTAACCACCATTAACCGCATTTTTCACCTATATACCCACTCCCAAGGGAATTGACTTTGTCAATCAAGATTAAAGGTGCACACCGAGGCATTTACAACTCCTGTGCACACACAGCTATTAATTACCAATTTATCGAACCGCGTGAAATATCCTTTCATATCTCCCTTGCTTGGCACATTTTTATTTTTAGATTTATTAATAAATATTTCATCGAAGGGATCGAGAGTAATTCCAAAACAATTTGCAAAAGGACATGCAAGTGGAGGGGGTGTGCTGGTACCCATTAATTCATTCCTAGATGAACATTAATTTTCCTCCAGAGATGTTTGGGTAGTTTATCTTCTTCAGTGGCATGGCATCTCCTAGGGACACATCGAAGATGTGGTGACATTGGCAGCAGACTTAGCAACGAAAAAAAAAAATGAAGACGTGTTGTATCAGAATCATCGGAAGCTGGTCCATTAATCTATGACTGACTGGTGCCATTTGTAAGTTCGAGAAGACGAATGGAGTCCTTTGTCGGTTTTAAATATTTAGTAGCAATTTGTTGCTAAATGGGCGACCTGAAGTCGAAACTTCATCGGGACGATGGCAATTGTATAAATTTAATTTTGCGGATAGGGTGTATAAATCAAGATGATATTTGTAATTAACAAAACGACGTTTTAGGGTTGGGGTTGGTGTGTGGAAATCGGAGGAGAAAATAGAAAAAAGAATTATATGTGAATTTCAGTGTGCGATACAAATCAAGCTTATATAGATGTCAAGGCCTACGTTGGACGTCAGGTCCTGTATTCCTATACAACGATAACGTGACATCATTCTTGATTTATTGCTCTTGATTTCACATCGTTGTTTAAAATATTTGGACTTACTTAGTCGTCGTTTATGCTGTTTCCTTAATGATTTGTTTACATTTAGACTGAATAATATAACATCATGTTTGAATTGTGTCTAACGACCAAATACAAGGTTATTTTTAAAAATTTAATAAAACGAACAAAATTAAAGTTTGTATTATGGTTTTTTTTTTTAGTAAGAACAAACATTCCCTTTAATTATGGAACACAACGCCGCCGTTGCAAGTTTCTGCTGGTTTCGCAGTAGCGCAGTGCTTGAACAATTGGGGTGACAGAATCTTCAACTTTCCAAGTACTTTTTTTTAAGGGTTTCGGGCTGTAGCTGACATTGCTTGGATGATATTGGCCTTAAGTGCTTGAATTGTTGGCATAACATTGGCAAAAAAGTTCAAAAGGGTCAAATCCCAGTTCCGAGGTCGCAAGACGCCTGGTAACACGATTTGGGAATTTGGTGTGCAATATATCGATTCTGACATGGGCTGTGTGGCATGGTATGCCATCTTGCATGAACTAGAGGTAGTCCGAATTCATGTCTTCAATTTCAATAAAAAAATGTCGGTTAACATGGCTCTGTAATGCCCACCGTTGACGGATATGTTGTTCCCAACCTCATTTCCGAAGAAAATAATGTCATTACTCCACAATCCGCACCAAACTGTCACTCTTTGTAGATGCTCGGTTTCTCGACAATAACGTGCGGGTTTTCCGAGAAAATATGATATTTCGCCCAAATCGTTGTCCAATTCAAGCTGCTTTATGGCCCAAACTACGAAGCGATAACGAAGCGGATGTTTTAAAATCGATGAACAGGTGGTGGGTGGTATCGATATTAAATTCTTGGGTTTTCGCCAGGATCTGGAGCAATGTGAAGATTTGGTCGGTCGTAGATTTTCCAGATCTGAAGCCGCATAGGTAAGGAACTATTAGATCGCCAGAAAACGGCTTAAGACATTCACATAACACGCTGGACAAGATCTTGTAGGCGATGTTTAAAAGGCTTATGCCTCTATAGTTGGTGAATAGTAGGTGATCTCCTTTTTTGTGGATCGGGCAAATGGCACCGAGATTCCAATCGTCGGGAATACCTTCCTCCGACCCTATTTTGCAGATTAGTTGCTGTATGCTTCTAAATCGGTCGTCTCCAGCGTGTTGAAAAAGTTCCGCTTGCTCCAGCTGCTTTGTTCGTTTTTAAGCTGGTGATGGCTACATTGATTTCATTTTGGTCGGGCAAATGTAACTCTTGATTTTCATTTAGATTGCTGGTACAGGTTGTGATTAAAACCTTGTCTCAAGTCAGTCGTTTGGCGCGTACAGCGCATAAAATACTGTAAAGTAAATCTACAAAGAGAGAACGGGACACATTCAAAGGAATTGACGTATCAATCATTTTTCTTCTTCGTCTCGAGAGCCTTTTTTTTTAAATTTTTGCCAGCAATACTCAGTTTAGGAACATATTAGTTCAGGATGCAATGTCCGGGGATGATGTTGGTTAGTTCGGGAACAATATCTCCTCTTTAGAATAGCTTAGCGAAACTATCACTATCCATGTGCAGCACATAGAGAAATAGACCAAGTGGTAACGACATAACAAATTTAATAACCTTATCACCTGAGATAAGTTTCTAAAAATCTTCCAAGAGATTCTGTATTGTCATACATTAACGTTTTTTTTTTGCATACTGACCTTAGTGCTGCTATGCTGCGTATAAGGTCTGTGTTCGAACCCCAACCAAAATGATTTTTACTGGCCCTCCTGTCGTAATGTTCTGATAAATCATTCGAGTAGTACCAATTGTCAAAAAATTTTATCCCTAGTCAGGCGTTTAGATTCGGTATGAAATTGTAAGTCCTGCCATCGTGCAGTGTAAGAAGTATACAAACACCCATGAACGGTAGCGAGAAAAAGCTTTGCTTTGGGTCCTAACTGTTATGCCAAAAATTTCAATTTCGATGTGGTTCTTCCGTTAACTGGAATGTCAACTTTGGGATCATCTAATGAGGAGGACCACCAAAGAGATAAGGATCGATCACCACCGGTCAGGGGCAACTGGTGGTCATCAACATGTGAGTGAAATAAGAAGTTCATACCTTTAGGCTATTTAGACACACTTGTGGTTGTGGTTTCATGCTATGTT
The DNA here is from genome assembly GCA_932526625.1 of Rhingia campestris. Lineage (NCBI taxonomy): Eukaryota > Metazoa > Arthropoda > Insecta > Diptera > Syrphidae > Rhingia > Rhingia campestris. The sequence goes on along the minus strand of OW052184.1, from coordinate 104,987,057 downwards.
ACCACTCCACTAGTCGTACTGAGAACTGTAAAATGCATTTGCAACTCACAAGCTCTCCAAACACTGATATTCGTTCAATCGATTTCGGCAGATGTTCACTAAAACATTGCCGAACAATCGCGCCCAACAAAATATTCGGCAATAAAATTCGTTTTAAAGTCGTAAATTTTCCAGCAATAAACTTTCCAAACAATCGGAATTTTCCATTTGCCCATAACATGGCAATCATATCACTGGTAGACACACGCCAAACAGCCTCTTCAACACTCTCTATCTCGAGCAACGCAACTCATTAATTAGACACGCATCACGAGCACTCGTCAATAAAAACTGAAATTGCACTATAAAAACGTCGCTCAGATACATCGATGCTGCGCAAATTATATGCACAATCGTAAAATTGTCGGGCTCGATCCCGAGCCCTCTACTACGCCCTTTCAAGCGCGCCCATCATCACGTCACATTATTAGCAATTGCATTTATGCAAACTCTTTCCGATTGAATGTCGGGCCGTGGCACGTATCGATTCCGTATATCTATGCGGATAAATTCGATATGTAAAATAACACCCTTCTCTCGATGCGATGCCTTAATTGCGTTTCTGCATCAGGACGCAAAAGAATTGGGGGTGCCTGCCACCGTGTGCATTTTTACATTCTTTTCCATCACACAAGGATCATTGACACGGTATGCCTATATATATGTAGTGATTGCACAACCCCATCAACACCCTGAAAGCATCTAAATTCTAAATGCTCAATGGCGTGTGATGTTATAAATTTTAATTCGATGCCATTTCCAAACAGACTCTGCTGAGGCACCTCTAAAGGTATGAGGTCCTTGAAAAGTCATCTCTTTTGCACACTCCGAACAACTCAATAAAAACGAAATTTAGCTATGACCATAAATTCAACACTTAATGGTCTAAGGATGGAAAAAAATAAAATACGCACTCGAACTGTGTCCTCTTACATTCGCACACACCGCACATTAGCATATGTTGTCGGCATGTGAATAACAATTGGAGGACATGTCGACGTTTTTTTTTTTTTTTTGCTCTGCTAGGAGTATAGGTATATGGAAGCAGGACTGATTTATAGGCAAACTCGGCTACAATTGTCTGCCAAAAGGAGTGTGGTCCAGCGAATGAGTTATACTTGAGCCTTTGTTTCGTCGTCATGCTGTATTATCTGAACTCGATATCTTTTGGCATTCTCCTCTGCACGCGCAGAGAGACGGACGGACTTAACAATATGAAATTGCTATTTGAATGTCGAAAACTCTATTATTACTTCCTGTGAGCGAGTAGTCCTTTTGGAATTTTACATTTTATTGTCGGGACGTGCCGGTTTCGCTTGATGTTTTGGCACTTTGTTATTGGCGTCATATTTGCATATCACGTTGTAGTAATATGCACTCGAACATTGTTGCGGCAATTATGATATTTTAATTACTTGCATATAGGACATTAATTTCTGTTTGCAATAATGCGCTGACGTATCACATCGCAATTAATATTCGAAGTGTGGATGGCACGTCGTCCTTAATGTGATTTTGAAAATGTTAATTATAGTAATTTCGTTCGAAAATGGCGTTGATGATGTGATGAATTGTGCAAATTTCAACATAATTACATTAATTCAAGTCATTTCAATGTTTTCAAAGTGATGATCGTGGTTCCTAATAGAAATAATGCTGAGCTATCTCGAGAAGCGGTTCCTGCTCTTCGATACCGATGATGGAGTAAGGCAGTACCACATAACTGGCGGAGTTCCACAAGGATCGATATTAAGACCTATTCTAGACCAATCAAAATGTATGCGGAACCAAAATGGGCCAAAGCAGTGACAATTAAGTCGTATGCAAGAAAGGTTAACGCCGTCAATCGACTGTGTGCGCTAAGGGTAAGCTGTGCATATCGGACAGTGTCAAATGATGATATATGTGTCATCGGGGGAATGCGACCAATTTATATCTTAGCTAGCAAGGTACAAAGTTCCTACGATGACAAAATCCAGGAACCCCGAGCTTCAACTAGAGATATCAATCTGGAAGAAGGACAGCGAAGCATTAGAGCATGGCAGGAGAGATGAAATGAGTTTACATTGTGAACCATACGTTAACATCGAGTGCAATATGGGACGCGGTGAAACAGGTTGCAGTAATAATGATGAAGGAACTTTGACGGTTGGAAAAAGAGGGAAAATCAAGCCCAGACGGCAACAGCAAACGCTGAACCCAATGTTGAACCACCTAACGGGGAAAAAGAGCATAGATTGCTAACCAGCCACCTCCTGGCATCGAGTATTCAAGTCTGCGAATCTTACATACCGGTAACCAGCGTTGGGTTACTGGTATCTTTAGAAGATTACCCATCCTTTTCAAACATTTTTTTAAAAAATCTTTCATCCTTTACTCGTATCTGATACCAGCTATTGGATGGCCACTGATATATAATGGAAGACCACTCCCATTTTCTTCAAAAACAGCTGCAGGATTTGTGATTAAACTAGAAACTCACACTAGTATGTTGCTGTCGTATAAGAGTCTTTGAAACGGCATTCTGTCATCAAATGTTTCGAGAATTTGAGGCCGAATTTTACGAATGGCTGCGCTGGCTTCTACGACTCGAATCGTTGACTTATCTCCATAGACCATAGACTTCAAATAGCTCAACGAAAAATATTCCAGCGACGTCAAAATCACATGGTGATTGTCGCGATAGTCTACAGACAGTCTACTGGTATATTTCTGAAGACAATGTTCCTATCGAACACTAACTTGGTGGTATTGCGGGCAGTGGTACTATCCTGTTAAAAGCAATTGTCCTACATGTACATTGTACACGTCCTCTAATTTAAGCAACACTTGTAAAGGTAAAGGAGTTATCTTAATATTTTTTATTATGGTAATAGGCAAGGATCTGGCAAAATATCGGCCAAATGCTCGCCATGGCTTCGTTGGCATACCTCTATCCGATGGTCCATATTTTCAATGACTCTGAGACAAAAGTGAGGTTCAATGTCGTTACTTACTTACTTAAGTTCATGCCCTAGCCATCTTATACGTCCAATGCAGAGTTGTTTGACCAGGGGTATGTCGCTGTACAGGTCGTGTAGTTCCTGGTTGAATCTTCGTCTCCATAGCCCGTCAACGCAAACGGGACCGAAGATTTTTCGAAGAATTTTTCTCTCGAATCGCCCAAGGATTTCTTCATCCGCTTCTGATACGGTCCACGCTTCTGCGCCGTAGAGCAGGACTGGGATGATCAGGGTCTTTTATAGGCTCTCCTTAATAGTTCGAGGAGTGAGGGCTTTAGTAGTAAATTGCCTTTTTAGCCCGAAGAAACAGCGGAAGGCAAGAGGAAATCACATGACAGCGTATCAACTTGCCTTTTTGGTATCTAATGTGTCGGTGAGGTCGTTTCCGATCCTTATGGAGCAGCGAGAATTCTCCATATTCATCCTACACAAATGGACGAGTTTGATCGGTATACCAAAACTATGGCTCTATAAATGCTGTCGTATGCCTTGAAATAGATAAATTAGGTACCCACTACATATTTATCGATTTCAAGGCCGCAAACATCGATTTGGACTTCTTGGGTTTTTTTCAGGATCTGCCAAAGTATGAAAATTTGATCGGTTGTGGACTTTCCTGGCCTAAAACCACACTGATAAGGGCCGATCAGGTTGTTGGTAAACGGTTTCAGGCGTTCACATATTACGGCAGATAGGATCTTGTAGGCGATGTTGAGGAGACTTCTGGCTCTGTAGTTGGCGCAGTTCAGAGGGTCTCCTTTTTTGTGGATCGGGCAAAAGATGCTGAGGTTCCATTCTTCATCCGACAAGATTTGGCTTATGAGTTGGTGGATGTTACTTACGAAGTCATCTTCGCCGGCTTTATAAAGCTCAGCGGGAAGGCTAGAGTTTAGATATTGCGATCCTCACTTCACTTCGGTCAGGTGGTTGGCAGTTTCGCTGCCGTTGCCAATATTGAATGGTTCGTTCTGACTGACAGCGGAATGTTGTTCGTCATCGCCGTTTAACAGTCTGCAGAAGCAGTTCTTCCATATCCTCAGCATCCACTGTGTCTTAACTACGATATTTGTTCTTCTTAACAGGATTCGGTTGGAGCCTTGTATCCTTGGCTTTGACGTTTTTAACTTTGGTAAAACTTGCGAACATCGTTCTTGGAGTGGCACCTCTCTATATCCTCGATCGCGCGCTTTTCTTGCTCTTTTTTCTTCTTTCTGTAGGCCTCGTCCTTGGCTGCGAGCATCTGTCGGCATTCCTCATCAAATCAGGGGATTCTTGTTGGTGGCCGCGAGAAACCTAGCACATCAGTTGCGGCTGATCTAATGGCTTGTTAGCATCGATGCCGTTGTTCTTTGACATTCGATGCTGGTGGTATATTCACAATGCACACGGAAAATTATATTGTGAATCGAGAGGTTAAGGGATACGCGTTGCGCGAAGACCTTGGCGGTCTCTTGCGATTGCAGTCTTTCGACATTAAATTTTTTCACAGTATTTCTGATTTGTTGTGGCGTGGTGGATATCCGCATTCTAACCATGGCTGCAACAAGGTAGTGGTCCGAGTCGATGTTAACAACTCGGAATGTTCGGACATCCAAAATACTGGATGCGTTCCTCTTGTCTATCGCAATGTGATCAATTTGGTTGACTGTTCGTTGATCTGGACACCGATTTGTCCCCTTATGGATATCGAGGTGAGGAAACCTTGTGCTGTATAAAGTGGCATTTCGTTCCGTAGCTAAATCAATTAGCCTAAGTCCGTTCCCAGACGTGTTGTCGTGTAGGCTATATTTTCCAACAATACTGCTAAAGATGTGATCTCTTCCTACCCTTGCGTTAAAATCTCATGTTTTTGATGTTTGAACCTATTTTGGTGATATGCGCACAAGCACAATACCCAGCCTTATTTTTTGTGCTTTCGAATTTTACTGTTCAATATTTTCAAACAATTCTTCAAAAATGGGTTGTTAAATGGAAAAAGATTATGTTTCCTAAATTATATGTTTCCTAAATTATATGTTTCCTAAACAAAGTCAAACCGAAATTCGTGAAATCGTGCGCGCTCATACCTTAGGTGTAAGAAATTCAATCCTCATTGTATGAGACATCTTTGTGTCTACCAAGGCTACCAGTATGGAACTCTCTTATACAAACACATGCATGTTTCGAAATAAGTGCACCTAGAAAAATAGAAACGGCACTCTCGTAAAAATATTTAACTGCTTCTCCTTAATCAAAAAAATAAACTTCCGCGAAGGAAAACAAAAGCATACTTCAAATCGTCTATTTTCTTAAGTGCGAAAAAAAAATCCACCTTTCATCATCTTTCCCCCAAGGGAACCAAAGCTGGTTCCCATTTCCCAGTGAAAGGAATAAAACAATTCAAAAAGTACACATAAATGAATTACAACTTCATAAACGATAAAACTTAATTCCATTATTTTATTACCCCGCGTCTAATAGACGTTAACTCGCGCCCCTGCTCTCCGCTTATTTGCTTTTCCATTTTGCAAAGTTTAAATTAAAGGATTATAATTTTTATATACACACGCACATCTAGCCCGACTCCTCTGCGTATTGCTTCCTTCTGTGTGTTTTCTTTTTTTTTATATCCGATCCCGTCCATTAAAATTGTTTATTCTTTGAGATAATGTCACTCTAGCAATCCTGAAATCCATTAGAAAATAAAAATAAAAAAAAAGAAGCGAAACATTCAAAGAACCCTGAAAGAAGAAAACATTACACAAGGATCCCGATCCCCTTCTAATCGGGAAAAAGGTCTCCGTCATAGTCGTTGTCGTCGTCATCTACTTACCTATGATGGGTGTATTTGACTACTTTATTGCCAAATGGATTGTGCAAACAAGAAGTTCACCCCTAAAGTATATGTTTTCCGTTCGCAACATGGCTGTATGTGCTTAGACTTAGTCGCTGTTGAACGATTTTACTTCACCTTCAGGGCAATAAGACATCCATACCATATGCCTACATGCCTAAGACCAAACGCGACCCATGACCAGAAGCTCTGGCTGTTTAAGTCTTGATGAACCTATTATTCCTCCAATTGTAAACAGGTTCAATCTGTGTGTTCTTATTTACAAATCCCTTGGAATGTATTAAATTAATGCGAAAAGTCCTTACAAGTTGTTGTGGAGGATTTCCTCGCTCTCTCTCTATAAATTATTGGCATGATGTTGCGGATGGGTGGGAGGTATTATCTTGTTTTTTTTTTCCAGTCGATGCAGGATGTAATAAATCGCACAATGAGAAATTATGCTATCAACATTTTAAATACGTCCATTTGGTAAATTAAATTGCTTTCTGCGGAAAGGTAACGGAGAAGGTATAATTTTCTCATCTTCGTAATCGCACTTTGCTCGGATTAAGGATGCTATGGATACTTGTATCACGGACAGGCAGTCATGGATATTAAATGTAATGGGAACTACTTTAAGTGTGGGTGTTCCAAGGTATTTTTTTTGACGAAATTTGAGAGAAAGCATTATAACTTTGACAGGAACTGGATTTACATCCATCTCAAAAATTTACTAATTCCCATTTCCCATCTGACTTACCTGAGAATCGCTTCGTCAGTTCTCTGATCAGTCTCGTTTACTATGTCGATACCATCTGCAACATCTACAACTTTCAACACTTGGAGGTATCTAGCCGCCTTAGAATACAGTTGATAGAACATAATGTACCAACTTAACTTCCAATTTTTGAAATTGGTGTTCTTCAGGCTGTAGGGACTAAAGAAGGCGGGACACGTTTCCTTCCACAGACGTAGATCTAATGTTTTGTTCCCTATAAGTCAGTTGCCACCTTGCGTTGAAGAATGACAGCCTATTAGATAACCTGGAACATTTCTTCTCGCAAACATGAACCCTTGGACCTTATGATCGTTCAGTTAAGCGAATTCTTCCCCATATAACCTTCATTACCATCCATACAAGTATAACAATTCTTCGAACTCAACTTAAAGTATAGAGGATGCGTTCACAAGCGAAACATGTGCTACTACAATGCTTAGGCCAGTCGCGCACAAGCAATCCCGACCTTCCAAGTACTATGGGAGCGCGCAGTGCCGCCGTCCAAAAATAATCCGAATTTCTTGGGATTTTTCAACAGTTTCGTACGTTGAAATGGAAATCACTTCACGAGTGCGATATCACCGGGATACTGCCTATTTGACGCAGAAAATCGTAATCAGTGTAGTGATGGGCATAATCGAATGATTTAAAGAATCGAGACATTCAGTCCTATCGAGGAATCCGTCGGAACGAACAATTTTCCGCAACGCATACTTCTTCGTCGGAGGTTCAAATTCCATTCGAGGTATGTGTCACCGAATAAAAAAAATACCATATACGCGCGACGGCTTCACTTCACTATAATTTGTAAATAAATTCCGCGCAGAATTTGTTTTTAAAAATGAAAAATAATTGGACTTAGCTGTCAAAAAATTGCACGAAAAATGCACCTAGACGCACAAAATGTCGGAGCAATATTCCGAATAGCTTTTCGAAAAAATACCTCGAAGCAAAATCCTCCGAATCATACAAAATCGGAGAATTATCCGCTCCGATGGATACCTCGCTAGGGCTGATTAGCTGATATACAATTACTAGTATCGAGTTCTCAAAAAGCTCTACTCATTGTGGTCTCCATTCATTCGATTCAAATCATTCGAGATATGCATAATTATCAGACATGAGATATGAATGACGAATGAAACATACTCCATTGTCCATTCATTCGATTCAAATCACTCGAGATATTACGAATGAAACATAACTGAAAGGGCATGAAGAAAATCACTCGAGATGTTCTAAGTGAGAGAAGTGAAAAAAATAATAAAATAAAATAAGATACGAAAATAATGTATGGCGCTCTCCACCAGTACAGTTGAAGGAGAAAGAGAACACAAGCCACACTCACAACTTACAAGAGACAATACACATTCAAGCACAAAGTGTACGAACAATTGAAAACGAAATCTTTCGAATGATTTTGGGTGAAGAATCGAGACATCTCGAGATATTCTCATAATCGATTTTTTCATTCGTCTAATTCAGTGTGCGCACACAATTCGTACTAACAGTCATCATACGTTTACGTGCGATACAAATTCGTATCAAATGGGCGACCGGCCTTATATCAATCCCCGAGAACTGCCTCAAAGGCATATGATGCATTCACCTAAAAATCACTGTGGGGTGTGCAATTTTCATAGCTGGTCTTTGGTTTCTAAAGAAACAAAAAAGTCACAGTGACAACAAATTTAGACCGGTACATGAAAACATTTTATTAATTAAACCTGATGTCAGGTCGTCCTGCTTTATAGTTTAACTTTGTCTTCTCATAAAAGACCAACTCGATTGAAGAAATCGTATTTTAGTTCATATTCGAGCCTAAATCCCTAATGCTTAAAAAAAAAAAACAGGTGAACTGCTTCCAAACTGAACAAATGTTCTACTTGGTTAGGATTGACAATTTCTACAGGTAATCAGCCCTATCGAGGTATCCGTCGGAGCGGACAATTTTCCGCAAGGCATACTTCGTCGGAGGTTGAAATTCAATTCGAGGTATTTGTCATCGGTGTATTTCGCAGTTTGTCAGCTTGTTTGACGAACATTCGTCTCGTCCCTCCTTGGTAATTGAAGGGACGATCTTGTCAGACATTCCTTCATCATAATATGACACTGATTTCAAAACTCTGTTGTGATTTAATGTTCAATCAGCTTCTCTTCATTGTGCTACGCTTTTTGCTGCTGTTTTATTGATAAGAATATCAATTTTGGTTAAGGATTGTCTCTAAACGATAATTGAGATTGGAATAGCGGAACTTCTCAAGGTCGTCAGGGAAATTTTCTGGGAACATTCACCCCTATCGAGGCATCCGTCCAGAAGAAAATTTTCTCCGACTTCTTCGAGATCGGAGAATTTTCTACCGAGGTATCAACTCCGATCAGCATTTCGAACAGATCTTTCAACGAAATTTAACTCAACCATTTTTGACAGCTATGCATTGAATTTCTTCCGAATTTTACAGACGATGTATTGCTGCGGAATCAATCGATCCGTCCGTATGTGTGTCGCCAATTTTTGGGCCTTAAATTTTGAGCTAGAGTGATGAAATTTGGTATGTAGACTCTCTGTCCGACGAAGCAGAACAAGTGTAAACATTTTTAAAATCCGCCCACCATTTTTAGTTTTAGCAACGCCCACTTATTCAGGGGTTTTTTAATTAAATTAGGATAGGATGGGATAGGGTATTCATATACATATACATTCATATACATCGAATCGTAGCCATTACTAGTTGTTTTGATAGCTGTCAGAGAGACTAGCACCAGTTTCATTCGACAGATTTATGTCAGGCCAGACACCGTTTTGTATTGAGACATTATTTCTGCTTACAGGCCCCAAAAAGTCTAGATGGACTTGAGATTTTTGAAAGCGATTTTTTTCTTTGAATGTATTACCTACCTTGTAAGTGATTTGACATCTTTAAGAGACACAAAATCATCAGCTTGAAAATCTATTACATAAGCTTTCAAATGAATGCCATGCTCTACACATAGTAGATACCAGCGCCTCCTCTTTCATTTCATTAAAATGCCGGTCGGATTGACCATGATGTAGACTGTGTTAGTCTGGGCCGATTTGATCCCTTACGCGATTAGAAGTAAGAAAAAAACGGCCGGTCATCGTAGTTTGGCAATTTTATGCTTCAGGTCACAAGTAATAAAATCATTGAATACCAATTGTCTGGACGATATCGTTTTGACGATCCAACTTAAGCTTTACATAACTTATCGAAATATCGTCTTTTTATTTCATTGCACTCATGACAGTTTTTAATTGATCAGCGTTGCTTCTATAATCTTCCGATCGCCCGAATGCAAAAAGTAAGTACCTATGGTGCACCCTTGAGGGTCTCTTCATTACCCTGGGCTCTACCTATGTTGCCATCCTTGAGATTTAGTTTCATGGTTTCTTAGGTGGATGCGATGGACTTTTGGTTAGCGAATTGTCATTAAAAGCTTTTAAAATTTTCCATTCAAAATCGGATTCAAACAAGAGTTCCCATTTTTTGTGCTACAAATAAGAGGTCGTACACACAAAGGAATGGAGAAAATATGTTTAAGGGCCTTAATGCCAAATAGTTAATTTCATGGTTTCTAAGGAAGTTGTATACATTAGGACACTATCAACTAGGTTAGTGGCTGACAGCGTTCGCCAGTACACTTAGACCATTCTCCTTACTATCAACAAATATATCAAAGTTCTGTCATTGTAAAAGATTGTTAGGTCGGCCAGATTTTCCGTAATGGTTAGACTTTCATCTGATATTGGATATCATTCTAATCGTGTAGTCTAGACTTTTAGATATTGGCTTCGAGTACTCTATACTTCAACAGTTGGAAGTGCCCGACCATATCGGTTTCTAACAAAAAAATCATTGATCGTCAAAATGCCTTGATCCATTACGAATATGGTTTCAAAAAATGTAGAACCCCTTCCATATGAATCTGATATATATTCAAGTCATGGGATGATAAATAATTTGAAAACTTGAAAGTAAAAAAAACTTCGCAGTCGGTAGGATTCGAACCTACGCTCCCAGAGGGAATCTGATTTCTAGTCAGACGCCTTAACCGCTCGGCCACGACTGCTTACGAAGGTCAACTTTTTCAATTAATTGCTAGACTCCACGGAATAGCTTAATCATGTCATTGAAATATTTAAATATAGACTGATAAGATAAGAATTCAATTTTTTTGATAGTCATCTCTAGTAAGATAGATTTTGGAGATGAAGCATTTATAGACACACTGCGATCGCCAGGTGAAACATTTCGGGTGCAGTTTATAAAGATTAGCGGTGGTGTGGTGTGACATGTATAAAAATTAATTTTTGGTCAAATCTTCTATGGTTCTGCAGATTGCATGAATTAAGTTTAATGCAGGTATAGTAATACCAAGTATGTTTGTTCCATTACAATTGATGTTGTAGTTTCATGACTGAGGAGTTAAGTTAAGTTAAGATATCCCTGCTGTGGTGTAGATGGTGGCAATTCGTAAAGGGTCCTCCGACCTTTAGTAAACCGTAGATTCTGCAGTCATTTGTTTGCAGTTTGAATACTTAAGTCTGGACGAACGAACACAAACAGTGACTCCCCGAAGTCAGTGACTTGTTGATAAAAAATAATAAAAAAATAAAAATAGAATTTGTCCAGACCTGTCCACATGATTTTGCTACTAGGTGTGTTCAGTTTGTTTGTAAGACTTTGCTGATGGCTGATGGAAATTTTCCACATGCCGTGCGTATGACTAAGTCATCATTCCACGATAAGACGATAAGCTGTTTTTCTATACTGGGAGGAGCAGGTTCTTCTCATTATTGACTCGAGGTAGGCGGTTTTCTTGGTCTATCACTTTCTGAACGTTCCTCCCATTGAATCCAGGCGGAGCTAAAGGCGATCAAAGAAGCCTTATCCTGGCTGGAAGATAATGTTATATCTGCCAAGGATATTAGCATTTTCTCGGACAGCCAAGCGGCCAACAAGTCCCTGGAATTAGTCTCAACAAACTCAAAGACAACCCTAGATTGCCGATCATGTCTTCAGGAGATGTCAAAGCATTTTAACATTCACCTATGCTTAGCCTGGGCATAGTGAGATTCCAGGGAACTGTAAGGCTGATGAACTGGCCAGAACTAGAAATAAATTATCAGTTGTATTCCTATCGCTACATATTAAAGCTTACTAGCGCAACTTGCTAACATCAAATCAAATCTCAGATGGAGTCTTGGCACGACGTGTCAAATAACCAAACAAATTTGGCCAAAGCTGGATTTGAGAAGATCCAAGGGACTGATTTCGCTTGATAGATCGTACGTCATCACTGGACACTGTTTAAGAGGAAGACACGCAGAAAGACTAGTCCTCCAATGCCTTCTGTAATACAATACTTCATTTCCTTTGTAACTGCCCGGCCGTAGCAAACAAAATGAAGCTCCATCTTGGAGGAAGGAGGAAAGGAAGCTCCATCTTGGAGCTTACGACCTCCGTAAGCTCCTCTGAGCTCCGTTTCACTAACAGCTCAGAATGGTTTTTTTCACGATAGCAAGAAGAATGGACAAGATCCACGTGGTATCAATGGATCAAACAATGGTCTAAGTGTGCTGGCGAGTTCGCTGGCAGCCACTTTAACCTAACCTACTCCCATTGAAAACGTCAAGATTCTCCAACTTCTCGCTGACTAGGTTGCCATCTTTATTTCCTTGACCCAAGGTTCCAGCTTAAAGCCTCGTTGACTTGTCGCTAGACTTTGATTTCCTTACACAGGGATTTTTCTCTTCCCTTGATATGTGGGCCGATATGGTCTGTGATATAGTTTCGAATTACAGTGCTATGACATGCACATTCGCACATCTTCTGTAACCTCCTTTCAGCACTTGGTTGCTAGCCCACGGCGAATTCTTCAACTTTTGACATTAAGTGGTTTTTCAAAACTTCACTACAAGTGGGTCACTATTTATTTGAATTGTCGATCAAAATATAGATCTCTGCCAACATATCTTCATGAACTGCGTAAAAAGAACGAGAAGATAAATTGCTGATTTTAACCCTCGAAATTCACTCTAAATGCAATTTAGCCACGAGTTATTAGTCACAAACAAGGAGGGGCTTTACATCTTTTCAAAACCCATATCGACTAATAAGCGAACACAGCACGATGCATCTACCACTCAAAAAGGCATTTAAAGTGTGCATCCTGTTGCATATACCCAGCAAACAAATTCGAGTCATTAGATTGTTTTTCTGGATGGAATTCATTCATTGTAAACTTTGCTTTACAGATATCGTACCTACAATTTCCTAAATCTTACGCACCACAGTGAATCCTTTCGAAATCACTCATGCGAGTATTTGCCCAGGCGCTCTCCTAATTGCCAAGTTCCTTACGTCTATACGCGTACATTCAAAACGAAATAATTACAAGATTTGCAATAATACGCTAATGCGGGCTAAGGCACAGAAGGCTGCACGACGATGACGACTTTGGAAAGAAGGATAATACAACCGCCCGCCCGCCCATAAACATTCAAGTTAATTTCAATCCAAGTGAATACACACTGACAATATTGTTTAGTTGTTAAAATAAATCAGGACACACTCCGCAATTCTTGGCTAATACCCCCCGGGTGTGAAAGTCAGCCTAGCAAGGGTTTCTTCATCTTCCCAACTAAAAAAGTGGGAAAAATAGGAAATCCACTCCTGCAATTCGCACAAATTCAATTCAAAGTGTGTATACGTGTGTGCTCATGGAATGGGGGGTGGATACAAGCAATTTCGATTCATTCATTCCTGTGTTTATTATTCAGCCAGGTATTAGGAATACAAATGTAAATCTCACCACTAGCTCAACAAAAAGTCAAACAAAAGGACACGACACGACTCGAGAGAAAATACTTAAAAAATCACTGCGAGTGTGTTGATTTAGTGGGATTGCTACTACACAACAACAGACGGATATAGTAGTGTTGATGGGATGGTATAATGCCAGCGCTAGGACAAACAAAAGGACGCATTTTGGAAATTGTAGAAACAAACTTTTAGTCGAGTTTACACGTGTCCGTTGTAGCGACACGTGACCACCGTTATGTTTGCATACGATCAATCACATGTATCTTGGAATTATTTTTAACGAAATTTGATTGTCATGTACTCATCTGGAGAGATGGATTGGCAGCGTGTGTAAGCACTGAGTGCTGTAACAGTGTGCTATTGTCCGTTTGAATGAACTCAAGCAGCGGATTTGCCGCATTTTCATCCCTTGTTCGGACACGAATGGGGATGAGGTAAGCGTTTTTGGTAAACCATCCTGCTAATCGGTGAGGCTAGCTCTTTGAGTGATGTTTCTCAAGTCAAGTGAAGAAGCGGTGGTGGTGTATCGATGGAGAGGTGGTGAACTGGGGGAATGATTGAATAGTAGGTAGAGCTGATAAGAATGGTCAGAGTAGGATTTAAATGGTGATTGGGAAATCAATATGGGAAACCCAGAGAACATATATAATCACTCATGCTAAAAGTAAATACCTTCAGTTTCAATGAGCATCTTGAGCTCGAAATCGAATATTTAAACATATGAGAAGGCTGTAATCCGCTGTGCACATCGTTTAATACCCTATCGCATCCCATCTTTAAAATTAGTATCCCCAACATGTGGGCTTTATGGCGATAAAATATGCAAAATGACTGTGACCACATATTGTTCAGACAGTTAATCAAAATCTTTTATAGTTCAACAAACAACGTTTTTCTATTGCAAATGCCTTGGGGTAGGGTATACAAATGGTTTTTGTAGGAAAAGTGGACGTGGGTGAAAATGATCTAGAGACGAAATGTTTATATTACCATTACGGAAGTATTTGCATCAAAAGTTTTTTCAAACTTTTTAAAATCTGGACAAAAACAGTTTTTTTTTTACTACAAACGCCCCCCAAAAAGTGGGCTTGGCAAAAATTTTATATAAACGAAATATAGATATTCAGATACAGCTAAATATTTTGTTTAGAACGTTTTTTTTTTAATTCTTAACCGTTTAACCAATAAGAACGTTTTTCTAAAAATTGGGCTCGGCAATTGAAAATTTTTGCAATTGTTATGTAGCCTCGTACAAGGATCCTATATATACCAAATTTTAATATCATAGCTCAAAATTTAAGGCCTTAAAATCTGTCACATACCGACAGACTGACGGAAGGACGGACAGACATTGCTCAATCGACTCAGCTTGTTGAGTCGATCCATATACTTTGAGGTATAGCTATGTATAGCTTAATTATTTCTTTAAGTTACAAACTATGTATCAAAACTAATATACCCCTATGGGATAGATAGGGTATAAACATCGATGGCGCTATGGTATATCATGTCCAAACCTGCTAACGCTATCTCGATGGACCGGCATTTTAGCCATTAGAAACTCTCAGACAGCCAAATGGTTATCAGATCACTGGAATTGTTTTCATCAAACTCAAAAGTATCCCTAATCGGCCTCTGAGTCCTTTTCTACATGTTAGAGCAGTTTGACATACAACTTAGCTGGATGCCAGACGTGGAACTCTTCAATACCAAACTTGTTCAAAGGTGTGGTACACATGACATTCATTTCGCTGCATGCCTTAAATTTTTTTGCAGCGTGTTTTTAACAGTGACGGTCTCAGTGGCGCGATGGTTAGTGCGATGAGGTTACCAATCCTATGTTTGATTCTAAATCGGACCAAACCCAACATGCTTTTCAGGGTCCCTCGATGATGTGACAAATGATTTGATTCCATTGTCATGAAAGGCTTATCTCAGCTCAGCCGTTTGGATTCGGGATAAGATTGTAGGTAACACCATCGTACAAGAAGGACAAGTCTACACGTGAAGCTAGTTCCTTTGTTTTAACATGATGCACAAAGAATTTTGATTTCTAATCGTCCAGCATATGGCTTGGGAAAGTTGGACTGTTACGATTAATTTAGAGTTCTGATCCCATGTTGTTTCGTAAAACCGTTTTGCTTGCTCATCAATTGCTGTAAACGTCACTAAAACGGCACCGTGCGAGTGACCAATGATGTCGATAGCGTTTGCGTTTCCCAGAACCTGGAATGATTTGCTCACTGACTATGGTAAGTTAGTTGATATCAAAGCGAAGCGGGCCACTTTCTATTATTTGATTAACTGCTGACATAAGGGCCATTCAGACAGCTGGGGGATGCCCTTAGCGAGCAACTAAGTTGTGTGAGTGTGACACAGACTAGGTAGTTCAAATCCGAAAATTGAGGTCACTAACATACTTTTGTAGCGTGACTTTGAGCACATCAAGAGGCTTATGCTCTGACAAGAAGACTGTTTCAAAGCAGTCAACTTGATTCAAGGGTGAACGTCATATGCTACATGGCCCTTTTAAGGCCAATCATAGCTTATGGTTGTCCCGTGTGGTTCAATGTAACACCATCCTATATGGAAAAGATATGGCTGTTTGAGAGTCGTTGTCTCCGATCCTGCTTAGGATTGTACCGAACGCCGGAATCGGAGTACATAATATATTATCGCAACAAGGTCCTATACGATGGGGCTCAGCTCAAGGGCGATGACTAGCGACAACAGCCTGATTTTCGGGGATTATTACCCCAATGTTACATACATGGCATATCCGCGACGGGTACGTCGGCAATGCTCAGGAGCTTCTCCGCTTTAGCACGGCGATATCGGATCGCTATAAAATCGATACAGAAAGGCAGCACATCTAATTCTGGTGGGTGAATAATGAGGAAAGTGATCTAGCGCTTTCCCAGGTCTTTGCGGATTAGTAGTCGCCTAAGCTTAAAGTTAGTATAGATAGATTAAGTTTTTAAGGGGTCTCAGGGAGGGACTTGGACTGTGATTATGGAAAACCGCCGAGAGTCACCCAATCCCTAAGCATCGAACGAACCTAGGCAGCGTGCTGGACTTCCATGATGGCTAGCCGGACCCCCCTAGTTTTAAGTCGATATTTGAAGATGTGAATAAAAATGAATTTAAAAGTAAAACGTAAGGCAGTTCAAATCCTTTGAACTCGCGAAATTTGTTAACAAAAACCTTTGTCATTGTAGTCGATCTGAATGCACAGTCATTTTCTCAAAAGCACTCTGTGAAATCGCCAGGGTTTTCAAAACACATAATGCGCCTTCATTTGGAAGCCCTGCCTTCATCAATTTCATTCAATTACCGGTCGTTGACTTGCACATATTCCACATGCAACGAGATGTCACGCTGCAAAATAATGCATTTCTGGGAATCGAGAATGCATCTCAGGGAACAGTATGCATTTCTGGGAATCAAATGCATTTCTTCAACCCGACTGCATTTTATGGGATTAACAGCGCTCCCACACACAAATTGCCAACTGCCTACTCATCGAAACACCATGTCGAGTCGAGTTAATACATTCTAATTACTATGCAGATGTAGACGCTCCCTTCCGCGCCGCACACAAATCTGGCAATCCTCAACGCCGAAGGATATTCGCGTAATCACTTTAAATGAAAATGCAATTACAATGCAAGTCTCCTTTTCGGGAAATAAGTTCATAATCCAGCAACTTGAGGCAAAGTCACAAAGAACGCTACACAGATGGTGCACTTGCAACATCATTCAGGATGCAGCGTCATCATACGAGTGAGTCTATATACGAGCGCACCCACCTCTCTGCGTTCACCTTCCAATATTGCCGGGCTGTAAGGTTCGCCCAGCATGCCAGCCCAGCAGCATTGTTGGGTATTATTGAATCATTGGCTTTTAACGCTTAAATAAGCTTAATTAAATTTCACCCGGTCTTCGGGGGCGCTTCCCATCGCTGCCGTCTCTCTGTTCCTTCTTGGGTCGGTTGGATGATGACGATGATGGCGGTGTGGGATCAAAAAGTCACATTTCGACTCGCTCTCCTTCTAAATGCACTCTCAACCATTGTCTGGACGAATCCAGGAGGAAAATTCCATTATTTTGTGTATGCTGCTACTGAGCCACAACAAAAGGCATGTGCAAGGACGACGCAAAGGAGATCGCTGCTTTTCATATGCAATTCGGCAAAATCGGTTAGCTGCGTCGTGTACCGTATGCAGCTTAAGAATGTTTTGTATGTATTGTGCTTTTGTCTTAGCCCGTAAAATGAACAAAAGGGTTATTATGGGAATGCACTCAGTGTGTGTATAGGGCAATGATGGTTGGTTACAAATGGCACCTTGCACGACGGGACACATGCGGTGCCAGATCAAGACGAATATACGGTTATATTTACAATACAGGTTTATCGCTGTTGCAAAACGATAATGACGGTGGAATTTAGCAAATCTGCTGACTCCAGGGAGATACAAGGATGGCAATCGAGATGAAATGAAAAAAATGAATTTCCCTTGAGAGTGCTTCGGCAGGCATCAGTTAGGGATGATAAGGACAATCGTTGGGAACAAAACACGTGCAATTACATTTAAAAGTAATGGATGCTCTCTTCTACGTAGGTACTGCGACGTGGAAGTAGTCAGGGGACAGAGTACAGCAAATGCATATCAGTGGTGCGTCTTGCATAGAAACGTCTAGTTAACGGCAAATGTACGGGTTTGTTTATACCCTTTCCTATAATAAGAGTAAAGTAGTTTTGGAAGATAGTTTGCATCATGGGAAAATAATTAGGATGGACATATTGTCGATCTAGCAATGTCTGTCTGTCCTTGGTCCTTTTGGCCGGAGTGGGATTGTTGTAATATAGTCTGACGGTATATAATGTGTTAGGAGCTTGAGGAAATACCGTCTTTGGTTGATAATATAAATTAGACTAGTTGGATCGTTGTAAAACCTTCCAGCTCAGACTACAGCCAACAGTACATAAATAATTCACCTCTAGCCACGCATTTGCATTCCCTTGCCACAATACTCCTAAGACCCCGTATACATCATCAGTAGTTCATATCGATACGATTAAGGATTAAGACATAAATTATCACCTCAACACCATACATCTCGGGTATAGGTCGTCCTTACACTTTAATCTCGCACACATTGATATTTACTGGCAATTAATCGCAAGCTTGTCAACGATTATAATTGCGCAACACTGCAATAATGCTCATGCATCCGAAAGAGCATATTTCATCGGGTAATCTGTATTACACGATGAAAACATAAATTCCATCGCCTAATAATTCATATCGGCCTTTGCGGCGGCGACCATTGAGAAAGGACTCTATGAGTCCGGTAGGCGATATTAAGCCAAATTGAATGCAATTATACACACAAGGATACAGGGCAATACACATGTGGTGTCGCGATTATAAAACCGAATGTTTAATTGCCTTTGGTCGAAATTAATTGGTGGACGGGGACTCGCTTAATAAAACGTGGACGCGCCAGACATAGCTGAATAGATCGGTGGATGTGCCAAATTGTATGATACACCCCGCTCCATATCGGATGTGTCCATCGCGATGGGGGAGGCAGTCAGTCATTTGGAAAACTCAAAGATCTCAAATGACAACAGTCGGCGGCAATCATTTGTAAGCGGTCCTCTGGTTTTATCTTTATATCTGCGGTGTGGCGGAAAAACACATAAAAAAGGACACTCGCTGGAGGTTTTTCAATTAATTGCGATTTAGCCAACTGATGCTTATCCGAGGAAGGCAAATGTGGGGGCGACTATAGTCACAGAAGGTTCTGTCAACATTTTGTACCTACACAACAGTACGTCAAAAAGGAAGCATAATTATAGGAAGCAGCGATGCGTTAACATATGTCGCCGCTGAATGTATGAACGTCCAAAATAGGATCAGGCAATTACTTTTCATCTTTTGCATGCTTTCGTCATTGTTGGTTGGTATTCTCTTAAGCTTTGGTCATTTGTGTAATGAGGAACAATAAAGTGGCAGGATATTCCACTGATTGTCTAGGATGATGATGATGATGATGGTGGAGGTGTGCGCTTCTGCCCGGATAATGCATGTGTAATTTTATTATAATTTTTTTTGGACAGATTACTAATCTTTTGTAGATTTGGAAACATTCGCATGTGCTCTGTGAAGCATGAGCATGATGTATGAATGAGTGATGTTTCTTTCTGCAGAGCGTTTGATCTATTTTTGAATGTTTTGTGACATGTTGATGGGGTCGTGGCAAGGTTTTTGATTAATTCGGGTGCAGTGGGTCGGTAGTTAATACGTCAAGGTATGTAGCGAGGACCTCCAGTAGTATCTTAGGTCTAACTGCGGATGGTATACGTTTGGCATGAAAAGATTTCCATTTCTAAATTTGAGTTTTTGAACTATTTCAATTGTTTGAGGGATGTAACATAGCACTGACTAATGATTAGAGAGCTAGAATTTGAATCAGTCGATGTAAAGTAAATGTATGTCATGAACGGTTGTGGGTGGGATCCCCTATTTAAGCGTAGTTTATTTTAAAAATCGAATAAAACACTCAAATTTGCATTAAATATTCAAATTCATATTTACGTTTTAAAGACAACTTCATGTAAATGTTGTCCGCGGCTCCGTTTCAAATGGTCCATTCGGAAGGTTCAATTTCGCGTCACTTTTTCGAGCACTTCGGCCTGTATTCCACGAATTACGCGTGTTATGTTATCCTGTAAGGCCTCAATCGTGTTCGGCTTGTCCACGACTTTACATAACCTAACGACTTTACATAACCCCACAAGAAATAATCAAGAGGCGTTAAATCGCATGATCTTGGCTGCCAACTCACAGCGCCATTTCGATAGATAAGCTGCTCACCAAATTCATCCTTTAACATTTCCATTGTTTGTACGAGCTGTGTGGCTTGTGGCACCGTCTTGATGAAACCACATGTCAACCAAGTTCAACTCAGCCAATTGGTGCAAAAAAATCGCGTATCATTGCTCGATATCGTTCGCCGTTGACGGTAACGTTTCTTCCACGGTCGTCTTTGAAGAAAAATGGACCAATGATGCTACAGCCCATAAACCACACCAAACTGTCGTTTTTTAGGAATGCATCGGTAATTCCTGTATGACATGTAGCTGTTCATCACTCCATATGCTACAGTTTTGATCATTTACGTATCCGTTGAGCCAGAAATGAGCCTCATCGCTGAACTCAATTTTTCGATAAAACAGCGGATTTTCATGGAGCTGTTCTAGCCCATTCACCAAAAATTAGACATCGGCGTCGGCTTCAATTCTTGCACAAGTTGAGTTTTATTGGCTTTCAAACCCAAATCCACACGTAAAATTTTCCATGTGGTTGAGTAACACATGTCCAATTGCTGGGAACGGCTTCGAATTGATATTTCACGATCTTCATTAACATTAGAAGGTACGACTGCAATATTCTCTTCGGGACGCACGAGTCGATGGTTTAATGTCCAAGTAGGTAAAGTAATTTTGGTGCGAAATTTGGTGATAACAGCACGGCATTGTTGATTCACCAGGTGACGACCATAACATGGTCGTAACAAACGGTGCACATTTTTCACAGATCAAGAATTTTGATAATAAATTTCAATAATTTGCAATCGTTGCTCGTTTGTAAGTGCTTCCATGATTCAATGGCAGAATATACTGAAATCTTTTCACCTTGACAGATGACGTTTGGACGCCATTACTAACCAGTGCTGCCAACCTGAAAAACTTAACTCTTAAAAAATTACCCGTTATTACTGATCAGATATCTTCATCAATAATTTTGCCATCATGAAGTCCAAATTATTTTTATAGTTTAAGAAAACTCTAAAAATCTTTACACAAAACTGTAATGGCACGAATTGAAGAACAATATTTACAATTCGAATTTCATCTGACGGTATGCTTGAGTAAACCCAATTAACCAAATATTTGCATTCTCGCTTGAACAAGTTTCAATCTCCAAGCTCCAAAATCGCATTTGAATTGTGTACAAACTGACATTCATATTAATTTTAGTTCCGGCGAAGTAATCCACTTGACAAATATTTATCTTTTCACCAGACCATTTCATTGCCGTGGAATAAATTCACATTCCCATATAGGTTGTCCTTTCCTGTCTAATGAACCGGTAATGATAGAAATTCTACACGTACATAGGTGTAGATATGAATGAATGTCACCCACATATCCATAAAGCAGTTAATAACAGGTAAATGAATGAAAATCCAATTAAATTTGAATCGCGAGCCTTGGTAGATAGGGCTATTTCACATGGTTAAAAAAAAAACGGTTCTTCTCGTGAGCAATTGGAATTAAACTGTCAAAAATGCTTTGCTGTTTTTTCACGCAGAGTTTTTGAATGTATTGTCTAAAAATATAGCCCTCTCAAACGATGTTAGTTTCGAGACCTGTAACTAGGACATTGTTCCGAACAATTTTCAACAAGTTAAAGCAACATGAGATTAGAAAACGTACTTTATCAGAAGGTGTGTAAATCTTCAAATACCCTTTTCGAAACCAGCTTTAATACTGACGCCACAAACATAGGATATTCACCCCTATCGAGGTATTCGATAAGAACACTTTACAAAACGAAAGTCAATCCCAATCGGAACTCAATTTGCTTTCGAGGTATCCGTTGCGGAACAAAATAAAAAAGCATTCAATCGCGTTCGACTGATTCCGCAGCTATTCTTCGTCGGACAACTTCGGAGGAAATTCTAAGCATAGCTGTCAAAAATTGTCGACTTAACGTATATCGCCGATGTGCGATCACGTACGTCACATTTCGTCGGAAGATATGTCCGAAATGCTAATCGAAATCAAAACCTTGGTAGAAAATTATCCGATTCCGAACAATCTGGGGAAAATTTTCCTCTTAACTGATACCTCGATAGGGGTGACTGTCTCATTTTTTTTTTATAAAATTAGGCGGGAGTAGTTGTTACCTAATAGGGGCCATAGAATTCGCATGTAAAAGTATTCTCGGATCGAGTTTTTCCTTAACTGCTCAATTTACCGCACACATCACAAATCTCCAAACCAGAAAATATGTAAAATGTCTGAAATCATTCATGCTTAGGATAAATGGTTTAGGTTAGGTTAGGGTAAATGGGCTGCCAGCGTTCGCCAGCCATTAAGGTGGATCTTGTATTCTTGTCCATTCTCCTTACAACTATCCAAGGGAAAACCATTCTAAGCTTTTGATGAAGCGGAAGAGGCTTTTCACTTCCGTTTTTGATAAATCACTGAAATTTTAAAAACAGTAAGCTCCAAGATGGAGCTTTTGATTGTTTGATAGGGCTGGGCATTTACACAGGAGATGAAGTATTGTTTCTTCTTCCTCTTCGTCCATGCAGCTCCTACAGAAGTCGTTTGAGAAGAGGCCTAGACTTTCTGCGTGCCTACCTATTGAATAGTATCCCGTGATGACACCTATTGTGGTCCCTTTGATCTTCTCAAATCTAGCTTTGGCCAAATTTGTTTGGTTATTTGACACGTCATGCCAAGACTCCATCTGACATTCACTATTAGAAAATTTTTAAAGACCCCTTAAAGTAAAAGTAGCTTAAACCAGTCTTTTGGTTAAATGGAAAAAAATTTAAAGACCGAATTTTTATTCAGAAAGTTCAAAAATTTAAATCTTATTAAAATAAAATGTGGATATTTAGTTTATGTACGGAACGCAATATTCGATAAATGACTGTCTGGGGCTCTATTTCATAAAACGAAACGAACGGCAAGTAAACGATAAAGAAGTAAACGATAGTCACGATAAGTGCGATCGTGTAAAACGAAAAAGGCGTAAGAAAAGTGTTGCCAAATGAAAACGAAAAAAAAAACATATATTTTTGAAGCGCAACCAACTTCAATCCTATTTAGGACTGTCAAAAATTGAATAACGTAAACAAAAAGTCGTGAAATCGGGAATAATTAAATTCTGTAAAAATGTTTTTTCATTGCGATTTATTTTTGGATAGTGATGATGATTCTTGGCTATTTGGCAAATAATTTTTGGCGAGATCTGGACTGAGTAAAAATTTTTTCTATTTTCAATTTGTTAAAATGTTAAAATGTAAGCAAATTTTAACAGCTGAGGACAATCACTTGCAGACAAAACAATACGAAAACGAAAGCTATACGACTGCCAAATGTCAGTCGTAAGAAATAACGAGTATCGTAAAGCCTAGATCGATACCTACTCGTTTTATGTAATCAAATTTCAACGAGAACGAAGTGATTTCAACGATATTCGTACGATACTCGTTTTATGTAATCGTATTTCAACGAGAACGAAGTGATTTCAACGATATTCGTTTTATAAAATATAGCCCATGTATAATGGCACTCGTTTGTTCCTTTGATGATTTTTTTAACAACATTTTGGCATACTAACGGCTCAAAGTCATTGATGACGCTTCAAATTTATGTTTTTAGTTTAGGATTTGTTGAGATATTTTCATTCACTTTTTCTTGTAACAATTAAAATAATTGGTAATTCAGGTGGCCAATAATCACATCGCCTCGGCTCGAGGTACACCACCTTTCAAATTTAGATTGCGCCGTCTTGCTGAAACCTCATATTTATTTATACCCTATCCCATAGGAGATAGTTTGAAACATCGAGAAATAATTTTGCTAGATATACATCAAAGTACAGGGTGGGCGCACTAATTGTGCTACAATAAGAAATTCAAATAACTTTTTTTTTAATCGATGTATTTCATTTTTTTTTTATTGGTTAGAAAATTAAATTTTATTTTAAATAGTTAGTTGTTTTTAAAGATTATAGATCGCAAATGACCTCCACGCTCTCCCACGCATATGCGGCACCTGATCAAAAAATTATTCATTGCGGCCTGAAGAGTTGAAGTTGGGATCGCCTCAATTATTATCGTTATGGACTGCTTTAATTCAGTTAAATTCCTGGGCTTCGTTTTATACACCTCTTGCTTGACATAACCCCATAAAAAAAAGTCTGGTGCAGTCAGGTCAGGTGACCTTGGGGGCCAGCGAAGAGTGGAGTTCCTAGAAATTAATTTGTTTGCGAATTTTTTGTTTAGCTCCGCCATAACTGGTCTGGCTATATGTGCAGTTGCTCCATCTTGCTGAAACCAAACGCTGTTGAATGGTATACGTCTTCGGCGCAGTTCTGGGTAAAAAAAACTCCTTCAACATCTTTAAATAACGGTCCCCATTGACAGTAACGGTTACACCGTTTTCTTCAAAGAAGTACGGCCCGACAATACACCTTGATGAAACTGCGCACCACACAGTGACTCGTTCTGGGTGCAGTTCCGTCTCATGGAGCATTTCTGGATTAGACTCTTTCCATATACGGCAATTTTGCTTGTTTACATTGCCGTTAAGATCAAAATGGGCCTCAACAGACATGAACAAACAATTGATCAATGTGTTGTCTACTTCGGCCATTGATATCATTTTTTGGCAAAATTCCAGGCGAACAGGCAAATCCTGAGGGTTTAACTTGCTAGTAATTTGGACTTTGTACGGAAACAAATTTAAATCATCATGAAGTATCCGTTGTAATGACCGTCTACTAACTCCAATTTGCCCCGATAAGTTTCGGGTCGAAACGCTCGGATTGGCCTGTATTGCAGATGCTACTGCTGCGATTGTATCCTGAACCCGAACATTGGCATCTCGATGGTACGGCCTTCGTGCGATGCTTCCAGATTCGGCAAACATGTTTACGAACCTCATAATGGTCCATCTACTCGGGGGATTACCGCCAAACTCCCGCCTAAATTCCCTTTGGACGGAAATGACGGACTGCAAAGCATGGTAGCGTTGCACTATCCAAATTCTTTTCTCCGTATCCCAAGCATCCATTTTTATAAATCTAAATAGTAACCTACAAAATAAAAAAAAATAAGCCGATTACTTACACAGAAAAAAAGTTATTACGTTTTATTTTTGTAGCACGATTCGTGCGCCACCCTCTATATGGATCGACTCTGAATCGCTAGCTGAGTCGATTTAGCCATGTCTGTCCGTCTGTCCGTACGTCACTAGTTTTTTGAGCTAGAATAATGAAATGTGGTACACGTGCTCTTTTTTGCTCCCAGCAGAACAAGTGTAAACATTTTTGAAATCCGCCCATTACCAAGCCCATTCTTAGAAAAACGTAGTTTTTCGCCAAACCGTAAGGAATTTTCAAAAAGTATCTGAGCAACATATTTAGAGAATCAGAATATCTATATTTCGTCTATATAACGTTTTTGGCCACACCCACTTTTTGGGGGCGTTTTTAGTAAAAAAAACATTTTTCGGTTAAAAAAAAAAAACATTTTTCGGTACATTTTTAAAATATTCGAATTTTGACGCAGGACCATTGGTTATGATAAAATAAATATTTCGTCCTTAGATCATTTTAACCCATGCCCACTTATGAGGGGCGTTTTCTTACGAAAACTATTTGTGTACCCTACCACATAGCAGAAGCAATAGAAAAACGTTGGTATTTGTCGAACCATAACATATTTTTATAAACTATCTGAACAGTATGTTCTGACAGCGTTATTTTCTATATTTCATCTTGATAATGCCCACATTTTGGGGAATCATTTCAAGGATGGAATGGGATAGGGTATTAAACGATCCGCACAGCGGATTTTAGCTTTCTCATATGTTTTTGATATCAATTTCAGCAACTTATGTCTGGATAAAGTTACTATCATATCATGGTATCGAACTTTGTCGACGGATTAATTACTCCACCACCCTAAAATGCCCACAAAATAATGGTTCGTGGTGAATGTATGTGGCGCGAACTCCTCTTTTATGCCGAATCCGAACGGCTAAGTTGAGTTCTTGAGAATTGATAATACTCGAATGATTTGTCAGATCAACACGAGAATAGGGCCAGTAAGAGATCATTGAGGTGTTGGTACGACTGGGAACCGAACTTAGACCTCTAGCGCGGTATAGTTCATCGCACTAAACATCGCGTCACTAATTCCGTTTCAACATTCATTAAAAAATAATATGGTACCGTTTTAATGTTTGTGTGCGAACTGGTATTAAGTGCAAACATAACGAAATTAATATTGATAGGAGGAGTCATGGCTCGCTCTCCTCAGTGACGATACCCTATTGCCCAGATACAAATAGGAGATGTAATATGTTTTATTCGCAAACATGATTTCGACAAATTGGCCTTTGGACAAATTTCGATTCATTAAATGACGGTATCTTAGTAGTCGCCCCCATAGAAAATAGGTCTCGAATATTGAGGAATTAATCCATAATGAGCAGAAATTAGAATATAATGGGAAAAATGCGTATACCACGGAATGATTATAAACCATTATATGGCTTTTGGCTGATTCTGGTACAGGCCCATAACTGTAACGTATTTCCATTTTCAACCACTTGTATTGGCGGAACGTATTCATACAACGATTTAGTCTTTAATGTGAGAAGGTTACAATCCGTTGTGCGAATCGTTGAATAACCTATCCGATTCCATCTTCTGGAATGGGATATGCACTGCACTGGGCGGTACATTGTCACAATATATTGCTCAGACAGTTTATAAAAATCGTTATTGGTTCGACACAAAAAAGGGTTGCCTCCTGCATATGCTATGGGGATGGGTATACAAATAAAAAAAAACACCCACAAAAAGTGGGCGTGGGTTAATATGTCTTATAGACGAATTTTAACATTTTCAATGTTTTTGCATCTAATATATTTTTTTATTTCCTTAAAATTTACCGACAGCCCGTTTTTTTATCCCATAGGGACATTAGTTTTGACATTAAGTTTGTAACATGGAGACATAATTTCCATAGACATACCTCAAAATATATGGATCGATTTAGAATCGCTAGCTGATTCGATTTAGCCATGTCTGTCTGTCCGTACGTCCGCCTGTGTGGTATTCTGTATCCTTGTATCCTTGTATCCTTGTATCCTTGGCTTTGATGTTTTACACTTTGGTATAACTTGCGAACATCGTTCCTGGAGTGGCACCTCTCTATATCCTCGATCGCGCGCTTTTCTTGCTCTTTTTTTCTTCTTTCTGAAAAGACGGTGTTCTTCCCTTCTTCTCTGCCTATGGAGCTCAATAGCAGATCTCGTTTTCACCTATAGCTTAGCCTTGTAGGCCTCGTTCTTGGCTGCGAGCATCTGTCAGCATTCGTCATCCACCCAGGGGTTTCTTGCTGACGGCCGCGAGAAACCTAGCACATCAGTTGCGGCTGATCTAATGGCTTGTTGGCATCGTTGCCATTGTTCTTCGACATTCGATGCTGGTGGTATGGTGTGAATCGAGAGTTAAGGTTCGACATTAATTTTTTTCACAGTATTTCTGATTTGTTGTGGTGGTAGATATCCGCATCTTTACCTCTGATGCAACAAGGTAGTGGTCCGAGTCGATGTTAGCCCCATGGAATGTTCGGACATTCAAAATACTGGATGCGTGCCTCTTGTCTATCGCAATGTGATCAATTTATTTGATCTGGAGACCGCCATGTCCTCTAATGGATGTCGTGGTGAGGAAACCGTGTGCTGGCTATTGTGGCATTTCGTTCCGTAGCGATGTCAATTAGCATAAGTCCGTTACCAGACGTGTTGTCGTGTAGGTTATATTTTCCAACAATACTGCTAAAGATGTCTTCTCTTCCTACCTTTGCGTTAGCACGATTTTAACATCGTACTTCGGTAGTCGCCCATAGGTTTTGTCAAGGAGCTCTTAGAACTTAAAAGCAATCCTTAGTTATATCACCTTTTTCCTCCGTCAAAGCGTGAACGCATATAATGCTTATGTTGGCCTAAGTCTGGCACTTATAACAAATCCGCATCCGAATAGTCGCTGTTTCTGCTCACTATAACACGGTCCATAGTACATGTCACAGTTTTTCATCCTCTTTTTGCCCGGCCCATCCCATCGTATTTCCTGGATGGCAGTAATGTCTGCTTTGTAGCAGTTTAGGGCTTTCGCTAGTTGTTCGCCTCAGATTCCAGGTGCAGATACGAACGTAGTTGTATTTTTTTCGTTTAACAGGGTCGTCAACATTGATCAGTCCTTTCCGAGGCTATTGGTTGCTTCCAGTTCCAGGCCAGTTCCAATTTATTATATACCCCTAGGACATCACGGGGCCATCAGTATCTACTACGGGATTGAGCGCTGCCGTTGACCTTTAAGTTCATCCATCACCATCTCTGTTCAAGTGGCCTGACATACCCCTGAGATTCCTAGATATCCTCTTGTCCGAATATGTCGAAACAGCTCATCTAGGTTCGCCTGGGACGGCAGGGCGGGTATTCGTTCCGTGTCATTCTGGCCATAGTGCTGCTGTTTTACGTCTTGTTACCCAACACTCGCACTTATCGTTTAGCAAGTCAGATCCCATCCAACCGGATTTGACTTGCTAAGAAGACCAGTACTCGATGTTTACCACTTGGAGGTAAAAATAAGCAGATTTGATGTGATGTTGGCTCTATGGGATCTGACCCCTCTCACTTTTTGGTGTGGTGCTATTTAAAATCGGCGTTATATAGAAAATTCAGAAACTATTCAAGCCCTATTGTGCGAGGCATTTGTAAAATAGAACTAAAAAGCAGTCTACCAAATCTTGCAATATTACATTAACTGGATGCGCAACCGCCAACATCATTGAAATATTTCATAAATAATGTAAATGTTTGCTCCTAAAATAAAACCATTGCATATCGAAAATAATTAATTTTTGTGCATCTTTTTTTTTTTTAATTAAACCAGCTTTCGGAAAGACCTTTTTTATTAAAATGTATCGAAGTTGATGTATTGTTAAACATTCCGAACTTCTTGCACTATAAATCGCTTAAAAATTTCAGCTTATACATTAATGAAAATCCTTAAACAAATATTTGTCATTCACATTACCATTGTTGGTAATAAAAAGAATAATAAAATTCGCATACAGAATCTCAACAAAGCGATAACGATAACGTATTCATCGGAGGTTCCCATTAAACTATTTTCTTATGGACGAATAAATTAGTCCGTTTCGTTTTTGCTTCCTTTTTTTGTGCTCGCTCCTTTTATATATTTATTTTTATTTTTATAGCGTCTTGCAATCCTTTTTATGCTTTTTATAGTCCAAATATGACATCAGTGATAGGAAACTATAAGTTGTTGAGGAGCAAAACCATTTTATGGCTCACAATTCATTGCAGGAGGGTGCATCTTTTATTTATTTTTGCCAATTTCAGAATTTTATTTGCAACTGATAAGAAAATTTGAATAGTGCCATCCGTTGAATTGAAATGCCATTTTCTGGTTTTGTTCCACATTTACATATACTCGTAACCAATGACAGTAAAAGTAATTTTTTACGCAACTTTACGAGTTTCCAAACTCGACATATTCTCAGAGATAAGTAGC
Source organism: Rhingia campestris (assembly GCA_932526625.1). Lineage (NCBI taxonomy): Eukaryota > Metazoa > Arthropoda > Insecta > Diptera > Syrphidae > Rhingia > Rhingia campestris. Next base: position 104,957,154 of record OW052184.1, on the reverse strand, counting down.
GGAACAGAAAATGCCCCACTGTATGCTGAATGCGACCCAATATCAACAATTCTGACAAGTTGACATATTTTGTGTGATGTCTATGTTTAAAGCTGATGGATGCATTTTGTGGTGGATGAGTCATGACAGCAACTGTGTGTGACCCATATTATGTGACTTAACCTGTTTTAGTGCTACTGCTCGTTTGGAATTGTGTAGAAGTGTTTATTTTGCCCATCATGGTATTGCGTTCATTGCATTAGTCATACTTGAACGAATCGTCTGGATGCACAAGTAGTAATCATGAATGTAGTTGGTTATCGGTGCCCGAGGCGACGATCAGTCTGTGATGGTTTTGAATAGTGGCGGTGACTTGGGGGGAAATATGAACCTATTATAGGGAGGTAGTGCATTGACGTCAGTCGGACAATGAGTCACACCGTGCAGGGTATAGTTAGTGTAATCGAGAATCTGATCCCAGAGAGCGTTAATTGGGAAATGGTCATGGTGAATAAGAACGGAATTTAGCAAAAAGGAAAAATATATAAAGATTGCACAAAGAACTTGGCGATTTTATTCGTCATTGATGATCTTTATTGCTTTGCATAAATGCGATTAGTTATAATTAGATAAGTCGAGAAGAGAAACATTTTAGTCCTTTGCCATTTACGTTTTAAAGAAAACTTCATGAAAAGTTTGTCCGCGGCTCCGTTTTAAATGGTTCATTCGGAAGGTCCAATTTCGCGTCACTTTTTCCAGCATTTCGGCTTGTATTCCACGAATTACGCGTGTTATGTTATCTTGTAAGGCTTCAATGGTGTTCGGCTTGTCCACATAAACTAACGACATAACCCCATAAGAAATAATCAAGAGGCGTTAAATCGTATGATCTTGGCGGGCCATTTCGAGAGATGAGCTGCTCACCGAATTCATCCTTCAACATTTCCATTGTTTCACGAGCTGTGTGGCATGTGGCACCGTCTTGACGAAACCACATGTCAACCAAGTTCTTCTCAGCCAACTGGGGCAAAAAAAAGTCGCGAATCATTGCTCGTCTTTGAAGAAAAATGGACCGATGATGACCGATGGTAGCCAAAAATGACAATGACAAGCATCCTCAATTACTGCCAAAAGTAAACATTTTTATCGCAACACGCTCGTTGGATTCGAGGTCTAGATCCTTCACACTGCCATTCATATGTGCATGTGTAATTCTTGCGCTATGGCAGGACATCCAGTTCTTTGCCGAAGGAGGATTTATTTTAAAAACGATTCAGATTAATTAAATCAAGAAAAGATTAGAGGTTATATATTTGCAATTGAAGGCTTTAATTTCAGCTAAAACAAACGATTTCTAATCTTGTAACACTGTCAGATATTCTCTCCTAACGAGGTATCCGTTTGGAATAAAATTTTCTCCGATTTGTTCGAAATCCATTGGACTGTCGTTTCGGAGACTGTTCAGAACGAATACCTTGATAGGGTTTATTACGGTAGGATAGTCAATAACGCGGTCGCAGATCATGCCGCGCTACTCCACGCTAGTAATTTTGTAGAGCAAAATTCATTTGATTTTTAGGCTTACTAGCGCTTGAACTCACATGAACAATCGTACACGTACAAAGTTCTGTAGATCTGTCAATCTATATACATATAGCGATTCGTCGAATAGTTTTCCAAGATATCTCCCCCCTGAGCTCTGAAAAAAGATGGGAGACTAGTCCTATTGTCCCCCATCTTTTTTAGCTCGTTATTCTCATCGACAAACTAAGCTGCAGATGAAGGTTAAGGAAGCACTAAACGACGAACATACTCGTCGAACCTGCTCGTGCTCGTTATATTTTTGTCGTGTCCGGCTGGTTTGCGAGCCACTCGCTGTTGGCGAAAAATGTTGATTTTTCGTGTTCGTTGGCTTCGATGTTCGCCTTGTAGGGCCATGTTCTCGAGAAAACCTCATTTTTGCTGTGAATGCCGCCGAGTTCATATCGTGGATAATGGCAACAGTTCTCATGTTTACGGTATGAAGAATTACCACTAAATTGACTAAATGAATGCTCGCCAAATGTGTTCGTCGTGTAGGGCATAACCTTTACTTTCTCATACACTTAAGGTAACTATGCAAATCTGTGAAAAATACCGTCACACACTATCCTTGAGCGAGATATAAAAGGCCATGTGGGTTGATTTGTTTGCACTTTAATAAAAATATAAAACACAAAACATCGATTAGGCTGTCACTCTACGGAAACAGAGAAAGCCGAATATTTTAGAAAAAAAAATAAAACTTTTGTGTAATGATAACATAGCAGAACGTTCTAGAAAGCCCGAGATCGCATTAACACTTGTAGTAAAGCTCGGACCTTTAGCTTAAAATCATGTACTATATCTATACGGCAGTTGGCGCCCAACGCCATAATTACATGGTGATCTACCCAGGAACAGAAGACCATCCTTAAGACACTTTTGAAGACTCAGGGATTTGCATTCTGAAAGCACTGAGAACGTCTCCTACAATTTGTTCCAAATCATAGTCCGCATTCTACCGATAAAGGGGCTGACTAGTATCCTTCGAGGGAATAATTTGATACACACTTATCGAAACGGACTTCAACCTGGATAGATATTTTGCATTCCTGGTAAGATCAGTAAACAGATAGAAATTCTATACGGGAATTTTCTTCCATCTTTACAGACAGATATAAAAGAATTGGTGCGACCTAAAACTCAGCTGCTACTTCAAACATTAGGTATCAATAAGTCCTGAATTTTAATTGGTATCGTCACTATTGACACACTTTCGTTTACCAGGATCTAATAGTGAAATTTGAAAGCCTGATTTAGGTGGGCGTTATCAATTGATGTGAGACCGTACCAGGACTGTTTCCACTGCATATCTTCGATCCTTATGTGTAGTAAAATAGCGTTTTTTTCGGCTTTATTCTCGTCGCATTCATCTCTACTCGGAAAGGAAAAGGAGAAAGGTATTTCATAGTTCAGCTAGGAAGTTGTGAGGTCTTGCACAGATAAGTAGTTCCAGTAGTTTATCAGGGCTTGGCATCAGAACTATAATTTATGTGTATTGTACGTTCGCCATGTATTTGTAGAGGAAAGTCGCAACGAAAACGCACGATGTTAATTGTAAATAAAACAAAAAGTTTTCAGAGAATTATGATAGATATGATATGATAGAAGGATCTATGACAATGTGTGAAACAAAATATCGGCCAAATGCTCTCCACGGCTTCGGTGGTTTACCTCTATCTGATGGTCCATATTTTCAATTACTCTGAGACATAAGTGAGGTTCAATGTCGTTAATGTGCCGAATTATCTCATCCTTTAGCTCTTGAATTGTTCTTGGCTTATTGATGTACACTTTTTCTTTTAAATATCCCCAAAGAAAGAAGTCTAACGATGTCAAATCACATGATTCGTGGTGGCCATTTAACATCGCCACGACGTGAGATTACACGGCCATTGAATTTCTTGGGCACAAGAGCCATTGTTTCGTTGTCTGTGTGGCAAGTGGCAACATCCTGTTGGAAGCACATATCGTCCAGGTCCATATCCTCAATTTCTGGCTACAAGAAGTCCGTTATCATTCCGCGAATGCAAACACCATTCAGGGTAATTCTTGGCGCGACCTCATTTTCGAAGAAACCGTACCAAACAGTCACTCTTTGTGGATGTATCGGCTTTTCAGCAATCACTAGTGGATTCTCATTTGCCCAAATGTAGCAATTCTTCTTGTTAACGAATCCACTTAGGTGAAAGTGCGCCTCGTCGCTGAAGATGATTTTCTTTGTAAAGGACCATTCACTTCTGTTTTTTCAACCAACCATTCGGCGTATATTAACGACGCTTGGTCAGTAAGCTTCACCTCTTGAGTCAATTGAACCTGAAAGCATGTAAATTCAAAATTCGCATCAGTGATGTTCGTGAGATGTTCAATTGTTCGGCACGATGACTAGTCAATGTTGACGGCTCTTCTGCCACACTATCGCGAACAACAGCAATGTTTTCGCAGAAGGAACTGGGCGAGGATGCACAGGTGTTTTCAAATTTCCTACATACCCGGCTTGCTGAAATTTGCGCACAATTCTATCCATAATGGACACATTTAGTCGATTATGCTGACAAAACAATCACGAAGTGCACGAAATGCAGTTAAATGGGAAATTCCAGGTAGACACACTTATGAGTTACCATGTTCACATTTTTCCCTACATCCCTGTAAGCCTTCCTTCATGCTTTAGGTAGTTGTTCTTGTTTTTTTGTCAATCTTTCTTATTTCTGAACTTAAAAAATAAAGAACAACAGTTAAGGCCTTTCTGATGACTTAGAGATAATGTTGCAATGGTCGTTGACATTGTATGGTGGTAGATTTCTATCGTTTAGTCTTTTTGCAAAATTCTGGGCAGCCTTCCAAATGTGTGCAGTATACTTTTTTTGTTGTACCAATTTTTTGCATACCCCAATTTCAGCACTCAACTTAAATTATTAAACACCTCACTTGGACTCGCTTACTCGTTCATTTTTATTGCACTTGAAGTGCAATTCTATTTAAAACAAACAATGGAATCTCCCACGCAAATTTCCACAAATTCAAATCCAATAAGATACGAGTACGAGGTACTTCACCTACTATAGATCCATCTACTCGTGTATTTTCCTTTCAATTGAATAATTTCAATCAGCTTAAAAGCAAAACCAAATTTCAATCAATCCCGACAGACAACGGATGAGCTGTGGAGCTTTAAGCGGTTAGCCATTAAACAAAATTCCAAAATGGTGGTACATACATTGTTGCTGCGTGTGCTGGCATCTGTTGTGCTATGCATTAAATTGCCATACTCCCCCTTTCCTCCCCCCAAACCATTATCCGCAAAATGACCAGGTGAATACCCATGACAGGCATCCAAACAAACACCCAGGATGCGCCCATTCGCACACATAAAAAGTGCAACAGTTGTGATTGTATTCATGTGGCAAACCAAGTTAAAACCAAACTACAGTCCACTCTGTCAGATAGCATCGGCAAACTGATTGGCATCGGAACTGAATTGAAAGGCGACCAGAGACAGGAGACGACGACGGCCCCTAACTTATGGCAATTGTTAATTTATTACTCTTCCCAGGACGAGCATTATGCATTCAACGCTGCGGCGCGTCCGTCCGGTAGATGTGTCCGTCCTACACATGTGACAAGGGTTGGGTGTTGCAAAATTTCATTTTAAACAGAAGCTATTTAGTCGAATCCAAATGCCTACACTCACACCCCGGCTGCATTGGCAGGACATAGAGAGAAATCCTTCAATCAGTTTCAGTATCGATTTTAATTAAAGAATTAACAGGAATATGTCAACCGTATGGTGAGTTTGATGACAGAACTGGACACTGCCAGCAGCATTCGACTGGACACTTCAATGGTCATCCCCATTGACACCCATCCTCCTGCCTTCAGTGAACAGGATACCGATGCTTCCACACACGAAATTTCTGTTTCGGTGTGACTAGAATGGGAAAGAACGTTCACGGATATTGAGCATTTGACTCTGGTAGTACTATGTTGCTGCCCGGACCATCCTTCGGCAAAGGGAGCGAAACTAATCCGGGATAAATAAGAGAACGGTTCATATTGGATTCGTTCTTGTTTGGCTGGCGTTCCATGTCCTGTTCCTGTCAGGCTAATATGACATAGAGTTGTGTGCAACATTTTATGCCAAATGCTGCTTCGCCTAGGATTTCCATTTTAGACAGACCCCCAAACCACCAACCAACCATTCAGCGAATCCAGCGACCAGATGAAACTCTGGAAATTATGGTCGGCTAAATTTGGATTAATTGAGTTAAAATTTACAGTAAATGCACCTGCTAAGCTGTTTGCTTAATTGATTTATGGGGGCTTTCAGTTGCGTGGGGGTTTTTCGCATTTTAATTCCCTTTACAGCAAGGATTTCGGCTGTCCGACGGAACACTGGCTAAAGCTATTGTTGTGAGTGCGTTCCGAGTGAATGTTTTTGATTTGCATTTGAAATTAATCTGAAATTACAAAATAAATGATTTATTCAAACAATTTGACATGGACATTGGTCATATGGGACAGGGACGATCGAGCGGGTTTAAGCTCTTAAGCTGATGCTGCTGGTTTATAGTATCGAGTTAGTAAATTAGCGTTTTGGGTGGAGTTTTGCTGTTTTAACGAACGATTTTGCAAAAATTAACAAATTTGCGCAGTTAATCGCAGATGTGATTAACGGATGGACGTTGACTAAACATTACTTATTGTGGTTTAATGTTTTCAGTAATTGCTGTCAACAAGTGGCTGGAATATGATTTGAATCTGGTGGACATAATTTGCCATGGGGAGGAGGAGGATGTCTTTTATTGGTGGACTGGTGGGAACATGGTACATGTGATGCACATTTTAATGGGACATTTTCGTCAACTCAGTAAGTTGTTGGGCATTGTACTTCCAAAAACTATGTTATTTTACTGTAGTTTCCAGACTTCTTAAAGACGGGTAACCTCTTTGTGATACATATCCTGAGATTTATCATCTGCAACTTAATCCGAGCAACAGAAATTGTTCTAGGCAGCTGTAGAAGTTATATGACAGTGCTTTCTAGGGATGCATTCGGTGGTCTTGGTTAACATGGCCCTATAGCGCCATAGTATTCTACATCTGTCTAGTCCACAAATGTCAAAACAGATTTGACATTGGCGGCCATTTGCAAAAATAAGAGCATCTTCCAATAGGGTGATCTCTTTTGGCCCACCCTGTATATCTCCTGCAATTGTTACAATTGCCTCAGCGTGTTTTTTTACACGAATTATTAGGACGAATTGATACACTTGATCTTCTAAGTGCTTTGATTTTAACACGTGAGGAGGTTCCTATTACCTGCCTAGATCAAATATTTTGCATATGTCTAATCAAATCGGATGTAGTTGAACTGCATGTTAGTAATATTAATTGGAAAAGTATTCTTCGCAATTGTATGCTCTCGGGTGTTTCACAATTTACGCGAATTTTGTGCCATTAAATAGTACTGGGTTGCCAACTGAAAAAAGATAACAATGTGATAGCTGATAGTTCGGGTTTAGTAAAAATAGATTGCTTTACGAAAGAACAATGCATTTTCAATGTTGAGTAATATGTTAAAAATAATGCACCATTCTTCGAAAATGAAGCTGGTCAGGCAGTAACAATTAGTGATGTTCCTTATCGTGATTTTGCTTGCATTTAGTTCACTACGAAACAGATTTGATAATATTAAAAAAAAACCCAAACAAAAATATTCTGTACAAAATTGTGTTTTATTCTTAATCATTCAAATATTAATTAACAATTAACCTCTTGTCCATACTTGCTAGATATGCTCATCCTAAATGTAGGATTAAAATGGGATGGATTATTAGTAGAACCTTTGCGCAGGTTATTGTTGTCTGTTTTTTGTTATTGTAGTCGTTGTAATCAAACCAAAATCTTTTATTTTGTGAACGAGGTCAACAAATTGTACAACTAAGTCGCGAAAACGACAAGAAATGTCTGAAATTACGAAATTATATAAAGCGCTAAAATGTTCGGAAGGTTATGCTATTCTCTACACTCCGCAATGATATCGATTTAAAATAAACTATATTTGGACTTGGGGGTTAAAAATTTAAAGAAGAATTTTGCAAACAGGATAACTGTCATCTTTAACGGGAAATCAACTGAGAATGCATGATCATTCTACACAACAACAAACAAACACTGAATAAACATTAATTGTAACATGAGTAGTACCTACCACGACCAAACACAAAATATATTTTCTCCAAAAATATCTATGATAGTATTTCTTTCTGCGGGAAAATTACCTATCCGACTTCCTACTTTTTGAACATGTCCAGACAAGTTGTCAACCATACATTATACCTGCTTCCGATAACAAGCAACAGGTATGAAGTAAACACACAAGATGTTAATGTTTTCTGAAAAATCTTGTCTCAGCATGTTACCATGTAAATTTGTGAAACAATAAAGATTGCTAGAGTTGATATGTTTATGAATGAAAATTATCGGATATGATAAGTGACCATCGATCATAATTAATTTCTAACGAAAGGCTTATGAATGGTTGCAGTTACATGGATGAAATTTCCTTTTTGAAAATGTCCAACTTTTAATGATTGAACCACCGCGCCAGTACAGACAAAAACGATCGAAGGTCAAATTAAAAAAAAAAAATCATGTTGTGAGGTACTCTATGTTAAGAAAAGTAGTTTTAAAAAATTGTGTAAGCCTGCCTCTTGAAATCTGTATTCTGTGATCCGTGATCTAGAGTATCTAATTGAAATTTTGTTGTATGTATGAGTATTGTAGGTGCTCGCTCATAGAGAGATGTTTTTGGAATTAGAGTCCTAGCTCCATAATTAACAGTAACACGGAATTAAAAAAAAAACACTAATTGACGACAACGAACAGTGTGTAATAAAACTACTTAGTTTTTCCCCAAATTTATTTAACTGTCTGCTTTTCCAATAATAGTTACATATTAATGGAATTCTATTACTTTTGAAAGTATAGAAGTTTTTTTTAATAAAAAGTTAAAATATATTATTTCTGTTTTATTGGAATTAAAGTGAATAAAAATTGATTGTACTCGAATGCTGACACGAAACTGATAATTTCGATTCACATAGGTATGGAGTATTAATTTATAACAGGACGAAAAAAATTTGTTCTCTGGGGAAAAGTTTCCAAATAGCTAACAGAAGTGCCTGCATCAGAGAGGTTTTGTGTCGACCAAAATTTGATTTTATCCAAAGTGGGAAAATCCACTTTAAATGATTAAGGGCCCGATTATGACTCGCGAGTCGAACGTTCGACGTAAAGCGAACAGTTTAGCGAATATCTCTAGTCGTGAAATTTCGAGAATCGAAATACGGCATTCGCCTTTGAATGCAATGTCAATTCAAAATAAAATTTGTAAAACGTCAAGTAGATTGAATTTAAAAAAAAGTTGTAAACAAATTAAACATTCAAAAAAATGATAAGAAATTATAACGATCTGTGTTGGATTATTTTTTTGAAGATAAGGGAAGAGAAGAGAACTATGGTTTCCAGTAGTAGATATCAAGCAGAACAGGCATGTTTATGCTTTAATTCTTGAGTAATTTGGTGTTTAAATTTAAAAATAAAAGCTGTTTTACCTTTGCTTGCAAAAGGCGACTTCTACGATCTGATAAAATAAGGCCTGCTTTTGAGAAAAGCCTCTCACAAGGAACCGAAGATGCCTGGGGACATAATCTTTCCCTCGCCAATTTGGACAGATAAGGGAAGTTGTATTGATTATCCCGCCACCATCCCAAACAATTTGATTTTCTGACCCACATGTGCGTATGTTATCTAAAAGCTCTAACATTATTATTAGAATAACTGAATATCACACAAATAACTATCTTTGGTATTCAATTATAATACGATATTAGAATAACTAGATAACACATTAATAACTAAATATCATCAACTCCTCTCGGAGTTATTTCTTAATGGTTCTTGGAATAACTAATAACTGGTATCGTTAAAATTGAGTAACCGGTTATAACAGTTGCCGGTCAATAACCAGTTGCTGGTAACAATTATCGATATATCGACCAACACTAGTTTCCAGACTGAGTAGGAGTTTAAAATATAGTTCCGATCCACTTCAAAGGAAGCAAGGATTTATTTTTTTTTTTCGAAAAATCCAGATTGCCGGGAATTGCAGAATGTGTGAATGGAACCCACATTGGAATCATCGCTCCCATTCAGTTTTAACATCATTACTTGAATCGAAAAAGGTTTTATAGTTTGCTTGCGATGGTAAGAAGTGTTTTGTTTTTTTTTAGTCTTGATAAATACAAATCGTGTTCTATTTTATTAATTTAAAATAATTTATTATAATATCTTCACCACCCATTTTATTTCAATAATTTCTTTTGAGCAAAAAACACAAAACCTTTAAATTTTCAAACAACCAACGATTTCGCTCAAAGTCACCAAGAATTACAGTTCGACTGATTTTGAAAGAAAAAGGCAAACATACGCTTAAGGGAATAGAACGAGATTTAAATTCGACAGACTTTTTGACATTTGAGGCGAATGTTTTTAGGCGAGTCGCAAAGTGTAAAACCAAATTTCACATTAAACATTTTTTTTGCGCGATTTGCAAGTCATAATATGGGCCTAAGAATCAAATTTAAAATTATTCTTTTAATTGGCATTATGAACTAGTTTTTGTAGATCACACCAAACTCTGTCACTGAAAGAAGAAAGAGAAACTAAAAATGTCTGTTATTTTTTTTCATGTAAAACTTGAAGCCAGTATTTCTGTTCATAATTGTATTGAATCAATATTTTCTGCATGGCATGTACAACAATGTTGCAATTATGAACTCGCCCTTGATCTCTTGCGGCGATATATGTGAGATACTATTAGTTTTAGATCTCTTACTGCTTTACAAAAAAAACGCCCTAGGTATTAAACATTTAAACCTCACGTATAGGCAGAGTTGCCAGTCTCAAACGTAAGCCATGGCCACTTTTTTTTTTATTAAATATTTACTTGAAATAGGGAATTAAAATGGGAATTGTATAATAACAATTCACACTGCGATTTATAGCATTCTCATTATGTTAGTTTTATTTTCCAATTATATTTGCAATTTAATCAACTACTAATATTGCAAATTATAATTTTTGTTTGTTTAATTTTTTTCAGAATGAATTTGGATGTACATGTCAAGAAAAGAAGATTTCTTATATGCTCAACAATCAACATTACTAAAATTGGTAAGTGGTTACATTTGTTATAGTTTTAATTTTTTCATCTGTAATTATTTAATTAAGCTGGGCTTATTTGAATAAAGTATAAGTAGTTATTATGGTTAATAGGATCTGTTCCTTCTAAAGCAAGGATCGTCTGTTTAGCTTGGAGTAGAAGACTGCTGACAGAAGAGCACAGTGTCTCCTTAAACTTGGACTTGAAGTCTGTTTTAAGTTTTGGTTATTCCGATCACGATTAAATAAAATCATAATGCTCCCTAGCAATAATATTCAATATATTACATTTCATAATTTCAAATATGAGACGTCAAACATTTCACTTCATGAACAAGAAGTTGTTGATATGCGCTAATTTGTATAACGTGATCAAAATATCAAATATTATTCACAATTTAAACGGTTTACTCGGATCATCCAAAGATATTTGTAATAAATTATAGGAATGTTACTCTAACCACACGGTGTTAACTAATACATTCATAAACGTTCATAAGTGTGGCAAATCGCTAATAAATCTGGCACTTAAAATGCTAATGGCAATGGCAATAAACGGAGATCATTGGCACAGGTCGAGATGTTTGTTTATTTTCTAACGAAACGGTCATTAGCTTCTTAAAACACGTTTCTATGTAATAAATTGTCGATTACTTTCGTTTTCACACTTTGATCAGAGTTGCTTAAAATATGCAAAAGTTGGTTGTTTATTTTAGTTTTTACGTGGTGCAAGTAGATATTTACATTTATTAGCGAACTTTATTATTAAAAGTATACAATGACGAAATATACAATAGTTCTTAGGAGGAGGTTAAAAATGATTATAAGTTTTACAAATGTTTTTTTTACTCATAATGGAGTTGACATTACCTTCTTGGGATTCTGCAAGACAATGCTCTCTACTTGACTGTGTCAATGCACCTCTGTCAAGATCTAAATCAAGTGAACCCAGACTTAACTTTGCAACTCGCGTTTGTCAACAGGCAGTAGTTTTCCAGAAAGACATTGGATGTCGAATCTTGTCATAATGCAATCAGAAGTTATTTAAAGTATACATAGGACTAGTTATATATTTCATTTTGATGAAATAACCAGATTTAAGGATAGGGTTGGTCATACAATAGTTCAATGACCGACAGGCAAAATTAAAGCAATGAACTCACATCACCGTTGTTATATGATTCATTTCGATGGAATGATTCAAAACAAAAAAGTGAATTTTTCTGAAAGTGGTGTTAAAATTTAAAAAAAATGACTACGATTGTTACAAAATTCAAAATCGTCATCTTAACTGTTAACATGATATTATTGATATTCGAATGTTGAAGATTTCTTTCCATTTCCAAAAAAAAAACGAGTGGTGGGTGCACGACTGGGTCGTACGCAACTTTCTCTTTCACAGCGAGTTAGGCGTTAGATCAAATAAAACGCATTTTGATTAATGATATAAATAATGTCGAAATGAGTTTATACGAACGTTTACTCCGATATTTGAAGAAATCGATGTCAATGTGATTAATAATGATTTTCCGTTATTGGCCAAAACTGAAAATTCCGTTTAGTGATAGTTGGGCTAAAACTAATTATGTGGAATTGCTTCAAGCTGTAATAGTAGTATTTATATTGAATTTCATTCAATTTGACATAATAGTTTGCGAGAAATTATCAATTTTCCTTATATGGCCTAAATGACAAAATCCGTTATATGGATTTTCTCGAAAAAACTGGGTATGCAGTTTTGTTGAAGCTAATATGGTTATAGTATATATAAAGTTTAATCAAAATCGTTAGAGCCGTTTTCGAGAAAATTAAGGTTATGTGTAATTTTTATATGGCAGGTACCATTATTAACATGGCTAAAAGCAAACAAAAAAAATGGCCTAGAATTATGACTAAAATAAGCTTGGATACGAAGTTTGAAGAAAATCGGTCTAGCCGTTTAGGCTGGGGAGACCATCACGGACAGACGGACCGACGGACGGAATTCCAAAAACCACTTTTTTAGGCTCCGCTATCATCGTAATGTTAGAATCAATCAAAATCTCGAGGTCGAAAATTTTCACGAAAACAATATCTTTCTCTTTGTAAGAGAAAGTTAAAAAGAGAATACGAATTCAATTTTCAAATTCACATTTTTTTCTCGCGGAACGAAGTATAGTGAGATGCTAGCTTCTTCGTTTCTGTCAATGCGTTCTCTATTCAGGAGACAAGGTATTTTAATTGAAATTCGATATCATCGGTAGCAAAACAGCAAGGCAACAACCACGTAGAGCTATCTAACGATAGACAAAATGGAAACAGACTTCCTCAGCTCACTTAAATCTTTTGTCTCGGAAACCTATTAGCAATGAGCATTCGAATCGTATCTCGGGTTTTTCTCAAATGACGTACTTTAAATACAAACAATCAATTACTTTTGCTAGCTATATATCTTCTGATGATTATCGGCAATATTTGTCAGATAAATTGAGCCAATCAACAACATTGGACGTTGCACAGGTTGTGAGATCGAGCAAGAGAAGATCAACTCCATCTTCTTAATCGACGAGGTTATTGGATCGATAAAAAATTTCAGTAGGTACTGGCGTTTGTCAATTTTTGGTGGAAAATGTTAGCTGATAACACATTATCAGCCGCCAGCTATTAAGCTTCAGTGTGAAGAACTTGAAAGTCTATAATTGTTATGCAGGCAGTAGGAACGCTATCGTTCCAAACAATGCCTTGGGATACAGCATTCCCTTTTTTCGAATGTTTGATTTATAGGACAAAAGGATCTCTATATTGGTAATATTGAGAAGGATCTGTATATGGATATCATTGAGTGAAATTTATTCACCAACGTAATTTTAGATTATCACCAGTTAAAATACTTCGTCAAGGAATTGGCTTATAATAATCTGCAGCATCCTCCGACAATCAGTCACAAAAGACGACTAGGGAAAGTAAATCCACGTTTTAACACCCATAGGTTAGCCAATCGGCACATTAAACATCATCATCCCAATCGAGGTATCCGTTTGGAATAATTTCCGAAACGCAAGTCAGTTCCAGCCGGAATTCAATTTTAATTGAAAGGTATTGTTTGCGGAATACAACAAAAAAAACATACAAAATCACGTTCAATTGATGCCGCTGCAATTCTTTTTCGGAAACCTTCGGAGGAAATTCAACGCATAGCTGTCCAGAATTGTTGACTTAACGCACATCACTGATGCGGGATCATGTGCGGTACATTTTGTCGGAAGATCTGTTCGAAATGCTAATCAAAGCGAATATCTCAGCAGAAAATTCTCCGATTTCGAAAATTTCGGAGATAAATTTCTACCAAACGAATACCTCGATAGGGGTGCATATAACGTTGGCACATCGGTCCGAAAACTGTATATTTGAAAACTTTGATGGTTTTACAACCAACACGCATGTGTAGCTTGACCCTTAAAAAATAGTAATTTATTCACCCATATAATTTTAAAATCAAACCTTGGGCATAATCAAAATCAATTCAAAAAATCATAAGATGTATACGATCCAATAATCTTTAACAAAATAATGTCTGCAAAGCGATTTTCAGACGGCTACTTCTTAACGCTCATGTTTTCAAAAACTGAAAATGTAAGAAAGATCTACCTACCATTTTCGGAGAAGGTTTTAGATTTCGTGAATAGCGTATTAAGACTTTCTTGCAAGTATTAATACAAATTGAAAATCCGTGGTTATTGAGCAACATGATCGTTATGTTTACGTGCTTACTACCAGGTAATCTCACGATGCGAATATCTAACTCTCATCACGAATCCAACTGTATTAAAATATTCTGTTGATGACAAGATCCCATCAAGACAGGAAGACTAATGAAAATAATAATTGGTCTTACTACATTTGGGATTCGAACTCGGACCTTTCAGCTCGTCGATAATGAAATCTCTTACAATTGATTCGATCAATTTCAGCTAAAGTTCGTTGATTAGTGCAATCTTCAAAGGCCCTGGACGTTGATCATGACAACACAAATTTAAAAGTATTTGATGGACAAATGTCACACATGATTACTTTGCGCACCGCGGTCACAAGCTCTAAAAATGTCAACAATTTCTTCGGAATTTAATATCTTTACGTAGTCACCTTTATTATACTATAAGACTACACCGATTATGGCGCTATTTCAAAACCTAATTTGATGAAAAACGGACCAGATGAAAGGTGAATTTCTATATTTGTCTAGTCTATTTAAATTGGTTGATATGTAGAAACAATGTCCACCCACAATTGACTGTCAAAAAGGCGGGTACCATTGGCACCGCAAGCAAAAGAGTTCTTGCGCAAACTTGAGCAAATGAAAAAAATTACATAAGCTTGGTAATGGTCAAAATTTAAAAGATCTGCATTGTTTTTTCGCTTTTTGATATAATAGAATATAAACCTTCTTATTATTGTATTATGATAGATTAATCAAAAAATAATTTCCGCTTTTCTTTTTTACTAAAGATATTTCATTGTAATTGCTGTATAAGTTTTGATACAAACATATACATATATATAAAAAAGGAAAAAAACGTTTCACAATAAAAGCAAATTAATTCCCACACCGGAAGAAAGGCTGCATTTTGCAAATGAGGTCAAAAAAATTAAAAATCGTCTTCGCTCCACTTTCAAACTGCCTAATTTACACTTTGTCCGGTTATGAAATCAATTAAAAAATGACGCATAATTCGACACCACAGATCATTTGTCAATTGCAAATATTTCATTTTTATATCCAACCCCATACAATTTTCACGTCAATTCATGTCACAAAACGTTCATAAATTCTATTATTCATCGGTTACTACCGAAGCCAAGAACTTTGTGTCCAAGGTATCCGCCCTTCGATGACTCATTGCCCAAGGTTTATGGGTAACAATGCAACACCGTACGTATCATTACCTCCCTGATCCACCAATAAACCGAAATAGCTCCTCCCCAAACTGAGGCTGAACATGCTCAAAGCACGCCTTCGGTATACCAAACAAAAAATAAGGAAATAAAAAAAAATATCAGAAAAATCTTGATAAGAATGAAATCTCTCTATGAACCACCCAAAATACTCCAAAGTAGTACATAACCAAAAAAAAGCGTCTTAACCTTACGCACTCTATCGCATAGTCTCTATTTCAGCCTAGAACCATAGACGTACTCGCTCTAGAGTGAGATGCACCTTATGTACCATGTATTCCTTGTTGTACCTTCATTCTATACAAGCAGATACTCTATTACCCCGGAAGGGGAAATGTCATGCTATGCCATGCCAAAGCCGATGCCATGCCTGTTGGATTGACCAAGTCATCCCGTGTAAGGTTTACCACGTTGCTGGTGCTACTGCTGCCTTGTTGTAAATGACATTTGTTGAACGCGCTCTTCTACCAAGGCAAATAGCATGTTTGTACGTACCTACCTACGCGTGGTTAAAGGTTCATTGTATCCCACAGAACCACCCCGAAATTGAATTACATAAATGGGTTTCTACAAGAGGGATGATTATTCTTTTTTTTTTTCGGGCAACGAAGAGGCCAACACCGCCGCGTATAATAACAGTGCTACACACTCTTCGACTTCAGTATGTTTTGAGTCATCAAACGAAAAGGTTGTGTTTCTTGTGAGTGGATAGAGAACAAATAAAAAGTGAAATTACACGAGAATATTCTTACAAAGGAAAATAGAAATTAATTTGAAAAAGAAAAATCCGTCGGAAGTTTGAAAATTATAATTCGAGAAAATGGCAGTGGCATTCTACATCCCCGATCAGGAAGTTTTACTTCGCAAGTCTGAGGAGCAGGAGAAGAGGATTTTAAAATTGCGTGAAACCCAGTGGAGGCTGATAGCAACAGTGGTCTTGAATGCACTCAAGCAATATTACAAGGATACTACACAGAGTGACAACGAAAAGACAAAAATTTGCAAAACTAAAAATTAAAACCAACGCAGCGTGGCAACACAAAAAAAATCAACTTTTCATAGTGATAATCGAAGAAATAAAAAAATACCATGGATCCTCTTGCAGCAAAAGGACCAACAAGGAGAATGAATATTGCCGAAGCAACAATATCTCCTGCAAAGACGCCGCCGCCAGGACGACGATAATGGTGGACAGCAAGTGCCGACGGAAAGTCGTACAAAAATGATGAAGAAGAAGTTCCAGAACTAGTAGTGAATTAAACAAAAATTGTTAAATAAAAATGAAAAGATATATATTTTTAAAATCTATAAGAAATTGTTAAAAAGAAAATTTAAATAAAATTAAAATTGTACAAAAAAAATTTTAAACGTTTTCTGATTAATTGGGGTCACTGACTTGAGTGATTCATGCGACAGTTATGCGACAAATTGACTTTCTTGGCGGTTGCCTTTGTTTAGCTACTTACTTTGTTTTACAGTATTTCATCAGGTGGTGATTTTCCTTTCGCAATCGGAACAAGGTGATCTCGATAACGGTACAAATTCCTGAATTAATTTGCATTCAATTAGAGACACAAAGCCAGATATGCTTTTTTTTGGTTCCAAATTTCGATTTCGACTTGATTACCTAAGAAATTAGCACCTACTCTTGTTTTCAGTTGAAACCGGTCTAGACGCTCGTGGGTATTTCCCTTGATGTAACGTCTGAAGTGGTTTATATTTCGTTGACCCCAAAGAAGATCAGTGGGACGTTTTATTTACCTTTTAATGGAACTTCAGCAAATTTTATTGTTTTAGGTAGGCTTATTGGCATTCAATCAATGAATCTGGTGTCAAGTGCAACAGAAAATTAAGGTGATTACCCATCTCGAACGCAATAGAAATTTATTACGAAAAACTACAAAATATGGATGAACCACGCACTGGATAATGGGAGTATACATTCCACACTTTAGTGTCAAAGAGGAATGTAAATAGTGTCCGATAATTCATGCGAAATGTTATTTTGATAGAACATAAAGATTTTTAGTTAGAAAGCGAAATTTGTTTTATTGATTCATAGATTATACAGATTGGGGTTATGTAATGGAATAGCAAATCGGATAAATGGCCGCCATGGATATGCTAGCAAGTACGTACCCTTTTATTGAAATTTTCAATGACCGTATAAATGTGGCTGAATTTCATTAATATACCGCCCAATTTCCTCTTTCAAGGCGTTGGTGATGGAGGTCTATGCACACAAGATCTCCACTTGAAAAAACCTCAAAGAAAAAAAGTCCAATGGCGTTAAATGGCAGGATTTTGGTGGGTAATTCTGATCGTAAAACCAGCCGATTACATAATAGGAAATGACTCGAGCAGTAATTGAATTGTTTCTCCGGATGTATGGCACCTTCTTGTTGAAACCACATGTTGGTCACATCCATATCTTGCACTTTAAGCTGTAAAAACTGCGATAACGAACATCATTAATTGTTACTGCCTGACCAGCCGCATTTTTTAAAAAGAATGGTGAAAATCCTTCCCCCTAAAATCCACACCAAACAAACACGCGTTTTGGATGCATTTGTTTCTTAACAATTAGTCGTGGGTTTTTTGAACCCCAAATTGGAACATTTTGACGATTAACGAAGCCATTGAGATAAAAATGACTTTTATCACTGAAGCTGATTTTGTTCGAAAAATCGGCATTTACATGTTGTTTTAAAATCCATTCAACGAATTCGGGTTGCATGATCAGTAGTCTTCATTTCTTAAGTCAATTGAACTTTGTAAGCATGAGGTTTCAAGTCTTTCATGAGAACTCGCCCAATTCTTGACTACGTTGCCGAATTGATGTTCCTGGGCTGTTAACAATACTCTGCGAACGCTTCGATGGTTTTTGTTGAAGGACTTGTGACAATACACCCAGAGTGTCTGATCTAGTCTCCTGGAATTTTTCAGCAGTAATGTTCCTGCTGAAATACACAATGCTCTGAATTCTAAAATCCCTAGTTATAACAGTTTTTAACTAAATGTTATACAGGGTGCGACAAAATAACTTACTTTTTTTTTGAAATGCTTGCCATTCAGGCTGGGTTGTGACGAGTCGCATGTGTTCTTTTTTGACAGGGGTCGTTCTAAAATAATCATCATGTGTTGGAAAAGTGAGGATCAGGCGTTTTGCCGTAGAGGCCTTCTTTTCAAACGAATGTTCTGTAATCGAAACCCAGCACTCCTTCAATGTAGCCCCGTTTGAGAGAACTTCAGTCCTTATGAATTGTACTTAGGGGATATATGGTTCCAACAGAATAGAGCAATGGCTCACACTCATGGACGTTGGTGGCTGCATGGAGGAAATACTTCAATAAGTGGCGATTTGGTGTGTCTAGCCCGTTTCCCGATTTAGCCCCTTCCGATTTTGTTTGGTGCACTTTTATAAAGTCCGTATTTAACGAAGTAAACATTTGGCAGCTAAAGCTCCCGTGAAAGTTCCTGCTTTTACGCAATTTTTATCCCAGTTTGTGAATATCGCGATAAATCCAAGTATAAAGTTCTTTGAAGATCCACCAATATGTTTGTTTCGCCAAGAGTTTGTAGGACCGTGGGGTTAACGTGTCTTAATAAACGTTTGAATGTTTTCGTTAAAAAATTCTCGTTTCACCTTAACCGTGGGAATACCCAGATCTCTGCGGGATCTTCGTTTCTTATATACCATGGCAACAAAAATAAAACAAAAAATATCAATCCTTCTATACCCGCTATGTGATAGGCTTTCATATATATAGGTATATACAGTCCGGTTCACTTAGGTTAGCTTAGGTTGGTGGGTTGATGAGATAGGCGGTTTACGTCTTCTCTAATCACACTCAGGTCAATGCAAGGCCCTCATTCCGTAAAGTGATTTTCGTTTGGAGAAAACATTTCGACGGAACATCTTGGATCACGTAAGATCAATAGTCGTTTTTGTTGTCGGCGATATCACTTTATTGGCTTTACTTAAAACACAGACGATTATTGAGCGATTGTTCATGAGGTCTCGACTACTCTCTGAGTGATAATCGTTTTCAAAGTTACGACCCCCCAGATCCATTGTGATGACCGTTGGGGGTGACCACATTCAAACTTTGCATACATCCACTTTCGCACCAATCCCAAATCCAACAGTGTCCCCAATCAGGGGCGGTTTTGATGTTTGTCAAGTTTGAATGTATTTGAATGCAACCCCCCCCCCCCCCTATTGGACTCACCGTTGGATTTGAGTTGCGTGTGAGGTTATGATGCTTTAACAGCCTCGCAGGTGTTATTTCTTTTTAAAACCCTATCCCAAAGGGGTATATTAGTTTTGATACATAGTTTGTAACATAGAGAAATACTTAACTAGATATACTTGAAAGTATATTTATCGACTCTGAATCGCTAACCGAGTCGACTAAGCCATGTCTGTCCGTCCTTCCGTACGTCACCAGTTTTAGGGCCTTAATTTTTGAGCTAGAATGATGAAATTTGGTACACGTGTATTTGTTGCTCCCAGCAGAACAAGTGTACAAATTTTTGAAATCCGTTTTTAGCCAAACCGTAAGGTATTTTTAAAAAAAAATTGGCTGAGTTACATATTTAGACAATCTTAATATCTATATTTCGTCTATATAAGTTTTTTGCTACTCCCACTTTTTGGGGGCGTTTTTAGTAAAAAAAAAAAAAAAAAACATTTTTCGGTCAAATTTTCAAATATTCAAAAAAAAACTTTTTATGCAAAAACTTTAATAAAATTATTATGAACGTTTCGTCCTTTAACCATTTTAACCCACTTTTTGGGGGCGTTTTCCTACAAAAACCATTTGTATGCTCTACCCCAATAGAAAAACGTTGTGTTTTGTCGAACCATAAAAGATTTTTATAAACCGCCTGAGCAATATGTTGTGATAATGTCATTTTCAATATTTTATGGCCATAAAGACATTTTGGGGACATTAATTTTAAGGATGAGATGAGATAGGATATTAAACGATCCGCATAGCGGATTGTAGCCTTCTCATATGTTTTTTATACCGACTGTACTAATCAATTAACCTTACAAATAATTTGGCGTTATTTCCAATAATTTTTTAGCATTATTTCGGTTTGCATATCTCAATTAAGTCAAATTTGGCTTCTTCGGTTTTAAAAACGAAATCAAACCAAAATTTGGAATTTGACCTTATTTCACGTCACCCCCGTTGGGGGTCCATGTATGTAGGATCCTTCATTTGTCCCGTTATTGTCCACTATTCTTAGTCCCATTAGTCCCTTTCCAGCATCCAGATATTGTTGTAAGCTTAAAAAAATAGATAGAGGGAATTCGGATAGATCCGTGTGATGTCATGGAAAAATATTTTCCTAAAGTTGTTTTCCTGAATTGAGGCCTGAACAATGGCACAGAAAGTGGAGGGTGTCCTCGTGTATTTCTTTATCACCGAAGCAATCATTTATCATCATCATCTGTAAGGTGGATTTTCAGTTTTTGACTTTGAGTAAGTTTTGTCCAGTAAGAGTCCACACCAGTTTCGAAACAGAAATCCTGTTTCTTTGAAGAAGTTTGTTAGTTTTGGCTCTGTCACACTTGTTCCACATCCCCTTGGATGTTTCACAGGTGTTGAGGGAGTTCCACCCGTGTTTGGCGAGTTCCAGTGTTTTCTGTCCCACCCGTGATTTGAGGTCACATAGTGGTCCTTCAAACATCGTATCAAGCGTTGTTTTGGTTATAATTCTAGGCCATTTGTTTGCGTTTAGCCATGTTATTAACGGTACCTGTCATATAAGAATAACACATAACCTAAAATTTCTCAAAAACGGCTTTAACTACTTTGATTAAACTTTATATGTAGGTACTTTAAGCATATTAGTTCCAACAAAACTGCATACCCAGTTTTTTTCGAGAAAATCCATATAAACGATTTTGTCATTTAGGCCATATAATGAAAATTGTGAATTTCTCGCAAACTATTATGGCAAATTGAATGAAATTTTATTTATATACTACTATTACTGTAAACGTTTTTATAATCACATTTCGACATTATGGATTTCATTTTTAGCATCAATAATCAAGATGTGTATGATTTAATCCAACGCCCAACTCGCTGTGAAAGAGAAAGTTGCGTACGACCCAGTCGTGCACCCACCACTTGTTCACTATATCGAGGTGTTCACTATACTCAGACACGACTGTAATTATCACAAGATCGCGAGGAAAATTGTTCCGCCCGCTGGCATTGCAAAATTCCGGTCATCCTTAAATATCTCTGTTCAAAAAGGCTGGCAAACCTTGAAAATACCTTACTTAACTGTTATCCGATTATGTCAAGGCTCAGTAAGGTTGTTCAGCCGGTTTACCTACAGAATTCTTCTGATGCCATCTCAAAAAGGTAATGAATGCCCTAGTGAAGGGACAGATTTCCGCACTTATTCACTGTTACAAAGGACTTCCAATTGGTTAAAACCCAACCTAGTGCCAATTTACTAGGCACCAGTAGTCATTGTTTAACGGCTATGATTTGGAGTTTGTAGGCATGTTAAAATGTGAAAATGCTTGTGTTTTCATTTAAACACTCTGTACCATTTGACTACCACTTGATTCAGCCAGCGCTAAGTTTATTCAACCAAGATCGCAAGCATTCCAATATTTTTCTCTTCATTTTCATTTCTTCATTCAAAAAAAATTGACTGCGTAAACTGCATTGCAAATCCAATCGCATCCAAAAAAAATACATGTTGCCCAACGTCCAAGTATAACAAACATTGGCACCCTTCCACCATCTATCTATACCCACTTCTAAAATCCAATTGAATGAGCTTCCAAAACACCAAACCTCTATGCCAATTAACATATTTATTTTCGAAATTACCCACCAAAGCGCAACAATTCAAAACCACTCAATCAAAAAATAACCCATTTAAATAAATAGAATTTCGTTCACAGCTACTACCACTCGACTGGCATCCCAATTACCCATTAATCGCTCTCGGCTTGGCCGTCTCACAGTCGAAAATGCACGAAACAAGACAAATAATTTGATTTGAATAAATTGCGAGAGATTGATTCGATTTAAGGGTTAATTTGCTCTTCAAGTACCCTCTCCAGTTCGGTGCTGAGTTTGAATCACACAGCACAGCAAAAAAAATCCCCAAGACACCAAGATTCAAGGGGAAAGCAACGATAAAGAATGTTCGTCCTTTTTCCGGTGAGTCGAGTCGCTCCTTATAAATTGTATATTCCGACATTCGACTGCAAAATTTAAATTCGTGTCTTCCCGCATAAGGACGCACAACATGCGTACACGCTCCAAATGATTAATCAAACCTGACTTTGTCTTGTGAATGTGAATAATAAAAAAAATTACAAAAAAACTCACAGGAAAAGGTAATGTACAGTGATGTGAACGCATTACCGTTTTCAAGAAGGCGTACATCCATAGTTTGCATGAACGGGGTATTAGCCATCTGATCCCATTTAATTGACAACACTTTTAGAGCAGCGTGACGACAACGATGTGTCTCGCTACCCGCATAATTACCAGCAAGATGAGGGTGTGTTAGCGTTTGTACTTTTCAAGGACCGAACCCTTGTTGCATGTTAGCTACGCGTAAATAATGTACTCGAATCGTTTCAGTTGACAATGTCGAATAAGAACGAGAGAGGGAGCTCGAAAGATGAGTGCGTCAATGTCCACTGCCGGAAATCTTCTCTAGAAAAACCACAATGCAAAGTAATCAATTCTTGCGTCAATCCATCGGAAGGTATGATAGATATACTCTCCGCAGGAAGAGGAAAAAAAGTCACCGCCAAATTAATAGCCTCTTAATCAAGGCTCATCGACGCCGCCGCCGCCAAA
This sequence comes from Rhingia campestris, assembly GCA_932526625.1. Classification (NCBI taxonomy): domain Eukaryota; kingdom Metazoa; phylum Arthropoda; class Insecta; order Diptera; family Syrphidae; genus Rhingia; species Rhingia campestris. Next base: position 104,933,578 of record OW052184.1, on the reverse strand, counting down.
ATATTAATCAACAACATGAGTCCTTTTTGAATAAAAGTACTCTTGGAACAACCACCAGACTCTAGGCACTTAAAATTCAAGATGAGCATGCTTAATGCGTCATATGTCGGAAACGGTACGGCAGTCACGCGCCCCAGATTTCATGACATCAATAATTAATGTACGAGAATATGCGAGCAGGCCAGGAGGACTCTTGTCAAAGGACAATCAATCAAAACCGAGCAGGAGATGGCGGTACGCCACCTAAATAATCGAAAGAGAAACTAATATTCTCGTGAAAGCTTTTCGAAATCATTAATTTTCATCGCGATCTATGAAATTCGATTTCACACAGAGAGGAGATGGAATTTTGATGCACATGTTGGAAATGTCTTATTTTTTTCTAATATCCAGAGCATGTTGTGGAGAAAAGTCAAATTGAGATGACAGGCTCGATTGACATGACTTTGGTCGTATGATTAATTCGAATGAATTTTTTTTCGGTTTTCAATGGTTTTTGGAGCTTTTTTTCCTCTAGGTGATGAAAAGAAAGTAGGACGGGACAGGATTTTTCCATTACCCACTTTTATATTAGTTGGGGATGGGTATAATCAGTAAAAATAGCAAAGCGGGAATAAGATGTATTGAGTGGAAGACCACATTTTTATAAAATTTATAGCAAAATATGCCAAAAACGATATCGAATAAAAAAATATTCGATATCGTTTTTGACGTTTTAAAAGCCCATGCCCACTTTAAAAGGTAGGCGTTTTGTTAACAAGATGATTTGTATACCCTACCCTATAGCATGCATATTCAATAGAAAAACGCTGTTTTATGTCGAACCATGAAGGTATTGGTTGATAAACTGTGTGAACAGTATGTTGTGACATTGTCATTTTCTAATTCCATCCCCATAAAATGTCTTTGAGTTTGTTGAGACTGATTCCAGGGACTTGATGGCCGTTTGGCTGTCCGAGAAAATGCTAATATCCATGGCAGATATTACATTCTCTTTCAGCCAGGATAAGGATTTTTTGATCGCCATGAGTTCCGCCTGTGACAATATTGTGACGGAAACTCTTATCAAAGTTTATGTTTAAGTAAGTGTGTGGTGTTTTCAGGAATATTAGTATGTTCGTTGTTAGATGGCTTCATGACGTATGGCAGAGTTAGCTGCCATTTGCTAGCCGAAAATATCTAGGGGTAATTAGCTGAAAGAGAATGTCTAGTGCTGCTTAGGGTGTTGTACGGAGTGCACACATACACGCATTTCTTTGCACCTTGGCAAGTTTTTTGCTGTTTAAAGCTATCTCTAGCGCTGTCCACCATACTACTACTCCATAAAGACGTATATACGAGGTTTCATTACCTATTTCAAGCCTATGGCTTTCTTGCAGGAATAAAGTGCTACTGTCACTTTCTTTACTCTTTCTGTTATGTTTAGCTTCCAGGTGAACAGGGCAGCTTTGCCTTGTGAAGGTTTACTCCTAGACCACAACTGACTATCCATTTGAAAAGTTTATGTATTGCGTTTTGGCGAAGCTCCTTGAGTATATTCAGGTGTTTCCCTGAGACAGCGATTGCGACGTCATCCGCGAATCACCTGGCATCCCTCTGCTTCCAGGATAAGTATAAAAGCTCGACATGGACTTTCAGACAAGTTAGCGCCTTTATCCCGAATAAACGTTGTTACAAGCACCTTCAATATCCAGGAATGCAACCATAGTGTACTCCTAGCAGCATAACGACTTTTCGTTAAATGGCTTTAATGATTGTAGGGCTGTTTCTACAGACTTTCGAGCCGGAATATTTCTGCCCATATGTCCTAGCCATCTTAAAGGTCCAATGCGGAGTTTTTTTGGACCAGGGGTATGTCGCTGTACAGCTCTATAGTTCTTGGTTGATTTTTGAAAATTGTGCCTCTGGTGTTAGCTCGGGATTTGTGCACAATCCTCTCAAGAATCAGATTAAAGAAGTCACATGATAGAGCATCGCCTTGCCTAAATCCTTTTTTGGTATCGAATCTGTCGGTGAGGTCGTTTCCGACCCTAATAGAGCAGCGAGAATTCTCCGTCGTCATACCAAAACTAGACATGTCTCTGTATAGTTCGTCTCTATAAATGCTGTCGTTTGAGGCTTTGAAACCGATAAATAGGTGGTGGGTATCGATTTGGACTTCTTTAGTTTTTTTCCGGGATCTTCTGAAGTCTGAAGATTTGATCAGCTGTGGACTTTCCAGGCATATAACCACACTGATAAGGACCAATCAGGACGTTGGTAAATGTTTTCAGGCGCTCACATATTACGGCAGATAGGATCTTGTAGGCGAAGTTGAGGAGACTCATGCCTCTGTAGTTGGCACAGTTCAGAGGGTCTCCTTTTTTGTGGATCGGGCAAATTATCATGAGGGGTCCATTCTTCAGGCATAAATTCTCCACCGTGATCTAGCACATGCGGATAAATTTGTCGGCAATGTAGTCTATTTCGTGCAGTGTGGAAGGTCCTTCCTTGTGAATCCGATAAACGGGCTGAGATTTAATTTTTGAGCCATACTTTTATTTGCCATTTTACTTGCCAAATCATCTCTCCTGTGTTTATATGTATAGCTCGTAAGAAAGACCAACTTTCTCGGTAGCCTTGTTTGAAAGCTCAACTGTAGGTATTGATATCCTCAATCCCGACTTTATTTAGCTCATATTGCAATCCTCACTTCATGGTTTATATAACTTGTAAGGAGGGCGACCATTCCCAGTAGCCTTGTTAAGCTTTAGTTAAGATATTGCTACAATCACTTCATTGAAGAATTTTGCTCCGAATTCTTCACAGCTCTCTCACTTGTAAATTTTCGAAACGTCATTTCTAGAGTGCAAGAGAACTCCAAGGTTGCTGTGTATTTGGTTGGTTTTAAACACTACCTCTACCGGTCTTTGACTTGTGAAACTGGGGGGATATGATTCATCAATATATAAACAGTTTTGTATTCTGAAGCCGTACGTTATTGAATTTTAATATAAAATTTTGCCGTCGTTTTGACGTATTGACTTTCTTACGTTACCAGTAATAGTTCAGTGGTCCGAACAGATGTTGATTGCTTGGAATATTTGAACACTCGAAACACCAGTTGCGTACTATTTGTGTATCGCAGTATTGACCATTTCTTGATTCAGAGAAATGATGCCTGGTTCATCGCCTTTGTGGGATGACAGTGATGTCTGCCTTGAACCACTTTAGGGTTGTTCATTTGCAACCTTTTAATACAAAGTTTCAACATCCTAAATGCAGACATGCATATCCAATGTCCTTTCTAAGGCTATGGGTTGTTTTAAAACCTTCGTCATTTTTACGTTTTTACTCAACCTGAATTGCCTGTCAGGTCAAGGGATCAGAAAAAGGTGAAATTCCGGTCGATCTTGGGCTATAATCCGAAATTTCAAAGTGATCAACTAGGTTTTCGCCAAATATTTCGACCAAACTGGAACAGTGGGTGTATGCGTTGGTTTGCTTCTTGCCATCTTGGTTTTAAAGATCACCTTGGTATGAACACACTTCGTTCATTGCTGCAATCTTCTAATTCGTATTTGGTTATTATTATTACATGCAACTCAACTTCACCCCTGGAGCCTTTCATAACCGTCAAAATATACCAAATCCTGGCGTGTAATGTTAGTGTTTTCAAAAACTCTTAACGGTTGATAATGTATAATGACGTGGAATGATACTTAATGTTCCAATAGAATCAAAATGACAACTCCTCTTCCAATATCTTTAGAATCCATCCTACAATAAGACTCAAGTCCCCTTTAATGCTAAAATTCAATTCAATCATATCGATGGCAGACTGTTCATAATTAAATGGTTTGTACTTCAAAAAGATAACAACTAGTCTAACAAACTGAAAGCCAAAAATCTCTTCCATAATTCATAATCGCCACTAACGGAATTTACTACCTACAAAACATTCTCATTAAAAACCCATAAATCTAAAAGTATCTCGTCGAGTGCAAGTTCCTGTTTTCTTTTCTTTTACAGCTTACAACGACGACGTCGAGTACCACTAAAAGTTGTAAAAACTTTTCGAAAAGTAATTTCAATCGTAACTTAATAGTCAATTAAATCCAAGTTAATATGCACATGCATTAAGCCTCTGCCGAGCCATCTCCAGCTCCACTCTAGATTTTAATATTCAAAAAGTGTACTTCAACGCGCATTCATACCCACATATGAGTACAGGTACCACCAACTACATATACCAACGCGACGATGACAAAACCTCCACTTTAGCCGTAGAGCGCTACCAAATTATCTTCCTTGAAAGTTTCTTGCCCCAAAAAGCTTTTAAGAAAACTTTTCGACGCCCCCCTTTTGGAAAACCGCACACAGCAACCATATCCGCAAATGAGAAACGATAAAGTTGATGGGCCAACCACTTCATCCATTGAAATCTGTTAATAAACAAAAACAGAAGTTTGCAATTAGATTATTTCAGGATCTCTCTATACACACACTAGCGGAAGGATATTTCGGCTACCCTTGCGCATACCTATACACCAACCAGCTGCACACAAATTTAATTAAGTAATCAAATCCATTAAAACGAACCCATCGTCGAGGAAGTACGAGTGTACCTTAAACATTTGCGTTGCATTTCTCTGTGCACATCTGTAAGGCATGCCTGAGGAAAAGTTGAGACTTAATGTGAAAAGGGATCAGTATACCAAGTTGACAGGCTCTTGCCGCACTCAGGTTGTTCATTTCGATTTGTATAGAGGACTCATTCCTTGGCCCGTTTACAGTGCATTATTCTAATAGGATTCTGGCAAATGGATTCGTTTGTATTTGCGAGCACAATAAATCTTTTGTTGTGTCAAAACCTCAAAACACCTCTAAGACAAGACGTCGGGCATATAGCCAGCACACGTCAAGAAAGATTCATTAGTTTGACACTTTGTGAATGAAGTTATATGAATGGACGTGTGAGGATGTGAGATTGGTATACCGGTTTACAGATGACTTCCTTTAATTGAAAGGATTGAAGTTTGGGATTTAAGGAGGTATTTCCTAATCGGTATCACATCGAAATCTCGGAATGGATGTTAACAGAAAGCTTATGTCTGGTGGGGGTTATCTATTATTTAAAGACTTACTCATCAAGCCTACAATAAGTTTAAATCTTCGTTCTATCGATCTCAATAATCCAAGAAATCAAACGGGGCCTTAAGAAATATACATAGACCCATGGAATGTAACCTTGGATATGGGGCAAAAGTTTATCCATACTGCCAGCAACTCCTACATCAAGCTCAAAGAAATATGGCCAAGGATGGCATCGGCTAGCCTCATTGTCGGTCCATACATTCACTCTATGAGAGTCAAATGATCGGTGGTGTATCAATTGAGGATTCAGTCTCTCAGTCTCAAGTCTCAGGGGATCAGTGTTCTAATAACAGATTGGTTACCTTCTTAAGTGGCGTCGCTCGAAAGCCCACAATATATTTCTACCTTCTTAACACCCACTCGGTACCGTAATGTACGACTGAGTTGACGATTCGTTAAATATTTGGACTTTTGAGATTCGACTCATTTTGTTCTAAAGAAAGAATGTAGCATAGATTCCAAGAACGTCATCGAATAGTCTCATTCGGTTGATGCTGATCCTGAGATAGATGTTCAAAGTTCAACCTTGTGGAACCATAATGTTGAAAATCTGCACGATAATGTTAAAAATCTGCACGATAATGTTGAAAATATGCGAGATAATTTTGAAAATCTGCACAATAATGTTCAAAATTTATTATATGCGGCTGCTGGGCTTGAATCCATAGATACTAGTAGGTGACGATATGTGTGTTGCAGAAACAATTCAATCGAATGCAGATAAAGTTGTCTTATGTGCGTCATTTTGTAGCGAGATGCCTCGTTTCTCTGTAGCTGCAGTGCAGATAATTGTTCCAGCATAAGATTGAACATAGCACATCCCCTTGTCGAAATATGATGTTTGCAGCCGTAACTGCATCTTTTGTCTGTCAGTGTGGAAATGTGTGTGCATTCTGCACGAATGTGTATGTCATTGTGTGGCTTTCCGAACGGCTAAGTTGAGATAAGCTTTTCTTGAGAATTGATACTACTCGGATGATTTGTCAGATCATCACGAGTGGAGCGCCAGTGAAAAATCATTTAGGTGTTGCTACGGCTGGGAATCGAACCCAGACCTTCTGCGCAGGAGTTCATCGCACTAACCATCGCGACACTGAGCCCGTCGCTGCAGCATCATGCTAGTCGTAATTTGGTTCGCCGTATACTATGCTTCGCTTGACATCAGCATGAACCCTATGAGTACTCTCGGTGTAATTTTACCTCCAAGTTCTCTTTCAAGCTGGTTCCTAGCCGTCGTGAACATCCGGCACTCCGTCAGGTCGTGCTCAGTATTCTGGAGGGTAGTACGGGTCATCCATTAAGCATCCATGCCCGAGAAAAACTGCGTCGGATAGAAAATTACTTCTCCATGTTTCCTACTTCCCCACCTATTCTTCTATGTCGTAGATGAGCGTATGCGTCCATCTTCCTTTGGTTGAATGATTTGCTCGCCCACTTGTATTGTCAGGTATTCTATATTTTTCCTGCCACTTATCAGCACTGCTTCCGCCTTGCGTTCTGCCAGTTCTAGACTTGCTCCTTGTAGCCATAACTTAACGTTTGTAATGGTCTAACTGCAGTTTCCTGACACCTTATCTAGTGTGTTTACTACTGTTGTGACTGCAGTGTCATAACCATATCCGAATATATCTACTCCGTTCCGCTTTAGTATTCTTAATACCACGTCATACATTATGTTCCATAGAACTGGGCTTAGCACTGAGGGACTCCTCCCGTGATTTTATACTTCTTTGGCCCTTCTTCAGTGTCATAATGTAGTGTCCTCTCACTAAGGTCGCTGCATATTATTTTCAGCAAGTGGTTTGGGATGTTCATGTTGTCTAACGCTCTTAAAATACAGCATCAGTCGGCTGTGTTGAATGCGTTTTTTATGCCTAGCTTTACGACGACATGGTACATTTCCCAATAATCTTTCCTAACCGCCCCTAAGGTCTTCGCTTCTTTCTTAATCCAAACTGTCCATTGAAGAGTCCATTGTTTCCTTCTGTGTATGGCTCCAGGCGTGTTCGAATTATTTTTTTCCGACTATTTTCCCGATATACCGATACAGTATTATTGGGGTCCACATCACCAACCCATGTGCACCCCTGTTTATTCCCATCTAGTGCCTTTCATGCATCTGTATGTTTTTGCAAATATGAGAAAATTGGAAGCATGGATTTCAGACTAATCCGTATGGTCATGAAAAAAGTACTTTTCTACATCTACATTTGCCAACATCTCACCCTGATGTGGTCAAGGATTTTTTATGGAAAACACTCCTACACGTCCATGTGTGAACCATCTGTTTACAGGTATTTGGATCGCTGCAATTAGTTCGATCCTTACCCACTTCGCTATCGTTGACTGCTATCGTTGACTGGAGTGGATGGTCTTTCAAAGTCAGGGCCCTCATTGCGTAAAGTGATTATCGTTTGACGATAACATTTCGACGGTACAGTAAGATCAATATTCGTTTTTGCTGTCGGCGATATCACTTTATTTGCTTCACTTAAAACCGTGATCGTCAAATCACAGACGATTATTGAGCGATTGCTCATGAGGTCTCGTCCACCGTCTGAGTGATAATCGTTTTCAAAGTTACGGAATGACCCCCCAGGATAATTCAGCATAAAGTTAAAAATGCAACTAATTTCAAGTATTTGTTAAGAATTTGAGGGTTTCTTCTAAAATTCCTTTGTCTGATATTAAGATCTCTTCTAGCTGAAGATGCTTGCATGTAAAGCTTTAAGGTTTCGAATAATTTCCGCAGTCTCACTGTTAGTTTCTCATTGCATAAGGCGTGATAACATAAGCTTTTCGTTTTACATTTGTCATTTGTTTGTAGATTGCCACCATGCAGGTTCAAACGTTAATTATGCCGGTTACTACCTTGTGGTAGTGGCGTAGTAAGTGGCGCTACAGTCCCGAATGAACCTGGGCCTCAACTAACATGCCTCTCCAATTAGCCCGGTCTTTAGTTAACTGCCTCCAGTTGAGCACTCCAAGTTGGTTGATGTCAATTTCTAGTTGTGCGCGCCACTTAAGGCGAGGTCTTCCTCTACTACGTCCGACGTCTGGCTGGGAATCGAAAACTGCTAGCCGGAGTATTGGTCTCCATTCGTTCTACATGTCCTAGCCATCTTAAACGACCAATGCTGAGTTTTTTGACTAGGGCCATGTCGATGTCCAGCATGTATAATTCTTGGTTGAATCTTCCTCTGCATAGCCCGTCAACCCAAACGGGACAGAAGATTTTTCAAATAATTTCCCTCTCAAATCGACCAAGGATTTCTTCATCCACTGACACAGTCCATACTTCAGATCCGTAGAGCAGGACTAGGATGATCAGGGTCTTATATAGGATCTCCTTAGTAGTTCGAGTGAGGGTTTTACTACTAAATTGCCTTCTTAGTTCGAAAAAACAGTGGTTGACAAGAGTAATTCTTCGTTTAATTTCTGAGGAGATGTTGTCAGAGTTAATATTGCCGTATATAGCTATCCATGAAAATATATTTTGGTTTCGTCCTCTATTTTTTAACTTCACCTACATGTATACATTTGAATTCCAGTAAAGTTTTCTGTCGAGTGGAGCGACGTTCTTGTGCTTTCAGTGAAATCCTATGCTACTTCTTTTGGGAGCACTGTTTTGCAAACCCTCCGTTTCAGCTTAAATGCCCGCTTCTGAATTGCCGGGTATTTTGTCTATCAAGACTTCTTAGGTTGAAGTCTGTGCTTTCTTTCTTTTTGCTTGTGCAGGATTTTCTTCTATACTTCAGGTTCGATACCTTTACCAAGCTTCCTTTTTTTTACGGTGGCATGACTTGCTCCTCTTTTGTCACCTCTTTTTGTTACTTGCAAGCTCATCATACCCCATTCATATTTTTGGATGTGCTTTGTAGCCTACTATGTATGGATTTGGATATCTCTGCAATACTTTTGCGATATTTCATCCACAACATTCGTTGTAGACTTTTGCTGTCTCTGGTTTACCAAGTGGTACCTAGGTCTCCTTATTCGTGACAGTCGAATTTTATTTTTGTTAGACAGTCGAGCTCTGAATTTGGCTACGACGAGCAAGTGGTCAGAGCATACTTTTGGACTTCTGAATGTATCTACATCCTGGATACTGGACGCGTACCTATGAACACGTTGTCGATGTTTGCCAATTTTTTTATATCTTCCATCATTTTCATTTTAAAATCTGGAGTGATCTATACTTTAATTCTGCATTTCTGCCAATTACAATCATCATCAGCGGGAGGTGGTAGTGCGAATTATAGGAACCAATATTGCATACATTTCCAGATATAAGCCACCCTAAAAGTTACCCCTAACAAAGTATCTAAATTGCATGGAATGTTGATTACCAGCTATGAAAATCCTTTCATCTCAACAACAATATACAATCATCTGGGTAAACAAGAAATCCCGAATGTAAATCATCTCGAAATTGGATTTTTCATTCGCAAAGCTTTCCCAGCGCTCCACATAATGTCGGCCATTAAAATAATTCACTTTTTACACCTTCTACGGTACACTAACCCAAGGATAAACCACGGCACACCCTCTGCACAGTAACTACACCTCCCGCCGCAGCAATGTTATGTCATCACAGTCATCCTTATTGTATGCATTTCCATCATGTTACAGGATCCAACTTTTCTTTTACTATCGCGGGTTCATAAGTTATCATTGTCATCCGCTCGTACATCACATTCGCGTTCTTCTCCTTCCCCGCCAGGACGACAATGACAAGCAATCGCAACAAAGTATAATTTTTTTTTTATTAATATTAACGACAATAAACACACATTTTTATGGATGAGATATTGCTTTTGCAGATTTCCGTTGCGTTAGGAAAATGTATATTAAAAGGAAACACTATAAATCTCGAATAAAAAAAACAGGATAGGAAAATAGAAACGAAATTATATTACTGGACACGTTTTCCTTTGGTCCATCTAATAAAAGTTTGATGGAAACTAAGGACTAACATAAGCCCGCCTTCGATACACCTCCTAGTGATTGTGTTTTTTTTGTGTATTTGGAGAAGGAGGAAATTAATTGAATGTGACTAAGAGTAATAAAATTGAGTGTGTGTGTGCTTCCTTTTGTACAAAGGACACAAAACAATAATAAAATGATTTTTCTATTGCCCATTCGCTTGACCCAGGAGTCAGTTTTTTTTCCGTCTGCTCGCAATGAATGGATTTCGTGTTTTATTGACGATTGATGACAACCCACTGGGATTCGTGTATTTTTTTTTTTGTTTTTCTAAGGGCGCGTTTTCTATAGGACGTGTTTTGCTTTAGGCAGAGTTCGTTATATGGTGGGTTGTTCTAGCAAGTCCTTGAAGTTTTAAATCGTAGAGACATTTTTTGATAGGTAATTTGGTAAAGGTTTTTTGTTAGATACTTGAAGATCTTTATACGTGTATAAACATTCTCTTCGTTTATATTGTTCAACAAGGACACAGACAACGCAATTCCAATTTTGTATCCACTGACCCAACATTTCTATCGATTTTGAGGTTTGTTTTACTTATGCGTCACACTTCAGCCGAGATCTGACGTCTAGCTAGGAATCGTAAACACTGGGATAGAGTTTAAATGTAAACTATAAATGTATTATCGCCTCTAGGCACGTCAGACCACTGTATTGTATCAGCTAATTTCTCGTACTCCAACCACATAGTTAAAGAGAAAATTCCTAAAAGAACTAGGCAATACGAGAAAGCCATCTGGGAAGCTCTAAACGGTTTCTTTAAGAACTTTAACAGGTCATTGTGTTTCCCCGATAGTGACTTAGATGCTACTGCTGAGGCGATCACTAACACCAACCTCCTGGGTATGAAATACTTGATCCCTCGCCGGGTAATGAGTATCAAACCGAAGATAAACGGGTGGTATGACTTGAGCTGTAAAGCGGCTGTTAGGTTTAAAGAGTTATGCTTTCGGTGATATAAATACAACAGAACTGAGGAAAACCGTTAAAAATGTAAACGATCCAGAAATGACTGGAATGCCCACATTAAGAAAGTCAAATTCTTCCACGACCAAAAGTTAAGGCAACAAATTTTACTATGTCCCAAAGGTAGTACAAACTTTTGGTCGTTTGTAAAAAAAACATTACGAATTCGACCTCATCTTCCATCCCAACGCTCATTTACAATGACATTCCCGCTGTCACCTCTCTACACAAAGGCAATCTGCTCGCTACTCATTTTGCAACCAATTCCACGCTTCCAGATTGTGCCCAGTCTCCCCCCGGACTAGAGAACGTAGCACATTCTATGGGACCAATCCACTTTCGTACTCGTACAGCCGCAAGAGTATTAATCGATCTTGACATACACAAATCGGCTGGTATCTCCCCCATAATTCTGAAGAGGTCAACGTTGGCAAAACCACTGCGTAAGCTTTTCTATCTGTCCTATTCATCAGGACTCCTTCCGAGTCAGTGGAAAACTGCATTTGTCCAGCCCGTCACCAAAAAAGGTGAATCTTCTTCTCTCTCCAACTACCGACCATTTGCACTTACCTCCCATCTTTCTAAGGTCATGGAAACACTGATAAACCGTCAGCTTATGAAATATCTTGAATTACGAAAACTTCTCAATGGCCAGCAAAACGGTTTTCGTAGCACTAGTGATTTGATGTCATATCTCACAGAAAAGTGGAAGCAATCAATCCACCTTGGTGGCAAAAACAGATCGTTGCATTCGTTGATATCGAGAGTCCTTTTATGGATTCCGTGTGCTGGACAGAGTGGCATTTCATTTAGTAACAAAGTCAATTCCCATCCCACCTTGGCGTAACATAACATCCCATCCCATCGTATTTCCTTGGTAGCAGTAATATCCGCTTAGTAGTAGCTTAGGGCTTCCGGAAATTGGGTGCTTGCAACTTTTTGATTGTGCATGGTCGTAAGCAATAAAGTCATTCCTTTCCGAAGCTCTTAGTTGCTATGTTGCACAACGTCTGAACCAGAAAACTTGTTCCAATTTATCAGACATAACCTTAGGACAAGAGGGCGCGATGGTTAGTGCGATGAACTGCCGCGCAGAAGGTCTGGGTTCGATTCCCAGCCGTAGCAACACCTAAATGATTTTTCACTGGCCCTTCTTTCGTATCAATTGTCAAGAATAGCTTATCTCGACTTAGCCGCTCTGAGTCGGCCGTGAACAGGAGGTCCCGCCATCGTGAAAGAAGTACACACTACACAAGCACACATGAATGGTTGTGAGAAAGCTAGGCCCTGGGTACTAACGAGCCTGTTGCGGCAAAAAATTGTATTATTTTCTGACGACCCCGGGGTCACGATAATTTTTAGTTTTTCGTCAATTTTTTTTAGATTTTCGAAATTTTTGATGACCCCGGGGTCCTGAAAAATTTCAATTTTTGATCACAATTTTAAATAATCTGAAATTTTCTGGCGACACCCGGGATCACGATTATTTTTAGATTTTCGTCAATTTTTTTTAGATTTTCGAAATTTTTGACGACCCCGGGGTCATGAAAAATTTTAATTTTTGATCCAAATATTTAAAAATCTCAAATTTTCCGGAGACAACTGGGTCACGATAGTTTTTAGTTTTTCATCAATATTTTTAAGATTTTCGACGACACCGACTATTTAAAAATCTCAAATTTTCTGACGACCCCGGGGTCGTTTTATTTAAGCTTAGGACAAGGGTCCGTCAGTTCCTACTACTTGTGCGCAGACGCTGGCCTTTTGTTTCTTCAATCGTATATTGCCTGTTGTTCGAATATGTCAAAGCAGCTCATGTGGGTCTTTCAATTCATTTTTTGATTCGGGGACCTTTCACCACCTGATGACTCCTTCTATAAGAGACTAGCAATTCTTCGCGGAGGTCTCTCTAAAATATTTAACGTGAATCTGCTCTTAAACATAGCTTTAGTACAAAGGTATGAATACCAAAGATATGGATTTCAAAACGGAAAAAAACTAAAGCTAATGCTTTCACTCATAAAAACTTTTTCTTCCACGCTACCAAGAGTTGGTCACTTCATCTAAATCCCTTCTTTGGTATATGCCATAGCTGACCATAGCTATCCATGGATCTTCCCCAATAAAAGCTATTGTATGCAACTTTATAACTGACAAACTTTATTTTTTTTATTTTTCGAGGATCTGCAAATTATGTTGATTTCATACATTGAAGACTTCGGCTTAAAAACAAACTGATATGATCCCATTAGGTTATTGGTGATTTCTGGGTTTACATATGTGTCCAGAGAAATTTGGTATATAGGGTAGAAAATGTATCTTTGCCTACAGAACAAGTGTAAACATTTTAAAAAATCCGCCCACTGCCACGCCCACTGCCACGCCCACTTTTTTGTCGTTGTTTTTGGCCAAACGTTAGGGAATTTTGAAAAGGTTCTGAACAACACATTTAGACAATCTTAGTATATATCGTCAATACAACGTTTTTTAATCACCCACTTTTTTTTGGGGCGTTTTTAATAAAAAAACATTTTTTGTTCAAATTTTAAAGAATTTAAAAAAAAAATCGATGCAAATCCTTTCATAATGTCAATATAAACTTTTCATCTTTTGATCATTTTAACCCACGCCCACTTTTTGGAGGCGTTTTCTTACAAAAACCATTTGTATACCAATATACCATAGTACCCTACCCCAAAGCATATGCCAAAGAAAAACGCCGTTTTTTTGTCGAACCAAAAACGATTTAGAATCCTTCCCCTATCATGGATCCGTTCCGAAAGAAAAATTATCCGATTTCTTACGAATCGGAGAAATTTGCGTCATGGTAATCGTTCCGATCAGTTCTTCGGAACAAAAATGTGTGTAATCAGTTCGTGACTTAGTGTATGGTCGTTGCTTACAAAGTCATCTTATGCTGCTGTATATATAGCATGCCTAGGAGGCAGTCATTTCCGGCAGTCTTTTTCAACATTAGTTTATGTATTGCTATCCTCATTTTATTTATGCCAGTCGGCTGGTAATGTGTTCTTACGTTGCCAATATTAAATGGATCGTTCTGCCCGACAGCAGGGATTAGAAATCATCACCATTCAACAATCCGGTGAAATAAACCTATCTTACTCTCAGTATTGACTGTGTCTCTACTTACTTTACAAAACGGGCTTCCGACTCCTTAAGTGTCACTGCCTGAGACAATGCTGCCTTCCATCCTAATCAATTCTGGGTACGTTACTTGCAGGTATTCAATACAAGCGTTCCGGCATTTGCAATCGCTTGGTTCTTAAACCATAGGTTCGGTTTTCCTTGTCGCCTCAAACCTAAAAGCTGGATCTGAAGATTCTCTTGGTTGGTCCATTATTGTTCATTCACTCGATGTGACTGAGCCCCGATACAGTCGACTTATTTATATCTTTTGTATTACATCCACATCTTGGTACTGTTCATAAAGTTTGCGGTTGCATCTTCTCCTCGCATACTGACTATCTCTAAACAACGAGTTTTGCCTGTTCATTTCGGCATTATAATTGGATTGGAACCTCTTTTTTATATTCTCGATCTCGGGGTTTCTTTGACCTATTTTTTCTTCGCGATACTCTTCCCCTTTGTTCGTTAAGCACATCTGCGACTTTTTCAACAGCTCTCGTCGTCGCATCCAGCTTTGCCTCAGGGGCCTTATCCTGGACTACAAGCTTTTTTTTAAGTAGGACATCCCAAGCACACCAGATGCAGCCTTTCTGATGGCTTATTGACATTGTCACTATCCATAATCGACATTTGGTACTTGAAAGCAAGGATTCATTAAGAGAATTAAGGAAATTGCCTACCGGAAAGAATTTTTGCGTTAAACTTTCGCAACATGGTAGAGTGTTGGATGTCCGCATTCTTTTCTTGACAGCAACATAATAAGCCTTATCGAGGTTAATATTAAACAGGTCAACGCTTAGTTTTGTTTACAACTGACATTTTTATAGGTGTACTTCTTGCAGGATGTACAGGAAATTTATGCTGAATCCGAGCGGCTGTGTTAAGATCAGCTTTTCATGAAAATTCATACTTATTACTTGGACTTGTCATATCATCGCGAAATAAGGAATATTGAATAACATTGTTTGGTGATCCTACGCCTACGAATCGAACCCAGACTCTTGGAGCAGCAGTTCATCAAATTAACTTAACATCTCCACTTAGCCCTGACATCGGGCAGCCTTCTGGTGGACAGTTCACGGCATATAGTTGTGCGATTATCGTATCCCCTTTAAGGCTGCCACGTGCCATTATTTGCCTTATGTCAGTTAATAATCAACCCAAAGCTTAGCCCCTGGGTGAAACCGTTGGAGCAAAGTGCCTTGATAATTCGCTCATTATGACCTATCATCTGAAAACGTTGTACTAGCTTAAATAAGATGTTCGCCAAGTCTTACTAAACTTTGGATGCATTCATTTATTTTGTTTGGAAAATGTTTTTGTACTGATAGCCGATATAAAATTAGTTCTTGATAGCAACATCCTTCTGTTGATGAGTAGATTTGCCATCCGGGTATTAAGCGTGATTTTGATCGGTAATTGGTAACGATATTCTATAACCAAGTTGACCTGTCGAGCATTACAGAGAATTTGCAAAAACAAATTCTGCTAACGCATGGCTCTAAGTCCCATTGTAGCTGCCGCAAAAGCACCCATCCACGACAAAGCCTACCCAAAAGTATGACTAAAAATACCTCCTAATCAAAATATAATTTCTTCCTTACAATCCATCGTACATATAGGTATATCCCTCGATAGATGAAACTTTTAAGAAATTCAATTTTCAATTTCATTGTTTAATACGAAATTGATGTGACTGCCCATTCTAGAGGAAACCTTAAAATCATACACAACTTGTAATGAACGGAACCCCCAAGGGATGTAAACTTCCCTCATCAACCGAAGATGGACATCTTGTTATTCCACATATCCTTATAACTTGCACACACATTCACGTATCGATATCACTTTCCTTAAACCAAATCAAATTACAAAACCAGAGACAATCCCCACTCCTGATGTACAATTGGCTTCATTTGTCTTAGAGGAAAAACTTTTCCAGTTGTGTGTCCCGCAAGTCCATTTTGCTATAAAATTCCATAACCAATTATATGACGTATGGTATATGGCAGGTATGTCCCCTCAGCATATGTATGTATGTACGTACCTTCGGGTTACCAAGGATTATTGAATCTTACAAGTTTAGAATTTGATCAGTCTTCCGTAAGAAGGAAATTTAAAACCACATGCCATTAGGACTCTCGTTTTTTTTGTGTCGTTGTCCTTGCCAAAGACATCTCTCACTCCTAATGTGGATGGACTCTATAGAAACCACTTAAAGATACGTGCAACTGGTATAAAGAGATCTTTTCTGGTTAACTGTACTGATTGACAATTACCGATGAAAAATAAGGCTCGAGTAGAGCTGAGATATAGAATTTTTGATGTGTTGTTGCCAATTGGATTTCGTATCTATAAGGAGGTGGTGTGGTAGTAATGGATGTGAGGAGGGGGGTTGAATTTCCTTAAGGCCTGTAAAAGTAAATCGGGCATAGTTCTATTGCGTCAATCCAAATTTTGTCAAAACATCATTCGACATCCAAACTTGCCTTCAACACGATGTAGATACATCTCTCTCTGAGTGACGACCTTATTACAATCACGTTAATACTCCCGGCGTATGTTGAGCATTAATTTTTGTTTATAGTTTGTCATAACTACAAATTACACTTAATCCCAATGACAGCACGATCAACGCAGGATACAGGAAACTCTTATTCCTTTCGACACATTTGCATGGGAAACAACACCATCCCATGCATCACACACATTCCATAAACACAAACGAAATGATTATGAATCTCAATTCGGCGGCCTCCAAAACTGTTTGCAAAACAAATAAAATTGTCATAAAAACAAACGACCTTTCGGCTACACAAAGCGCACACATTGACACTGTCAGGACAATCAAATCAACGCCAAACGTTGTAAAATGGCAGGAACAAGAGCATTAGGTGACTTTTTAAATATTACCTACTTCTGACGACCAAACCCACGACCGACGGCGGCGGCTACGAATCGACGTATGTCATCCCTCGACGCTCATATATGAATATAATTATAACTGTATTTGCCAGGGGAAGAGGAGTCGGAGTACACCTACCCCCTGTGGATTTTTGTTTCTGTGCGAATTCCATATGAATCCGAAATGTAGGAAAAAGTATCCGTTTATCTTTTATTTTGGTATCGTCTGTGGGGAGAGTGACGACGATGATGTGCATCAATCCGAGTCACATCTAGGACGAAACTTCATCGCGCTGATGTGCCAGAACTGATGAGTTTGATGCGTTTGACATACGCTCACATTGATTGCCCATAAATTACGAATTTATGATGACAGAAATGGTCGTTGCGTAATGCGCGCCAAAGATCCGCAAAAGGATACAGAGTGCTGGCTGTATTCCTTTTTGTGCTGGGAAGGCTCATAAAACTAATAAAATATGGTAGACGATGAATGCATCAGAGTTAATGGGCCAGTACGGATGGAAATGTTCACATAATAGGACAAAGCCTAGCGAACAATATGAAAATGTTTTGACGTTTTGAATGTCTTGAGGATGTGAGCGATGAACAATAGACGCACTTTGAATGCGGCTAATTGTGGTTATATTTGAGCTCTAGGAGTGTTATTGGAGTACTGCGAGCTAATTAGGTGTGGACTCCTGTTTTAACAGGAAAAGATTTGGATAGATTTTGAAAGTGATTTTGAGGCTATTGGGCTGTTTGTTGAGCTTGTTTATGTAGGTATGCAGATTGACAGATCCACCGGCATTGCCGGCAAGCTATTGCGAGCTCTAAATTATTAAACGCGATTAATTTTAAACCTACCTACTCAGGCAACTTACCATTATATTAGGGAAAATTGTATTGCAAATGGCATGGGTGGAATGTTAAAAAAATTAAATGATGAAATGACGCAGTGGATAGTTGGTTGGCCTTCTAACCACGGGATATCTTGTTCAAATTCCGATCGTTTTTTCACCTCCCCACCACTTGCAAAAGTCTGACAAATACCCATTAATATAACATCCAAGAGTACAATAGCTGTACCTATTAGGGAAGGAACTTATTACAATAAAATAACTTTTAGAAAATGGTCTCTCTGCACTCTCCAAATATACCGCCAGATCTGGTCTCTAGGCTAACCCTCGAAAAAACTGATTTGGTCATTTTCAGCAGAAATAACTTAGTCCCGCACATTGTTCTGCAAAACTTAACGGCGCGGCGCGCGGTAGCCTCAAGTTTGCAGAATCAGGCAAGTGCATAAGTCTGGTTTTGGATAAGAAACTGAACTGGAAAGCCAATATTCAAGAACTCGTAGAAAAGCCACCATAGCCTTTACACATGTAAAAAGGCAATCGGGAAGATATGGGGTATGCAACCACATAATACTCCCCTGTCTATGGTGTTAGTCTGGTTTACGGCTTTAGAAACAGCCTCCAACCGTCAATCTTCTGGGGAAATTTCAAATATCAGTTTGTATATGCATTAGAATAGCTCTAAGAACCACCCCCTCCGCAGCCCTAGATGCTATCCTACTTCTAGTGATCATAGATATTGGCAAATAAACCGCAGCCTGTGCAGTTGTGAGACTGAGAGTTTCGTTACAATGGACATCGTCTGAAGATGAACAGACAAAGATACTAAATCAGCTTACTACATTAGAGATAACACCGACCTCACCAACTCCCAACCCAACCCAACTCAATGTTGAGCATAACTACTAGTCAACCATTCCCAGTCGCCTCGAATATGTGTCGGATATTCCTTACCTTCTCTTCAGTTACCTAGACCTCTCCACTATAACTACATCTATAGGCGACTACTGCGTTGACAATCTAGACGACCTCAGAAACCTCCTCCTCCTCTTCATAGTTAGCTCGGAATGGTCAACTTCTCAGGATATTTAAGTTTACTCATCAACATGCATAGATTATGTATAGAGGCAATTTTTAGAGCCAAAGAACTTTTTTTTATATATAAAAAACAACAAATTCATTGGAATGACCAAAATGTTTTATGACATATGTTTTAAAATTATTATTGGCATATGACCTCTGCGACTGCGCCTTATCAACGCCATCCTGTCGGTCCAATTTAGCACCACTTTTTGAGCATACCCGGTCTTATTTCGTCAATAGTCCATCGAAGGTTAGATTCTTAATGATAAATGGTTGCTGGTTTATCAGCATAGACCAGATATCTAACGTACCCCCACAAAAAGTAGTCCAAAGGTGTCGAATCACACGAACGAGGTGGCCATTCAGAGGTCCAGTTCTTGAGATGATTCGTTCACCAAACGTTTGGCTAAACAAAGTCATGGTTGCACGCGCTGTATGGCATGTTGCGCCGGCTTGTTGGAACCATTTCTCCTCCACATGATTTCCAGTGACATGAGGAATAAAAGAATTACAAATCATTTGCCTGTAGCGTTCGCCATTTCGGGTTTGAAGACAAATGGGCCGATGACGACCTGGGCATGTAAACCGCACCAAACAGTGTTTTTTTGGGATGCGATGGAGTCTCAAGAGTCTCGTGAGGATTGTGCTCACTCCAAAAAGGACAATTCTGCTTGTTTACATACCCGTCAAGCCAAAAATAAGCCTCATGAAGATGATTTGACAATAAATATCTGGTTCAACTTCCTGTTGATTCTCATTCCATTCACATTTTCCATGTTTTGGGATGAACCCCAGCAACTAATTATACTGTACCTACTGCAGTTTTAAGTTGTTTGTAAACTTCTTAGCATCGTAAGAAAATCCCGCCTATAAATACCTATGGGAAAAAGTCTTTTATTACCGACTTGACAAGATTTAGAAGACTTCAGCCAAGCTGATGAGCAATATGATAACAAAAATTCATGGCGCAATAGACTCGTTAGTACTCAGAGCCTAGCTTTTTCTCATAGCCATTCGTGTATGCGTGTGTACTTCTTTGCACGATGGCAGGACCTCCTGTTTTATGCCGACTCCGAATGGCTAAGTTAAGATGATTTGTCAAGTCATCACGAGAGGAGGGTCAGGAATCAAACTCAGACCTTCTGCGACAGTTGATCGAACTTGCGCCACTGAGCCATGATCAGTATTACTGGTGATATAATTTTTAATGCATTTAAGCATTAAGTGAATGTTTTGAAAACATTCCTTAAGTCAAAATCTAGATCCATTGTGATGGCCTGAAATACTATATCATTACCTCTGGTTCGTTAAATGATGATATATGTTACAGTCACGGGATCTTCAAAAGGGTATTTCATTAGCGACTTAACCACTTCAAACTTTCAGTGTTAACGTACCTTTAAACCAATTTCCAATTGATGTTGCCGTGCCAGTGAGATTACGTTTTGCCCGAAGTGTGGAGCATAATCAGTCAATTTCAGGGCGTTCTCAAGAATTGGGCCTCTCCCAGATCAGATTGGCGAATTTTGCGTAAGGATCACCCTTACAAGATCAAGCTGACTTATGAACTAAGGCCACTTGATCATACGAAACAACGTACGTTCGGAATTGGGCTCGACATGATGAAAGAAAATGAAAAATTTCATAGCAGAATCGTATTCAGCGATGAAGAGCAAATTTTTTTCAAACGGCTTCAAGTCAATAAGCAAAATATGCGTCACTAGACAGGTGAGAACCCTCTTGAGCTTCATGAAACAGTACCTTTTCTGCAAAAAGTCACTGTTTGGTGCGGTTTTCATGCTGGCGTCATTGGACCGTTTTTTTCGTCGATGAAAATGACCGTCACGTTACGGTAAATAGTATTCGCACCAGAGACATGTTGGAACGTTATTTATTTCAGCAATTGCATGAATTGGACATCAGTGATATGTGGTTCCAACAAGACGGTGCCACAAGGCACATTGAGACTGCAACAATCAAGCTATTGTAGTCTCAGTTCGGTGAACGTGTTATCTCGAGAAACTGACCCGTCGATTGGCCGCCGACAACGTGTGATTTAACGTCTAAAGACTTTTTTATGGGGCTTTGCCAACGATCTGACGACATAAGAGGAGCTTAGAGCCAATTTTGAACGAGGAATAGCGCCGTATCTGTCGAAATGTGTGGCCGAGTCTTCGATGTTTGGGTTCCACGTATCGATCGCTGCATGCGTTCCTGTAGTGGACATATGAACGAAGTCGAATTCCATTGAAGCCAATAATATTTTTATGAAATAAGTCAAGTAGTTTGCATTTTATTTAAAAAGGAAGTTGCCAAGCCCTGAATGAAAGACGCTTTATGTTCCTTTGATATCATATTTCTAAGGTTCTTCTATCATATACCTCTAGTTACATTGTTTTTTCCTTGAGGTCGATGAAGTCCAGCAATTTGTCCAGTTGCTATTTTAGTCACAAGGGCCAACCTACTTGACATATGACCTTTGAAACTACTCTCAAGCTCAAGAAATAAATAATCAGACATGAGGAAACAAAGCATTTGAAGCTTGGTACAGTTTTATATGATCTAAGTGTGGTATGTTCTTATCCTATAATGCTCTTAAAAAAATATAAAGACTTCTTGTGTACCAAAGAGCCTAGACATTTCTCGCAGGTCGATCTTGATTTCAATTAAAATAATAATAATAATAATTTGAGCTTTGTTTCGTCTATACAATCACCATCTACATTTTTTACTACCTCTTCACAATAGTAGCCATAAATAACGATAAACACCAACTTCAACTCTGCCCTCTCTTTAAAAAAAAAAGCACTTAACATGGAACACAATCAAATTGTATCCTTCAACTACATAAATCTCATCCGATTTGAAATGGATTGCGTACTCTTAACACAGACCGCGGTTTTGGGATTTCAACGATTTTAAAATTTCTCGAAAAAAAAATCACTTAACGCTTTGCCACGGTAGCCGGCTGAATGCCTACCACCCGATCTGTGACCCGAAATTGCACGGGTCTGCCTGTATTCAAAACACATATGTCATTTGATTTCTCCCAAGGGTGAGCTTGGGAGTAGCATCCCTTTTCTGTAAAACGACGACGTCGACGACGTGTTCATCGGAATGGAAATATTTATGGATACGAACCGCACTTGGATCGTTACAAGGTCTCGTGTTCGCGAGGCGTTTTAAAGCTCAAACTCCACCACCACCCGCAGAAATATGCGGACTTGAAACGTCTTTTCATAAATAGCAACTTCCCTTTGGTATACTTTGGCGATAAATTAAAAGCCTCACTGATTATGTGCTCTGCGAATCAATTTCGTAAGTGAGATTTCGCATTCGCTTCTTTTGCACACGACATTAATTGATTTTTGCGATTTTAATTTGCTTTATTTCCGCCCCTTAAACTCCTGAAAGTGAACAAAAGTCGAAAGACCTGAGAGTATCAAAAAAAAAAGCCGCGCCACACAGCGTCCAAAAAGGAATAAAATGGCATTTGCAAATTAATGACGTGGATACCTCCATGAAGCTTAATGTTGATTAAAATGCTTTCAAAAAGTTCTAGCTGTGTATGCGTCGTCCTGGACATATCAAACAATGCTTTGTGCAAAAATAAAAATTTAAACGATTCCGCATTTCCCAATGCAAAAAAGGGAAGCCGACTAAAGCATCAGAATGACAAACGAAAAAAACAAAACGGTTTATATACGACCCATGACGACTTGAAATGCGCTGACATTTTTGTCCTTTTGTTTGACAGGTTTCCTATGCGAGGACAACCAACAACGATTTGCTCCTAAAGTCATTTATCGACGTCCAGTCTAGATGGCCGGCATGGACAAACATGTCAACATTTTAATTAAAAAAGGATACGGATGTTTGTCCGAATTGATAGACGCAGTAGAAGTGGTCGAGAGGTGGCACCACCGCGATGCGAAGAAGAAAAAAGGGTGCCAAAGTAATGAACTCGTTTCGGTTGAATGTTTCGGATGAAGGGTTGCGGCCAGGGGTGGCAGCGCGGTATCCCATTGTTTGGATCATTTTAATTTTATTTATTGTTTGGCCTTACAGATGGACGTGGTAAGTGTTGTGACGAACAATAGACCAAAAAGATGGGTGCCACAATGACCATGGTATTCAAATTAGATGAATTGCTATAGTCCTGTTCGTCCTGGAGAGAGCACATGCACATCATGTGTATATGTGCGGCATTCAGTTACTCGACATTTATTGTTTGAAAGCTATTACTCATTCCATGGTGAGAAATACGAGAAATGATTGCGTTACTTTGAAGTAGGAGGGTTTCGCACAAAATAAGGGAAACAAGTGCTTATCGATGGTGGAACAATATTAATTGATATTTGTTAGGCTGGAGGGGTTTTTTTCATGGTGGTGGGTTTTTTTTTTGGGATTTTTTAAGCTAACGAAATTATCTTATTCAGCTGGGCATCGGAAATTTGGGAATATTGTTAGAAAATAGAGGTTGTAAGGAAAGCTTTTGTCTTAGCATGGTTTCTTATCAAGAATACCAAAAATAGTATTCCTTAAGTTTATATACATCATTCTAGAGAAAATATTTAGCTTCCCTTCGTAGGTTCTGGTTTAACAAATCTTCTTCTAACTAGTATTTGGAAAATACTAAAAGTTCGTACCTAGAGGAAACTCAATTCAGCAATTTCTGTATGATCAGATCTCGAAAAGGCCTAATGAATTACATTTCCGAACCTGGTTAAAGTGTCATTTCGATTTGTTACTATTTTTGTGGTACTATAGAGCTTGAATTTAATATTTTAGTTAAGTTAGACAACTTTGGGAAGGCAGATGTAAGATTTTAAACTCAAATTAAAATTAAAATTCACCATTGAGCTTACTTGCATTTCTTGAAGTGGTAAACGTCTATGAAGAGTGTTTTGTTTTTAACTGAATGCAATTTTGTCAGTTGTCAAGTGATTTATTTTTAGTTTGGTTGGACATGAATAGACTGACGACTGACGCCTGAACAGTGCAAAATTGTGGTTCTGTTCGGAATTCGCGCACTACGTACATTTTACGGTCAACATAATCGTCCATCAGAGCAATTAATTCGATTATGTACGGAACGTTTTCCCATCACGTTTAGTCTAAATCAGACATGGGAGTAATGCATTACTACACAAATGAAATTGGAAACAGCATTAGCATTGAGTGAAAGTAATGCCAATGAAAAAAATTTCATTTGCATTGAGTAACACAATGCTAATGACATTTTTTTTTGCATTACCATTGAAAATGTTCAATGCAATCAATTTTCATTACCATTTTGCAATGCTAATGAAAAGTATGAAAACAATAAAGTACACCATTTTTTTTTAAATTTTTTTTTAAGATATTGGGACGATATACCATAATCATATGTAAGGCCAACAGAGCACTGCGACCCAAAAACATCGTTTGTGCTGTCCTCCATTTATTTGTTACTTTGCAATTTGACCCAACCCTGCATAGATCTCTGTTTGGAAAATGGAATCATTGTTTTCTAGTTCCATGGAGAGTTTGTAGTTGAAAGCAACGATTTCAGTTGCTGCTACAATGCACATTCCATTTTATTCCACTAGGTTCACACAGTTTATTAATAACTCAACAAACCTTGTGTTTCTTCTATAGTTGCATGAGGTTTTTTTTCAAAAAAAAAAAAAAAATAAATAAATAAATAAAAAATGCCTTATTTCTCAATGAAAATAGATTTCATTCAAAATAACTACTTTTCATTGGCATTAAAAAAGTCAATGCCAATGCAATTTTTTCCCATTAGCATTACAATTTTCAATGCTAATGAAATTTTTTTTCATTAGCATTGATTTTATCAATTTTATCAATTTTATCAATTGAGACATCGTTACGTCCACAAAAACTGACTGTTTGGTGTGCTTTAAGGGGGTGGTGGAATAATTGGTCCGTACTTCTTTAAAAAAAAACGATGCTGGCCAGAAAGTAACAGTCAATGGTGACCGCTATAAAGCCATGATTACTGTTTTTTTCGTTCATCAATTGAACAACCATGATGTGCAGTAGGCGTGATTTTAACAAGACGGCGGTCGCAACATGTCACACAGTTCGTGCCATAATTGATTTGTTGAAGGAAACGTTCGGTGAGCGCATAATTTCGCGTTTTGGTTCTGTGAATTGGCCTCCAAGATCGTGCGATTTAACGCCGCTTGACTATTTTCTGTGGGTAGTCTACGCCGATAAGCCGGAAACGATTGACCACTTGGAGGAAAATATTCGCCGCGTTATTGTCGATATACGGCCAAAAATGTTGGAAAAAATCATCGAAAATTGGACCTCCAGATTAGACTACGTCCGAACTAGTCGTGGCGGTCATGTGCCAGAAATTGTATTAAATTTCATATCAATTTAAAAAAATTATCTTTGTTTTATTCCATTTCAAAATTCTATAACTCTAAAACAATTCAACAATTTTTATTTTTTATTGATCTTAAAACTAACTTATATGCTAGACAAAAATTAATTAAAAAACTAGACTTATTTATATTTTAAACCAAGACAATTTTTTTTTTAAACTATAACACATCATGCAATCAATTCGACTCCTAATCCATGCTGTTAACAATTCTTGATGCTTAGTAAAAACCGACAAGAGCTATGTGCCGCAAGCTAGAGGTGGCAGAAGGATAATTGGGGTTTCTTTAAAATTTTTGAAGCTTAGACCATTCATATATTTCTGAGCATAATTCTGATTCATTGGAAAGTAAATGATATCATATGAACCCTCGTAAGCGGACCAGCGCCATCGCTTTTTTTTTTTTTTTTTTTTTTTTTTTTTTTTTTTTTTTTTTTTTTTTTTTTTTTTTTTTTTTTTTTTTTTATAATTTACCCACCTCAGGCTCACGAGTGTTACGTGAAGGCCAGTTTCGCTACCACTTCAAAAAATTCGATAACCATTATAGAACGAGTAGTCATTGAAGAGATTGCGAGATTACGATCTTGTGGTTTTCTAAGACTATCTGCAGAGAACCAGATAGAAAGTGGCACCCAACTGTTTGAGAGTGGCGCGGACAATAACCAGCTCTGACACTTATACTAATCTTGGAGCAAATGCTGATTTCAAATTAAGAAGAGACTTAACTAAGAGATTATCGGCTGAATAAATGTCAGAAATGTGGTTACACTTCACGCAGACCAGAAATGCGACGTTACAAACAAAAAAGTTACAGATCTATTCAAAACACGAGAATTACCCGAAGGTTCGAGCAGCACTTACAGGACTCTATCCAAAGACGTGCAATCTGCCTTGATTTGCGATTCTTTCTTACTTCAAATTTCCAACCTTTGGATCAGCGAAGCTAAACAGTTTATTACTGGTACCATAATGGCAGATATTCAAAAGGGAAATCATCCCTAAACATTTCCCCAAACCGACTCAAGTCTACAGGATATATTCATCTGCAAATGTTGGGTTCATTTTTCACCGTATCGCGGGTTCTGTTCTGGATAGAAGGACTGAATCCTTTGACTTTCTGGCATTCTGGTCCTTCCGGAGGGTTCGCATGTTCAAAATTGCAAAGTATCGTCAGGAAAATATCAGAACACTTCCTTGTTGTGCTGTTTGCTGTTGAGTAGTTCAGTTCCATTCAAAATCCATGAAAACGATAGCTTCGAATTTTGTGAATATTGAACGAGAGCAAGAAAATAATACGCTAGTATAGTGTTGATAAAAAACAAAGATTTTCATACATATTCCCATTCAAATTTCGCCAGTCGACATGTTTTTGAGAAGGCTGTTTACTGCGTTCTGAGTCAGATAAATTTGACGAGATCCTTTTCCGACAGAACATTCGTTTGTATGCCTTCGTTTAGGCATTATTTTGGTCACTTCTTGGCTGATTTTGAAATGTTAGCATTTGCGTTGCGTCGTCTCTGTTGATCTGTTTTTTTTGCCTCCAAAAGTGGGAAAGAAAAGTCTTCAGGCAACCCTAAAAATTATGTTATTATAGAACGATAACAAACACCATTAATTGTTACTGCTTGCTGCATTTTCGAAGTAAAATAGTCCGATAATGCCTCCAGCCCAAAAATCCGCACCAAACAGTCACGCGATGTGGATGCAAGTTAAGAAACCCAATCACAAAGCAATTGTAATTGTGATTCAAAAACTGACACGTTGCAAAACGGGAATGAGAGACTTCATCTCTCATATCACATACTATTGTAAACAAATAAACGATATCTTTCATATCGCATTTTAATTACAAATATGTTTATACTTCCATTGAATCTTGCGGATCGAATATTGCAAGATCAACACAATATTTATACTTCCATTGAATCTTGCGGATCGAATATTGCAAGATCAACACAAATATGTTTATACTTCCAGATTGAATAATGCAAGATCAACACAAATCAATCTTCAATTGATTATAAATACCCTTGAGGGTATTCAAATGAGTTAGTTCCAGGGTGGTCCTCAACCCAGCCGTTTGGCTTTTACGAGTTCCAGTGTGGTCCTCAACCCAGCCGTTTGGCTTTTACGAGTTCCAGTGTGGTCCTCAACATAGCCGTTTGGCTCTTACGTGTTCCAGTGTGATCCTCAACCCAGCCGTTTGGCTTTCGTAGTTCTAGTTTTTAAACTTGACCATTATAAAATATTTTTTATAAAATAATAAAATAAAGTTTTTTTTTAAACAAAGTGCCTGAGAATAAATTAATTTGCATTTGTCACTCAACAATAAATACTAAAGTCCAAATGATATCCAATTTAGACGATTAACAAAGCCTTCAAGGTGAAAATGAGCTTCATCACTGAAGATGTGTTTGTTCGAAAAATCAGCATCCACTTGTTATTCCAAAATGCATTCAACGAACTCTCTTCGCACTGCATGGTCAGAAGTCTTCAGTTCTTGAGTCAATTGATCTTTGTAAACACGAACTTTCAAGTCTTTCGTTAGAATTCGCTGTAGAGAAACGATTTATGACATGACACCCAGAATTTCTAAGATCACTAATTGATCCAGTCTCCCTGAGATTTTCAATTATCTTACAGTTGATGGTTTAAAATCACTGACTGCCAGAATTTGTACGAAAATTGCGGACAACAAAGAAAATGCGTTTTTCGTTGGTATAGCGCTCCATTTTTACTAACCCCGAACTGTCAGCTGTCCGTTGGTAACTCAGTACTATAAAATGGCGCGAAATTAAAATTTTGCGTAAAGAAGGTTTCGTTTATAACGAAATTTGACAAATTTAACAGTCGAACTTACTTTACACTGACTCCAATTTCTATTGCATTATGAAACGCCTGATATAAAACAATATGGTCAACAACCATTATTTCGCTCAATCAAATATTCTCAAATGTCAATTCAAATTTCATTATTTACTATTTTTCACAACTAAATATTTATTTAATTAAATTTTTTATAATTTGTTTTAACATTTATTTTTTTATAATATATTTTAACATTTATTTATGTTTTTTTTTTCAGAACTAATGGGTGGATACATTTTAAGGGTCGATGTTGAATGTGAACCACACCTAAACGTCAAGTAAACGTAAACCCTCTTGACCATTTCAAGCGTCGTCAATGGTCAACAAAAATAGTGCGTCCCTTACATTAATCGGTCGAAATTATTACCTCCCGGGTTCATTTAATTTCTTTGCAAAAAAAAGTCGTTGAAAGTAAAAGTCCGTCGTGAATAAAATCGTTATAATTTTAATTTTGCAAAGAAACGCGTCGGTAGTGATTGAGATTCGTAATAGTTGTACAAGGCGTGCCTTTGTTCCGTTAGTATGTCGTCTTTCTCAAAATCGAATATGTAGTGTATATTCACTGTTTTTCAAAATTGAAATCAGTGCAATCAATTTTAAAAATTGAAGTCCCTCGCGAAAAAATAAAGCTTCTCTGTTAATGCCTTCAAAGTGATAAGTGTCTAGTGGTTCTATATATATGAGACTTCATGCCCCTCCTAATATACATATGTTTGTGTTTTTTTAAGTGAGTGTTGTGCGCTATGGAAATCAAATCAAAACTGCCCTTCAAAAAGATTGGTAAGTCGATAACTTTATTTAACTTGTTGTGTGTTTTCTTAGGGTTTTCTTATTGGTCGAATTGTATCGGTTGATTCCTTTATTCACAGAGTTAAAAGTTAGTTATTTTATCTACTCGAAATGAGAACTCACAGATCACGTGGATTTTTAACAAATTAATAATATTTGTATCCTTTTATTAGATTTATTTTTGGACTGTGAATTATATTAATAATTTCAAATCGAATTTAAGGGTTGTCATAGCATAATTTTTGGGGTTGTATGTACATTCATTTTAAGGTTATTAAAGAATTCATTATTTTTTTTTTTTGAATAATGCGCCAAGTTTGAAAGTGGTAATTAAAACTATAAATAATGCTTACACATTTATAAAATAATAAAAGCAATCATAATATTATATACAAATATAATAGCTGCGCTACAATCTCCCCCTCTGGTCATGAGGTCGTCTCGATGAGTGTTCAAGTCAGTTTCGGTTTGGAGGACGTCCTCTCCTTCTTATGAATCCTATTGTTTTATATATTGTACACACTTTCCTCAAACTTGTATACACATTCCTCAAACTTGTATACAATTTCCAAGATGTTGTGTAGTTCTTTTAGGACAAGCAGTATTGTAGATTAGAAATTCGGATTATCAATACTGCTTCTGAGATCATGGGAAATATGTATCGGTGCTTGCAGTTCGTGTAAATGTAAGATAAGCGACTATCGAATTCTATTGCATCCATATCAGGGTTCTCACCCTGGACCGCAAATATTGCCAATTTAATTGTCCTTGCGTCCTCTTAATAAGCTGCGCGTATTTATGCCCAACTTATAGGGTGGGCAAAACATTCTCTCATTCATAGAAATCTTGGAATACGTTTCTTATTCGATTAATACCCAATTGCCATTACCTCCCTCGTCTGAGACATTTATGCTGCCTCCATTTCTCGAGCTTATACCTTAACAGCATTTTGGAAGTTTCTTTTTATGTAGCCTCCATACCCAAGCAACCTTGCGGATTTTCAGGTCCTCTATTATTTGGCCATTGTAGTCGTTGTTGCTTGGTCAGCCCGCTGCTATTAAATTATTTATTATTTTTTGTTTTGCCCTACAAAATGGCATTAGCTACATCTTCTAAGGTCTATCTTCGGTTTTGGGTGGGTCTTTCAAATTTTCTTTTGAGGGCTTTTAGTTTATTAAAACTTTTAAACTAGCTCCTTCTAACACCCTTCTTTATATTTTCATGTAACGGTGTATACATAATGTCTGTACAATGTACCTCTGTTATTAGTGGCTGGGGAATTTAGGCCAATAGTGATATTTTCGTATGTGGTAGTAGTGAGGTAGGAGTAACAACGGTTCTAACTCTAAGAAGGTCGACCTCTGACAAATGTTTGATTATCAATTGAATGATTGAAATTACAACAACAGCTTGTGTACAACAACACTATTTGGTTGGAATTATAGCTATTTCGGGCATTACCAAGTGTCCCCATCAGATTCCTTCTAATAGTGATGCTATTTGAACGTTTTCTGTTTAGTTATTGAAACGACTTATTCCGTACTCATGAATTAGCCCGTTGATTCACTCTTATTTTTTTTTTTTTTTTTTTAAACACAAGCTCAAGAGCACTGG
Source organism: Rhingia campestris (assembly GCA_932526625.1). Classification (NCBI taxonomy): domain Eukaryota; kingdom Metazoa; phylum Arthropoda; class Insecta; order Diptera; family Syrphidae; genus Rhingia; species Rhingia campestris. Next base: position 104,902,834 of record OW052184.1, on the reverse strand, counting down.
TCGTCGTGGTGCGTACTGATCTCTCATCATTCTTTTCGATGGCATTGGGCGAAGTACTTATTTCCATATAGATGCCCTTCCACCATATCGCTGCTTCATTCTTCAGAAGCAAGAGATGCTCAATCAGTGCATCCTCATCGCTATATATCTTCGTCCTTTATAACATTTTCGACACATTCGGCGTCAAATTCTCCATTAAACCGCTCCGTTCCATCACACAAAGTTTCTTTAAACCGCTATGTTCCTTCGGGAATGCTATGGACGTTGAAGTATTTGTTTGTTCCTCGTTGGTGGTAATTCTGCTGGTAGTACCTCTTCTTGCATTAGCCGCTAGCCTGTCAAACGTTCGCTTCATGCTTCTTGCCCTTCTACCCAAGCCTTGCCTGTCAGAGGTCTTAATGCTGCTGGTGCTAAGTGTTTTTCAAAAGATGGTAGGTCTTCTTGCTCATCCACGTTTCATCGAGCCTTTCCTGTTAGAGGTCTTACTGCTGTCTCCTGTCTCCTGTACTGACCCTTTCCTGTTAGAGGTCTTACTGCTGTCTCCTGTCTCCTGTACTGACCCTAGCCTAATGTCATCTTCTTCTTCCAGAAGTTGGTAGGACATCCTGCTCTTCCACGTTTCGCCCGAGATTTGACTGTCAGAGGTCCAACTGCTGCTGGTGCTCTCTACTGGGCTAAACCATGCCTAAAATAGTGGTCTTTTTGCTCTTCCACAAGAGCTTTGCCTGTCTTATGTGTTACTGCTGTTGGTGCTTAGCCTTGTAAAAACGGAATATCCGTATAATAGCTGCCCTACAATATTAATCTTTCGATACGAATATCAAAATTTTGTGGAGTTGAGTATCCTATACATTTAATGCACATACTTCCATTCGACAAAATTTTGCTAATCAAGATGGTGTATGCTTTTAAACATTTCACCTCCTACAGCTTTATGTAGCTTGACGTAAAGGCCGTAATTTCCGACAGCCTTGTTAATCTTTAACGTATACATTGCTTTTCTCCCTTCATTAAGGTAAGGTTGCTGGTAGATTTTTCTAGCCAACATTGAATGTTCGTGAAGGTTCATTGAAGGTTCGTTCTGCCTGACAGATGCAGGTTGTTCGTGATCGCCGTTACACATTTTGCAAAGGTCTTTTTTTTTTGTTCCAATACTTTGATTTTACTACAATTTTTCGTGCTCTATCTTGACATGATTTCGGGTATTTTTGAACAAAAACTTTCATAAATTAATCCTGAGTGGCATCCCTCAGGATACCCTGGTTCATTCCGCACTGTAGCGCCATATAAGTGAGCATCTCTACCGATGGCATGCTTTTTTGTCGACTTCTTGTCTATAAACTCCATAAAATTTTGTTCACCAACTCTTACTTTAGCGGTAGTTTGTAGACCTCATTCTTTGCTAAGAGCATCAGAATTTTTCCTCAAACCAATGGTTGAGTTGAACCAAGCATTTCAGTAGATGTTTTTTGACAATGCCGCCAATGGTATTCGCCATTAGATCTGTGATTGTAATCGAGGGATTGAGAGATACCTAGGCCTGTTATATATAGTCCCTGTTAGTTATAGTCCCTCAACATACTTTCTCATGTGATGTCTGTATTGTCCCCTCGAAAAAATTGTCCCAAATCGATGGTAGCTGTTCAAGAAATTTAAACTATCAAAGCAGAACGCCTGCCTGACAATTTCCTTCCGGATTTTGGCAGCGTATTCCAAGCGGAACTACTAGCTATCCCAGAGGCTCGCACGGTACTGGGGCGTGACACTACGAAAAAGCAAAATATTGCCGTCCTCATATATAATCAAGCAGCTATTAAGGCCATCAATTCGGCTACCATATACTCCAAGCTAGTACAGGAATGCCGGAACGAACTTGCCCACCTGGGGGAACGCTTCAGGGTCACATTTCTCTGGGTTCCAGGCAACAGTGACTTTGAAGGAAACGACGGCTCACTTGCGGCAAGGGTTCGTATCCCGCTTGGTGAGGTTAAGGGATAAATCCACACATACTTCCTGAAGAAGACTGTCTCCAATTGGAGAAGGTTAACAAATTTGTGTCATATCGAGGAAGATATGGCCTTCTTACGACAAGAACAGAACAAACGATTTTTTAAATTGGAACCCGCTCAGATATCGTAAGAATTACGGCGATAGTCACGGGGCACTGGCCAATTGACCATGCGGCCAAACTAGGGATCCCATACAACCCCCAATGCCGCAGTTGCAGGAACACAAATAAGAGAGAAACCTTCTCTTATTTCATCTGCAAATGTCCGTCACCAGCAAGAGTCAGATAGCGCGCATTAGCCCAACAATTCTTCGACAACCTTAGCGATACCTCGGGTAAAGGATACAAGATCTTATTCGTTTTCTAAACCTAACAGGCTGGATCTATAGACCGCCTGTATCACATCCACAACAAAGGTCAAACGAGTCGTGGTAACAATAAGGAACATAATTGCTACTTGGGTTCAAGCTGAACCGCCACCTGTGCCTACCTACCTACCTATGCCTGTCTATCGCAATATGTCGGTCTATTGCGGTCTATACATACAAAACTAAGAAATCCTAGTGGATTCCTATATTTGCCAGACGTTAGTTGAAATCACCCAGCACGATTCGAGGAGCTCGTAGAAATAGTCCTTAGAGATGTTAAAGATTCTTTTCGTTGAAGTGTAATTGGATTTTTTTTTGTGTTCTTACATTAAGGTTTGAACGCTTCTGTGTCCTCTTATAATTGTTATGAAACAAGGATAATTATGCCATTCAATGAGAAACTGCATATTTCAAGGCTTCTGAAAGTGTTCGGATAAGTAAATCACCAACCCAATCTCAACCCACTGCAACATGTTACTCTTGCAGACCTTACTTTACATGTAAATGCTTCCCTATCCAATTTCCAAAACAATTCCAGTGTTCTATAATATTCCATAAAATGTTTCATATGAAGCATTAAAAATTGTTCACCCCCATGCCAAAAAGTCTCTCATCATTCCATTTGTTTTAACGACCTTGTCAGACTGCTACTTAAATGTTTTCACAGCTATTCACCGGCATGTTGATGTATCCTGTCCACATGCAAATGTATAGTGCTATTTATTTCCCTGGCCATTTAGTTTGAGGAGGACACCACCTCACATATGGGCTGGACTCGACCGAACAGTGGTCCATGGACCCCAAATAGATTGGCATCGAGTGCATGACAAGCTCAATAAGTACTGCTAACCAACCGCTTAATGATAGTCTGAATTATTTTAAACAATACCGCCGGCATGGGAATGATCCTGTCAAGCAACTACCTACTTACATCATTCCAGTTACCATGTGTAACAGTTTCAAAAGTTTGTGCCATTTTGCAAATGAAAATAAAAATAAAATGTTACAGCGTCAGGATGCAGGATGCGCACTCAATGTCCAATCACACATTGTACTGGTTTGTATATTGGTTTCAGTATTTTTGGAAAGTACTCAAAAGCCATTCGGGATAATATCCCGAAACAGCAAATGGCTCAGCCTGGTTTAATGTTTTTTAATTTAATTTGCGTTCCGGGGCTATTTCAGTTCCGAAATGGCTGCACTTTAATGTACGGAACGAAACATAATTGCCGGTCCTTGATGTTGGCCTGTTGTTGGTTGCTGGGTGCTTTTTCTGTGAGTAGGTACTCTACTGTATGAGGACATGGTGTATGCAAATCACCGTCCATATACGCCTCGGTCATCACTGGCTGAACGAATATCCCCTTTGGAAGGCGCTCTTGCTTTTAATGGGGGGTACGAAGTGGTCATCAGAGTCGACAATGTGTGTGCGGAACACTGAATTGGAAGTTGTCAGGAACGTCACGGTGGCTTTTATGGCAGATAAACATTGAAATTTTATGCTGTCGGTTGGTCAGTGGTGGTGTTGAAATATGTTTTGGCCTGGCTATAGCCTGGCAAACTCTTGAGGTCGTAAAGTGCCGGTGGCTAAGTACTACTGTCTCACCGATTCGGATAAATATTGCAAAGGTATTGTTTGGTTTTTTTTTTTATTGATGAAGCAGGATATTTGATGAGGGATTGTGGAAGGGTTGAAAAAAAGCTGGATGTATGAATGAGAGGGAGTTTTAGTGTCATCGTTCAATATACTTTACCTGTTTGACATTATTTCTGTGTAAATTTCAGAGCCAACTACTTTGTTGGTTGTCTGTTTTAGATCCGTCTGATTTTCTTACCCTATATAGCTGTTTCTGTGAACTTTTCGTAACCGTTACGTTATTATTTTACAAAAGCCTCCAATCTAGAATTTCTAAGAATTTTAGCTTCTTTTTAGAATCCTAGAAGGGTTTAGCTAAAATGGGACGATGTTAGCATTTATCGGTTTGTTTGATATTTCCTTTTGCTCTTTTTTTTATATTATATGGCATTTTCGTTTTAAGGCCCTTTTAGTACATCAGAGGTCTGCTTAAAGTCGATTTTTTCTTTCTTTTTGAATTTTCTTGCACGAAACAAACATGTTTGTTGAGCTGGAATGTCTAGTGAGCGGGAAAGAACTACCCCCGTCCGACGAGTTTATCCGAGCAATCGCCGGGCAGTCGCGAGGGTGCCGAGCCCTTCTCTCCGGCATCGCAGATGCCTCCGTGGCCAATCATGACTCACAACAATGAAAAGAAAAGGTTCGGCTTTATCTGGGTTCACAGTCAAGCTACAGCCTCCTGTTCCACAGAGCAGCTTGTCTAAATCTTTGTTTTTTATTTTTAATAGATGCTGCGGGTATTTACCTATCACCCCACAGCCACGCTGAAACTTACGGTGATAACGCTACTACTGGCACCACTATCTCTAAAGGCCTGCTCAGAATGCATATCTGTAGCTTGTATCTTGCATCGCTGTCAAAAGAAACATAAATTTCTTGCATGAAGTTGCCCTCTATTCAACTTCAAGCTACAGATTCACGAAGATACAGATTGTGTAAGCGCTAGTGGGTTTGCCTTGTTTTTAACTTTTTACTCAGCTACAAGCATTAGCTACAGATACGCATTCTGGGCGGCCCTTTACTTGAGAATTTGACATTAGATGACCAGTAAGTCTTCTATCAGAGATGATTCGCCTGCAGTTGAGCAATTCAAGTTGGTTGAGATCAGTTACTACGTTTGCACTTCACTTAAGTCGGGTCTTCATCAACTGCGTCCGACTTCTGGCTGGAAATCGAAGACTGTCAGCCGGATTGTTGGAGTAGATTCGCTGTACATGTCCAAGCCATTTTGAACGTCTAATGTGGAGTTATTTTTTTTTTTTGACCAGGGCTATGTCGCTGTACAAGCTATTGAGTGAATCTTCGTCTGCATTACCCGTCAACGCAAACGGGATCAAAAATGTTCGCTCAAATTTACTACGAGAATTTTTTCATCCGCTTGTTACAGGCGGTTGGCAAGAGTAATTCTTCGATTGATTTCTGACTTGATGTCCTTGTCAGAGTTAATACCGGAGCATAGGTACACAAAGATCCTTACTACCTCAAGGTTGTATCTGCCAATAGTGATGTTATGTTCAATTCGACGATGTTGTATATTCTTTCTGATTCCTAGTTAAACTTGGTCTTGCCCTCATTTCTGCCGCTTCCTTCTCAGTACTAACAAGCGTGGCCATGACACACCGCTGATTCATACCGATATCGTCGGCGTATGCTAGTAGTTGCACCGATATTTTGAAAGATTGTGACCCTAATGCTTTGGCTCGGGAGTTTTGCGTAGTCTTCTCAAGAATGATGTTACAGAAGTCATAGATATTGCGTGTCGCATATTTCGGTTCGGTCCTTGTCGACGCTTATGGAATTCTTTACCGTCATGCTATACAGATATGTTTGGGGGTATACCAAAGTTAGGCATGACTCTGTATAGCTTGTTTATATAAATGCAGTCGTGTGCGCCTTGAAATCGATAAATATGTGATAGGCATAGATTAGGTTTTTTTTAAGGGGCTCTATCGATGTGTGCAGATTTGAACTGTTATGGACTTTCCTTCTAAAACCACATTCACTGATAAGGACCGATCAACTTAATGGTGAACGGTTTTAGGCGTTCACATATTAAGCCAGGTAGCACCTTGGAGACGATATTGATCATGCAGAGGTTCCATTCTTCAAGCATACTCTCTTAAAACCCATCAAAATCGTCGTTTTTTCGTAGAAGAGGTAGGTCATTGGATCATGAGTACATAACAACGCTAGCATTTGATTTACCTGTGTGATGAAGAGATATAAAATTGGGATATTTGCCAGCGCTTCATCCATTAAGATCTTATCCCCTTTGAAAACAAATAAGAACTTAACACAGCGGACTTGTTATTTAGATTAAAGTCCTTGCAAACCGTCATAATCAATAATACGTGCTTGACTTTCAAATGACTGAATTGAAATAAGGCTCTACACACCTCGCTCAAACCACAAAATTCTGTAAAATATCACAAACAATTTTACATCGGTCAATAGACAAAACTCCTATTTCACTCTTCATTTCAGCTCACTTCGCTTACATCCACCCCACCCCCGCGAAAGTCAATTTAAATTTACCCAGATTTACAATCGTCGGCAAATGGACTTAACAAACAAACCGAAACCACCTTTTACATCCAAAAGTACATGTATCTGTACATTGTTCGCAGCTATTTAACCGAGAAATCACCTAAACCAAAGTTGACAATAAGAAGTGCAAAGGCCGCACGCTAAATCCCCCTCCCACCCCATTGATCAAACGAAAGCGCAAAAGAAACGCATCGACCGAATGTAAACAGGAAAATATCCAAGTCCACTGAAGCTTAAGGACAAAGCCGGAAAGGAAACTAATATAAATAAAATTTCAATTACTCAACAATTAATTTTCTTGTGCAACCGACCAAGCGTTAAGACAACCATGTAATTCGATGAATTTCATTTAGAGCCCCACCGACCCCAACTCCGCACATCCGGTCTACGCGTTGTATAGCCTCTCCTTGGCGTTTTCTTGTTGTCATTGTTTGGGAAAACTTATTCCACTCTGATGTAGGTATAATGCGACAACGGCGGCGACACACACATTCGAAGATGCAAAGGCGATATAACTTGCTTCCTCCTTAGGAAAGCTGTCAAGTCTTGTGCGGGAAGAAAGTCGTCTTTGACGGGGGGCTAGGTATATGCGAACGTTTACTTATAGAATAATCTGACAAATTTTAGACTCGTAATTATAAGACACAGCCGAACGGATGAGATCACAATTCCTTGGAGAAACTTTCACCGTCTCTGGATTTGGAGGCAACAGAATTAGCTAGTTCGATACAGCAAGCACGCAGTTTCCCTTTAAAGGGGTTGAACATCAAGAGTGTTCGTGTAAATTTTGAAAATTAGGTTGGGGTTGGGTACCGGGTACAATAGATAACAAATATTTGCGACCAAGAAAGGATAATATTCGCATGGTGTATCGCATGCCTAATGACGTTAACACGTCCATGGTCTTAAGCAGCTATTTCCCAACACTTCCGACATTCGACCAAATAAATCCGAAACACGTTCGTGTGTACAGCGTGTGCTTATTTGCACAGGCATCATCACATATTCCTGGATTTCAATCCTAATTGTTATTGACATTGGTCAATACTTATACAAACATACACTACACACGGAGTAGGTATGCTTGTTGTGTTTGTTTGCCAGGATGCAATTAGTGGTTCATCTCGGAGCTTATTGTATTTGTTCGTTGAGCAGAAACTTAATTTTATTCTTAGACATTTGATCTGCACGGAGCAGAGCAGCTCCTCTTTGTGTAGGCGAATGATGACGGTTTGGGGGGGTCAATAAGCCTTTATTTGTGCAAGGTTGGTCAGTTTTCTTAAGGGCAAACAAATAGGGTAGCGCGCATTGGTCGAGCACGCAGTTTTATTGAAATCAGTTCGGTAGATAAAATGGGCTCTTTGTGTTGATGATTGATTGTCCTATGAAGTGACTATGGGAGGAAAGTGTCATGTACTTTCGACACGTGTCAGAGTTGAAGTTGGGAAGTTGAAAGGATTTAATTAAAAGCAAATACCATTGAGAATGTTGGCTTTTTAGTTTTTGGCATATTTTATAATTAGGTACCGATTTGAGGTTAAATTAGGACCTAGTAATGGTAGATTTGTCAATAAGTTCGAAATGTGGATACAAATGCGTCGCTGTGATTGGTGAACATGTGGACATTAAGATTTTCTAATAGCATTTTATTTATCGACATTATAAATATTTTATAATTAATTAATAATTAATTATATGTTTGGGATAATATTTTGTTCAGGGAAAGGCATTTCAAATGTGCAGTTGATTTAATTACAAAGGCTGATCCAACATATGGTGTAGAGCTGATCTATAGAAATGAAATATGTCACACAAATGTCAGTCAAATTAGGTATTTAAGTGCGTTTGGCAGTTTTTACATGTAAGAAATGTGTATTCAACGTAGTTGTTCTTTTTATTCCGATATAAAATATTTTAAATAAATTGATTCAGTTGCATTATAAAATACTTCAACATGCACGGCCACGGTGCGCGTGCTGTCGTACTTGCACGTACACTTCATTGCATCACCGCTGTAAGCAAAATGTTCGAAACCAGTAACGCTCATCGTTAGTCGCCTTTTTTTGCAGGACTTGCTGATCTATATCTGCAGGCATGTAACTAGTATGTTATACACTATTAAAAGCCTTTGAACTACGTACGTCGTCGTCATTTCGGTCAATGAATGATGGAAGAATCACAGCTCTGGATCGATCGGATATGTTAACGTATCTCTAACCGAATAAAACGCATGAAAAACAATCATTTCCCTAAATAAGGTCATTTATTTCGAACATGACAATGACAACTGCTTGATGGTTGGTTCTAGATAAGTATGATACCAGATCAATTTGCGCTAAAAGTTTGATCCAAGACAATTTTTTGTAACGGCCTGGGTAACAGCAAGTTTTACATTCCAGAATACCAAACATAGACATTTTTTCGAGCACTTGGATCCGGATTTGATCCACAGGATTCTCGAAAGACTGGGGATCGTTTTCGAAAAAGTCGTTCATAACTTCCAAACATGAATTAAGGTTTTGTTCGATCAAAGCTGAACCCTGAAAATGTCTACAGGCGTTCATCATCTCGAGTTTCTTTTATGATTCCGTGTTTCCAGGAGTATGCCTGTCAAGACAAAAGGTGGACAGATCTGACCAAAAATAACAATGGACTTCGCAACAGAAGAGTCCCGCCTCTTCTCACAGAAAAGTATGCTTTTCAAGTTCGGGGGTTCATCGACATAGTCGTGAACGATATGTATGTGAAACTAGTCCTCTTCAAGTGGATTCAGGAATACATCCCATGATTTAAAAATGCGATTCTTGTCTGTCCCGATGCAGGACGTGACGAACGTGTGACATCAATCGCCGATCGCTTTTATGTTGAATGTAGTTGCGAATGTAGTTGCATCCATGGTTCTTGTTGGTAAAGTCAAGGGCAAAATTGTCATTCTTGTTGACGATGTACATATATGCCACTGCCACACGGAACAACAATTGTTCCGGCAGCTGATGACATGTACAAAGGTCTCATGAAATTTATTGGATGTGGCTGAGTAAGGAGAAAGGTAGGGTACGGATAAGAGTCGGTGAAGTGAACATTCTCGCGAGTATATTGAACCTAGTTCCCACATAAAAGTGCAGCGGATTTCAACGTTCATCGGAAAGAATGGGCGAGTGCCTAGGACAGTCAAGCTTTAAGAACGAATGGTAAGAAGGTCGTCTATGGTCAAGGATTTCCGATTGGAGGGCCACATCGTTGCTAAATAAATATCAAATGAGAATGTCTGAATTGGTAAAGGGATGAGCTTATATAATGAAGGTCAGGTGTCAAAAGGATTCGATTTTAGGGAACAAGTTACAAATATAACTGGCAGTGCTTTACTGATATATTCCCCTTCTCGTTGATAAATTATGTCAATATCATTGCGGATCGACCAAACTATGCTCAGATTTAATTCATCGGCGATTTTCGCCTTACTACACTAAATCCCCAACAAAAAAAACTGATTTATAGGGATTGATTGTAGCAGGGAAGAAGCGAAAGACATTAATTTGTGTGGTTTTAATAGAGACGTTCGATTTGTGGCGACCCCACAATAAATCTCTCCACTTTAGGAACCATGCCTTGTGAACTGCAAACATGACGACTGCAGAAACGATGGCTGCTTCTTTACTGCGAGCATGGCTTCGAATTGACACCTGGCCGTCACTCTTTCTCTTTTTGATACCGTCGGTGACAGCGACCATGTATAGCTTAAATTAGGTATAATTGAAAAATTTACTTTTACGATCCGGAGTCTTGCGTTGTTCTTTCTTTACAAATTTCTCAGATCTATTGTAGCCTGAACCAGCATTTTAAGCCTTCATGTATTGATTTATGTAACACATAATGTTTTATAAAACTTCATGTCGCTACCAACTCATCTTAAAGTTGTAGAAAAATTTAAAAAGAAAGCAAAGTTGTTGATTTCGTCTCTTATATTTCACCAATATAGAGCTAGGCTTATGCACTCCGCTCATATATCTGCCAACACCATACAAAATATTAAAAATTTGGAACACGATAAATTTTAGCTTGCTGAGACTCTTAAAGTACATTTCTCCTGGAACTTTTTAACTTCCAAACCTTCTACATGCATTCACTAAAACTGCACATCAGTACTTCCCAAGGATTAATTCCAGCTCCAACAGTTGTAGATTTTTCAAACAATTGACTGTGATAATAAATTCCTCCCGTCCCCAACAACTCCTCAGATACATTACGATTTTTCTCAAGATACTTATATTATTAATGGCAATAGTTCCTCCATACATGATGTACACCAATTTCACACAAACACACTACCAACGCGAAAGGTCAGTTCCCATAAGTACGAAGCTCTGCTTATGGCGGCGGCGACAAAACTATTTTTGACCATTGTTTAGCGATGGAAGCGATTTTTATGTGTCTAGCTGATCGTATCGCCAAAAAGAACCAAACCAAGGCACTGTGCAGTAATTTCTCGTCCTTTCTTCGTTTGTGATTGTATATTTTGCGGTTTCGCAATCAGCCACATACTTCAGCCCTAATATACTTCACAAAGGAGAACGATTCGAGAATATAAATCCATGTCCTTATCTAAGTATCGTAATTTGTATTGCATGCAGTCTGTTTGCCTTGAATGTACTCTCGCCAGAATGGTATGGTTTATGCATTGATAGTTAATCGTACCCGGGGTCCCCCGGTGGTTAGTCCTGGGACAGCAGTTGCGACATGCAACTTTTCGGATTTTCACTTTGGTTACCTAAATAACGGTTTAAATGGTAATTATTTTGCCGCGCTGTTGTCCTTTTGTTGGAGTACGCTCACTCCGTAGGTGGGTGAATAATTGCGACTGATAAGGCTGGTAAGGGTAAATTTTTCAACAAATTGCTTTTATTGCGCTAATTTGAAGGGGTGTTGTGTGTCACGTAGTTTCTGCCGGACGTATGCATAATTGGCATCCGCAGAGAAGTGAGTTATTTAAGAGGGGGGTTTATTGGTTAAAAGGATAGTTTGGTATTAAACTTGTAATAAAGGATTTTATTGTTGGCGACCATGCTTCGTGCTTCAACAGTTCCCAGTGCTTTAACTGTGACACACATCAAATGTACTTAACCACCTTATACTCGTTTCTTGGGTGCCTTGGCCTAATGGTTAGCGCGTTGAATTCCCAAAAGCAATTCGCCTGCGACGATGATTTCTTTGTAATTTAAGATCTTCAGGAAAAAGCAGAAGCTTTAGGGACTGCTTTTCAAGCCAGGGTAAACAAAATACATACTAGTGGCGCAACAGGCTCGTTAGTACCCAGGGCCCATCTTTCTCACAACCATTCATGTGTGCGTGTGTACTTCTTGCACGATGGCGGAACCTCCTGTTTTCTGCAGACTCCGAATGGCTTAGTAGAGATAAGCTTTCTTGACAATTGATACTACTCGTATGATTTGTCAGATTATCCCGAGAGGAGGACCAGTGAATAATCAGTTTAGGTGTTGCTACGGATAGGAATAGAACCCAGACCTTCTGCGCGGCAGTTCATCACACTAACCGGAATGCGCGGGCATTAAGGAAATTGGGGAGAAGAAAAGAGGAGATACCGATGTGTGTTGGCTAATCAGGATGAACTGATTAGAATTCGTGGCATGGCGGGTATAACGGTTGAATTGTTGAAGGGGCGGAGCATTTGTTGTTGTAACAGTGGTAAAAGAGTTTAAGGCAGGAGACATTCCTACGATGTTCGAGCGAAACTATGGAGTTCGCTATGGTTGGATCTCCTAGCAATTTTATCGCACGCCTTTTTATCCTATTCATGGCCATGGCATGGCGAGTATTACGGTTGAATGTTTAAAGGGACGGATTGCAGCTAGCTATTTCGATTGTGCTTTTCCTGTTAAAATAGCGGTAAAAAAGTGTTAGACAGCAGATATTCCTACAATGTTCAATCAGACTAGAGTTTGCTACGGTTGGCTCTCCTATCCATTTTATCGCTCGATTTTGTATACTTTCCAGTGGGTGCAATGGTGTTTTTACTACACCTGATCAGATCTGGGCGAGGTACTCAAGTTTCAAGTACAGATATACGCTTTAAATATTGAGGCCAAAAGGGTGAAATATTTTTTTTGTGCATCGATAAAGGAAACCTAGACATATCGCTGCCATTTTAGTGACTTCGAATATGTGGTCGATCTAAAGAAGGTCGTTCCTAACACACATACCGAACATGGAATGTTTTTCGGTTTCGGCGATGCAAGTGCCATTCATGGATAATGGCTGTGAATTTTGGTTTCGCTTAGATGACAGAAGACAGCATTGTGTTTTGGAAGCATTAAATTTAACTATATTAGATCTACCCCATGCTGTCAAGATTGAAATTGGATTAGCTTAACATATCTTGCCGATCCAGTTCCACGTCCGAAGATGAAGGGCGTGGATTAGAGAACGAATATGAAAAGCTGTGTGTGCTGTCATCAGCAAAGGAACGTATTGGATAAAAAGTTGCAGACATGAGGTCATTAATTAAATTGAGAAAGAATGTCGGAGACAGAACCTAGCCTTGGGCAAAACCAGCATTTATTTTGTGAGTAGTAGACCTGAAAACGTCCAAAACAACTTGAATTGAACGTTTTGAGAGATAAATTCAAAGCCATAGATGAAAAGTTTCAACGTTTCCAAAAGCATTTTCGACAAAAGAGCTTGATGCCAAACCCTGTCAAATGTTTTTCAAATATCAAGGGCAACTATCTAATTTTCGCCACCGAGGTGAATAGATTGGTTCCACTTTTCGGTGAGATATGTCATCAAATCACCAGTGGGCCTGTTGCTACGAAAACTGTTTTTTTCGGTCATTTAGGAGTTCTCGTGATTCAAGATATTTTATAAGCTGACGGCTTATAAGCGTTTCCATGACCTTAGAAAGAAGGGAGGTAATTGGAGAGAGTAGAAAATTCGCCTTTTTTTGTGGACGGGCTGGGCAAATGCTTTTTCCCTAATACTCGGAAAGGGTCCCTATGAATCGGACAGATCGAAAAGTTTCGCAGTTGTTTTGCCAGCAAGGAAAAACACCTCTTCAGAATTATGGGGGATATACTGCAGATCGTCTTCGATCCTAGCAAAAAAGGTACAGCTGAACAATTAGCAGAAGCCATAAGCGACTGCAAGGGAGATATTACTGACATTCAAGAAATACGATGGTATGGGCCGATCAAAAGTAGGATAGAAAACTACTATGTTGCGAATTTGTAATAAGCGACCGGCTCTGGCAGGAATTCTTATGCTTCGAAGGCATTAGCAAATCCATTATAATAATCCACATCAACGCCAAATTCACCAACCTGCCTTATATACGCTCACGCTCCTATGGGCAAACTTTTAAGTTATAACCGACTCCCAAATTATTAATTTAAATCGTGCTGCGAGATTTTTACGCAAACGGTGGAAGAGAGGACATCTTTAATCTTATTTTCGAAAAACAGTGTTTTCCACTTATCTAAATACAAAAAATGCAGTCAGAAGAAAATCCTACAAGGCATTTCTGCAAATGGAGAATAGTCACTCCTTTTAAAAAGTTAACATCTGCAGACGCTTGTTTGTATTTTTAAATAGGACGTCTTGAGGTTCTTGAACCATCATTTTCATTTACATCTTAAATTCATAAAATCACATCTATATCATGTAATGCGCTCTTTATTTGCAATCCATTCAAAAATATTACAACATTCCCTTGCACAAAATTTAATTTTTTTCTTCAAAAGCCCCCCATCCACCCATCTCATTATGCAAAAAACCGTCTCCAACTATACCTTCTGCTGATCAAAGTCATCAGCATCTCGTTTTCCATTACCATTCTCGATATTCTTTGATACCACAATTTGCTTTGTCATCGGACGATTCTGTTGTGCCCAACAGATGAGATGAAATATGCCTTTTTACAACTTCTCCACAATGTCCTTTATTCGACTTCGATGACAAATAAAAACGAAACCAAACCCATCATCATATCATATAATCCAGCCGTCATTTGTTGAAATTCCCCTACAAACACCACAAGTCCCAGTGCGGATTGGCATTCAAAAGAAAGTCTTCCACACAGAACCGTCCGGGTATCATTACAAGGAATCAGTCTCTGGTAATTCCTTGTAAACATATCGTCTTCCTTCTCGAGACGATAACAATACTCGTAACTTACCGAAAAGTGAACAATATTCCCTTGTCGCGCAGGCACTCTCCTTAAAGGCTGAAAATTGAAAATCTCTCTCAGCTTAGTGTGAACGCTATATCGGTTATGGTGGCAAAACGACGAAGGGCGTCAAATTACCAAATCCAGCGTAGAGCAAGAGCGATAAAGTCTGTACACCGAACACAACCCTTTTGCTGCCGCAACACCCCTTTTTTGTTAAGGATAGCTGTTGGCCCGGAAGCCAGGAGTCTAATGATTGACATAGGGATTTCACGATTTCACAATGACACGACGAAAATTGACGAAGCGAGATTTTGCGGCGGACACATTGGGAGGGTTGCTTTTGCTAGTTTCGTAGATAATGGTTTTTGGGTGGATGGAGATGTCGAGTCGACAATAGAAGATACCAGTTGTTGTTAGCGTTGCTAGGGTGTCGCTACTGCGAAAGATGAATCAACTTGCCACCGAGGTGTATTCTAATCGCCTGATAATTCTGATTCTATTAATTTGGGGTATCTGGGTGTCTATCGTTGGCTTTTGGTTAAAAGGGTTCAATTTGCCACATTGAATCCTTATAGATTCCATAGGCGGAGAGCTGAACTGATGAACACGGCGCGGTTGAGGAGGTGTCACCCGGAGTGCAATTACCCAAAAGCGTCGAGTCATAATCAATTTTTTGTCGGTACTCACCGCGTTCACAGTCTAAATATGTGCGCATCTGTGTTTTACACTTTAATCCTGTCGAATGGAATATTTGGTGGAAATTCTAATCTGGGTGCACCATAAATGTTTACGATTATGCGTGTGATTTAGGATACTCTTTTGCGTTTGTATTGCAGAGCGCTGATCATAAATGTCAGATTTTACTATTTTTGAGATGGGGTATGGGAAGGATTACTAGACTTGTTTGGTTTTGAAATTGATGTTTGTGTGCCTTCAGGCTGTTTATATAAACGATGGAGTGTCAGGTTTATGTTATATGCCAGCTGCAACCAGTTTCGCTTATGAAGTTTAGGTCATTCTACAAAAAAACTTCACAAAATTGATATTAAATACTCCAATTATGATTTCAAAGACTGAGAAGGATTTGCCAGATAATATTTTTCCTTAGCCTATGATTTCATAACTTTCTTGTGCATACTGCATAGAATGTATCCCTTCTTACGAACACTACTCATGAGCCGATAGCACTCACAAATGAAATTTCAAACGCACATCTCTCTTAGGAAAATGTCACCTTTTACAAATGTATACTTCTTACTCCCAGACAGATAGATATAGGTTTATTTCAAATTGTTCCCGGATGTATTATTAATTGAGCTTTTTTGTCCTTAAGACAGATTTTTGGTAGTAGCCTTCGACGTAGTTGGGCTAATACTTTTTTTTCTAGTTTCACTGGAATTTGCGGTTCCAGCTTAGTTTTTCCTCTGCCATAGCAGATGTCTTGTTTTTTGTATTGTCATTGACATTGAATAATGGTAGAAAACTTTTTCAACTTCTTAACCCGAAACACACACAGTTACATGATGATGGATTAGGGCTTTTTCCTGATACCTTTGAAACAGAGGCTTCGAGGTTACCTACACGATGGATCAAAAGTTCCAAATAGGTCCGTGCAGCGGCATAATGTGTTAAGTCAACAATTTTTGACAGCTACACCTTGAATTTCTTCCAAAGTTGTCTGACGACCAATCGTTTTGGAATCCACCGGATATCTCGAAAGCAAACTGAGTTCCGATTGAAACTGACTTTGACCTCGACGGGACTAATAACCTTCTACCTCTCGACTATCAAATTGACACTGTAATTGTTGTGGACTTGTCCATAAAGAATAACGATTGCACCGGTCCTACTGTAAAAAAGTATAGGGTGGTCATCTCAAACGATCTGGAGATAATGTTGTCACCAAACATGTCCTCCAATATCTCGATGGTTTGTGACGCTATAGTCCGGAGTGATTTTGTTCCTCAACCAATATACCTGTCCAATAAGCACTGTCTAAACGGCCTCATGTTGCGCACTTCAAGTTGGTAGGTTGGTTTCTACTTCTAGGCGCCACATAAAAAGATGTCTTCCACTACCGCGTCTATCATCTGACTCGGAAGCGGAACCTCTTCGGGCTGTCATGGTATCCGTTCGGAGTGTAATTTTTTACGAAACGCAAATCCAATCGTAGACTGAATTTAGGTTCACAGTATCCGTATTGCGAAGGTGCATAACGCATGCACTTGACATCAGCAAAATCAGCTTGGTGAAATTCCGAGGAACGTCGGGTTTCTCATTCATCAACTCAACCAAGCGCTCATATTGTTTTGTGCTTGTTTTTTCATTCAAAAAAACAAGTCAACAAGAAATCCACAAAAACTTCAATAAAATTATTTTATTGCATTCATTTTGTTCACTTAAAAATATTTCCGTGACGAACAGATTTCGGAGACCATCGGAGGGAAATTCATGTGTGGCTGTCAAAAACAGATGTAAGAAATGCAACCCATCGCAATGAAACGTAGAGCGCTGATGTGCGATACGCTTTTTCGGAGAAATGCTACGAACAACTGATCGGAACGATTACCATTAAGCTAAATTATCCGATCCGTACAAAATCTGAGTGTTTTTCTTTCGGAACGGATACCATGATATGGCCGAATTTGATCAGATCTATGTAGCTGCACACGTAATAAAAAATCGAGTGTTGACACGCTAAAGCAGTTGACACGCTTAATAAGTGAAACTTTACTCTGCTTAATTTCTCCCTCTCTGTTTACCACCTCCATAGTGAATTCATTTCATTCGAGATGAGTTGACCTGACATATTGACAATTAATTGACTTAATTGGTGAAAAATGTATTTTGATAAGTTTTCAACCTTGTTCTACCGCACAAACTCGGTTGGAGAATTTCAACTATTTCTTACCCCGAAACTCAGTTTCCTCGCCTACAAAATCGGTCTTATGAAAGTTGAACTCATCGCATTCTCATACAATAACCAACAATACGCGGTGTTCCCAAGCGTTTCCATATATAAAGCACCAACCGCGACCGACACTGCTTGGTTTCAGTGATCAGATGACAAGCGATATTTTATTTGATCTCTTTTTCGTTTCATTAAATCAAATTCATAAAGTCCCAAAATAAGTTACGCTTCAAAAAGACAATCATACAAATATTGCAATTAGTCCCTTTTGCAAGATCTCCAGTGTGAAGATGTTCTTTTTTCATTGTAAGCACAAAATCCAACCCCTCATTTTTCGGGAAGACTCTTAAATATCTAAAAAAAAAACAGTCAAAAGGCAATCTTAGTTAAAAGTGCCTCTATACAACTCATAAATTAAATCTGAATAAATCATAAATCCCACCCGAATCAGACCACATACCAATTTTCATCTTCATCTTGCAGCCGCTCTCGTCCAATCTGTCCTTTTCAAAGTAAGAGGCGTTCCCGATATCTAGCATCTCACATACTCCAATTCCAAAAATACATCACCACTACCACTAATCACATCCACATAAAAAACAAATCAAATCTACCTGGTTGGATTCTAGCTTCAATTACGAACTCCAGACGTCAGACGCACATCTTCGCTAAAACACATTTATTACACCAAAATCAAATGCCATTTCAACATTCATGTTACCAAAGGTCGCATCCATATATGTAGCAACTTTCGTTTGATTTCTTACAACAATGGATATTGCTTTCCTGGACTCACCGATGAGTTTCATAATTTCATCTTGCTCACAGACAGACAACACACTTTCTTGGTGCACCAACGTCCTTTCTCCAACCAACATTCCAACACGAAAACATCCCTTTTATGCACACCAACGTACTTGTTGCCTTAGATGCAAGTCCACACATCTGTTGATTACACACGATCAAACAGCCACAACAACAGCCGTCCAAAAATAAGTTTCACTTCAAACAAACCTAGTAAACCAACAACACGCGATCACCAACATCAAGAAGCAGCGTCGGTTGTGGTTAGTACTTCGATGTGGTACCGGATCAAAACACCGTCATCGTGATGTTTTTATGTTTCATAAAATTAAATTCACACCGTTCCAAAAGAAGTTTCACTTCAAAAATATCTGGCATTAACGGTCACAAAATGGGACTTAAGCCCCCCTGCTCCTCATTCATTTGGGTTTATGAAGTTTTATTTTTGCTACAAAGAATTAGGACTCATCGCATATAAGTCTTATACTCTTGAACGTTCGTATAAGGTCGGCTGTGAGAAAACGTAGGTGCTGTTACTTTCAGGATTTGTACCAAGGACATCCATTTTATTAGTCCGACAGCTAAGAATAATATCGAATTGATTCGTTTTACCATACGTTTTTACCATTAGTTTTTAAAACGCTTTTACGTAATTTGTTCACATATATGAACCTTTAGAAAAAAACATATTTTTTTATATTTGAACTCCTCTGTCAGCCCATGGGCCATCTTCCTTTAAGAAATACAAAACGTTGTCCACTTCACCTCACCATCATATCTTTTTAAATATTCCTTATCTCGATAATGCAAAAACGGAAAAACCCTCATTTTCTGACAAATAATAGTCTTTTTCATTTATCCTCAGCTTTCCACCCATTTTAACCCCGCAAATTATTCGTCTACTTGAAACGGTTAATCTTTGATTATAAGACCCTTTCTTGAATTCGAAATAACAAACAGAAAACGCACCATCAACCCAAACACCGACCCGAATAGGGATGCAGAAAAAAAGGGTTGACTTTGATTATGGTTTTTGCGGATATCCACCCACTCTCACACTTTGACAGAGCCACGTGAAAGCAATGGGATGAAAAATATTTTCCTTTATTTTTTTTAACCCCGTTTTGAGATACGAAAAAAAAAAGAAAAATAATCAACGAATTAAAAGCAAATGAGCCGTCGTCGACGTCGTCTTCTTCGCTATTTTTTTTTGTTTAGTCCTGTTGAAAAGGATATTAAGCATTCTCTTCGGCAGCGCACATTTCTTTCTGTTTATTGTTATTCGCATTTTTTGTCTGTTTGTTGTATTTGTGTATTTTGTTGATGCTGTTTCCGTTTGCCCTTCTTTGATGTTGAAGATGTAATTTGTAAGAGTGCATAAGCTCTCTGTTTATAATTATTGTCCTTTTTCTCATTATGGTTGTGTTTTGGGGATTTTTCCGTTTTTTTTTTTGTTCGTTTTAATATTCTTGCGCTGCTCTAATTAAAAGTATGCGTCTCTAAATAATGCAGAACCTCTTCCGACAAATAGATCCCGTACTGCATCAAGGAAACAGAACGCAGCTAGTAATTAGGAAATTGTTGATTATTTGCATTTTTTTTTGTAAGTCTCATTTGGGGTTTCTGCAGTCTTAATTAACTTTTAATCCTGCGGAATTTTAAATATTGGATTTGAGTTAATTTGACTTGCTTTTGTGCATTTTGTTTTTTATTTGTAGTGGGGTATGGCAAAGTCTTTCAAGGATAGGATTGGAAAGTTTGTTAGTGTGTGCTTGCTTTAAGCCATACAAGGAACTATGATTGTGTGCCGTATCCGAGTGGCTGACTTTAAAAAAAAAGTATATTAAGTCAATTAACCAGCGGAAAAGCTACCTACCATTCACTTTTAGATGCCCTTTAAGTTGAAAGGAATGCTCCTCATGGCGTTGTGCATCCGTTATGTTGAACATGTACAAGGTGAGCCATAAATATTAAAAACCAATGCCGGTGCTGGGAAAGATCTAATTTCACCAATACATCATTGTGTCCAAGAACTTGATCTGAGTTCATTGACTTTTTGCAAGATTTAGCGCAAAGGTTTTACGTTTACAAGATTGAATTGTTGAAAGAATTGAACAGTTGCAAGTTAATTCCCTTTTTTGTTCAGGGATGTGGCTTACTTCTACATTGAGAGCAGAATTTTCTTGGGGTTTATGGGTTGGCAACATCATCATGTATTATTCATTTTCAAGATTCATGATAATCAGTATTGCACTGAATAGCGCCATGTATACAGTCATGATAAATTTCTCTTTTTTTTTTTTTAGATTGAAGGTGGTAGCATGCCCCCCCCACCCCCCCACACTGCGTATTTAAACTTAGCATACATCGAATTTCGCACCCAACTCAAATCCATTTAAATATCAGTGGGGCCAAGCTGCCCCTCTGCAACCCCCCTGCTTGGGCTCACTATTGTATTTGGGTTGTGTGCCAGTTCGAAGGCATGTAAAGGAAATTTTGAAAAGGAAATAGATAAGTCCCACGGGGGCTATTCCGTTGATAGGCTGGGGGGCACTTATTTTATGACTTATGACTACCTTGATTATGTGGATGCAGTGGACTATTGGTTTTAATCCTGAAATCACTGCCCGGTTTGTGAAAGTCAAACAAACATAAAGAGTATAAAACTGACATGAGAAGATAATCAAATTGTTATTCGGAGTCAGCGTAAAACAGGTGGTCCCATTATTTTTGTTTATTAAATTTTCTTAGGTGAGAGGAACCTATAACGCTCCAGGAGAGCCATGTTTTATTTTTTGCTGTTTTTGCTTGTTCTGTAACAAAAAGATATGAGAAGGCTACAAATCCGCTAATGCGGATCGTTTAATACCCTATCCAATCCCATCCCATTCCTTCTTTAAAAAAATATCCCCAAAATGTGGTATTTATGGCTATAAAGTATTGAAAATGACGTCACAACATATTGTTCAGACGGATTACCAAAACCTTATATTGTTTGACAAAAAACGACGTTTTTCTATTGCTTATGCCTTGGGGTAGGATATACAAATGGTTTTTGTAGGACAACGCTCCCAAAAAGTGCATTAAAAGTTTTTTTTTTTCGAAAATTTGGTCGAAAATTTTTTTTTACACTAAAAACGACCTCAAAAAAAAGCAAAAAACTTTATATAGACGAAATATAGAAATATAAGTTGAGATTGTCTACGAATTCTGTTCAGAGACTTTTTCAAAATTCCTAACCGCTGGACTAGAAATAAGGTTTTTCTATAAATTGTATTTGTCAAACTCTACGTCTTGTTGGTCGTTGAAATGCAACGAGTGTATGAATGATTTCCCTAAGCCCCTATGATTCAATAAATGCAAATCTTCGCCGTATCAAAGGTTGCAGGTTTGAAGTATGAGAAGAATCGTCTAAGGCGGATTGCATGTTTTTGGATAAATTTCAGTGAGTTCAGTGTATGTTTTGGTGTCGTTTCTCTGATATACAACAAACCTACAACAACACAGTCCTTTATTCTTACTTTACTACATGTCCATTAGAATAAGTGACTTCAAACCTAATCTGGTAAACCGGTGTTTTCACTAATGAATAACTCGAACGTTTACAACTTAATTTAAAATCTTCCATAAACAACTTGTTACATTCTTCATGGTCTCTCTGAGGAAAGCTGCTTGTAGAACTTTACTCCCCATTAAAGTTGAACATTATCCTCGAAATGAAAGGAATCCTTTCTGTTTTCTGTCTAATCACCCGACCATTAACATTAAAATCTATTTCTACGTTGGCTACGCCACACAATTCCTAACGCAGTTGCTCCCCTGAAGCGCGTTAAAAGACGCGAAAACTTTCAACTTATCTCTAAGTCCTTACATTTAATTAGGTAGCTCTACTCGAGCATTTTCGCGAACGCGATAGTAAAAGTCAAAAACTTTACACTCCATTGAAAGTTGTGTAAACTTTTGGCGCGCACAATGGACGAACTTTAATTGAATAGGTGTGCGAGAGAAAGTATGAATGCGAATGAATGGTTGGTCCTTTTTTTTGTCCTGCCAATTCAATTCACTTGTTATTGCTTCTTTAACACATACATACACCAGTTATAGTGTTGAAATCTCGATATCTCGGCGTCGTTGTTGCTGTCGTCTTCTTCATCGTTGTTGTTGTTGGTCACCCCCCATAAATTAAGTTACAACCCACATTAACATGACTGGAAGTAGTAGCCAAGTCTTACGTGCTTCACATTCGACAAATCCTATTATCTGGAAGAAAGATATAAAACTCCATCAAGATGCAATGGTCAATATACGTTGAAGGATATCCCTCCTAGCAGTGGTGGCAAATAAAATCGATGTCCATTCGTTGTCTCACTTCAGTGCGAAATGATGACGTTGATATAGGTTTGACATACGGTCACATTGATGGATCATAAATAACTTATGTATGAACGACCCCTCAGAAGGTTGCTAAGCTTTGTCACCCGAACTCAAGTGCAATGTTCGGAATTTTATCGGCTGTATGGTGTGTCGTAAAACTATGCGCTTGGAAGTAATGTCGGCTCAATGAAGTGTCTATTAATCCTGGCAGCAGGTTTCAGTGTCGGGACACTTGGACTGATTTATATGCATTCATCAATTAGCAGGACTATATGAACTCACTTCTTGCGCATTCATAATCTCGGGAAGTAATTAAAAGACCACCCTCTGCCCCACTCCCATCGTTAAATGGAGATATTCTAATTTAAATTAATATTCCTTAACAGTAATAACAATGCCGGCGTTGTTTTGACTTGACGTTCTGGTGGATGCACTCGCTGAAGGATATCGTAAAGTCAAGGTAGAAGCGTCATCAACTAGCAAAAGTAATGACATTTTTACTGCCCCATCATAAAAGCTGATACAAGAGATATAATACTTAAGGAGGACTGCTCGTTCTGTTTCGTGATGCTGGAAAGGACGAATGGACTCATATAATATTCCATTTCATTGTTGGTTGAAGCTTCAAATCCCTTGGGTGGTGTTTTTTGTTTTGCCCCATTATAAGTCTTAGGGTGTTGAGAAATCATGGCAAACGAATTCGGGATATTATGATTGCGTGTTGGAGGGGTATTTAATATTGCAACAACAATTATGAGGGAGGTTTAAGTTTACCAAGAAGTTTTGATGAAGTCGGAATGGAATTCAGGTTAAAAATGTTAAGGCTCAGGGGTAATTACGTAAAATGAATAATCGATGACTACGTGGATAGATTTATAAGCCTCCCTGTCATCTGACTGTCAGACAGTTTTTAAGATTATAACATTGACGCCTTATACTTTAAGGTCACTTTGCTTTGTACATAAATCTTAGGGTTGCTTTTCTCCTTCGGTATAGAAGAACTGTGGTATGAAGTGTTAGAATACCATAAATAGATTAGATTTCCTTTATTTTCGGATTTTTATAAGCATAAGCAGTTTCATCGCTAATGATATACTGGCTTAAGTCTAGCTACACTACTCTAATGAACGCAAATAAATGTGCTTCACCGGCAATTCTCCTGATAATCTAAAAAAAATCATTTGGGGGTGGTATTAATACCACAAACTGATTATTTTAGTCGTTCGGATTCGGTATAAAACTGTGTATCCGCCCAACTAACAATTCCGCTTCGATAAAGCACTATCGAAGCTATTTCGTTCATTCTCCGGTAGGTTCCCGATCTTTTCACTTATTTTTCCGATCTTTCCACATTTTTCCCGATCTTTTAACCTTAGTTTTTAAGCCTTCATTGGTAAGCTCTATACACTTCTCGGAAGCTTAAAAACAACCTTACAGAGGTTATACCACCATAACTTTTGTAATGCTTGTGAATTTTCCTGCATAATATCTTAAACAGGCTTCTACCCAAACAATTAACTGCAAAAATGTTCAACATCCGCGCACAAGTACTATATAAGGCCTATAGAAATAATTGCTTGTGAAAATTAATTTTTATTGCCTTATAGAAGCATAATTGCTAGTTGTGCGTCCATCGTGCAAGTAGCAGATGTATACGAAAATACTCTAGAAAATGTGGGAAGTATGCTGTAAACTGTAGTGGCTATCCTAGTAGAACAGAAATCATGTTGCATACCTCGAAGGCCAAATTTCCAAATATCTAGATGTAGAAACATGCCGTAAAAGATGGTCCCTTCAACCAAAGATGGCACTTTGGATGTACAACTTGGCATAGTTAGCCATCTATTTACATCTGAGGTACCAGTCTTGTATCCTTCTATGAGTAAGGGATATGATATCAACGGACTTTATACTGGCTCCTCTCTACATCTTCAATCGCGCGTTTTTTTCTTTCGGGTTATTTCCTGCTTCTCTACCTGTGCAGCTCATTTGTAGCTCCCGTCTCCACTTGTAGAACTGTCTTTTGGGCCTAATTTTTAAGAGGGTACACATCTAGATGAGACCATGCCCTACTGATGTTTATAATATGTACTGTGATTATTCAGCTACTGCCTGCAGCCTTCCATTCCATTCTTGTACATTGACTGCTCCAAAATAGATTTAAGTAGGTTCGGAACGGCTGATTATTCAGATCCAGATCATTTTGTCACCCTAAGGCTTCTTTCACACTATCCGGGATTTAGCCGTACGGCAAAAAGTCGTACGGTGTTGCCGTGAGTTGCCGTGGCAGTGGACGGCTTCTACTGCAAGTCACGGCAAAACCGTACGACTTTTTGCCGTATTGTTAAGTCCCGGATAATGTGAAATAAGCCTTACTCTATAGTTAGTAACTCGAGCTATTCGTGACGCATGATATGCGATTAGACACATCTATCGATCGAGGTATCCGTTCGGAAGAAAAATTTCTTCAAAATGTTCGAAATCGGAGAATTTCCTGCCAAGTTATCTGTTCCGATTGGTATTTCAGACAGATCTTTCCAAAAATTATAACGCACATGATCGCGCATCGGTGATATGCGTAAAGTCAAAAAATTTTGACAGCTATGCGGTGAAATTCCTCCGAAGTTTTCCGACACAGAATTTTTGCGATCGAACGCGATTGTGTGTTTTTTTATTTTATTCCGCAACGGATACCTCGAAAGAAAATTGATTTTCGATTTGAACTGACTTTCGTTTTGGAAATTGTTCCGAACGGATACCTCGTTTAGGGTGAATATCTCTATTTTATTTGACAGTTATGCTGCTGCTTCTATTAAATCTTATATTTGAACTTCGTCATCATCCAAACAATTTTTTTAAAGTTGGCACCAGTCCTAATTTTGGGAGGACAGTTGTAGGATGACCGTCCTCCAGAAAAATTAAAAACGTCGATTCGATTGAGAATATTTTTTGGTAGGTTTTTCACTTAAGGATTTCTTCACGTTCAGACGTTCTCTACCCGCTCTTGCTATTTTTGTATTTTTAGTTTGAGAAATTCTAGTCGGAGTGTACAGGACTCCAGTGGAAGTTCGAAAAAAACCGTTTTAATAGGGGTTCCCGTCCGTCCTAGCTCAGCATTCTCCATTAATGAAAATCACAGATACCATTAAAACATATGTGCGGTATCAGGATATATTTGGCCACGTTGAAAAGGACGGAAGGACTAACAGGGCATTGGCTCAGTTGGAATCATACTGCAAGACTGGTAAACGAATCTCACCCCATATCTCAGACTGTCGAAGCTAGATGTGGAACCGAGGAAAACTCCGTCCTATACACTATGCAAATGTCAATTTGGTATTAGAACGGCTACTGACCCCTAATAAGCGTCAAGGCCTAGTCATGGTGGTGGAACGCACGTTAAGTTATATCTTACCTTGCAATAAAATGTCAGGGCTACTAAGCTATATAGTATTCACCTTTCGTGTGAAGTTTATAATATACCAGCAGAGGAATTCTAAGCCCGCCTCTGATTGCACTGGTATGGTTTCGTTCGGTACGCTTGTGGTACTGATTTTATACATAAAATATAGGGCATATATACCGTTTTTGGTGTTCATGACAGCTTAAGGTTGAAAATCGAAAATATACCGACAATCACAGACAAAGACAAAAGCAGTAACATTTGCGTTAAGACTAGCGATCACACACGTAAATTTCTTAGACATGCCTTAATTTCATAGTCATGTTCAGCTCTTAAGACAATCTAGGCACCACTAACTAGAGTTTTTCTAATTTCCTTTGGTTAGGTTTGGCTTGATCAATTGACATAAAGAGGCAAAGTTGGTATTGGTAACACTTATAAATCTGCATGTAGATCCTTTGTTATTCTCTTCGGAAGGAAGATTCTTCTTGTACCTATAAGCAGTATACTTCAAGCTTGTAAATCTTATGGAAAAAAAATCTAAACTTACACATTAAACTTGCCATCCGCTGTTTCGACAGGCGATACTAAGTCTATGGTCCTCCCAGCTGTACTTTCCCACACTGAAGGATTGACCATATCAAAAGCGGATGGAGAAATCCATGGTTTTCAAGCCAAAAGATCATTGAACCAGGTGTACTTTACGACACTGAAGGATTACAGATTCATATACATATTTTTCTAACATCTATACAGGGTGATCAAATCCAGAGGTTTTTTTTAAATGCGAAATAACATAAAAATCAAATATATTGTGAAATCTTTTCTATTAATCTAAAAAACTATCTTTGCCATTCACTTTTTAAAGACGATCCGTTTCAAATGTTGGCCGCAACTTCGCCGTAGGTCGTACATGCGAACGTTCCAATTTTCGATGACGCGTTCGAGCCTATTTATCGGTATCTCGCGAATAACATGGGTAATGTTGGCCTCGAATGCCTTAATCGTAGCGGAATTATCTACAAACACCTTAGACTTTACGTAGCCTCAAAGGTAAAAGTCAAAACGGTATGATATCGCATGATTACTTGGCCCGAAGCGTGAAATTAATTGTTCACCGAAGCATTCTCTATTTCTCTCAATATGTCATTTGTTTCATAGGCTGTGTGGCAAGTAGCGCAGCGTTTTGTTGGAACCAAGTGTTGTCGAAATCTCGGATTTCAATTTCAGGCAAAAAATAGTTCGTTGTCATCGTCCAATAACGATACCCATTTACAGTAACCTTGGCAACAGCCTCTTTTTCGGAACAAATACAGACCGATGTTTCAACCGGCCCATAAAACACACCACACGGTTGTTTTGAGTGGTTGTAACTGCAGCTCTTGAACCTCTGCCGGTTGTTCTTCGGCATACGGCAATTTTGCTTATTGACGTATCCATTGAGGCAGAAATTGGACTCATCGCTGAACAAAATGTTGCTTGAAAACGGTGGATCTTCAGCAAGTGTCTCGAGAGCCCGTTTACTGAAACGTTGACGCAAAAGAAGGTTAGCCGGCTGCAATTCTTGCGTCGGCTGTATTTTGTATGCCTTCAAACCAAGATCTTTGTATAAAATCGCCCATGTTGTTCCATTTGACAGTCCAAGTTGTTGAGAAGGGCGATGAATCGATTCATTGCGATTTTCGCTTACATTATCAGCTACAGATGACTGCTGAATATAATACACATGGCATCTTGACACGATTCAAGCGCCATCTGTCAAAAAAAACCCTTTTGAAAAAATACTCCTCCTTTTAGGATACATTTGTACACGCTATCTAAATTTAACGTTCTTTTGTGCTATTCATCTACCCATCCTTGTGTATAACCAATAACATGCATCAAAATAGATGAAACCAACCGACATAACGCACTTTTGCAATACAAAATCGGTTTGGCACTGCATATATTTTCCAAAAAAATCCCCTCCTCACATATGATTTTTTCGAAGAAGGACTCTTTCTGACAGTGAAATATTCATGCCGCCAACAAAATTACTTCATATGGTAATGCGTATCTACAGACGGAATTGAGCAATTTCTATCATTTCCGCTTAGCAGAATACCATCATCGTATTCGGTATAAAAAAAACACTCCCATCCCCCACCCACGTCAACCACCCCACGGTACATATATAAACACATCATTCTCTCTTAATGTGATTATGTGTTTATCAAATGGGTCTTCATATGCACAAGCGTACGCACTTAATATTGATTTGCCTCTGCAAAAAGACAGTTCCACGCGATGACAGCACCGAACGCCGTCGAAGGTCCATATTTTTATGGGCATCAATTTTTTACGAAATATCGAATATTTATCAAGTTTTTTGCTGTTCGCATTTTTTGTTTGTATCTGCCACCGCCTCACATACTCTCTACACCGTTCAACCCAAAGAACCAGAACTTGACGAATTGTCCCGCCATTTATCAAGTAAATCGACGGAAATCAACAAACAAAACGCCGCTCCAGGGATGCTCTATACGATTCAATTGAATTTTGTCGGTGGCATTACGGTGGCAAAGGACGATGATTCGAAGCCATTCGAGTGGAAATAAAACAATTCCAAGGGATGACTGAGGCCAGAGGAGAAAAAACCCTCTTTAGCCTTGTCACATGTGAGACATCTATCAAACTAGCGAAAAATTGCCAAAGTTATACATATTCCCATCCCATCCACCAGCAGCGAAGTGAATAAGTTAATGTGCCATGCAGTGGCAGTGGCTTTTCCGCACAGACTGAGACGTTATCCTTGATAATGAATTTACTCAGATGTGGCCTACATTTAATGGAAACTAATGTGTTGCTGTCATCCACTTGTTTCATGATGGCATTTTATTTAGATGACATGTACCTGTCACCCTTAAAAGTCAAATGATGGTATATCGCCAGTTCATTGAATCTAATTAAGTTAATCGGAAGTGTTTTTCGCTTGAAACGGTTGAGATGTTTGTATCCTTTTTGGATGAATGTGGGATGGGGATATTTCTTGACCAAGAGCATTTGGATCTTGAGCAAGAATGGGGTGAAAATAGAGATACAATCTGTTCTGATTTACTATAAATTCTATATTTCCGTTGTTGTCTGATTTATCAACACATGCATGGCTTTTAAGCGTGTCTCAGCAATAGAAGTATTGATATTGGACATGCACTTAAGTGGAGTTGGTTACGACGACTTTATAAGCAAAATCCCATAAATACATACCTCCAACCATTCTCAAGATTTTTTTGTGTTCCAGTGTTTTGGGTATGGCCAATATGTGGACCTTTATAGCGAGACATTTGCAGATGAAATGGAAGAGGGTGTCTCCCTCATTTGTGTTCCCGCAACTGCGGCATTGAGGATTGTATGGGATCCCTAGTTTGGCGGCATGGTCTCCAATTAACCAGTTCCTCATGACAATCGCCGTAATTCTTGCGATATCTTGGCGGGGTCTTTTTATTAGATCGTTTGTTCTGTTTTTGTCGTAGGAGGGCCATACCGTCCTCGATATGACGCAATTTTTTAACCTTCTCCATTTGGAGTCGGCCTTTTTCAGGAAGTATGAGTGTAATTGTCCCTTAACCGCACCTAGCGGTATACGGACCCTTGCAGCAGGTGAGCCGTAAAAAGTGGAGCCTTGCCTGGCCAGCTCCTCTGCACGCTTGTTACCTTCAATGTTACTGTGACCTGGAACCCAGAGAAGTGTGACCCTGAAGCGTTCGATAAGGTGGGAAAGTTCATTCCGGCATCACTGTACCAGTTTGGAGGAGACGTTAGCCGAGTTGATGGCCATTAAGGCCGCTAGACTATCTATGAGAATAGCAATAATTTGCTATTATACGCCCCGTGCATGCAAGCCTCTCGGATAGCCAGTAGTTCCGCCTAAAATACGCTAGCAAAGTCCGGCAGGCGGTATATAACACTGATATTTTCAGTGATTAAGTTCTTTCACTGAGCTCTGGTAGGAAATCCTACGTGGAAGCCTTTCTTGAAGCTTGGTATATGTGTGGTCTGTTGAAAACGTGACCATACCGTTTGATAACGATTCCAAGATATTACTTTGTCCATACAGTATTGCATTCTAGCATCCTGACTCCTTGAGTCTTACTGAGCTGCATAAAGCGGTATCTTTAATGTGTAGGTCGAGAGGCAAGAGATGCAATAGCACAGCAAGGGCATCCGTTGTCGCCGACATTAGTGCGCCCGTGGTGCCTACCATACTAGTGATCCGTATGCGAGTGTTTCCTGGATAATTCTTGTTCCTAGCATGGAGACTATCCATTGGCTAATACCTAGCTCGATTAGAGATTCAAGAATAGCTCCCGTGAGGACGTTGTTGAAAGCTCCCTCTATATCTAAGAAGGAGGCTAGAGTGTATTCCTTATAGTGTAAGGATTTTTCGATTGTCCGCACTACCTTGTGGAGAGCTGTTTCCGTTGATCTGCCCTTGGGCTATACGTGCTGTGATTTGGAGGGCGAAGATTCTTCTAGAAAACTTGGCGTATGGATGTCTAGAACGCGCTCCAGGGTTTTTAGTACAAAGGAGGTTAGACTGATTGGTCTAAAGTCCTTCGCGGTCTCGTGGCCGCGTTTGCCTACCTTCGATAAAAAAAATACGACTCGAGCGCGTCTTTAATATTAAGCAGCTTCTAAAAATTGTATACATGCTTAAGTTAAGTTTGGGAAAACAGAAGCAGAACACAATTGTTCCGGATTGTTGAGATAACATAGGTCCATCACGGTTCCCCACCAAAAAATCCCAAAGGAGTCAAATCGCAGGTCCGAGACGGCCAGTTTACATCAACAAGATGATAGTGTGCAGATAACACAATTTGGGAATTTGGGGCACAAACGATCGATCGCGGCATGGGCTGTGTGGCATGGCGTGCAATTCTGTATGAACCAGAGGTCCCCCAAATACATGTGAAAAAGTCTGTTGTTCCCAGCCTCATTTTCGAAACAAAATGGTCCAATGATGCACCAGTCCACAATCCGCACCAAACTGTCACTCTCTATTGATGCATCGGCTTTTCGACAATAAAGTGTAGGTTTTGCGAGCCCTAGATGCGGTAAATTTGTTTGTTAACGTAGCCGCCGAGGTGGAATGCTACTCGTCAGAACACTTTTATCCCAAAATCGTTGTCCAATTCAAGCTGCTCTAAGGACCAAACTGCGAAGCGAAAACGAAGCGGATGGTCGTGCACCTTCAATTGCTGAGTCAATTGGACCTTGTAAGTGAATAATCCGAGATCTTTGTGCAGAATCCTCCTCAGGCTAGTGTGTGAAATGTTGAGCTGTTGAAATCGGTGAGTTTCTACAGCAGCCAAATTTTCTACTGTGCGCACCGTAAGTCGGCGGGGACCATAAGTGTTGTCCCCTAGCATACCAATCTTAAGAACTTTTTTCACTAGCTTTCGTACAGAAGGCGCGGTAAGTGCTTCATTTCGGCCTAAATTTTTTTTCAAATAAATGTTTGGGCTACACAGCACTCACTTTGGAAATAAGTTTTTAATATTTGCCAACGTTGTTAAAGCGTAAAGCGACTTATTTTGTTCCGCGAATGTATGATACTGACTTTCTGTCAAGATTGCGATCGGGAAACATTTCTCAGTGTTAAAATAACCTCTGATTTAAAAATAAACCACTAGATGGCCGCTCTCAAGGCCTTCTAACTAAACTTAATCTCCATAGTAAAGCTTAATATTAAGAAGGGACTATAAATCCGCAAAGTCCTGATTAAGTGAATTGTTAATCAGTCACCAAAATTCGGGGTGCTGCTTTTCGGTATTAGTTTTATATCAATCTGACTTTGCCGTGCCAAAGCGGAAGAGATCCAGAGCATTGCCGAATTACCCGTCGACGATCAGCCGCTCTTGACACGGTGGCGGTGGTAAATGCTAGGATACTGGTGAACTTCCCTTGACAGTTGATAAAAACGAATTCGTACATGGAAATAAAGTCCGATATAAGCGTGTTCTCCAGGTATTTTTCATTTAGGTATGCCATGAATATCAGTTCTTCGAATCAATAAGGAACATGGAATTTTGGGGGACACTGCATGCGTGCCAAAAAATTCTTTCGTATGCTTGCTTACTTCCTCTTCTTCCAAAATCTCTGCACATCCATGCAAATTGTCCACCTTTCCAAGAGAAATCCCAAAGAAACACTATTGAAGCGTTCTAAGCAACTCTGTTGCATTTATTACCCACCACTTAAAAGTCACCCTCCCATTGTGACAACAAAACGCACCAATTCGCCTAACAAAGTTGATTTACACATCTGCGTATCCGCACAACAAACATCTCAACTTAATCCTCAAGGAATCGTAATAAAATTGCTATCCATTTTTATGTCCACGATTCGTTTCGCCTAATAATCCTTCAGGTAGGCAAAAGTGTTATCCTAATGCAAACATCAGGGGTGCAAACTCCATTCACTGACATACACTCATCAAACGCAACAATGTAAATCACATTACAATGCAAATGCAGAATATACATTTCAATTGCGTCTATGCCCAAATTCTCATGACAAAATATTATCCTTCACACAATGAACGGCAACAATGTCGTCCTTCTGACAAAAAGTCAACCCTGACGGGTAGGCTGAGCAAACGATAACTTAGTCGAAATTATTGACAGTTTACTACCTGTCATTGTCTGCTTTAATTTTCCACATGCATACAAAAGGATTTCTTTCTTAAAGGATACACGCGCATTCATTTCTTATTCTCCTGCTAATCTGGAACAACCACCACCTCATCCCCCTTTGTGTTGGGTATTGTTTTTGTTATGAATGTCACTGTGTGACACGTCAGAGACACGTCACCAAAAGAAGGCAATAAAATCACTTAAAGATTTTATGTTGCGGCTAATAGTGGTTGAAAACTGGCGCAGTAGATCACTATCGCCATCACCACCACCGGAGAATCAAAGGAGGTACACAAACACATCACAGATCACAACTGCAAATAAATTAACAACTTAAGCGATGATTTACAGGGCTGCTCTATAAAACAGATTCCATGTTCCGTATTTCGTAGATACTCGTACATTGGCGCGTCGAAAACGGCAATATAGCCAGCTAATCTGGAGATTTATATGCAGAGAAGTTGATCAATAAAATCGAGGACAAAGGACATCCTCGTCTCTCTGGCGAATGGAAATGTTCGCTTTTTGGCGGTTTTTATTACCAGATTAGGAGACAAAGTGAAACTGTTTTCGAGGGTTTTGTGAACTGCTTCTGTGATTGACCATTGTCCATTTGATACGAGTGAGGATGTTGAGGACATGTAGCTAATAACTAAGAGTAACTTTGTTGCGGATGTAGTGTCGTCGCAATTTATATGGGAAAACTTTTAGGGCGATTGACAGAAAGAAGAGCGAACCAGAAATGGTTTATATTCGGCGGCGGCAAGATTGCGGTGAAAAATTTTACGATTCCTGTAATAAAAATTAAAATTTTGTTGCAATTTATGACCGACTTAATGTGTTACGTTGTATCGGCAAAGTCGGTGAAGAAAATGTGTGTGAAATATTCTTTTTTATGTTGCAATGTGGGAAACCATGGTGAGAATAAGAGAATGTGATATCACACATATTAGGGACGATTTTAACGGATATTAGAACTAGGAACGGTTAGCTGAGTGCGATTATGTCAAATATACTGTATATGGTGGTTGCCATTTTCAGACTAACTGGATTAGTTTATCACTAATGAAGATCTGTGAAGTAAATTCAAAGACAATAATAGTTAACTTGTCGCTTACCACGAAATGGCGCATTCCTGATGCGATTATGAAATTTTAAGACTAATTAGACCTCTCAATATGATCATACCCATGAAATAACTGGGGCTATATTTTATAAAACGAATATCGTTGAAATCACTTCGTTCTCGTTGAAATACGATTACATAAAACGAGTATCGATCTAGGCTTTACGATACTCGTTATTTCTTACGATTGACACTTGGCAGTCGTATAGCTTTCGTTTTCGTATTGTTTTGTCTGCAAGTGATTGTCCTCAGCTGTTAAAATGTAAGCAAAAACAAATAGAAATTAGAATTTTTTTTTATAATTTATAAATTTAATAGGCCACCAACACAAACAAAGCAAAAGGATTTGCTCACTGCGTTCATGGAACTCAATCCAGATCTCGCCAAAAATTATTTGCCAAATAACCAAGCAAAGGCCAAGTCAAATTACTTTGGAACCACTTGACACAACAACTCAATGCAAGTGGACCTCCAGAAAAACACAAGGAAATCTTGACCGGTTCCTCTTTGGTAGCCACCCTCTGCTAGAAATCGAAGAGTCGCACACAATTTCAACACATTTGGTATAGATGTTGATCTTGCACTCGGAAGTTGCGAATCAATCTTTCCCAGAACATAAACGAACGCCTTTATTTACTCGAAATAGTTTTTTAATTCTAAACTTAATTGTAATAAGTACATCAAGTATGGACGTATGGGTAAATGATTGCTTACGCTGAATTGGGAATGCTCATTGGTCTGAGTTATCCCTAATTCGTCTCCTTGAGATTAATGCTTCCTCCTCTTCGGAATCATCATCACTATCCAAAAATAAATCCCAATGAAAAAACATATTTACAGAATTTAATTATTCCCGATTTCACGACTTTTTGTTTACGTTATTCAATTTTTGACAGTCCTAAATAGGATTGAAGTTGGTTGCGCTTCAAAAATATGTTTTTTTTTTTCGTTTTCATATCGCACTTATCGTGACTATCGTTTACTTCTTTATCGTTTACTTCTTTATCGTTTACTTCTTTATCGTTTACTTTTTTATCGTTTACTTCTTTATCGTTTACTTCTTTATCGTTTACTTCTTTATCGTTTACTTCTTAATCGTTTACTTCTTTATCGTTTACTTCTTTATCGTTTACTTCTTTATCGTTTACTTCTTTATCGTTTACTTGCCGTTCGTTTCGTTTTATGTTCGCCTCTGAACATGATCATCTTCCCGTTTTTATTTTTTTCTCGTTATGAGCACCTATGTCATCGAGGGTCATGCAAAAAGACCAACATGCGCAAAGTCATATCTGTAGTACTTAGCTCTATCTTGGGTCCTATCCCTTTTCTAGTACTCAAATATACTTTATTTTGGCGGTCGAAATAAAGGGTTTTTACTGCAGGGTGTGTTCTCTCATGCTTACGCTCTCGATTTCTTTTGATGAAACAAGTTGTGCCACCACGCTAGCCTTCCCCTACCGTTCACTTTTTGTGTTAGAATTTCGTTTCATGTGAGTTTGCATTTACCCCGACGAGTCCAAAGAAGTTTCACTTCAAAAAAGCTTAACAACAACCAAAAGGCGATGTTAAAATCGTTTCAGGTAATTATAGCACCAATATAGGAAGAGAGAACACATTTAGCATTTTCGATGGAAAATATAGTCACTACGTCTTTTAACGGACTCAGGCTAATTCGATGGAAAACTGTATTCAGTATTTGATTTCCCCGCCTTGATATCCATTTGGGTTGTCCCTGGATCCACAAACAAATTGACCACATAGCGATGACTATGTGGACTAGCGATGCAAAAAAAAAATTCAAGTCGAAAGACTACACTTGCATGAGACTTTCCACAGTTTTGCATAACGCGCATTACATAATCCCTTAGGTTTTTCCATGTCGCCATCATCAAATTTTTAAGACCAGTTCCGATATTATCAATAAACAATAAGAACGGAAGGAACCAATGTGCGTGCTGAGTTTATCCAGAACACCAGCCAGACAGATTCCACCGTTGCACCATCTTGTTGGAACCACACGTCCTTCAGTCCCCAAAAATCTCATTATTCACTTGTATCGCTCATAAGTGACAGTAACCGTACCACCCATGGCGCCATCGGAAAAATTAGGCCCGATTACAAAGAAAAATAAATAGTCGGCATGCACGGACAATACAGGGCCTTAACCTAGCTTCTCCTCTAATTTGTGTGTGCAAAGTGATAGTTTTGGTACAAAGGAGAGGACCTTTAAAAAGCTTCTCATGGCAATTTTATACTGTCGAGTTTTAGCCAGACTTTCGCAAGTGGTAGAGAAAATAACCTAGGTGTTGTTACTATCGGGATTTGAACCAGTGACCCTGTATTAGTGGTTCAACACACTAACCTCTAGGCATAGCACCCACCACACGAAGACACCTCCTGCGTATATGAAATTATTCACTAGATCGTCTACATTCTGCATTTCTGATGCAACTTTCTCATAACCGCCCACTCCATCTAATCTAAAGCTCCCTACTACGATATTCGCGCCGATTCGTTGATTTTTTTGTCTTCGTTTACTGTAAAACCTATTTCGTTGCTACCATCCTAATTACAAATGCGACTGTGGAAACTCCTTGATTTTGACCAATAAGTTCATTATCATTGGCGCCATTGATGTGGTTGATGATTGGTTTCAGACGTTTCCATTTTGTTGAGTTAGGCCACTGATATCAGTATGGTATTCTAGTAGTTGCATAGATTTATTTAATTCTGTTGAGTCGTCCTCTTCAGAAAAGTCTTCAATTCACATGACAGTTAGTCACGTTACCTCTGTTGACGTATTGAACAATTCGCTAAGTTTCTAGACTACCTAAATAACGGGTGGTTAAATTTTAAGGGCCGATATTGAATGTGAACCACACCTAAACGCCAAGGTTTTTTCTGCATTTCAATTGACATTTCTCAATTTCAGACTAACTCACTGATTGGAGCCTACAAGGCTGTTGCCGAATGATTTGGAATACACATGAATGGTTGTGAGAATAATGTAAGCCCCTCTTTGTTTTCTTCCTAGCCTTTTGCGCCAATTACGCTTATTGCATTTTTTGTATCTGTTTGAAAAATTCCGAACATTATTTCTAGTGTAACACTTCACTCTACCCTAGATCCCGTACCTTTGTTGCTTTTTATACCTTTGTCGAGATAACGTCTTCAAAGTATAAGACTTGTAGTGCTGATTATGAATTTTCACCCAAATAGTCGCTGATTCTGCTCCCTAACTTCAACAGGGTATCTTATGCATTTATTATGAAGTGCAGCACAAACATTAGTTATTTGTGTTGCTTTTTCAGGTTTTTACTGAAGTTCCCTAGCTCGTAATACGTATCTGAACCTAGCTTTCGAAACACCAATTACTCTTTCAATTATATGTCTCCCCTGAGCAAGCTTTGTATTTAATCTTGATTGCGATGACCCTCCGTCAGCATATCTGTATGATACGGATAGCCACTGTCTCCTAAAAAAAAGTAGAAACGTTTTTTTAAAAAAAAAATAAAGAAAACTAGGATGATTATTATAAAAGTACATACCAAGAAAGCGAAAATCGCTGCGTCCATTTCGAAAATCGGCCGCGATTTTTGCTTTGAGGGCCGACATATTCTATATGTTTGAGTCATGGGAAGCACCAGGATGTTTAGCATCAATATATCTTAAATGATCACACACCTGAAAACGCAATCGAATAGGTATCTAATTTGCTTAAATATATATCAAAATAAATACGATCAGAGCGTTAAGGCTATAGAACCCATTTCTGTTGTAATATACAAGGTGGCGCAAAAATAACCTTCCGATGTTTTTTGGCTGTAATTTAAAAAAAAATGAAAAACTTTGATTCTTCTTGTGGATTATTTTTATTTGGTCTTTTTAATTTTTTTTACATCAAGTCGAGAATATGATGTCATGTAAATGGCCGCCGCCACAGTTGATTGTCATTTGAGCCCTTTTTATGGCATTTTCCATCACTTTGGCCAAAACTTCCGGCGATAGGTCCTCACATTCTTGACGGATATTGTCTTTAAGAGCTGCATGAGTATGAGGCTTGTTGATATAAGCCCGCGACTTCAAAAAGCCCCACAAAAAGAAGTCTGGAGCGGTCAAATCATCGCCAAAACGGGAGATTAGGCGCCCGGGAAATGCATACTTCAGCATATCGGTTGTGGCACGTGCAGTGTGTGCCGTTGCACCGTCCTGTTGGAACCACATGTTTTTCAATCCCAATTCATCAAGTTGCGACAAAAAGAACTCGTTGATCATTGCTCTGTAGCGCTCACCATTCACAGTAACCGTTTGGCCCGCGACGTCTTCGAAGAAAAAAGGTCCAGCGAAAACAGCACACCATACAGTGACTTTGAGCGGGTGTAATGGCTCTTCGTGGGCTACACGCGGATTTTCAGTGTCCCAGAAGCGTAAATTTTGCTTATTTACGTACCCGCTG
Source organism: Rhingia campestris (assembly GCA_932526625.1). Taxonomy (NCBI): domain Eukaryota; kingdom Metazoa; phylum Arthropoda; class Insecta; order Diptera; family Syrphidae; genus Rhingia; species Rhingia campestris. Next base: position 104,864,345 of record OW052184.1, on the reverse strand, counting down.
AGATGGAAATGGGCCTCATCACTCATGATTATTTTTGATGAAAAATCATCTTCCTCTGGGTGGTGATTAAGGATGGCTTGAGCGTATGTTAGACGCGATTGGCGGTCAGCAGCTTACAGCTGATGCACCGTCTGGACTTTGTACGGAAACATCTTCAAATCTTTACCAAAATTTCCTGCAAAGACCGTCGACTGATACCCATTTGCGTGCACGTCGTCTGGTCGATGTCGACGGCGCTTCCATGACATCTTCGGCTACAGCAACAATATTCTCTGCAGAACGGCTACTCCGGGGTCTGCCACGCCTGGCAGCATCTCGTGTTGTGCCAGTCTCTTCGAGGCGAGCGGCTAAACGTCGCACTGTTTCACCAGTAGGCGTTGGACGGCTAGGAAATCTGCGACGAAATTCACGTCACCGACCGATTATTGCTCAAATAAATAGTCACCAATATTCCGCGTTCTGGAGCAGTGTAGCGTAACATTGTTTATTAACGTGTATTTCGCATGTGTTTACTACACAAATGTCAAAACAGAACTGACATTAGGGGCCAATCGCAAAATTTATAGCATTTTCTGATAGGAGGATTACTCTTGCGCCACCTTGTATATATGTGTACCTCCATGGTTTGTTTTCACTTTTGTTTCATTTTATTTTCCGCGATAATTGTTGTTTATTTAATTCGATTGACACAGAATTAGCTGCACAGAATTAATACCACAAATGGCAGAATCACATGCATATGTTGGTAGATTACACCTCTTCAACCACTTAATTTTGGTTGAAAAATTGCTCTACAGTGACTCTCAAACTATGCTCCTTCCTCACCCGTCCAACCAAGCATACTCGTGTGCGAAGGCCCAATGTGTGTAATCCAAGCATCCTACTATATTTGAAATGCTACTTTTCTCATAGAAATATATTTTTGCTCTTCGTCCTTCATCCTCTGTGTATTGGAACTTTATCCATTTTGGACACTTTTTTTTAAAAACAAGCGATGCGTTGATTGTGCAATACCAAGGTTGTGAAGTCATTTCCCAAACTCAACTGGTAGTTGCCATGTGCACAGAATCTTAGCACTGTGGCTAGTTTTAAAATCTTTGGTACAGCTTGAATGTTTTTGCAGGGCTTCAATTTGTACTCAATTTCTTGAAAAAGATAAACAAATGCATCCTTCGATAGCCGAAAATTAAAAAAACAAAAAAAAAACAAAAAATTCAGTCGAGAACGTACAGATTAATTATTTTTCATCTGAAAATCGAAACCATTAAACATACATTTCACTTTCCTATTCCAAAGGATTGGATGCATTCCTTAAACTTCTTCGCATTCTAGCCATCTCAACAATATCTTTAATCTTCATCAAAAAAAGTTCAGTTAAAGTCATTTTGTACTTTGTTTTGAATTTTATTGAATTTTTGATTAATGATTTTTATTTACGCTTTTAAAAAAAAAAAAAACAAACATATGTCAGACATCCTTTCTCATTAAAAATAATAAAAATATTTTTTAAGCATTCACAGAAGCACAGTATTTTATCAATTCATTTTCACAATACCGTTTTTTTTTTCAATTGATAAATTTTATCAACAGTCAATCGATCGACAGTTGATCTTTGCAATAATAGTTAACTGACTGTCTGTCATGAGTGTACTTTCTAGAACGACAGGTTCTGCCATATTTAAGCTATAAGTACCTAATAGCCATGCAATTGTTACGCCAGGGCTTCGATATAATTTTTCTACATTTCATTGATCAGGAAAACGTTACGTATCCTTATAAATGCCGATAGACCGATCTCTATTTAGTTATTTTACGAAATCCTTACAACGATCCATGGTGTAAAAAAGTATTCCGTTAAAATCATTTTTTTTCCCTATTACATTAATATCCTTTCATAATCAAGAATTCCGTTGCCATACAAATGTTTGCAACTCCATCCACAGGAAGCGTATTAATACATCATCCCTGAAATAAGCTCATATTCGAAGGAACAATACAAAAGCCTCCCGCACTTGAATACCTCGCCTAGATCCAAATCCATGGAATTACTTTGTCGTACATTTGCTGAGCAACGCCAAATCCTTTGATGTTGTGATTTATGTGGCTCTTTTCTTTTGCACCAAGTAAAACGAAGACGAAAAAAATGTCCTTTTGTGTTGGCAAAAGAAATCTGTGAAAGCAGGAATATAACATTCCTCCCACCAATCGGCAGCACAGTAGGTAGGACAACAAATGATATTAAAAGACACACTACGATGTGTACCTCTATAGAGCTTGTCTAAGGATATTCCGTAATGAGCATTGTGATTGCTTATACGGATGTGTATGAATATACATATTGCTGATACAATATTTTATGATTACGATAGAGTAAGCTCGTAAAAGTAAACTTTATTTTTTTTCAGTTCAGTCCGGACATTCTTTGAACGTCTCTACGTTGTTGGTGTGTGTGTGTGGTTTTCAAACGGACCACATACTATCATACAGCACTTTGGTGACACAGAGTGTACATGCAACGGTTATAATAAGCTGCAGCTGTACAAGTAAGCGTGCAGAATGGATGCATTTTATACCTCAGAATATTGTACTCTGTGTATGCATTTCGTGACAAACGAGCATTTTATGGCTTCCGTTGACCCGGGTTATGTATCCCGAGAAGCGATTGCCCTTTTGGGCTATAAAATTAACTGTAAATATTTAATGGTGCTATGAAACACCTTCGCATAGATGTGCATGTCGTGCCAAGAGACACTGACGTTTACTCGCATGAATTTGCAAAACCGAAACCGCCGTACAAGAAAGGCACACCCTAAGGACACACATCTATCAAAACACTCTGCCTGGTTAAATAGACTGCAGTGTGGTCGTATGTGCACACAAAGAACATGATTTCATGTCATTTGAAAGTTGAAAGACGAAATTCCCATATGTGATCAGCTTTGCTTGTTCTAATCTAGTTAAACTGATATTCTAGCTTGCATGGGCATGCCAGCTATCCATACCCGTGTGGGAACACCATTTGCAAAAGTCTTAAATAAATTATGTGAAAATTGGAGAAATGCATGATGGAAGAGGATTTTAGTGATTTGTGGATGTTTACCGAAACGAAGGAGTTGCAAATTCGACAGGGGAATCAATTTGAAACGAATTGCTTTATGAATGAATGCAGTGGGGATGAGATGTTAGCACGATTGGTTGAGGAGGTTTGAGCTCTAGAGATTTATAACAAATTCGTGATGTTAATGTTTCTGCTTTTCTAAGAATTTTATGGGAAATGGTTATTTTTTGTCAATCCTAAGGGTTCGATATTGCTATGACGAACATTTATATACCACAGGTGTGTGTGCTTTCTAGAGGCCGAAATGGTTTTTCTTACTTTTGTAAAAATGCATACTATTTTTTTTAAACTTCCGATGATCTACTGTGAAGTGTAGTGGCCTGGCGGTTACTGTATTGGGCTACTTGGTTGGGTTTCCCATTTTTAAATTCTGAAAGTAACAACGCCCAAGTTTTTTTTTCACTCCCCATCTGTTGGGAAAGTCTGACAAAAACTCAAGAGTCTTGAGAAGCTTTATATATATACCGTTCGGAATCGGCGTTAAACTATAGGTCCCATCCTTTGTATGAAAATGAGTTGAGAGATAAATTAAGGCCCTGTATTGGGCGTTTTTCATTTTATTTTGGTGATCTCCAGCGGTGCCATCCCACCATCCCAAGATCATTCCAAGATTGTTCTATTCGATGGAGTTTAAGTAATGTTACGACTCAAACCACAGTGAAACAGTTGGTTCAAACAAATTCGGTTAAATAATGGCAACGCTGCTGAGAAAGCAAACAAAGTTCAAGAGGTATAAATGCCTGTAAATCCCAAATGTCAAGAATGTCCAAAACTTATACGGCCAAACGTCTAGCAACCAATGGGCCTTTGCAGCCCAAAGGTAGGTAATAAAACCCTTCGGTTTTAAGAATTGTACCATACAACAAGGTACAGTTATTTGCGCAATGATACTCCAGCTGTCAGCTTTCTGAATAAAACCTTTTTTTACGCTATAGGGGTTAAATCCTCAATGGATACTCTGTGAACCGTGCTACGAGTTATGCCAGCCTCCATGCTAGAACATGTATACGTGGCTAAAACACCCTTCTATTCTATTCTGTAAATCCCTACGGCATCGCCCGTCAAGGCATTCCTTCATAGGGTACGATTTGACATCATGTCTTTTCCTCTTATGGTCCTGGGTTTTCGCCTTCTTGTGATCTCGTCTGGTTTTTTCCGCAGCAGATCTTCCATTATATTTGCAATGATGCTGATGGAGGTTCCCAAGCTTCGTTTTTTTGATAGCATTTAGGATATTAGACTTCGCGTGCGTTTGCGTTTCTAGCAGCTTCATACTTTCGGCATTCCAGCAGCACGTGCTCTGCATTTTGGACTTTACCATCTCAATGACGACAGAATTGGTCATCAGCAAGCCTAAACCTGTGTAGGTATTCCCGGAAGCTTCCGTGTCCCCTTAGGAACTTTGGTAGGTGTTTTCTTATTTTCCTCTCTTCATCAGTAGTTTGTGCGTTCATCTTCCGTTTGGTGCCGTGTTCTATTGTCTTTGCTATACCATTTCAGCGGCTTTTCTAATGATAATTCTCTCTGTGTTTTCCTTACTGTTTGGACGCTGAGATTTTTACCTCCAGCCCGATAGGCTTTCTCCCCGCTATTGAATTCCCAGATACAGTTCATACTCTAAGCGATCCTCTTCTGTGCATAGAGTTAATCCTTCCCATGTATCACTAAGTACATGTGGTCAGGGCCTATATGGGGTGTGCGTACATGAGTATTGATTTGCTTACGGTTGCAAGCAGATTTCTTTTTGGCTGCCTTAATCCTCCAATATTCGGCATAAGCCTTGAAAAACCGGCCGGCGACTGCTCGGCTGGCTTTTTTTTACTTGTTTGCCGTAGTTGTTATCTGAAGTTTAGTCTGTGGTCTAGGAGCACTCGTAGGTATTTTATGTAGGGCTTCGGCTCGATTGTGTGCTCGTCCACTTTTAGTCATAAGCGCTCAACTATTTTACAGCTGCTTATGAAACCGGCCCCTTTTTTTGGTCCGCCAGTTTCAACCCTGATTAGCTAAGCTATATCTTTACAAATTGTATAGTTTTGTTGCAGTGATCCGTCATTTCCTCTATGGTTTTGGCCACTATTCCCTCGTATATAATATTCCATAGAGCTCTGATCGCAGAACTCACCCCTTTGGAACTCCTCCTGTTATTTCGCATTCCAAGGTGCCAGGTTATCCTCAGTCTCTTTACAAACTTAAGAACGGATAACAATCTCTTGCATCGCAAAAATGTCGTTTCGTTTGATTGTAACCAGGGAACGAATTATGTTGATCTTGCCGTTTGTTGCCCTTTTTACCAACATTGCCTTTTTCTGCCTTTTTGGTCATATTTATCAGTTTAGGCCCAGCTGACGTATATCCAGACCAATTTTGGGTTGCTTAGTGGACCCGAAAGAGCATATATTCAAAAGTTTGCAAAACACAGTTGATTTCAAGTGTTCTGTTTTTATTTGAAGCCCGATAATTGATATTTTAAATATTTTGAAGGGGGTCGATGAGCAAGTGCAAAAGGCAAATGAACCAGTTGCTGAAGCTGCGGGGAAAAAGTTCAACGCCGTCTTTTCTGCAAATAAAGGACTCAAAATCACCAGAGAAATAAACAATGTTGTAAATGGCGCTGAGAACTAAAAATTACCAACAATTTATGCAGTCGACGACGTCTTCTAACTGGTTTTCTCTCGTTTCTGCCCACATGGAGATGTCCTTCAGCTATTTCAAAGCTCTCCTTAGGGACAAACGCAGGCGTTTGTAGCCAGAAAATCGTTTATGGTTGTACAGTGTTATTATAATGCTTGGAACTTTTTTTCTTTTAAGCCAACAAAATCCGTTTCCTGATTATAACATACACGAATCCACTGGTCCAGGTAATATCTTCGTCCACTTCATTCTGAAAAGGCGTTCTTTCAATCTTCTTCCAAAACCAGTGCGTAAGCTTTTTTATGTTGTCCTACTCTTTGTCTTTTTTTTTGCCAACTAGATGGAAAACTGTCCAACCCGCCTCTTAAAAAGACGAATTTTCTTCGTCGTTAAACTTCAGACCAATTGTACAAGGTGACGCAAAAGTAATCCTCCTATCAGAAAATGCTATAAGTTTTGCGATTGGCCCCTAATGTCAATTCTGTTTTGACATTTGTGTAGTAAATACATGCGAAATACAAGTTAATAAACAATGTAACGCTACGCTGCTCCAGAACGCGGAATATTGGTGACTATTAAAAAAACAAAAAAAAAAAAAACATCGGAAGGTTATTTTTGTGCCACCTTGTACTTACGTGCCTTCATTTTTAAAATGCTGATTAATCCACAGCTTATGAAATTAAAAAAAAAACACTCAATGACCTACGAGTTTTGGTTCCGACTTTCTTTCCCATTTTTATAAATGATCTCTGTCTGCAACTTCCAATTTCAAATGTTTCTAGTGATTCAAAATCTACAGCAATTATCCATGAAAGGTACTTTTATCATCGAAACCGAAAGTCCATCCATGCTTGGTATGTCAGTACCAACCTTTGTTCGAATGTTGCCAAAATATCCACAGGAAAAACTTTATTTTATCAATTGAGTGACGGAACCGTAGCGAACTTTTTTGTCGCTCTCAAACACAGTATCTAGGAAATTCGCGCTCTTTAGATTTGCTTTTTGACATTTTCAAAACATCTTCTGAAATGAAGTCATTAGCCGGTTGCATTCCGTTCCTTCAACAAATTAGCTCATTTGGTTTTGCCTTAGTTTAACGTAAACCCCTTTCGAGCCAATAGCAACAAATCGGAACGATTGTAGAAGCCTATACCTTAAACTTGGAATATCTTTTCAGTTATAAGTTATGGGAAGGGGTTAAGAAAACAATTTGTAACTAAGCTCTTACTCGAACTGCTCTGATAATATCAGTTGTTCTCTGTGAACTTAAAATGATGACCGTATCTTAAACAGATACTGAAACCTTTGGACTTTGCCAAGATCATATTCTTTTAAAATTAGTATTGGATCTGTTTGTGTTGAGCGTCTTAGGAGAAGTAGATTCAAAATTTAAAGTACTACATACTATTCCATATGGTTAGAAGGATATGTAGAAAAAATAGACTCTATTTCTACTGTCAGAAACATACCCTTAACTTAAAAAAATAAGGCTTCAGTGGTTTAGTCGCAAAAGGGGTGTAAATCCGTGAAGAAGATCTTGGCTAGATTCTCAACCCATGGAACACGAACAGTTTTTAAACTGACACTCCTGTCGCAATAATCTAGAAACCTTTACTGGCTAACACATTACAAGGAAACGTTTTGCCTTGTAGGTGTGCAACTATGGGAATCAGCTATCTAAGGATTTGTCTAATTAACACCTAGGATCACTAAGATTTCCATTACTTACGTGTAAGTAGTAAAATACCTATATGAGTACTTTTTTAATATTGAAAACCACTCATCGAACTACAAATCCCCGGCTTCAAAACTTGCAAACTCAAAACCACCCAAACTGCCAAACTGCACTTTAAAACCCAACCATTCAACTACGCAGATACATCGTATTTTATTAACATATGAATGTATCTCATAATAAATCATATTGTCAACCGTATATGTAATGCTGTGATTAATAGCCTCACAAACGGATAAATGAAAATTTCCACAAAATCCGACTTTTGTCGAAATCAATTCTCCACCATTAGTCTTGTTCTTCTTCGCTTTCAACTACAGTTTTGATTATTTCGTATGACACAAACAAAAAAGCTTCACATGGTGGTTAGAAATTTTGGAACCAAATTGGAAATGTTGTCATCGCACACGTCCTGTACTTGTTGATTTATTATTCATCCTGTCTGGAGGAAATTCATCTTTATCCATGTGTGGCGTCTATGAAACCCCCTCCCCCCTCCAAAAAAAGAAGACAAATTTCTACACATGTTCATGTTAACAAAAAGTATGATTTGTACAACAAAAAAATGAGAAACGGAGGTTATCCTTGAATGTAAAATAAGGTGCTTCCTGTTTTACAATTTAAAATTTGGATTTAAATAATAATGGGAATCGTTGTTGTATCAAAATGGAGGGGGTTATGTCTACTGGCATTTCTGCATGAGATGGCCTATTCTTTACTAGTGATGCGAGTCGAATCTAACTTTGTAAAAACGATACCTTTTAAAAATTCATGATTCTGTCGACCTACCTGCGTTCACAAGAAGCAGGTCTTACTCACGACTTTTCACGCATCGTGAATGGTATCGTCGCCTGTTGCACCACGTTTATTCATTAAAATTGGATATATCAATTGGTTTTCCACGGTCACATCTACTTTCTTATAGTTAACCCAGCACAACTATTTTATTCTTTTCCATTGCTCCATTATTGGCTAAAAACACAAGTCTACGTCTTGCCATCGAATACGTCTTTTTGCGTTTGGGTCCATAATATATTGGACGCGTTGGGTTGTCAGTTCCGAAGGTCGTCCCCTCACATCCATTATCACCTTTTGGGATTTCATTCAGATATTTTATATCTGTTGCGTCTGTTACGCGTCTTCCAATATCCGTTACAATGAACCATTCAGAGCTATCTATGTAGCGTAGGAAGTTTCTGACAGATATTAGCCAGATTACCTAGATTATCGAAGAAGTAGTCTACCAGATGAAGTTTTCTTTTTTTACTGAGAGAGCCGGACAAGAGCAAAGAAGGTGAGTGATACTCTCCTCCTCTTCCTCGTCCAGGCATCTTCTACAGAAATCATTGCTGAAAAGGCCTAGTCTTTTTGCATGTAGGCTTTAGAACAGTGTCCTGTGAGGACACCGATTAATGTGCTTATGCATGATCTGCTCAGCATTATTAAGCAGAGTTGCTTGGATATTTGGCATGTTGTGCCATTTATCCATCTGCGGTTTGCTTTCTTGATCGCATCAGTACTTTACATGTAGCAAGGGACATACGTAACATGTCCAGTTTCCACTGGTGGTAGAATGTCAAGGGTAGTGCCCTGTATGGCAAGCTCATCTGCCTTGCAATTCCCTGGTATGTCTCTGTGGTCTGGCACCCAAAAGAGTTGAATGGTAAAATGCTCCGCTATCACGTTAAGAGACAGTTGGCATTCGTGGCCTGATTTTGAATTGAACGAGATTCCAGGGATTTGATTGCCGCTGATTGTCGCTGAAGATGGTAATATTTTTCGTGGATATTACATTCCTTTTTAGCCAGGACAAGGCTTATTTGATTGCCATGATTTCCGCCCGGAAAACGCTACAATGATCGGGAAGGCGAAAGGATATGCTAAGGTTAAGCATCTCGGAGAAAACACCGCCACCCACTCCAGATTGTTTAAGACGCATCCCTGAAGATGCAAGTTGGTTTAAAAACTTTTAATCTATACGTGGAAGATAAAGTATTAGCTCTAGAAGATACTGATTATTCCGCGTCGGCACAAAGTCAGCCTTGAATCAGTGCAAGGTTGTTAGGTCCTCAACTTTTGTGAACTAATAGACCCAGCCGCAAACTCATTGAGTTTTACCAAGTCTTAAAGTATTATACGACCAAAAAGAGGTCTACGTTAACCTTTTTTCTTGACTGAAGGGGTTATGAACCCTTTAAATGTTTTAGCATGGTATGGTATCACAACCCTGGTTTTATACAAAAAAAGGTTGACTGAACGTTATTTTCGAAGATCAAACCAATACGCTGGTGTGTCTAAGAAAGAGACGTCTAATCTTATATAAATACGTTCCTTAATCCATTAACTAATTTCCACCACTCTCATTAAAAAGAAAGTCCTAAAATAATAGGACTCACAAAAAAAAAAAAAAAAAACATCTAAGGGCTTAATTTAACTTTTCATTGAACCAACAAATCCATCGCCATCACACTCTCAAAAAAACCTCATTTTTTAATTCCTTTACAACCAGCATCAGCTTCAGCATCAAAGGGTTTTCGGGTGTCTTTTTGGGTGAAAAAATCCTTTCAAAAATATGTTCTTATCCTAAATAAACAATAAGCCAAGTGTCAAGCGCAAAACCGGAATAAAAGCGATACTACCTATTATATCCGCTTGCCATTCTGCACCGCACATTTCCAGTACAGTGCACGCCGTCATTACCCTCTCTCTATCTGTTGGGTGTAGTAGGTTGTCCTGAAACAAGGGTGGCAAGCCTGCCCACTCTACCTACCATCACACCACTAAAGCTATTTAACATCCTGCCTTTTGGGTCAAATTGAATTCCGAATTTGACGAATAGATTCGTGTGGTGCAAAATTATAATTAACAGCCTTCGCATAATAAACCGCCAAAATTTCAGCTCAGCGTCGAACTGTTTATCCATAAAGGCCTTAAAACCTTAAACCCTAAATAATTACATCACAGAAGAGAGGACACAACAACCAAAGTGTAGATAGAGGTAGGTAGCTAGGTACACCACGACTGACTGTCGCTTTGTGGCTGAGCTGCACTGGCTTTGGCTTTGCTCTATTCGATCAAACGAATGTCGTCGGCAATGGTTGGGCCTTTCAGAAGCGACTAAAGTTCAGGGTGTGAGAGCCTTCGGATTGCGTGTACATCAGTGAGCGGTAAATGTATCTAAACGTTAACCCCTCGGTTTTGCATTCGCGGCGGGCACATTCATCTTGAAAATAATGTTTAATCAAGGAGATTAAAATTTCCGCGACTCAGGATTATGTGGCGGTGTATAGCAGCGGCAGGAGCAGGAGGCAAATCCTTTGTTATTAATTATGCGCGCTTGAGTAATTTCTTCTGCTAGAGTTTTTAATTTACTAGTATATTGTGGCAAAGCAACGATGCGATGATTTCTAAGCACATGGATGGGATGCTGCGATGCTTCGGATTGAGCCTTTCCAGAGGTAAACAGAACGGTGTGGCAGTGGTGGAGGAGTATAGTAGTTACCACTTGCTTTCAATTTTATTTGGATTAATGAACAAAGCTTCGATACGACTCATTAGTCTACCTTTTGAAGGATTTTCTGTTTTGTTCCGCTGCTGTTGGTGCTGTGTTGTGATGATCGAATGAACGGGTTACCCTCAGGGTGTGGGTTCAATGGATGTGTGATTAAAACCATCCCCTTCTGCGATTCGAAGAGTACAGACTTTTCGAATCAACCATTGATTCTTATACGGCCGGGTAAAAGTTGTTTTAAAAGAAAATATTGATTGTGTGGACGTCTTTGTTATGACTGGTGCGCTATTGTTGGCGGTTGTATTTGTAATTAATTTCAATTATTTTGATTTCAGTGGTAGACTTTAGGTTGTTGACTATCGCAGAGTTCAATATGAATTTTTAACCTTTTTTGACCTTCAGTGAACTTAGGTGCAATTGTTTATTTTATGTTGGTATCAGTAGCGGCTCAGTTAGTATATATCTATCTGCAAAACAAGGAATGTTGTACAAACCCTATTAAAAATATATGAGAAGGCTACAATACGCCTTACTTATCGTTGAATATCCAATCCCACTCCATTCTAAAATGAAGCATCCCCTAAAAAAAGACGTCGCTATAATCTCTATGGGGATCTTACACAGAATTTGACATTTTCACCAAATTTTGTTCAGATAGTTTATCTAAATCGTTTGCGCTTCGACAAAAAATGACGTTTCCCTATGGCAGATGCGATGTGATAGCCTAGCTAAATCGTTTTTTTTTTTTTTTTTTAAAAGAAAATGCACCAAAACTGGGATAAGTTTAAAATATCGAAAAACCACATGTTCATAGTATTGTTCTCGATATATTTTCATCGAACTTTTTTATACCCTATCGCATAGGGATATAGTAGTTTTGATACATAGTTTGAAACATAGAGAAATAATTTAGCTACATATACCTCAAAGTAAGTATATGGATCGACTCAGAATCAATAATCGATGTCTGCCCGTCACCAGTTTTTGGGCCTTTAATTTTGAGCTAGAATGATGAAATTTGGTACACGTGGTCTTTGTTGCTCCCAGCAGAACAAGTGTAAACATTTTTAAAATCTGCCCACTGCCACGCCCCTTTTTTAAAAAAAAACGTAGTTTTGAACCAAACCGTAAGGAATTTAAAAAATGTATCTGAGAAGCGTATTTAGAGAATCCTAATATCCTTATTTAGTTCATATAGTTTTTTTTTTGTCACGCCCACTTTTTGGGGGCGTTTTTAAGAAAAAACGTTTTTCGGTCAAATTTTAAAATTTTCGAAAAAATTTTGATTCAGAATCATTAGTAATATTAATATGAACATTTCGTCCATAGACCATTTTAACCCACGCCCACTTTTTGGGGGTGTTTTTATATAAAAACCATTTTTATACACTACCCCATAACATATGCAGGAGTAAAACCTTGTCTTTTGTAGAACCGTAAAATTTGTTGTGACAATGTCATTTTCTATGTTTAATCCCCATCGTGTTTTAAGCCATGTCCACATTTTGGTGACAATAGGTGGGATGGGATAGGGTATTTAACGATCCGCACAGCGGATTGTAGCCTTCTCATGTTTTTTTGTGTAAAACGTCGCAAAAAAAGTTGACCTCGCAAACTGTCTGAAGATGACTAAATGTCTTGCTCACTTTTTCAAATTCCTTTCGGTTGGAACAAAAGCACATTTTTCTGAAAGTGGGCCATACAGTGGGTGAATTTTCAAAATTCTTACATTTGTTTCGTCGGACAAAGAGTCTTTATACAACTTTTCATGACTCTAGCTCAAAATTTCAGGTCAACAAATCGGTGACACACTGACGGAGGTAGGACGGGCGGATGGACATACTGGCAGACAATGGCAAAGTCGATCCATTTGCTAAGACATATGCTCCAAAATATTTCTCAAACCTAGCATCTCCATTGATTTAATATTAAATGGCAGTTTTATCTTAGATGATTGTCAGATTTTGCCAAGAGATACGGGTGAAAACATTTTAGGTATTGTTACTTTCGGGATGGGAACTAGTGACTCTGCTCTTAGCAGTCTTAGCGCGGCTTTATAAACATAGCCAAATAGCACTATACACCGTACAGCTAGTTCTTGCAGTGAGGGGCAAAGGAATAAGATATTAGATTTGCTTGCATTTCCTGTAGTTCCTATTGTTGTATAGAATGTTACATTTCATGATTCATTTTCAGTATCTATCGGATCATCAATATGTACAGATATTAAATAATATATTTAAGTTCGTATTTTTGGTAGCCATTTTACTTTTATAATAATTATAATTATAACAATTATCATTATAACAATTAAGTTATAACTCATATATAACACTTTTCTCCGCTTCTTCTTCTTTAGCTTCTAACCGAACTGGGGAAATACTCTAGAAATACTTTATCACATAGGAATTCTTATTACTAAGAGTCGACATGGTCTTAAAAGATCGTCTATTCAGATTTGCTCTTATCTACTATAGCGACTTGTACACCGCCAATGATTACCAGAAATATATTATAAAGTCTTATGGGAAGTAACCGATCATCTTTGTCGGTGTCAGTTGTGAGAGGAATAATATACATGTTTTCCATTTAAGACTCCGGTTCTAGGTTATATTTTGTTAGGCTCTTTAATTGTAAAGTGTGATCCAATAAGATGTAATTAAAAAATGAGGAAAATATCTATTTGAGGTGTTGGTTTGGTTCATCCCATTTTATTTTGAAAGATAATTTCCTTGAAAATATTGCCCACAACTAACTTGATCCATTCTGTGGGTCCAATTTTTGACCACTCACTCAGACATATCCGCCGGTCATGGAGTATGAATCAAACGAGTTATATTGGCTTCCAAAGCTTCAACCGTTTCGGGTTTATGGCAGTAAACCAGAGATTTAGCATATCCTCATAGAAAGTAATCCAATGGCGTCAAATCACAACATCTTGGTGGCCAATTGGCTGGATCATTTCTTGAAATGGTGTTTTCATCGATCGTTTCCCTCAATAAATCGATTGATTCGTGAGCTGTATGGCATGTATCGCCTTCCTGTTGAAACCACAAGTCAGCTACGCTAATATCTTGAATTTTCGGCAACAAAAAATCATTGATCCTTGCTCTGTAGCGATCTGCATTGACAGGAATACGCACTACTTTCGCATTTTTAAATAAATACGGTCCGTTAATACCGCCAACCCGCATTTTTGGGGTTGCATGGGTAGGTTGTGGAATGCCTCTTGCTGTTCATAGGCCCAAATACGGCAATTTACCTTACAAAAGTAGCCTGTTCCACCGAAAATGAGCTTCATCGTTAAAAACAACAAAAAAGAAATTGGATCAATTAGATGCTGTTCAATTCCCACAAACCGATATGAAAACATAAACAAAATCTTCAATTTTTGAACGAGTTGTATTTTATACAGCTTTTAAACTAAGATCACGATTTGAACACGCCTTAAGAAAATTGATTTATCTAGGTCGTCACGAATACTCTGCTACTGCAGAAATATTCTCATTATTACGGGCTCTACGCACGCTGCTTATTGGATGAATGTGCAAAAATGTAGAATTGGTTCGGAATTTGGTGATGGTTTAATGAATACTACCAAAGAGTATACAAGTACATAGAGTGCGCATCTCATACAACGAAAATTGACTATGAGGGGTACTGATGTTGATACCCCAGTGTTCAAATTGCCATGCCAGCATCAACGCTTTTAGCTGTGATGCGTACTCTATAGTTATATACCTCTTTGATACTACGTACAGTTAGACGATCATGTCGACCAAAATTTTGGTTGAAGAACTCTATAAACATTTTTTTTTTACTGATCGTTTCGGCGTCTATTCATGATGAAATGGGAATGCATACTGAACACAAACATCATTAGTTTTGATACATAGTTTGTAACATAGAGAAATAATTTGGGTAGATATACCTTAATCGAATCAGAATCGCTAGCTGAGTCGATTAAGTTATGTCTGTCTGTCCGCCCGTCCATCCGTCGACCGTCGTTTTTCTGTTTCGTCTGTTTGTCACCGATTTTCAGGGCTTACATATTGAGCTAGGAGAATGAAATTTGGAATATAAGAGCCTTGTGCTTTGCTTCAGAACAAGTGAATTTTTTAAAAACCGATCACTGCTGAGCCCACTTTTCAGAAAAAAAGTTGTTTTTGGCCAAACGATAAGAAATTTTGAAAAAGTGTCTGAAACAACAGCGTTTTCTTGACAAAAAGATTTGTATGCTCTAAAGCATTTGCAATAGAAAACTTCGTTTTTTGTCGAACCATAAGAGATTTTGATCAACTGTGTGAAAAGTATTTTGTGACAATGTCATTTCATTCCCATAAAGTTTTTAGCCACGCCCACTTTTTGGGTATATTAGTTTTAATGATAGAATGGGATGAGATGGGATAGGGTATTAAAGGCGGGTTGGGAACGATGTCCCGTTCTAAAAATACCGACTTTTTAATCCCGCTTTTTATAATCCCGTTTTTCAAAAATCCAAAAAAAAAAAAGATTTAAAATCCCGTCTATTTTAGAATACCGCTTTTTAAAATCCCGCCTTTTAAAATCCCATATATTCAATATCCCAATCTACTATAATCCCGCTTTTTAAAATCCGGTCTAATCATGTCAAATCCCGCCTTCTCATAATACAGCCCGCGAAATAAGTCACCTTATCAACTATATGCTTGCTTGGCATTGCGTTGTTTTTTATTTTTTTAATTCAATTTTTGGTTATTTGCGCTTTAAGTAATTCTTTCGCGAGATTCAATAACGCAAAGAAGAATGAGCAATGAGGTGCCGTTATTTTCACTTGAAATTGTCTGCTGACTCTCTCTGTAGAGCGAAATAATTGAACTGATCAACTCAGTTTCATGCGATTTTTGAACGAATCTTAAATTATTTTTCAAATTAAGTGTTAAGAATCATTTCAAGAAATTTTCTATAGCGACTCTTGGATTAATTAGTTAACATCATAATAAATTTCCTAGAAATGCCACAAAATTTCTACCTTTCCAATGAGGAAAGGAAATATTGGCATTTAGAGAAATGGGGTCCACTTTACGTGAAATTGCTATAAAAATGGAAAGCTGTTTTTATACCATACAAAAGTTTTTGAAAGATCCGGAAAATCATGGAAAATCATGGAAAAAACGCCGATCTGGTCGCCCTTCTTCGATTAATAATCGGGATAAGCGACGAATAAAGAGCCTAGCAGTTAAGGAAAATAAAAGTGCAGCGAAGATTTGCCAGCAATTAGACCTTCAAGTCTCTAAAAGACGAGTTCAACAAATTTTATTCAAAGAACAGTTCATTTCATACGAAAAAAAAAGTCGCCAAATTTGAACTCCTTCCCCGCGCTAAAGCTGCACGCTTACAGTTTGCCGAGAAGTTCAAGTTTTGGAACCTTGAGTGGAGAAATATCATTTTCAGTGATGAAAAAAAATTTAATTTAGACGGTCCAGATGGCTACCAATTTTATTATCGGGATATTAGGTGTCCCAAGCAACAACGAATGAGGCGAAATTTTCAAGGGGGTCCCTTATGGTATGGGCTGCATTTTGCTATTATGGCTAAAGTCCCATATGCTTCATTTCCACATCGATGAACTCCGAAAATTATATAGAACC
Organism: Rhingia campestris; assembly: GCA_932526625.1. Taxonomy (NCBI): domain Eukaryota; kingdom Metazoa; phylum Arthropoda; class Insecta; order Diptera; family Syrphidae; genus Rhingia; species Rhingia campestris. Next base: position 104,847,720 of record OW052184.1, on the reverse strand, counting down.
CTTAGACAGTGAGTTAATTCCCTTTGGAGAGGAAATTTGCGGCGATTCGTGGATATTTCAACAGGACAATGCGCCTATCCACGTGTCTAAGAAGACAAAAGCCTTTTTTATTGAGGGAAACATCCCTTTCTTGATGTGGCCAGCAAAAAGTCCCGATCTTAATCCAATCGAGAACCTTTGGGGTATTCTTGCCGGCAACGTTTACAAGCATGGCAACCAATATGGATCCCTACAAGGATTAAGAGATGCAATTGTTGCAGAGTGGGCAAAATTGGATAAAACAATCCTTGAAAATCTTACGAATTCGATACCACGTAGATTGTTAAAATTAATTAAGAGCAAAGGAGGCCATATTTAATATTTTAATTAAAAAATATTTAAAAGTGTAAATAATTTTTGGAGGAAAAAGCATTTTTTAGTTTTGATCAGTTCAATTATTTCGTTCGGGGAAATATTAATTTAATTTTTAAAAATGTTTTTCATTAATTTAATAATAAATTATTTGCGGTATTTTATAAAGCTGTAAGTATAGTTTCATATAAAATTTACAGAAATGAAAAGAAATAAATATTAAAGTTTTTATCATGTTATTTATGTTGATCAGGTGACTTATTTCGCGGGCTGTATGTTTTATTCTTTCAAAGTTGTCCAACGAAGAATAAAACTCACGGAATTGTACCTATGCATTATTTATGTTGTTTCTTAACAGGATATATTCAAAACAAAGTGAGTTGCGATTGGGGCAGACTTTCGTTTTTGAAATTCTGCTGAAGGGATGTCTCAATGGAAATCTTTTCCAGTCCAACATGAGCATTAAGTATGTCAATGACTAATAAGATATGCTTTTCGAATGATAGGCTGTATCTCTTATACACTTAGGACCACCTTATTATTTGTATAAGGCTTCCAAGTCCTCGCTTTTAGAAAGCTTTTTTGTTCTTCTACCATATTTTTTTCTCCCTTCCCTCCAGTCTTCAACATGTTTTTCAAACACAATAAAATCTTTAACAATAAGCAACCTCTTATATGTGGTAAAAAATTATATACCACTAAGGTTCAAATGTATAGATATAGATCCTGTCAGAAAGTCAAATATATACCACTTCTATATGCACCTGATTAAATACTACAAAAAATAAAAAGATTTATCCCCTTAAGTCTATTACTGGTAAACCTCTTTCCAGTTTTCCACTCCGTTGAGCTATTACACCACATTGTCGCTTAAAAGCACCCGTCATCCTGCTCGGGAGGAACACTTGCCAACAAAATGCCACCGATGACAAGTGCAACACTAGTAGCACCATTACAAAAAAAAAAAAAAAAACTCATTACCCTCACTAATTTAAATCAATTTAAACCAAATCCGATTAAAAACGCAATCATCTGAAGTCGAATACAAAATAACCAAGCTCGGGTGCGGTGTTACTCTGTTCCTGTTTCAGTTTCACATTGAAAGGAGGGCATTTAAAATCTCCTATCAGGACCTTTTAACGAATTTTCCACATGAGATGAACTGTCACCATCTCGCATGTATCACTTGTAGTGATTTCAATTTTGCATTGGGGTTGCGTTCGAAATTAATTTACGTACGTACAACAGGCGCGTCAGTGAATGTCAAATCCTCGCATATGGCCTTTAAAATTCGATGAACAATAAATATTTTACTAAAAAGTAAAATATCGCATTTGACTTTTATTCAGCGGGTAGCGAGAGACATATGTGACGTTAAAGTGGTAACTCGATAGATAGATAAATCGGGAAAATTTGCTTCTTCACTGTTGGAGGGTGGTTCGGTTAGTGGTTGAGGTTTCCAAATCGCACAAAGTGGTGTCAAATGACATCAGTCAGGGATAACACTGGCTATTTGATAATTGCGTTCTGTTTTTTTCATCAATAAACGAAAATGTCACAACTTTGTCTGACAGTCGTTCACCTCTAATTATGTGGTAGTCGTTTGCGAGAGGTTTTCATGTAGAGATCAACCCTGCTAATGGTGAAGACCTCATATGTCATTGTTGGTAATTCGAGAAGGTGCACTGTTTTGTAAGCGAATATCGAATATCAAATAAATTATTTTTACAAAATTAATTTGGACGTAGTATTGGCATTTACAAAAATTGGAATAAAGTCTACTTGAATCGCTTTTGGTTTTTTTATACCCTATCCCATGGGGTATATTAGTTTTGATACTTAGTTTGTAACATAGAGAAATAATTTTGCTACATATACCTCAAAGTATATGGATCGACTCAGAATCGCTAGCTGAGTCGATTAAGCCATGTCTGTCTGTCCGTCCGTCCGTCCGTCCGTCCGTCCGTCCGTCTGTACGTCACCGATTTTTAGGCCTTAAATTTTGAGCTAGGATAATGAAATTTGGTATATAGGATCCTCGTCTCTGCCTACAGAACAAGTGTAAAAATTTTTGAAATCCGCCCACTGCCACGCCCCCTTTTAAGAAAAACTCAGTTTTTGACCAAACCGTAAGGAATTTTAAAAAAGTTTCTGAACAACATATTTAGACAATATTAATATCTATATTTCGTCCATATAAAGTTTTTTGCCACGCCCACTTTTTGGGGGCGTTTTCAATAAAAAACTGTTTTCGGTCAAATTTTAAATTTTTCGAAAAAAATTTTGATGCAGAATCATTAACATTATTAATATGAACATTTCGTCTATATACCATTTTAACCCACGCCCACTGTTTGGGGGCGTTTTTATATAAAAACCATTTTTATACACTACCCCATAACATATGCAAGAGAAAACCTTGTCTTTTGTAGAACCGTTAAAGTGTTTTGTAAGCAGTCTGAAGAATTTGTTGTCACTATATCATTTTTTCTATTTATCCACATCGTGTTTTTAGCCATGTCCCCTTTTTTTGGGATTTTAGTTTTATGGATAGGATGGGATAGGGTATTCAACGATCCGCACAGCGGATTGTAGCCTTCTCATATGTTTATACCCTATCCCATAGGGGTATATTAGTTTTGATACATAGTTTGTAACATAGAGAAATAATTTAGCTACATATACCTCAAAGTATATGGATCGACTCAGAATGGATAGCTGAGTCGATTTAGCCATGTCTGTCCGTACGTCACCAGTTTTTGGGCCTTAAATTTTGAGCTAGAAGGATGAAATTTGGTACATGTGCTCTTTGTTGCTCCCAGCAGAACAAGTGTAAAAATTTTTGAAATCCGCCCACTGCCACGCCCCCTTTTTAGAAAAACGTATTTTTTGGCCAAACCATAAGGAATTTTGAAAAACTTTCTGAACAGCATATTTAGACAATCTGAATATCTGTATTTCGTTCATATAAAGTTTGTTGCCACGCCCACTTTTTGGGGCGTTTTTAGTAAAAAACGCGTTTTGTCCAAATTTTAAAACTTTAGAAAAAATTTTTGATGCAAATACTTCCGCAATGGTAATATAAACATTTTGTTTATAGATCATTTTCACCTACGACCACATTTTGGGGGCGTTTAGCAATAGAAATACGTTGTTTTTTGTCGAACCACAAAAGATTTTGAGAAACTGTCTGAGCAATATATTGTGACAATGTCATTTTCTGTATTTCTTTGTCATAAGGCCTATATTTTGAGGATATTAATTTAAAGGATGGGATGGGATAGGGTATTCAACGATCCGCATAGCGGATTGTAGCCTCTCATATGTTTTTATTTCCATATTGACGGGGTTATGATTTTTGTTCTTTATTTTTCGGCAACTACTTCTGTTATTCGGTTTGCATCGCGGAAAAAATTGGGATTAAGAAAGGAGGACCAATGCATATTCGTGCAATGGTCAAGAGCCCAAAGCTGTTTTTGGGTCCGAGCGATAACCGCATAAAATGGGTATCGTTAGGTTGGTCTTTTCTTTGTGATTTGAAATGCGAACGTTTGGCAGTCCGTAGTGGATGCATTGCGGAATAATTTAGTTGCAAAGTAATACTTTTTCTAAACTTTTGATTTTAAATGTTTTTCACCTAGTTTTTTTTAAACATATTTTCGTATTTTTCTATGGAAATTTCTGTATCAACCTGTCATACCTTGTTTGTTTTATCATTTCGTTTGAATGTTATCTAGAAGGTGCGATGTTAGTTTTTAGTAACCTTTGATATTTGCTTGTCAACTCACAGATTTGCACGTACCCTTGCGGGACAGTTTTGAGATATTAAAATCCTCGCTACACTAATGTTTGAAATACATTAACAGTGCTATAACAACGTCGACATTAAATAAATATATTTTTAGGAAGTGTTTTTATTTTGATGCTGTTGCCGACTATAGTTGGGGCCATTACTATGATCATGCACAGAAAAATCATGTGCTTGGTAAGAAATAATGAAATATGATATGAATAAAAAACGTGTGGTGGGTGCACGACTGGGTCGTACGCAACTTTCTCTTTCACAGCGAGTTGGGCGTTAGATCAAATAGTAAGTACGCATTTTGATTATTGATGCTAAAAATAATATAACTAATGTCGAAATGTGTCTATACGAACGTTTACTCCGAAATTGATAGGAATCGCCCAACTAACAATTTCGCTTCGATAAAGCACTATCGAAGCTTTTTCCCCTCCAGCAATATTACTTGTAGGAAGTCTTTAGGAAAACCATTTGGCGCACTTTTAGGAAGCTATTTACTTCTATAAGACTTCTTTAAAAAATTCTTTAAACATATAAACTTACCGGAATGTCAGAAGATTTTTCAACTTTTTCTCGTTTTTGTAAAGAATACGAGTTTCTAAATAAATTTCTGTATAAAAATTATATATATTCAGTGGAATCGAGAATTAAAAACAACAGCAAAGCGTTTTGGGTTTTTATTAATTCAAAACGAAAAACTACGGAAATTCCTATTGGTATTGAATATGAAGGAGTTCGCACAGTTTATTTAGGTGACGTTTTTACTTCTGTGGTAAACCAATACGATGATATTTCTCCTATCACCGACTTGGGAATACTTTTCTTAACAGAAGATGAAGTATTGACATCATCTCAAAGACTTGAAGCCAAATTGCATCCGAGATTTGATGGTATACCATCGATATTAATATAAAAACGTAGTTCATCTCTTTCGATTCCACTAACATTAATTTATCCCTTTCGACAGGCATTTTCCTAAATTGTTCGAAATATTCATTGTAACGCCTATTTATAAGTCCGGTAGTAGGAATTTGGTAACAAACTACCGTCCAATTTCGCAGATGTCAACGATTCCGAAATTGTTCGAAAGTTCAGTGAACAATAAGATATCCTTTTTTGTAAAGGAATCTTTATCCACCAATCAACATGGATTTATGAAAAGAAGATCCACAGTTACTAATTTAACTGTATTTACTAATTTAGCCTTAACGGCAATAGAAGAAGGTTCACAGGTTGATGTAATCTATACAGATTTCGTTAAGGCTTTTGATCGGGTAGGCCACAAATTGCTTACAAGAAAATTAGAAGCACTTGATATCCATTCAATACTTAACAAGTGGTTTGCATCCTACATAAATAACAGGAAGCAGTTAATTATAATAGGGAATACTTATTCGAGGCAGTTTGAAACAAAGTCTGGTGTTCCTCAGGGAAGTCACTTAGGACCTTTGTTGTTTGCATTATTTGTGAACAAAATAGATTCAAGGGTGTCTTGCTGTAAGTGTCTGGGGTTTGCAGATGAAAATTTTCACGAAAACAATATCTTTCTCTTTGTAAGAGAAAGTTAAAAATCAAAGTTGGAAACCACAACTTGTCACAAAATAAAAATTGTAAATCAGTGTAACTGGGTTGTTTAGCTTGCTTAAGGTCTAAGTGCATATCTGTACGTCGCGCGACGTTGGCCATTTCGGATAATCTTTTGGGTCTCTCCCTTTATATCTACATTATATCTGTTGTAGTATGACAGAGTACCCGTTGTTGAAAAAGATGATTTCGAGAAATTTGCATATTTATCTAAAATATCAATTTTTACTTACTTTACTTATCGGGCTCCCGACCCGTGAAGAGTCTCTGTCTGAGACACTGCAGCCTTCCATCCTCTACAATCGCTCGCTGCTTCCAGTTGTCTACATCAAGAGCTCTGGCATCCGCGATAGCTTGGTCTTTGAAACGGAGGTTCGGTCTTTCTTGCCTTCTCGAACCTGGGGGCTGGGATTCGAAGATCCTCTTAGCTGGAGCATTATTGTCCATTCGCTCGATGTGGCCGAGCCAATGTAGTTGACGTGTTTTGGCTTTTTGGACTACATTCACATCTTGGTACAGCTCATAGAGTTCGCGGTTGTATCTTCTCCTCCATTCGCCCTCTTCGTGCACAGGACCAAAAATCCGCCGAAGTATTTTTCTTTCGAAGGAGCCCAGTATCAGCTCTCCCTTCTTACTTATCATCCAGCACTCGGCACCATAAAGCAGAACTGGAAGGATAAGGATTTGTAGAGCACACATTTCGTCCTTCGAGTTAGGAGTTTTGAACCCGGTTGTTTTGCCAAACTGGAGTAGAGATCCGTCGAAGAATTACCCTAGGAAACGGTAATTCTTCGACGGATCTCCACTAGGGTGTCAAACGTGGAGTCTATGTTTACTCTTAGGTAGGTGAACTCCTTAACTACCTCGAAATTGCTGCTATCAATAGTGACGTTTTGTGCTAGGCGGTGGACAGATGCTTGTTTGTTTGTTGATAGCATGTACTTAGTCTTGTCCTCATTTACTTCAAGGCCAACGGATTTCGCCTGCTCTTCAATCTCCGTGAACGCTTTTATCACGGCATGTTGGGAGCGACCGATGATGTCAATATCGTCCGCATAGCCCAGCAGCTGGACGGTCCTGTTGATAGTGCCTTCCGTGTTAACACCTGTCCTGCGCACTATGCTCCAGTACGAGATTGAAGAAGTCACATGATAGCGCGTCACCTTGCCGAAATCCGGTGCATGTTTGGAATAGTTCGGAGGAGCTACTTCCAAACCTGCACGTTGCAGCGCGTATTTTCGAAAGTCACGCGACACAACTAAATCAGTTTTGCCGGGATTCAGAATTCGGCCATCGCCATATAGAGCTCCTGACGATGTATGCTATCATACGCGGCTTTGAAGTCGATGACTAGGTGGTGAGTTTCGACTTCAAATTCGTTGGATTTGCCTCAGTGTGAAAATTTGGTCTATATAGTCGATCTGGCGGGCCGGAAGCCACACTGGTACGTGCCGATTAGTTTGTTGCAGAACGGTTTTAGACGTTCACACAAAACGTCGGATAGGATCTTGTATGCGACATAAAGCAGGGATATGCCTCGATAGTTCTTGCAAGACATAGGATCGCCTTTTTTGTAGATGGGGCATATGGACCTGATAGTCAAGTCATCGGGCATGTTTTCTTACATCCATACTTGGTTGATGATTCGGTGCATGCTCCCTACCAAAACATCACCACCGTATTAAAAATCTCCGCTGGTAAGCCATCAGAACCTGCGGCCTTGTTGTTCTTAAGCTTTTTTATAACTAGGCGAACTTCTTCTATACTAGATGGTGGAACTTCATTGACTGGACGTGGGTTCTCTTCTTGCCCTATCACTTTATCTAAATGATGCCCATTTAGCAGCTATATTCTACTTTTCCTGCGCTTCGGTGACTAGGTTTTCTTCTTTGTATCGAAGAGCCTGTGTTCCGCAGCCAGTTGCTTGGCTTTTTTTTTTTTTAAAACCTCCGGATGGTGTTATGATAGCGCGACTCTTCGATCTCCTTGAGCTGGGAGGCTGCGTAGGCTCTCTTCTTTCTACGCAGGGTCTTCTTTTCCTCCCATCTCCTGGCTCGATACTCTTCTCTCGCTGCCCTTGTTTTGCACTGCAGCGCTTTCTTGTGTGCATCTTCTGTCACCTTTTTCTTGTACACGCATCATGCCACGGGCTCTTTCTCGGGGTTAGCTTGTACCCTACAGTGGTCTCGGCTACCTCCTTGATGATGTCGCGATACTGGCACCACTGATTGTTGGCGTCTTTGGTAGGTGAGTTCTGGGCAGTTCGCAGATTCTTCTCATTAGACAGTCGAGCTCTGTCAAACGAGAGCCACGAACCGCGACAAGAAAATGGTCAGAGTCGACGTTTGCCCCTCGGAATGTATGCACGTCGAGGATGTTGGATGCGTGCCTCGCATCGATTAGTACATGGTCGATTTTGTTGGCGATTCGACCGTCTGGAGAGCGCCAGGTTGCTTTGTGTATCCTTAGCCTGCTGCAAAATCGATTAGTCGGTAGCCGTTGTCTGTTGTCGTTTCGTGGATTCTGTGCTTACCAACTAAACCGCCAAAGATGTTTTCCTTTCCGATTTGAAATTGCAATCCCCGAGTACAACTTTTAGATCATACTCCTGACAGGATCCGTAGGTTCCGGGTCTTGTTGCCATGTGAGGAGTTTCATTATCCGAGGCTGGTTGTGTCTCTCTCATAACTAATGATTTTTTTCATGGTCGGGAAGTTACCCCGATCGCACAACCCCCAACCTGGAGGGCTAGGCCCTTGGTTTTGACCCTAGGACAGCGGGCCGGAGGTACCGATGTCAGTAGCCCATTTTGGGATATGAGCGCTGCCATTGACCCATTGAGGGCTCCTCCGCAACCAACTCTTTTCCAACACCATGGTTCAGTATTGGAATCCCTATAGACCTGGTGTTCAAATATGTCGAGGCAGCTCATATAGGGATAACACTACCAGTTCGATCTAACTGGATCTGTCGGCGCCACTGTTGACTCCATCTAGGGAAATCCTACGCTGCCGCCTGAGAGTGAGTGCCTTAGTTAGAGGACACTCATCCCTCCTCTCTCGTTTGCTGCCGCCAACGACCTTCCCCAGGGGTTTGTTAATTGTTACCCCATCTGCAGTCGAGGTACTAGGCACCCACCAGTCACCAGCGTGGAGGTGAGAGTATAAGTTGATAGTGAGAGGCTAGAATGAGAACACTTGTGTTCTCATGTAATCGCATCACTACCCTTAAACACCGGCGCATCTCATTCAACGAAAATTTACTCTGTAAGGTACTGATATTGATACCCCTGTGTTCAGATTGCCATGCCAGCATCATGCAACAGCATACCAACGACGAAATTTCACCTTCGCACTTACCGCCTGCTTCTGAAAGGGCTACATCATTTATAGCTGTGATACGTACTCTATGAAGTTGTATACTCTTTGCTCAATCCTTAATCTAAAACCCCACAACTGGCTTCAAACTCAATATAGAGACTATAAGACTACTGGCCAATAATGACGACTTTATGAAGTCTTTTCCATTTCTTCAAAGTACCTGCGTTATCTGCGATACTGCTTTATTCATTTCTGCAGTTTTTATTGTTATCGTGAACGAAGCTATCCATGGTCGTTATGTTGCCTTTACAACCATATCCACTCCCAACGATAACAGATTGGGGCTTTCTTCCGACCATGTCATCGTATGCGCCCTATGCCACATACCTATAGTAATAAGTGACGGATTAAGTCGCCGTAAAGCGTTTATATAGCAATTCCGCCAATTAAACGCAAGTTAATGTGCCCTGCCCCGAAGAGTCTATATGGCAACCGTAAGTCAATTGTATCTGGCAAAAGATTTAATGATCGCAAACACACATCCACCGATGCCGAATGGCCATTGAATGTTTGGCAATAAAATCTAAATAAATCCTTCGGTTCGTGTGGCTATTGTACGCAACACACGTAATCCTGAATTTCAGCACAAGCTACCTCCACAAACGAGCGAATTTATTGTCAGAGACAGGAGTCACCTCTCACAATCCTTGTGCATGCCAATCTTAGGTAAGTTGAGTTAAAATGCCCAAAGGACATCTTAACCGACAAAAACAATAAACTCTCCTCGCCTCTTCGGTCTCTCGAAGACCCGGAACTGAAGTGAGTCCGTTTTAGTGAATGTTGTACCTAAAAGAGCTGTCAACCACCTTTATGGACGATTACAGAAGTTTAATGTTGTCTTTTGTTTTGTTGACTCGCTTTTATTTTCATTTTCATTACACAATTGCGCACATCAGAAGATTACTCCTCGCCTGTTTGTGTGTGTGTGTGTGGTAAACATTTTCTTCTGCAAGGATAAAGATAACCAAAACGATTCTCTCTTGGTGATTTGGGGAAGGAACTTTTTATTTTCTATTCTCCATTGTTGACTGGACGTTGAGATTCGCCTCGGGTGCTGATGCTGATGCGGACGGTTCTTCTTCTTCTTCGGATGCTCCTTATCGAAGGACACGGGGGATAGTTGCTTACGGAATAAATTGCATATAATTGCTTTTCTGGTGCACATTAAATGTCCCAGAAGAGATTTATGGATTTTCACTAAACTCTGCGATTTTTCTCCTTTTGCGGAATGGCATTTCGAGAAAAGTGGTCCTGCGGCGAGAGTGGGTTTTTGGCTAGCTCTCGGTTGCAATTACAATAAATAAATAATAAGTAATTAGATTGTGGTTCGATGTTGTTGTGGTTTTCAGCAACTATGTTTGGTTGTTATCCTGCTGTCATGGCCAGGAATTAAGTGAGTTATTTTCACTGAAATGTCTCTGTGCGTTTGAGGTTGGATTGGTGGATGAAGTGGATTCTTTTCGAATTCATTTGGATCAATTTCCAATTCAAATTGATTATTTGAGGGGTATAAAGAGCAATTTATAGTTCTGGGGTATTAGGTGTGACATCTTTGACAGATGCAATTGATTTATCTTGTCTTGGATTAGTGATAAGTGAGTTTGAGCGGTGATGGTGACTTTATCGGGGAAGTTATTTCGGATGTATGTATGTGTTATCAGGACAAAGTTATTCCTATCACATGTCCTGGGAAATTCAACATCGTAAAGAAGTATGAAGATTATCAGCCCTATGAGGTATCCGTCGGAGTATAAAATTCTCCTATTTTGTACGATTCGTCTGATTTTTGCTTCGAGATATTCCACCGAAGTTGTTGGAATATTTCTCCAACATTTTGCTACGCATCCTGGCTAATTGTGTTAAAGGGCGTTCAGGATCATTTTTCGTTAAATTTTTGAAAGCTAAGGGGATTTTTTTTCCGATTTCCTCCGACACAAATTCTTTGCGTAATTTATTTACGAGTTGTAGTGAAGTGAAGTTCTCGCATTTGTGTAGTATTTTTTCCGATGACTCATACCTCGAATGGAATTTGAACGTTCGACGACGTATGCGTTGCGGAAAATTCCGCTCCGACGGATACCTCGATAGGGCTGTATATTTTTTATTTAAGTAAGGTGGTTTCGCCTAGAAACAGTAACAGAATATTTACATGCTCTTAAAGTTTTATCCTATCGCACAACTTATTTCTCCAGAGGAGATTCCATGACCGATTTGTTTTAATCCGCTTATTTGAAGCTGTTAATGGAAGCTTTTAAATTGAAAGGTTTTGATCTTATAAATATTTAGGTAGCTTCCGCATGGTACGAGTTTAGAAATCATAGAACAATAGCAATATTAAGCTCTGCACCTAAGCAGATCTTCCATTTTTTCCGCCCGGACTGGCTTAATGTAGATACCTGTAACATTGAGGTGTCAACACGGTAGTATGAGTTACACCCAGCAAGGACGGGGTTAGAATAGCCTTGAGGTAATGTATGCCTGTCGTAAGAGGCGACTAAAATCTAACGCAGGAGGTAGTAGCCTTAGCGATGCTATGAACTATGCTGTCTCCTGGTAGGGCCACCCTAGGCAGACAGGTCGTAGCTGAAAGGCGAATCCGACGGAAAACCAAAATCCAAGAACGTCTTGACCTGTGCGGCTCCATGGTCTGCGTCTGATCCTAGATGGACGACAGTGTTAAAACCTAGCAGAAGGTCTTCTAATTTTTTTTTAACTTTTTGAAAACAAGTGGTACCTCAGGTAGTGGTAAATCCACCCTCTTCGGGGGTCGGTACCATGGATTCTTGGGGAACCATTTATTGCTAAAAGACGATCCTTTCATAAAGAGTCATAAATTGAGAGGGAGTGCGCGACTGAAAAGGTTGCAGGAACCCCTATGGACTTTTTGCGACAAGATGAACAAGCGCCGTCTTTTAAGTAAGTGATCCCCACACTTTCGTGTGGCTACGAGGGACACATCAATAAGAGAAAATGGCGAGAGCGAGGGATACCCGCCACGACGCTGGAAAAGCAACCTAGTGCTCATGGGCCAGCTGTATGACACAAAGCCCCCCGAGGATTGGAAACCAGAAAAAAAAATACACACGAAGTCTTAATGGTTAGCATTAAGACCGACCCCGGTAAGGTCTTAGTTACGTTATACTGGACCATCAAATGGACTTGACACCTGTGGTCTGACGGTTTTAGTATTCTTATTCTGTTTCCTGGGTAAGCTGGAGAGACATCTGGTTGAAACGGCTTTCAGGCTAATAGAACCGCCCCCGACCCGTTAAAACCTTGGCAGTCCTCAGAGTACGTTCTCCGTCACGCCGCCGTTAAGTCGTTGGTGTATGTTCAGATGCAAAGTTTCCTGATTTGCACCGATCTGGCTCTGGCGCAGGTACCCATAAGGACCTATGCCAACCCTTGCATGGCCTCCCTGCCTGCATAGATAACCATGGGATCATAGAGGTGAATACACATTCGGAAATAGATAGCGGCTTTGAGTGGGGTCCCAATCGTAATGAACACAAACAACCAAACCAACAAAACACAGGTAAAACACCAGAAGGAAATCAAAACTAACAAGGATCAACAAATCGGAAGAAAATCCCTTCCATAAGAGAGAAAAAAATTGACAGGTCCCCATTTGCTCGGGAAACACCGGCAAATGCACAAAAATTCGGCACATCAAATGGTGAAGAAAAGGATGACACAACGCCTCAACTATCTGCTTTCCAGGAACTAGGGGAGCAGATAAAACTGCTAACAAAAATGACAGAGGATGGTAAACGACGTATCATCCACCAAAAACGAGAGAGGTCATAGAAAAAATTAGAAGCCCTAGATTCATATAGGGCTTCTAATTTTTTAGCAATTGAGATGCATGACAGCAAAGCAAAAGAGGTTATAAGGAAAAAAAGTTTTGCCTCTCAGACCTCGCCATGGCTGAAAGTAACAGTTGACACGAAGCGGAAACCGGACACCACCGAAATACCGAGCTCGACAAAGCAGCGAAGAAACAATGATAACAATAAGGAAGAGGAACCCCAAAGGAATTTCAAAGACATCTCATACATTTTCGGAAAAAAAAATTCAGCAATGCTTTAACTGGTAACGGGCTTCGCGTTACTAGTTGATAATTTATTGCGAAAAGTCGTTTCTTATGGGTTGAGTGCTTTTGGATTTCTTAGCCTTTCGTTATTTTTGGTGTTCTCGCGAAGTCTATAACCTAAGGATCACGTAACGCCCTATTCATATCTGCATAGGTAATGTGTTATCTACGTGGCTTTGCCCGTTTGGAACTCAGAGATTAAAAAAAAGCCTAATCTGCAGCTGAATGTATCGAAGACAGAACAGCTTTGCTAACCGCGAAAGCCAATAAAACTGTAACTTTAGAAAAAATTGTTCAGAAATGCCTTTATCGGACTACACAAGATGCTTACATCTAAAAACACAAAGTGACGACTTATCCAACGATAGCAACTTTGTGGTGGTATCGAACGCGCTCAAAAAGATGCCAATTAGGTCGTGTCGATGTTGAAATGAAATATGTACAACAGTTTTTCAGAATCTTTTATGGTTCGTCAAAAAAACGTTGTTCTCCTGCATATGCTATGGGATAGGGTATGCAAATCATTTTTTTTTTGTTACATAAAACGCTCACAAAAAGTGGGCGTGACAAAAACATTATGTGGACAAAATCTATATACTGAGGTGGTCTAAATATGTTGTTCTGACACTTTCCAAAAATTTTAACGGTTTGACCAAAAACGGCCTTTTTCTTAACAGTGGGCGTCATAGACAGGCAGACATTGCTCAATCGACTCAGTTACCGATTCTGATTCGATCCATATACGTTGTATTGATTCATATAGGGCTTCTATGTATCAAAACTAATATGGTCTATGTGATAGAGTATAACAAGCTGAATGGGAAATTCTGTTTCTATTGACAATCCCACGTATGCTATTATGACCATTTCGTTTGTATGACATCATTTAAATATGCAGCGCGGTTTGGTTCGGCGCCAAGGATACGAGAGTCCAATTGTTCATAGCTATGCTGAATATAATCGGCTAAATTTGTACAATGGCCTGGGTTATGTTGATTTTGAGGACATAAGTCGAGTGCAACTTGTTGAAACAAACCTGCGACTTCGCAAAACACAGAAGAAAATTTCTGTCGGGGTCAAATTTCACGATCTTGGTGGCAAATTCAAGTCACCTTCACCAGAGATAACCCTACCCTAAAATCGTTCTCAAAGAATGTCCATTGAGGAGATAGCTGTATGTCATATTCAATTCGGGCCGAAAGAAATTGGTTACCATTGATCTGCAGCGCTTGCTGTTCACGGTGATGGGCTCACAAACATCGTTTTTGTAAAAGTATAGACAAATGACAACGCCTGCCGTCGGAAAATCAGCAACAATCAGTGGCTTTTTAAGAATGCATTGCCACCTGGTGAACCTATAGTGTGGGTTTGCGTCGTTCCATATACGGCAATTTTGCTTGTTACCCATTCATTCAAAAAAGCCCCTTGATGCAATGATGCCTTTTTGTCCATAATGAGGGTACACTTCCAAACGCTCCAAATCCCAATCAGCGAACAAATGGCATTCTCTATGGTCGGTGACTTTGTGTACCTGGGTCAGTTGAATCTTGATCTGGTTAAGACTCAAGAGCCGATGCTTAATTCGCCACCAAACTATGGGTCTTTGACTGAATAATAGACAGTAGATTTGATAGGCAACGCCAAAATATCATGGCCGTCAACGTCGACCCGTCCTTATTTGAAAACCCTTTGTATTCGCTCTACCTAAAAGAAGTGTAAACCTTATTAAAGCATTGCGAGACAGTAGATACAAATAGTTATGCCAATCAACGAAAGTAAAGAAAGTACCTTAAACCAACTGGATCACACAAATGAAACCAGCCCAGCCTAATCTTCTGGTGAGGTGACCTGAAAGATGAGACCTGCAGGTATAATCCCAGGGTACTTCTTAAGCGTCGTTGGTTCGCCTCACCGGAGAAGTGCGTAAAATGCCTCTTCGATTTCGAACCGATATGCCTAAGAGGAAGAGTGGTCAAACGCTTACTAAGAAAATATAAGTTAAACTTATCAGGTTTTTCGAATTTATGATCTTAAAAGCTAGAATGCATAGGAATACAAAATACCAGCACACTTAGACCAGTTTTTGGTCCATTGTGATACCAAGTTTGTCTTGTGTTCTCCTTGTGACCTGTAGGAACACCAATCTGTGCTATGAATGAAGCGTGTTTGACAAATCGTAGAGTTTATGAAAGAAGTAACCTCCAAGATGAAGCTTCCTTTTGTTATAAAGAAGATAAAGCATTGTTCATCCATGCGGCTCCCGCAGAAGTCGTTTGAATGAAGGCCTACTTTCTTTGGGTCCCAAACAATTAGACAGTTTCGAGTGATGAAACCTATGGTGGCGCTAATATTTGGTCTAGCGAGTAAGATCAGTCCCTTGGATATTTTTAAATCCAGCTTTGACCAGATTTGTTTGGTTATTTGGCTTGGTTATCATGCAAAACTCCATCTGAGTACGCTTTTTAATGTAGCGATAGGTATACAAGGTGCATCCGTATCGGGTACAACTGGTAGTTTAGTCCAGCGAGCTCATCAGCCTTACAGTGTCCTGAAATGTCACTATGCCCAGGCACCCAGCATAGGTGAATGTTGAAATGATCTGACATCTTTTGCAAATATCAATCTAGGGTTGCCTTTGAATTTTTTGAGACTGATTCCAAGGATTTGATGGCCGAGAAAAAAAATAATATCCTTGGCAGATATTACGTTCTCTGTCAGCCAAGATATGTCTTCTTTGATCGCCATGAGTTCCGTCTGGAACACGCCGCAATGACCAGGAAGACGGAAAGATAGGCTGAGCACCCACTTCATCATTTGTTTTGGAGCCATCAGTGTAAAAACAGATCGAGTCATTTTGTGCAGGTTCGTCACTTTCCCATGACGATCTGTCTGGGTTTGTGACCTGGAAACTCTTATCGAAGTTTAACCTGGTAAGGGTGTAATTGGTATTTTCAGGAATATATGTGTATTCGTTTAACTGAAATAATCTTATAGATGAGTGTAATTCAAATACTAATTACTTACTTACTTAAGTGGCGCTACAGTCCGGAATGAACCTGGGCCTCAGCCAACATGCCTCTCCAATAAGCCCGGTCCTTAGCTAACTGCCTCCAGTTGCGCACTCCAAGTTGGTTGAGGTCGGTTTCCACTTGTGCGCGCCACTTAAGGCGAGGTCTTCCTCTACTGCGTCCGACGTCCGGCTGGGAATCGAAGACTCTGCGAGCCGGAGTATTGGTGTCCATTCGTTCTACATGTCCTAGCCATCTTAAACGTCCAATGCGGAGTTTTTTGACCAGGGGCATGTCGCTGTACAGCTCGTATAGTTCTTGGTTGAATCTTCGTCTCCATAGCCCGTCAACGCAAACGGGACCGAAGATTTTTCGAAGAATTTTCCTCTCGAATCTACCAAGGATTTCTTCATCCGCTTTTGATACGGTCCATGCTTCAGCGCCGTAGAGCAGGACTGGGATGATCAGGGTCTTATATAGGATCTCCTTAGTAATTCGAGTGAGGACTTTACTACTAAATTGCCTTCTTAGCCCGAAGAAACAGCGGTTGGCAAGAGTAATTCTTCGTTTAATTTCTGACGAGATGTTGTTGTCAGAGTTAATAGCGGAGCCGAGGTAGACAAAGTCCCGTACTACCTCAAAGTTATATCTGTCAATGGTGACGTTCTGTCCAATTCGTCGATGCTGTGTGTCCTTTCGTGTTGACAGCATATACTTAGTCTTACTGCTAAACCCATTTTCGCCGCTTCCTTCTCTATACTAGCAAACGTGGCTATGACATCACGTTGAGTCCTACCAATGATGTCAATATCGTCAGCGTATGCTAGTAGTTGCACCGACTTTTGTAAAATTGTGCCTCTGGTGTTGGCTTTAGAGTTTTGCACAATCCTCTCAAGAATCAGATTAAAGAAGTCACATGACAGCGCATCGCCTTGCCTAAATCCTGTTTTGGAATCGAATGTGTCAGTGAGGTCGTTTCCGACCCTGATGGAGCAGCGAGAATTCTCTATCGTCATCCTACACAAACGGACGAGTTTGGGCGGTATACCAAAACTAGACATGGCTCTGTACAGTTCGTCTCTATAAATGCTGTCATATGCGGCTTTCAAATCGATGAATAGGTGGTGGGTATCGATTTGGACTTCTTGAGTTTTTTCCAGGATCTGCCGAAGTGTGAAAATTTGATCGGTTGTGGACTTTCCTGGCCTAAGCCCACACTGATAAGGGCCAATCAGGTTGTTGGTAAACAGTTTCAGGCGTTCAATTATTACGGCAGATAGGATCTTGTAGGCGATGTTGAGGAGACTTATGCCTCTGTAGTTGGCGCAGTTCAGAGGGTCTCCTTTTTTGTGGATCGGGCAAACGATGCTGAGGTTCCATTCTTCAGGCATATTTTCATCCGACCAGATTTGGCTTATGAGTTGGTGGATGTTAATTGCCAAGTCATCTCCGCCGGCCTTTTAGAGCTCAGCGGGAAGGCCGTCATTTCCGGCAGCCTTATTAAGCTTGAGTTTAGATATTGCTATCCTCACTTCACTCAGGTCGGGTGGTTGGCAGTTTTCGCTGTCGTTGCCAATATTGAATGGTTCACAATATTTCTGGATTGTTGTGGCGTGGTGGATATCCGCATTCTTACCTTGGCTGCTACAAGGTAGTGATCCGAGTCGATGTTAGCTCCTCGGAATGTTTGGACATCCAAAATACTGGATGCGTGCCTCTTATCTATCGCAATGTGATCAGTTTGGTTGACCGTTCGTTGATCTGGAGACCGGCATGTCCCCTTATGGATATCGAGGTGAGGAAACCGTGTGCTGGCTATAGTGGCATTTCGTTCCGTAGCGAAATCAATTAGCCTAAGTCCGTTACCAGACGTGTTGTCGTGTAGGTTATGTTTCTCACTATAACACGGTCCGTAGTAGATGTCACAGTTTTTCATCCTCTTTTTGCCCGGCCCATCCCATCGTATTTCCTGGATGGCAGTAATGTCTGCTTTGTAGCAGTTTAGGGCTTCCGCTAGTTGTTCGCCTGCACCTCTCCTGTTCAATGTTCTCACATTCCAGGTGCAGATACGAACGTCGTTGTCCTTTTTTCGTTTAGCAGGGTCGTCAACAATAAAATCCGTCCTTTCCGAGGCTATTGGTTGCTTCGTAACCATGTTTTTTTTCTGTAGGTGGGTAGTTAACCCAAAGCACAACCCCTAACCTGGAGGGCCAGTTCCAATTTATTGTAATTCAAATCACAGCTATAAAAAAACGTTTTTACAGCTATCGCCTAGATATATACTCAGACTCAAATTTTTTTTCCTGCCAAAATCCAATCACATTTTCGCAGACAAAAAGGAAGTTCTCATCATTAATTGCCTGCTGTCACATGGCAAACTTGCAAAACCTGGTTATATATTTCGCTGAACAAGCCCCAAACCAAATTGTCCTTCCACTTAATACCGTTGAGTGTTTCAACTATCAGACCCATCAACAATGGCATTTCATTATAACGCATTTGATAAAATGATTGATTAAGGACGATTCTTGTTTGCAACCCTTACTATGCTATGCCATCATCATTATCGCCGCATCACCAACATCACGAACCGTTTATTTCGCGACAAGACTCCTCGCATTTTTTTATATTTTTTTTTTTTGCAAAAGTTAAATTATTAAAATTGCTACCATCATTGCATAATGGCAGGGCTGTACAAAACAGCTAAACATCGGAAAGAGTGGTGTAGCAGGAAAAGGCTCCATTACCTCCGTGATGTAGCAGCGGAATGATATGCAGATTTTTTTGCCATTTTTCATTTCATCTACGACTAGGAGTGAATCTAACGTTTCGACGTCAGATTGCCGGGATTTACTTACGTTCGGTTGCACGAAGTGAATATACGCGCGGGAATGAAGGGTTATCCCTTTCCGTATTTATCTCATTAATCTTTCGCGGTATTGTGGAGCTGCCAACGCGCGAGCACAGCAGCATGACGATACCACAAGTTATAACGTTTGTCGAAAGTATAGTATCTCTCAATTCATTCAATTAAAAGTATTTGTATACAATAATACTATGGCATGAGCCAAGTGGAAGGATATGTGGTAGATGTACAGATACACTGTGGCATGGTGCGCGGTTAAAGTCGAAGCAATATGGCTAGATACGCGAAATTTCAAATTAATTATCTTCCAAGCAGGATGTTGAAGTTTGATTTTAGGAAGCCAAAGTGGGTTTTTATTGGCATTGCTTAGGATACGGTGGTTTTTGAAGTGATAGTTGCTCATTTGTTTTAGGTATGGTGTGTTCTAATGAATAAAAGGCAATTGAGGAAGCTTTCAAAGAAGGAATGGTATGCTTCAGCGTATTTCAAGACGTCTCGCAAGTCTTTGATAGGTTTGGCACGTTGGCTTCAAATACAAGTCAAGACAAGTTCTCCCAGTATGTCTATACGATATCCTTGAATGCATTGCCTCATAAATGGTTTTGTATAAAAACGTAGGCACTTAATCTAGAATTGGTTAAAATAAGCTCTGAAAATGAAAACTTTTGATCGTATGATTGAGATAGCTCCCGTACCAGGGTGGGAATCGTACTGCATATACATCTGTACATAGGCAGATCTTCCATATTTCCATCTTAAATTTTATTCATTCAATACTGAGCTTAAAAAATGTTGACTGTAGAGAGTTTAAAACATCAACTGCAACAGAGAAACGTGCTAACATATCACTACAGTGGGAGTCCTACTTGATTACTTCCTCGAGTGAACTTAGCCCTCAACCAACATGCCTTTCTAATTGGATAACTGCCTTCAGTAACACTCTTCGAGGTGGTTGAGGTCGACTTCTACATATACTCTCCATTTAAGGCAAGATCTTCTTTTACCGCGTCAATCCTATTGAACAGGTCTATGAAGCTGTATTCGCCGTTCAATCTTTGCTTTCATAGCCCGTCAACGCAAGTGGGACCAACATTTTCCGATAGAACTTTTCATTCGGAACAAACAAGGATTTCTTCCTGCTTCAGCTAGCGTAGCACTGGAATGATCAGGGTCTTATACTAAATATCCCTAGCAGTTCGCGTTTAGTTTCCTACTAAATTTCCCTCTTCGCCCATGGAAACTGTTAGCTGCAATAACCGACAAGATATCGTTGTCATAGTTAATAGGGAAGCCTGAAGTAGATGACTGGGCTCAGTGGCGCGATGGTTAGTGCGATGAACTGCCGCGCAGGAGGTCTGGGTTCGATTCCCAGCCGTAGAAACACCTAAATGATTTTTCACTGGCCCTCCTCTCGTGATGATCTGACAAATCATCCGAGTAGTATCAATTGTCAAGAATAGCTTATCTCAACTTAGCCGTTCGGAGTCGGCATAAAACAGGAGGTCCCGCCATCGTGCAAGAAGTACACACGCACACATGAATGGTTGTGAGAAAGCTAGGCCCTGGGTACTAACGAGCCTGTTGCGCCAAAAATTTGTATTTGTTTATTTGAAGTAGATGACTACCCCAAAGTAGTAGCTGTCGATTGATCTGTTATTTGTCCCATCTGACAGCACATCCTTGGCTTTACCTTCATTTACTGCTACCAAACTGGTCCAAGTCCATGTTCTTACTTACTTATGTGGCGCTACACTCCGGAATGAATCTGGGCCTCAACCAAACATGCCTCTCCAATTAGCCCGGTTTTAGCTAACTGCCTTCAGTTGCGCACTCAAGTTGGTTGAGGTCGATTTTTGCTTGTGAGTTCCACTTAAGGCGAGTTATTCCTCTACTGCGTCCCACGTTGGGGTAGGCCTAGAACCGAAGTATTGATGTCCATTGGCTCAACATGTCCTGGCCATCTTAAACGTCCACTGCGGAGTTTTTCGACTAGCGGTATGTCGTTGTAGAGCTCTTAGTAGTTCTTGGTTGAATCTTCGTCTGCATTGCCCGTCAACGCAAACGGGACCGAAGAATTTTCGTAGAATTTGCCTCTCAAATCGACCAAAGATTAATTTATCCACTTTTGATACGGTCCATGCTTCAAGCGCCGACCGCATAGCATGACTGGTATGATCACGGTCTTATATAGGATCTCCTTCGTAGTTCGAGTGAGGGCTTCACTACTGAATTGGATTCTTAGTCTAAAGAAACAGCGGTTTGCAAGGGTAATTCTTCGTTTAATTTCGGACGAGTCGTGTTGCCTCTTGTGTATCGCAATGAATTTGATTGAATTGTTGTTGACCTAAAGACCGCCATGTCCACTTATGGATATCGAGCTGAGTAAATCGTTTGCTGGCAGTAGTGACACTTCTTTCGCTGAAAGCTTAATTCTGTTAGCAGACGTGGTGTTGTGTAGGCTGTGTTTTCCGCCAATACTTCATAAGATGTGCTCTCTTTCTACCTTTGCGTTCGAATCTCCTAACACGGTTTGACATCGTATTTTGGACATTCGCTTATAAGTTTTGTCTAGAAGCAAGCTCGTCGAAACAATCCTTAGCAATCTCATCCTTTCCCCTTTGGAGTGTGAGCGCGTAAAATGTTCTAGTTTTCGAAATGGGTCATGATGCAGATTATTACAGTGCGTTCACTGATGTCCTTTAAGCATACGACCTCTTCCATAAGTCTGTCACTTATGACAAATCCGTGGGGTCTCCGTTTCAAATCCCGAAAGTAAGAATACCTAACTTTGCTTCACTGTCCCACCTCCTGCAAAAGTTTGCAAATATCCAAGAGTATAGCACTGTCATGAAAAGCTTCTTAAATTCGCCGTTCAAAGTCGGGCTTAAACAAGAAAACCTATTCTTTGTGTCAAAAAATATCTTCGGACACACAAATGAAGGGAGAAGCTAGGTTTTAGGCCTGAATGCGCCCGGCAGATCGTATTTTCTGGATATCAGTAATGTCTGGTTTGCAGCAACTTAGGTCTTCCACTAGTTGTTCTGTTTTTTATGTGATTAGCTAGTTGACCCAAAGCACAATTTTTAAACTGGAGGTCTAGTTCCAATTTATAGATATCCAAGGATACGGTGTTGTGAGTATCGGAATTAAGCGCGCCATATTCTTTGTGTCAAAAAATATCTTCGGACACACAAATGAAGGGAGAAGCTAGGTTTTAGGCCTGAATGCGCCCGGCAGATCGTATTTTCTGGATATCAGTAATGTCTGGTTTGCAGCAACTTAGGTCTTCCACTAGTTGTTCTGTTTTTTATGAGATTAGCTAGTTGACCCAAAGCACAATTTTCAAACTGGATGTCCAGTTCCAATTTATAGATATCCAAGGATACGGTGTTGTGAGTATCGGAATTAAGCGCGCCATAGACCTCTGTTTAAGGAATAGTCTGGTAATCAGCCATTTCGAGGTATCCGTCGAAGCGTACAATTTTCCGCAACGCATGCTTCGTCGGAGGTTCAAATTCCATTCGAGGTATGTGTCATCGAAAAAAATACCACACAGACGCGATGGCTTCACTTCACTACAATTTGTAAATAAATTCCGCGACGAATTTGTGTCGGAGGAAAGAATGGCACTTAGCTGTCAAAAATTACACGAAAAATGCACCTGAATGCACTTCAAGGAATTCGACGGGATGCGTTACAGCATGTCGGAGAAATATTCCGAACAGCTTTTTGGAATAATACCTCCGAATCGTACAAAATCGGAGAATTTTCCGCTCCGACGGATACCTTGATAGGGCTGAATATTTCAGTTTTCAACAATATGTTGAAGCAGGCCATATAAGTTGTTCACTTTGTCCATCATAATTGGGATTGTAAAAGCCTCCGTTGACACCATCGTAAGAACTCTTTTCAATTTTTTTTATTTCATTTCAACTGGAAGTTATTTTGACAACAGAGCGGACTAATGACATGACTGCAGTATGAGCCCTACAGGCCAACAATTGTCCTTTAACAAAATAGAGACTAAACCAATCACTCTATCGTGCAAACCCATTCATCGCTAAACTTCATACCCAAGTGGTGCCCATGCCAACTCATTTACAAAGTCCCATTATTCCTATTCTACCATAAATTGAAATACCTACTGGAAATAAGCAATAACCGTCCTTAATTGAACATTACATCAGCTCACCGGTGTCACTGGAAAATACATCCTCCCACCTCCCTGTCCACTTTCCGAATTAGTTTCGCTCGAATTATTGAACGCACTTTATGATATTGAACATCGCAGATGACAACCAAGCTACCTACCTCCACCTGATGCTGTTCTCGCCGCTATCCCTATATTGGTTTGTTTAAGTGCCCAAATGGTCGACGACGGTAATAACTTCACGAAATGCCATAATTTATTTGATTACATGCATGCAAACACCTAGGAACAGCTTCTGCTTCACCCTCGACTGGCCGAGGTTAAATTATAGAGTTTACCCCCCTCGAGGCAGGCGACACTCATTACTCCCAATCTAGTTTATGTGTGCTGCCACTTGGCCGAAAAGATGGACATCAGGCGAAACACAAAACATGCGTCCCCCGCCAAATTAGAGGTTGTGAAGTCATCAAAATAATGACAGCGATTTGATGCTATATACCTATGGTAGTTGTGCACAGCTCACGTGGGCTTCGGGTGTAGGGTGGTACCGCTTGGTGTCCGCGATAAGTTCTCCCTCATGACAATGTCAGAGCGTATGACAACTTGCAATACTGATGCAACTTAAGATTAGGAAATTTTATCTCGTGTCGGTAGAGAGCACGCTGTGGTTGGGCGACATATGTTCTACCTGTATGCCAGAGTGTGTTGCGTATCCTGTTTGGAAGATATAAATAGCCAACGTGAGCATATGGTTAGCAACACAAATAACTGATCCATGTAATTTACTTGTGACTGCAATGTAACCTAGGAATTAGTTTTCAAAGCAGAAAATTAAAATTCTTCTATACTCGGAGTGGTGTTCTAATTGTTGTCTACCCACAGGACAACGGAGGGAGGAAGGTCTGCGCAATGTTATGCTGTCCAAAATAATTAGGGTAGAGTGCAGTCGAGAGGATGGTTTCAGTAGTTGGTCTGTACTCTGTGTTGGTTTTGTATGATTTATTAATTTTTAATTTATCCTGACTGATGACACAGTGATGGGGAGGATGTTTTCTTGCACAAGGTTCGGGAGCGAAAAGGATTTGGGTGAAGTTTTCAGTGGCTACCCATAGGAGTGGTACTACTACCAGCAAGCTATTTTCGTAGTCCGCGATAAGTTGAAAGGATCGTAGTCTGAAAAGGCAACCAAGTGGGAGACTTCTACCTTTTTTTTTCTGCCCGTCTATAGAGCTGTAAGGAATTTAATTGAAATTAAGCAAACATATGTGGAGAAACCGATCCAAGCGTTATTTAATTCATTAGATAATTTGTGCTGTCGAAGTCTCAGGGAAGCACTTTAATATACCCAAGGACCTTCTTCAAAACGCACTATATTATACAAACTTTCCAAATGCGCAATTAGTTGTTTTCTGGTAATAAACTGGCCCTATTCACTAGAAAATAAAAACAATTGCTTACATTGACCACCCGTCACTAAACGGAATCGAACTACCCTTCTCAGACAAAGCTAAATTCCTGGGACTTATTTTGGACAGGAAGCTCAACTGGAAACCGAACATAGCAGAAAAAGTAAAGAAAGACACAGTCGCAGTTTATTCTTCCAAGAAAGCCATGGGCATGAAATGAGGAATGCAACATCGTATCACCGCATTGACTAATATCCCGGTTATAAGACCGATATTTCTTTGCAGAGTGGTATTAGTAAACTAGCCTAGTGCAAAGAACTGCGTGTCTGTACATCGGTGGTGCACTTCGCAAAACACCCTCAGAAGCACTCCATATTCCCTTTCACCTTCTACCTCTTGATATTTTTGGCAAGCAAGTAGCACCTAACTCAGCCATCCGTCTTAAAGCCATCCAACAGTGGTCAAAAATACGAACTCAGCATCGACTGTGTCTCAACTCTCAATTACTATATTTCCTTGTTCATCTCGACAGAATTCTGTTCGAGCCTTGTATCCTTGGGTTTTCGTTTTACACTTTGGTAAAACTTGCGAACATCGTTCCTGGAGTGGCACCTCTCTATATCCTCGATCGCGCGCTTTTCTTGCTCTTTTTTTCTTCTTTCTGAAAAGCCGGTGTTCTTCCCTTCTTCTTTGCCTATAGAGCTCAATGGCAGCTCTCGTTTTCACCTGTACCTTAGCCTTGTAGGCCTTGTTCTTGGCTGAGAGCATTTTTCGACATTCCTCATCAAACCAGGGGTTTCTTGCTGGTGGCTGCGAGAAACCTATCACATTAGTTGCTTCTGATGCCAATGGCTTGTTGGCATCATTGCCATTGTTCTTCGACATTAGATGCTGGTGGTATGGTGTGAATCGAGAGGTTAAGGGATACGCGTTGCGCGAACTCCTTGGCGGTCTCTTGCGATTGCAGTCTTTCGACATTACATTTTTTTCACAGTATTTCTGGTTTGTTGTGGAGTTTTGGATATCCGCATCCTTAACTTGGCTGCAACAAGGTAGTGGTCCGAGTCGATGTTAGCCCCTCGGAATGTTCGGACATCCAAAATACTGGATGCGTGCCTCTTGTCTATGCCAATGTGATCAATTTGGTTGACTCTTCGTTGATCTGGAGACCGCCATATCCCCTTATGGATATCGAGGTGAGGAAACCGTGTGCTGGCTTTAGTGGCATTTCGTTCCGTAGCAAAATCAATTAGCCTAAGTCCGTTACAAGACGTGTTGTCGTGTAGTCTATATTTTCCGACAATACTGCTAAAGATGTTTTCTGTTCCTACATGTTGCGTTAAAATCTCCCAGCACGATTTTAACATCGTACTTTGGTAGTCGCTCATAGGTTTTGTCAAGGATCTCGTAGAAGCAAAATGTAGCATATTTTTCCTCCGTCGGAGCATGAGCGCATATAAGGCTTGGAAACATAAAGCGTCTTGCCTAAGTCGTGCACTTATAACAAATCCGTATCCAAATAGTCGCTGTTTCTGCTCACTATAACACGGTCCATAGTAAACGTCACAGTTTTTCGTCCTCTTTTTGCCCGGCCCATCTCATCGTATTTCCTGGATGGCAGTAATGTCTGCTTTGTAGCAGTTTAGGGCTTTCGCTAGTTGTTCGCCTGTTCAATGTTCTCACATTCCAGGTGCAGAACGAACGTCATTGTCCTTTTTTCGTTCAGCAGGGTCGTCAACAGTAATACCAGTCCTTTCCGAGGCTATTGTTTGCTCTGTATCATATGTTTTTTTTTCGTGGTTGGGTAGTAGTTCCAATTTAGTAGATACCCCTATGACACGGGGCCATCGGTATCCACTAAGGGATTGAGCGCTGCCGTTGACCTTTCGGTTCATCCGCTACCATCTCTGTTCCTAGATGACCTGTAGTCCGAATATGTCGAAGCCGTTCATCTAGGTTCACCTGGGACGGAAGGCCCGTGCCATTCTGACAAGGGTGTTTACGGTTTATATAGTGTTGCTGTTTTTCGTCTTGTTATCAACAGTCGCACTTTTCGTGTAACAAGTCAAATCCAGTTGGATGAGACCAGTATCCGATGGTTACCACTATATACATCAGCACATTTGATGTGTAGCCTGAGTTTAAAACCACTGGGCATTGCCAAATAATATCTAATCAGAGTCTACCCTCGTTCTACAACACCCAACCATCTTACTATCACAACATGCTAACAGCAAATCAAATTTCAGGTATAATCTTCTTGGCACGACGTGTCAAATAACCAAACAAATTTGGCCAAAGCTGGATTAAAGAAGATTTGGATCTTCGGATTTGGGACTGATTTTGCTCGCTAGACCACATATTAGCGCAACCATAGGTAATATCACTGGACACTGCCTAAATGGTAGACACGCCGAAAGGCTAGGCCTTCACTCAAACGACTTCTGTAGGGGCTGCATGGACGAAGAAACAATGCTTTATCTTCTTTGTAACTTCCCGTCACAATTAAACAAAAGGAAGCTTCATCTTGGAACTTATTTCTCTCAAAATCTCAGCGATTTGACAAAAACTGATGTGAGAAGTCTCCTTCGTTTCCTCAAAGCCAAAAATGAAAAATTTGGCCTTATTTAGTTGAAATTCTGGATATAATGCCAAATTTTCGATTTGGATTTATTTCGCTTTAGAAAAAGAAATAAGGCCAAATTGGCTCTATTTCATTTTGCAGTTTCAAAAACTGGCGATGTTTGTTACGATATAACGTGAACAAAGGCCGTATGATCTAACGCCATAATGGTGCAGTGAGGTATCTATGGGTAAGCTTGCTGCCCTCTATAACCCCCCGGTCTTATTTCATTCGGCCTTATTTCACGACACTGTAGAAACCAAAATTAGCCAATTAAAAGTGCGAAACTGGAGGCAGTTAGCTTAAGTCCGGGCTAATTGGAGAGTTGGTTGAGGCTCAGGTTCATTCCGGAAAGAAGCGTCACTTAAGTTAAAAATTATAAGACTCTGTGAACCTTTTTTGTAACCATGATTTTGGACATAGTTGCTTTTTTACTTAGTAACCCCGTCGAAGATCTCTGCCTGAATCATCTGGCATTGTTTGATCCCTAAACCGTTTCGATTTCTTTTAAAGCATGGAAGCTGGGAGCTATTATTCCAAGACTTGGTTGATTGTTAGTACATGCCCTCTTTCCTCAGTCTTTAAAGAAGTCAGTGCTTAGTCTATAAAAACCAGTTGCTTTGTTTTTTTATACCCTATCCCATAGGGTTATTTTTTTTTTGATACATAATTTGTAACATAGAGAAATAAGTTAGCTAGATATACCTCAAAGTACATGAATCGACTCAGAATCGCTAGCTGAGTCGATTTAGCCATGTCTGCCCGTACGTCACCAGTTTTTGGGTCTTACATTTTGAGCTAGAATGATGAAATTTGGTACACGTGCTCTTTGTTGCTCCCAAAAGAACATATGTAATTTTTTTTTGAAATCCGCCCACTGCCACGCCCCCTTTTTAGAAAAACGTAGTTTTTGGCCAAACCGTAAGGAATTTTGAAAAAAGTGTTTGAACAACATATTTATAGAATCGCAATATACATTTTTCGTCTGTATAAAGTTTCTTGCCACGCCCACTTCTTGTAGGCGTTTTTATTAAAAAAAAAACGTCTTTTTTGGTACATTTTTAAAATATTTGCAAATACTTTTGATGCAAGATCATTGAAAATGATAATGTAAACATTTTGTATATAGATCATTTTAACCCACGCCCACTTTTTGGGGGCGTTTTCCTACAAAAACCCTACCTCAAGGTATATGGAATAGAAAAACCGTTGTTTTTTGACGAACCATAGAAGATTTTGATAAACTGTCCGAACAATATCTTGTGACAACGTCATTTTCTATATATAATTGCCATTAAGCCCACAATTTGAGGATATTAATTGTAATGGTGGGATGTGATAGGGTATTAAACGATCCGCACAGGGGATTGTAACCTTCTCATATGTTTTTTGTCAGCTATTGTCCTCCTCATAACTAAGATGGCTGGTTATCCGCAGTAATTAAATGTAGTCAGATGTTCGCTTAGTATCTACGTGTTACATTACCTGTTATCTTTTCGTGAAGCCTCTACATTCTAACATTAACGAAAACTTTTTCATGAGAATACCTTTCGTACGATTTTTACACCTTCCGACCGACAGGCTCCTTAGAGGTTCCCTCAAGAAGTTCATAAAAGTCGTCCTTGTTTTCATGTAATTGTGTTGTGTAGCTAAACAGAACTCCTTATCTGATCTACTTTCAGTCAATAGCATGACCTACTTAGTCAATGTATCGTCCATCTACTCACCATTAGACTGCACCGAATTGGGGGATCCAGTATCCGAGCCGGTTGTCTCTTTGATAACTTAATATTTTTACTTGGTAAAAAAGTTACCTCAAGACACAGTCTAAGACGTAGGTCCTTAGGTTCCGGCTTCATTTTCCTCATCCACATATACTACTCCATTGAGGTCGACAGGTGGTCCATTGTCATATTCGCCAACAACATCTGTTCCTTAAATAACCTATTGCCCGACTATTTCCGAGAATTTCACGTCTGATTTTGCCTTATCCTTGAGCACCTACTTTTACTTTAAAAAATAAAACACACGTATTGTAAAAAAAAAATCAGCATACCAATAATCCGCCTTAGGGCTCGAGGATATAAAAACAAATCTGAAACGCATAAACATTGCACAAATATTTTCATTTGCATTTCACCCGAAATGAATTATTTATGCGATTCAAAGATACTGGAAAATTTATATATGAATTTAATTTTTCTTCCGGCAGCTACACATGTCTGTCAAGCAAGAGCATACTCGTGCTCTTAGGAAACTAACGCACCGAAGCGCAAACAAGCGTAAGTCTGTCGGAGACGACATCTGAATTTGATTTAGTGCTTCTTTTAGGCGAAAAATGTCGTACGCCATGCATTACTCGGCTGGTCTACCTAAGGATGTTACCCTTTCCCCATTGGCAATTACTTTAAATTTACGTAGAAATAATGGATATGCAATAAGGACATGTGTATCTCATACCACCACCATGTTCATATGTGATTTTAGGAAATCCACATTGAACGCATTTAGGTTATTTCTATTAGTTGTGTATTTTTGGGGTCTATCCGACGACAGTGAAATTTATGCACACCCTTTGCTTTTAGGCGCACACATAAAAAAAGGTCCTTCTTCACGCTCGCCCAGCAGCGCGCAGTCAACATCAACAGTTTACGGTTGACTAGAAAGGGTTGTTTCGTGTTTCGCCGTGTGTATTCAGTGTTGTGCTAAGGGATTTTCCTTTTATTTTTTTTTTTACCCAAAATCAGATTTTTATCGCCGAAATTGAATTATTAACTTATTGAATTGTTCCGTAACAAATAAATTTTCATGCTTCGTAAGTACGTTTGTGTGCAGAGAGTCTCGAGCCCGGGCATAAATGGGCGATGAGTGGGTTCTTTTGTACCCTATATTGCGAGGAGTGGAGGGTATTGTTTATATTGTGAAGGAGAATAAATGGAAGTGGCAAACCCAACAATTTACATCTAAATTTCGAGTGACCAAATGACTTTGGTTGTTTATGAGACAAACGCGCAAAGTTGCAGTGCAACCCTTTCTGTCCAGTGGAAGGAATTGTATAACATGCGTCAAGCCCATTTGCAGGGTCCTTTGTGAGTTTTTTTTGGATAAATCATACGAAAAAATATATTTATAGCAAATGGACGTTAATGATGGCGAAATTACGTTGCTATTCCCAGTGCAGGGCATTGGAACGCGAGTGGTGAGACGAATGTTATGGGCAATCTGTGCGGTTTTTTGGGAGAGTTTTGTGTTTTTTATGGGATTTTTGGCAGGAAATTACAAGTATTATGTCACAGAGAAAAAGGATTATAATGGGATTACATGTATCTTTTGGAGATTTTTGTTACTTTTACCGAAATGGGACATAAATTACTTTATTACTGGACATGTGTGTCTAATGTTCATTTGGATTTGATGAGTTCAATGAGGCGTATTGTGCAATTTTTGTTTATGAAACATTTCTGTGTTTGAATGATGGCTTTGTGAAGCTAAAGTTTGGTCATTTGGTTTTTTGTATTCGTTATGTGTTTAGAGATGTATCGCTCTCATGAAGTGCTTCCAAATTCAAGTCAAGCAAAGAGAGCAGATTGGTTGTTGGAGGATAATTGTTATTTTACTGCTAAGGCAAAACACGCAAGCAAGTGCACAACCGTCTTGAAAACCGCCGTTGAAGGAGGGAGAAAGAAGTTCGTTGTCAAATGTGGTAACGCAATCGTCTTGAAAACAGCCGCTTGAAGGAAGTAGAAAGAAGTTCGTTGTCAAATTTGGTAACGCAACTTCTAGTAAAGTCTTTAAAATTTAAAACAATTTACATCAAGGGGTTTTCAACTCCACGTTTAACATAATACGGCTACATTGAAAATATAGGGTGTCCCATAATTCATGGAAATTTTTTAATTTTGCGCCATATAATAATACTGTGTTGCCAAAGGAAAACAACATACCAACAGTTCGGGGTTGGTAAAAATGAAGCGCTGTACGAAAGAACAACTCAATATTTTAAAAATAACGAAGGTTTGTCAGTTAAGTCAACAATTTCTAATACAGGGAGACTGGACAATTAGTGATCTGAGCCACACTCTGGGTGTCCTGTCACAAGTCGTTTAACAGGAAACATCAGAGCAGTTTGTTCTCCAGGGTATTCCTGACAGTCCAGGAACATCAATTCGGCACCCTAGTCAAGAATTGAGTATTTCGAGAAGCTCTCGGTAGCGATTTCTCATGAAAGACTTGTAACTTCATGCAATCAAAGTTCAATTGACTCAAGAACTGATAACAACTGACCATGCAGCGCGAAGATAGTTCATAGAATGTATTTAGGAAGAACAACAAGTTGATGCTGATTTTTTTAACAAAATCCTCTTCAGCGATGAAATACATTTTCATCTAAATAGCTTCGTTAATCTTCAAAATTGTCGCACAAGTAATTGTTGAGAAACAAATGCATCCACAAAGATTGACTGTTTCGTGCGGATTTTTTGTCTAGCGGCATTATCGGGCTATTCTTCTTCGAATATGCGTCTGGTCAGGCAGTAACAGTTAATGGTGTTCGTTATCGTAACATGTTAACCCAGGTTTTAGTGCATTAATTACAAGATATGAATGTGACCAACATGTGGTTTCAACAAGACGGTGCCACATGCCATACAGCCAGAGAAACAATTCAAATACTGCATGAGTCCTGTCCTAATCGTGTAATCGTCAGTTTATGCCATTAGACTTTAAACATTGGGCGGTGTATAATGAAATGCAGCCACATTCATACGAAACGGTCATAGAAAATTGAATTAAAAGAGAACACACACTTGACAGCAAAGCCGTAGCGGCCATTTATCTTAAAAAGCTTTAACCGTTATGTTGATTCGGACTTGTTGAAATTGTTAAATGATAGTTAAATAATTTCTGTAAACGGATTGCAATCGATTGATCTTCCTTCACCAGTACTTTAGACACTTTGTATACAGCGTCTTTTCGTTATATATTTGTTTCCTCTATTGTCTGTTAATGACTGTCGGTTGGCCAGTCTGTGAGTCTGTCTGCCTATCAGTATACATCTCACAGATTTTAAGGCCCATTTTTAGCTAGGATTACATGTGACAACTTTTCTTATACTTTCCCTTATACTTTGGCTTGTAGTTTAAGCTTCGGACGTATATTCAATGCAAACATATTAATAGCTCTAAATTGTTATAAAGCTTTAGATAAAATTTCACATGAAATCATTCTTTTTAAACTTAAAGCACTAGGTTTTCAGCCGAGCTTTATTGTTTGGATTAAATCCTATCTTTTTGAACGCCAATACAAAGTTCTTTTTAGATGCTCTCTATCGGACCCCTTTTTTAGCCACATCCGGAGTGCCTCAAGGTAGCCATCTTGGTCCGTTGATATTTATTTTGTCTATCAATGACGTTGACGGTATCATTAAAAACTCATATTTATCTGTTTATGCCGATGACATGAAAATCTTAAGGCACATTTCCTCCTCCGCTGACTCTTACCCACTTCAAAGAGATTTAAACAACTTTTCAACCTGGTGCCAAAACAACTTCCTGGAGCTCAATGCCATCAAATGTCATACCATGACATACTCCCGTAAGCGTCTCCCATCAGTCGCGAGATCCTATTTAATATTTGGTGAGCCCGTACCTAATGTGCTTTTCATGCGTGATCTGGGTGTTATCTGTGACAGAGAACTCAACTTTCGCTTTCATATTGATACTATCATCAGCAGAGCCAACTCCGCCCTTGGGTTTGTAAAACGCTGGTCTAAGGAATTCTCGAACCCCTATGTTACAAAATCTCTATTCCACATTTGTTAGACATATCCTTGAATATGCTAGCCAAGTATGGTCGCCTTATCAAAACCCATTCCCTCCGTATTGAGAGTGTCCAACGCAGATTCATCCGTTTTGCTCTACGCGGTCTCCCCTGGGTAGATAGTTTTAATTTACGACCCTACGAGGATCGTTTGAAATTGATAAACCTTCAATCGCTTCAAAAGCGTCGTGAAATAGCAGACATTCTATTTGGACATCAGCTTCTAACAGGAAATATTGATAGCCCTGCTCTGCTAGAAATTATATCCCTTAACCCCAATTCCCGAAATCTAATATCTGTTCCCCTCTTCCGACTAAACTTCCACCGAACCAACTACGGCAACAACGAACCAATGACTAGAATACTGCGCCTGGCTAATGGGCATAACTCCTTTGATTGTCACTGTAGCAAACTTGCTCTACGAAACTCCCTCATGTTCACCTCATCTTCCAATGCTCCTTAACCCTTTTTCTAATAAATAATTTTAATTAGGTTAATTTAGTCTTAAGTTCAGCTTGTACTAAGCTTAAATAAATAAATAAAGGGTGTTTATTTTTAGAAGTATAGTACTTCGAATTGAAATAAAAAAAAGAAAATCGTTTTAATTTGGCACTATTGGAAGGATAATTTTATGCCAATAATGTTTAAATATGATTTCGGGCATGTGACCGCGCGCCGCGGCTGGTTTAGAGGTCCAATTTACAACCACTTTTTCGAGCATTTGAGCCGTATGTCGGCAATAACGCCACGAATGTTGGCTTCCAAGTCCCATAAGGGTTTTGGTTTGTTGGCGTAGACGAGCGACTTCACATATCCCCAAAAAAAATAATCCAATGGTGTCAAACCACACGACCTTGGTGGCCAATTGACAGGTCCATTCCGGGAAATTCTGCGCTCATCAAATGTTTCCTTCAGTAAATCGATTGTGACGTGCGCTGTGTAACATGTAGCGCCGTCTTGTTGGAACCACATCTCATCCACATTCATTCCAATTCGGGAACAAAATAGTCGGTTATCATGGCTCTATACTGGTCTCCATTAACGGTTACTGACTCTCCAGCATCATTTCGGAAGAAGTATGGCCCAATGACTCCACCAGCCCATAGAGCACACCAAACAGTCAGTTTTTGTGGATGTAATGGCATCTCAAGAGTCTCGAGTGGATTCTCTTCACTCTGCAAGGCTGCAATTTTGTTGTTGTCGTAGCCGTTAAACCAAAAATGAGCCTCATCACTGAACAAAATTTTGCGATCGAGATCAATCTCATTTTCGGCCCATACACCAAAATCACGAAGTATTGTATGGTCTCTCGGCATTAATTCTTGCACAACCTAGATCTCGAAAGGTCGTAAACCATAAAGATTCCATTATGGACAAAGCTCCAATTGCTGTGCACGGTGGCGAATGGATTCATTCGGATCCTCTTCAACACTTTGCTCTACACCGGCAATTGTTTCTTCGGTCCGCACTATTCGACGTCTCTGCGGATTCGTATTATCAAATAGAGTAAACGTAGTGCGAAAACGATCCATGGGTAACCGAAATAATTGCTCTGAAGGACGATTATGTTGACCATAAAATGGACAGAGCTTGCGGTAAACTTCGTGAACTGAACCATTACTTTTTGCAATCGTTGTTCATTTGTCAACCTGGTCATGATGAAATGGCAAACCAAACTGAACATAAATGACATTAGAGTTGCCCGATTTGACCACAAAATGTCAGTTTTATCTCTATTCGAAAAACCAACCTGTAAAAAAAACACCCGTTGTAAAAAAAAAACACCCAGTATTGCTCATCCAAATTGTTTGGAACTGCACTCGCTTCAATGTAAATGTAATATATGCAGAAAAATAAAATATTGTTGTTATTCTAAGATATTGTTAACTATTTTCTATTTCAATTTCCATTTTCTAAAAATATTTTTTTTTTATTTGCAGAAATCTTGCTCGATCTGCGAAAAAATGCAATGGTAAGTCCTTTTTATCCTATGCCTACGTACAAGGTATATGCAGTTCGAAAAATATTATTCAAACTTTTTTTTCGAATTTCAAATGACTACAATGACTTTTAATGGAAGGTTTATTTTCTTATGCGGTTTCAATCGTTTCATGATACATTTAGAGTTAAAAATTTCCACACGCGGTCACTAGAGCCGAAAGAGGTTTGACCGAACAACTGCCTCATTTTTAGGGATTAAGAAAAATGCTTGTTGTTGCAATATTTTTGTTATTTATTACTAATCAGAAACATTTTCTATCTAGTTAGTACTTTGTTGGACATCCTCTTGCTTTTATTATAGTTGCACATCGGCGAGACATTGACTCACATCGGTTTTTCCATGTGGAATGGTGTCTCAGTTCCTGATAAGTAAATTTTGTAGGTTTTAAATTGACCCTGGACGCTTCTTAGCAACCTTAAGTTATCCGTAATATGCATTCAGAGCGCCAAGAATCCTCGCATATCAAACATGCACCTTAAATTTTAATTCGTCGGATAAGATAACATTGTTCCACGTGTCTTGAGTCCAATTAAGATGTTAGATCGTTTTTAAGTTCCATCGAAGTCTTGAACCGATGCCGACGGCTATACAGCCTCAAAAAAAGATCTTCCCCTGCAGTTATCTTTATTGGCTTCCTTGAGCCTTTCTTTTCTGCTGGTAGTCCCGGTCTTACGATATCTTTTTAAATTCTATGTTGATTTTGTAACATTTAATCTTCTAGAAATTTTAATTGTTATCAAATTGAGATTTGAGAGACACAAAATATTAGCGTAGCACTCCAAACGGTTTTTTTTCCATTTTTTTGTAACTAAATTATTTCGGTTCGTTTCGGGTTGTTATTATCACTCAGCTCATAATGACATCGACTTTATGTACTATTTGGTACATTACATACACACAGAGTAATATAACATGCTTTTGAGAAACGCAATAAAACTCTTTTATCGAATAAATTTTGTTTTTTATTGTAAATGCCTTTTAGGTCTCGAAAGATCTTTCATATTTTGTTTGAACAAATTCCTTTGCATTCATCTATATATGTGAACATGTGGTCTGTCCTCTGTCTCTATGATCTAGTTTGACTTTAGATGTATCCAAAGTTTTTGATGGAATTCAGGGATGGATGGGTTGGTTAACACACTCACTCAAGTAAAAACGGGCTTGATAAGTGGAAATAAGAACATTAATGAGAGGCGCGTGATTGTGTCCTCTTAAATCAATTTCCAGCTATTAAATCGGTGCCTATGTGATTAATAATAATGCTCCATTATTGGCCTAAACTCTGATAAGATAGTTGAGCCAAAACGAATCGGAACCTAGAATTATGACCAAAAAAAACTGTGGATACGAAGTTTGAAGAAAATCGGTCAAGCAGTTAAGGCTGGAGATACCATTATGGACAGGCGGACCGACGGACGGAATCCCAAGAAACACTTTTTTTGGGTTCCGCTATATTCGTATTGTTATAATCAATCAAAATCTCGAGTTCGAATTTTTTTTCACGAAAACAATACCTTTCTGTAAGAGAAAGTTCAAAAACAATTGAGTCCTCTGGAATGTTTTTTGGATGTACCTTCAAATGTCTGTTCTTCAATCCATATTCCAGCAGTTATGTACACATAAGCATACATAAAATTATCTTGTGGTTTGTACCCCATTTTTCAAAAGATTTGGTTTAGTTTCTAAAAAAAACTATTGTGGCTTATTTTGTACATTTAGTTTCTTGGTTGTTTTTCTATAAAGGTTTAATATTTGGAGTTGATGTTAGCTTAGAACTTTTAGTCTTGCCACTATGCTATGGGCTGTTGACGCTCAAGTAACTGAAAATGTCATAAGTGTACGTGGGCCCATAGCAATACCTTTTGTTGAAAAATTTAGTACCCGAAAAAGAATTGTAAAGTCTGATACTTATTTGATTTGGGCTGTTCTATCTGTTTCAAAAAGATATTTGCTCCATTCCGATTTGCAGCAGAATCGGACGATCTGTGCTATAGTCGTAGTAGAAACTACCAAGGAGTTTGTTACGGCTGTTGCTGATCGCGGCCAGTGACACAGTAGGTGAGGGATGTCCTCGTCGACGTCTGGATCACCACATTCCCTTCATGTTGGTGTGTGTCAGTTGGTCTGATTTTACGGGAGTGCTTACACAACAGATTGTGACTTACTTATTACTCCCACCGCTATAGAAATAGAAGAGCTATAGAGCTATAAGCTTGTTTGATTTGCTTCCGCTTAATTCGTACACAAAACATACACATGAATGGTATTAAAGAGAAAAAAAAAAGCTAAGCTCTGGGTCGTAACGAGCCTGTTGCGCAAACCATTTAAACTTTTATTTCTAAACCGGATTTTTGCAAACGTAACCAATATTCTAAAAGTAGCCTTACGTTTTCATGACGAAACACTATATGATAATAAATTATATTGCCTACCCTCCTAAAGGATTCACATATGCTTCAACTTAAATCCCACCCTAAACGCCACACTCTCCCATTTATATGAATATCCGCTTATCTTGAAAACTTTAAAGGATTACCTTTCAAAGGCATTCAATCCAAACTAATTAACAACGTTAAGCCTTTCCAGTAATATATGCAAACACTCGCCAGCCTCCATCACATCACTATACGGACCACTGGTCACAGCCCGATCTGTCATCCAGTCGACCATTTGCCTGTCAGTCGAACAATAGCAACTCGCTTGAAAAGCCCACCAAATCGCATACACGCGTTCGGCCTTACCCGTCCTCCACACATCGCTGTTCTTTTTAAGCGATTTTCAATTTCAATCAAAATTCTTTAAATTCGAAATTCGACAAAAAGAAACCGTTTTGGGAAAATTGAAAAATCCCATTTGAGTGGTAGTGATTCTGACATGGCATGAAATTCGAGACGAATCGAAAAGGATGCTGATTTCATGAGCACACTCATATCACAAGGCATCGACTCCAAAGCAAAGGCGAAGAGAATTTTCCGGTGTGTTCCTTGTGAGTGAGCGCGTTTTAAATTGACTGGTTTCTAGCTGGTGTACCTAGTTCTGCATTCAATCGACAACAAGGAGAGCACATTTCATCATCCGGATGAGAAGTCGCAATCTCATTGTTTGACATGTCAAAGCGGTTGATGAGTTTTGACAAGCTGAACTGAACTGTGTCGGGTACACAAGTACTTGAGAGCGATTTAAATTGAATTTTTATGGGAAAGTGTATTTTTGTTCGTGTTTGGGATGGTGAATGGAAAATCAGATTTTAAAGATAGTTTGCGTCTATAATTGTGGTAAAACAAAATTTGAATTGAAAGTGAGAAAACTTTTACAATCAACACAATGGGTACGATTTTGTCTCATGGGAAATTTCAGGAACTGTCAACCCAATTAGGTTGTACGTGGAATGGTTAACTCCTTTTTTTTTTTTTTAGATCTTTATTAAATATTTACGTCGAGATTATGCACAATGGAAGGTGTAAAGTTGCTTATATTACTGAGGCACATTGGTGGCTATTAAAATTCTCAATTAAATTTTTAAGGATACGGTGGTTTCAGTTTTTATCCAAGAGTTGATGTCATTTCTTTCGTTGGGTAGAACTTTTTGTATGATGTAACGAAATCCATACGTGATTTCATTCGTACCTCCTTTCAGGGATTTCAAAACTATGCTTTCTGAAGTTTGAATGTTCTGTGTAAATACCACTGCATGCTCATGTACCCCATTTAGCATAAAAGTTGCCATGCAAGCATTTTTTTTAAGGATTCTCCGCGACCAGGTTAAATTTAATTTCCAGGAAAGATTGTCTCTACATGCATACAAATTAAATTAAAGCAAAGTTTAACGCTTTCTAACCATTTGATGGGCCGTACATTTTCCAATTGAATGGAGTGTTCTATGATTTATGCCAATAAGCCAACAATAACAAATAGCTAAAGGACGGCAGAGTAAGGTATATTGGCTCATATCGAGAAGCAAATCTGATCTCATTTTGGCCATCAATTGGGAGTGTGCTAGCAAAGCTGTTAACTTTGATGCGTCCTCATTAAAACTAACCCCGATAACCTGACAGATATTTTTACCTCCGGCTTTGGCCTTTGCTTATAAGTCTTTTTGGATCATTAGATCACATTCTAGATAGAGTTTATTCGTCTCATGTGGGACTTAGTTCATGTGGGACTTAGTTCATGTACCAGGTTCCCATATGTGGCTGAGCTCATGTAGAATCATTTGCTCACTGTTAGAAGCAA
This sequence comes from Rhingia campestris, assembly GCA_932526625.1. Lineage (NCBI taxonomy): Eukaryota > Metazoa > Arthropoda > Insecta > Diptera > Syrphidae > Rhingia > Rhingia campestris. The sequence goes on along the minus strand of OW052184.1, from coordinate 104,808,405 downwards.
ATTACTTATTGCCCATCATTTGTCATAAACGTACATTTTTTAATAAGTACTTGGCGCACCAGACTCGGTTAGAACCTAGGGACTCGTATTTTCTCACAACATTTCATGTACTTCTTGCGGGACCTTCCTATTTTTGTGGCGACTCCAAACGGCAGAGTTGAGATAAGTTTTTCTTGACAATTATTGATACTGCTCGGAAAATAATTTAACGGGTGATTTTTTAAGAGTTAAGTTGTTCAGGTTGGCAGCACTGGTTAGAAATGGCGTCCAAACGTCATATGTCAAAGTGAAAAGTTTTCAGTGTACTCTGCCATTTAATCATGGAAATACTTACAAACGAGCAACGATTGCAAATTATTGAAATTTATTTTCAAAAAAATTCGTGCCCTGTGAAAAATGTGCACCGTTTGTTACGACCATATTATTAAGCGATGAGGCTCATTTCTGGCTCAACTACATAAAAAAGTAAAACTGTCGCATTTCGAGTGATGAACAGCCAAATGCCATATAAGAACTCATCCCGAAAAAACGACAGTTTAGTGTGTTTTATGCGCTGGTGCCATCATCGGTACATTTTTTTTCAAAAACGACCGTGGAAGAAATGTTACCGTCGACTTTGTTTTGCCCCAGTTGGCTGAGTTGAACTTATTTGACATGTGGTTTCATCAAGACGGTGCCACATGCCACACAGCTCGTGAAAGAATGGAAATGTTGAAGGATGAATTTGGTGAGCAGCTTATCTCTCGAAATGGCCCTGTGAGTTGGCCGCCAAGATCATGCGATTTATAACGCCTCTTGATTATTTCTTGTGGGGGTATGTAAAGTCGTTGGTCTATGTGGACAAGCCGAACACAATTGAAGCCTTACAGGATAACATAACACGCGTAATTCGTGGAATACAGGCCGAAATGGTCGAAAAAGTGACTCAAAATTCGACCTTCCGAATGGACCATTTGAAACAGAGCGGCGTACAACATTTACATGAAGTTGTCTTTAAGACGTTAATGGCAAAGGCCTATTTATCGATTACAATAAAAATTTTGAATATTGGTTTCAAATTTGAGTGTTTTATTCGATTTAAATAAAAAAACTACGCTTAAAAACCACCCGTTATATCATAGGGAACTGTAAAAGATCCGCCGCATATCTCTTATAACCCATCTCCATCCAAGCCAGAGGGGATAGCTCCGCATGTTGCAGATGCTCTTTCCGAAAAAAAAATCCCATTGAATACTACTTACATTTTGTGGATAACAGTGTATTGCAGCTTATTGTATAAGAAACAAACAGATATGCTCGAAAACTAGCAAACACAAATCAAGAGAGCCAAAGAATGAAGAAGTGGACTGATACGACCATTGAAGAGATGAAGAATTTCTTTGGTTATCTTATGTGGATGGGATTTCCCAGATATACAAAAATTAATCAATATTGGAGCAATTCCCCTCGTAGGAACAATTCCGTTGCAATGTGAGCAGATAATGTAAAGCAATCTTATTGTGATCAACAATCCATTACGGCTCTTATTTCACGGTGGATTTTTTTATTATATAAGAACAGTATAAGTAGATAACAACCCGAAATAGCACTAATTTTTCCTGGTATACTTAGAGATAAGGTATGAACTTCATCCGTGCCAAGGAACGAGGTCCATCTAATCTAAACCTCTTGTACTCCAAAGTCGTTCCCGCCATTAAAAAAAACCTTACACCGTCATTCCATATAGACTGGATCACCATAAGTTCCCACGATTATGGGTTACCGCCAACACCACGATACTCCTTCAAAGGGGCCTACAATTCGGACAGACTAAGCGGCGGAGTTGTCTCAGGCAGAGACTCTTCACGTGTCGGGAGCTCGATCAGTAAGTAAGTAAGCGGCGGAGTCCGCAAACCGGTCATATCATTGGGTTACCTGTCTCCTGTGGCAACAGACGATAGCCTATAGTATAGTGTTGATATTTAATTTGTAACATCGAAAAACTATTTAGATAGATATACCGTAGATCTAGCCATGCCTGTCTCTACGTCTGTAAGTCACCGATTTGAGGGCCTTCAATTTTGGGCTAAGCTTATGAAATTCGTTACATAAACTCCTTGTCCGTGGCTACAGAACATGTGTAAAGATTTTCAAAATAAGCCCCGTGCCACGCTCATGTTTTTTTTTATGGAAGAACACAATTTTTGTCAAACCGTAATGAATTGTGAAAAAGTTGGTACTCGTACAAAATATTTAAACTGTGCCAATTCTATATTTCATCATGATAAAGATCCACGCTGACTTATTTTGGATGGATTGGGATAGGGTAATAAACTTCGTAAAATGGCTTGTAGCCTTCTCATATGTTTTTCACTCTTTGTCTATTTTCTTGGGATTTTCTCATGTTAAGCTTCTAAATATATAATTTGTATGAAAGTGGATTCGGGTTGGCTGACGACGGCCTTTACGGTTTTTACTGAATGAATTTAAAATTTTGTACGAACGTATTCGGCCGGATTCGGTTGAACTGTACGATCAGACTTAGATGTATACTTCTTCAGCGATCGAAATGTACAACCGAGTCGTAAGAAATCAAAGAAGCCATGACACTTCTCATGGTATCACAAAAGACCTATCTGTATTATAAGTAGACCACACGAAGGAAGCAAACGAACTGGTGGTAGCTAGCCAGTGATCTTTCTGGCTGAATAAATGTTTTTGAGAATTTTCTGGTATTCGTCGTTGGTAGTATATTCCCAGCTAAAGAATTACATAATCCCGATCCAAAACTTGAGATCTAAGATTTAAAAAAAAAAAGACACAAAAGCGCGACAAATTGCTGTTAGTATCAGAGTTACCACTCAACAATTCTTTTCCCACTTTGAATAAGTTGCGTGAACTATAAACCTTAACTTCTAAAAGGTTTCCTATTTTGCACATACTAACAATAAATTGTAAAATAAAATTAGTAACACCGTGTGTTTATTTTAACGCCTCCAAGACACCATTCAGCGTCATAAAAATAAATCCGTTTGTTTACTTGGCGCGAAGTGTTTCCCTTCACGACAAGCCTTTATCTTAAATTTACCGACATTCCTGCGTCATAAACTTACAACACACATTACACCATTCAAATGATAAGGATATAAAACGAGCTAAAAATGAAATCCGCCTTCTCCACACCATCGAACCGTAAATAGTTGTAATTAAAAGCAGCACTTAACGCGATTTTAATGGCCCGTCAGCAAGTAGCGCTTATCGCGTGTAAATCAATAAATTATCCTTTTTCCTTTTTTGTTTGTCTTAATGCATGCCAAGCACACATGGTGTGTGTTTCCTTGGAATGCTAATATGCTGCTGACATAGCATCAGATCGCGACAGGTTCGTTTGGGAATGAATTGAACCCACTCCTCCAAAAACGGTCTACTGTGAGTAGGTCGCTTCAGCGACTTCCTTAAGGAACCATAACGAGTCGTTGTCGCTACACTGAAAAGGATATGTCGGCGCGCGTATTTACATGTGCGAGGGTGTAGCCCGGCAGACGCACACACAACCGTAACCCAATCCACTTTGTACAATTTAATTTGATTTACATATGCATGCATATTAAAACAAAGTGTTAATGGTTTTATTACTGTGAAAGGATCATATTCCAGAAATGTATATAGGCGTAGATACTCTGGGAGAGCAAGTGTGCCGGTCCTAGGATAGGATAATTTATATCCGCTCCCTCATGCGATGAGATATTATCTTATCCCCCAAATTAAAGGACTCGGTTTTGATGGAGTGAATGCTAGATAGTTTCCGAATGACGGCGCTCCAACACCAACGACAAAGGATATGTGGGGAAAATGATGAGATTTTGACTCCTCACATGACTGAGGACGTTTTAGAGGCTTTTGTGTTGGGTAGTCTCGTTGGTGTTTCCACTTGGCCGCCTCCCCTTCCAAATTTTTAAGAAGAACATTTTCAATTCGAAAAAAGTCGCACAACACTAAAGAGAGGACAAGTGAGATCTTCGATGCAATTAATTATCGGCGACAACATAAATTACGCACACTACCCTTTTGTCGGAGGACATGATTTGATGGAAGATGGGTGGGGGATGTGAGCAGCTATTACTAATGTGTCAAGGAAGGGCTTATGAGCTACATACATGTCTGCCATTTGAGGTTATTGTTAGTTTGATTTGAGGGTCATAATTGATGATCGAATGGAAAAGTTGAACAAAGTGAATAGGTTTTGGTATAACGAGGGGATTTTTGAGACCTTCATTTTCAATGGTGGATTTAGACTTGTGGAATGGTGTCGTGCGGTGTAGTTATTGCATGTTAAATAAGTTGTTAGTTAATTAAATGATTGGACCATGATAGGTACCAAGTGGCGTTAAATTGACAATGCACAGTGTTGTCATTTTGGCTAGATATCAATAGCAATGTAAAATGAGCACCTCCCAAACTTATTCAACCGGATTTGGAAGCTTAGCTTTTGGGAACGAGTGTTGAACACAGAAGACACTTTTTTTCCCGTGGGCTAGTTGAAATCTTCAAAGACACGATGAGCACGTGCCCAGAGTAGTGTGAGATTTTTACTCACTAAAATCATCACCCTTTTTATACCCTATCCCATAGGGGTATATTAGTTTTGACATTAAGTTTGTAATATAGAGAAATAATAAAGTATATGGATCAATTCAGAATCGCTGGCTGAGTCGATCTAGCCATGTCTTTCTGTCCGTCCGTCCGTGTGTCACCGATTTTTTGGGCCTTAAGTTTTAAGAAATTTAAACCTAGAGTGTTGAAATTTTGTATATAGTTGTCTGGCCGACGAAGCAGAACAAGTGTAAACATTTTTGAAATCCGCCCACTGCCAAGCCCCCATTTTAGGGGCGTTTTAGTTTTTAGCCAAACCGCAAGGAAATTTATGTGTGTGTCTGAGTAACATATTTGGAGAATCTCAATGTCTATATTTCGCCTATAGAAAGTTTTTTGCCACGCCCACTTTTGGTAAATTTTTATAATATTTGAAAAAAACTTTCGATGGAGGATAATTGGTTATGAACATTCCGTCTCTAGACGCCCACATTTTGGGTGCGTTTTCCTAAAAAAACATTTGTATACCCTATATCAAGGTATATTCAATAGAATAACGTTGTTTTTTTTCCGACCATAAAAGATTTTGATAAACCGTTGTGAGAACGTCATTTTCAATATTTCATCGCCATAAGGCCCACACTTTGGGGATATTAATTTTAAGGATGGGATGGGATAGGGTATTAAACGATCCGCGCAGCGGATTGTAGCCTTTTCATATGTTTGTATTTGTATTGCAACTAAGTATGCGACTTATCTAGCTTTTTTTTTATCACGAGTAATGAAATGTTTGGAAGGTAACTTTCCTTTGAGAGGTCCTGCATTTTCCGCAATTTGTAGCGCGTTTTGTTATTTTCGGGCCAAATCTAAGTGTTTAGTTCGTTGAAGACGCCGCAGTATATTTGTTTCGTCAAGAATTTGTAGGACTGTTGTATTAACGTGTCCTATTAAACTTTTTTTTTATGTTTTCGTGCAAAATTTTTCGTTAACCGCTGAATACCCATATCTCTGCGTAGATCCTCGTTCCTTATGTATCACGGCGCATTGACGAATGATCTGAACATTTTGTTTTTAAAGGTTTGTAATTTTTTTTTTTTTGATTTTTTTCAATCGTACAACACCATAGTTGTATACCATCAACCGTATTTATAAGATTTACTTAGTCGGTGTCTCAGAGGTTGCATAGTTAGCCATGCCTAAATATTTAAGTTGTCTCTAGGCAACTTTTCCTAAATTTCTTTTCTATAATCGATTTTCCATTGCTTCCTAACTATGCGAAGGTTAGGTCAAAAGACGTAGTAGAATTTACAAATTTAGTATAAAAAAATTGAGATTCTTGTACTATTTTTACATCAAATATGTTTTTTTCGGGTTTGACAGCATTTTATTTGTAAACAAACATCCAAGATTGGGTTTAGAAAATCTATACTTTTGCATAAAATATTTATCTTCAAGTTCCATTGGATTAAATCTTGTTTTGTACAATTTTGGTCTCCTACTTGTTAGCATTTATGAATTTATAATATTCATTACACTTAAATCATTCACAAACAAAATGTAGCTTGAGTCCATTTTTATTAAATTAGTTTCACTTTATTGCAAATCACCACCCAAAAACTCGAAATAAATTTCCTGATGGAAATTATCGCATGTCAAATAAAAATTAAATGAAAATTCCTGATGCAACCTTTAGGCAGGGTTCGTTCGCGCTTAAGTTAGTCGACATTTAGGCAACGTTACCTAATAGAGAAAATCGATTATAGAAACCGATTTTTCACTTCGGTAGAACTTAGAGGTTGCCTCAAAAATGCTTTTATAAAAACGGCTGCATATGTATAAAGCGGTTTTAGCACTTGCTTTGATAATAGCAGCTTGTTATCCAGGTTACGCTTCGAATAAACAGTGCAGTTCTCTGTATTTATTTTTAAGTTCTTTGCATTTCTTTGTATACCCTATCCCATAGGCGTATATTAGTTTGATAAATAGTTTGTAACATAGAGAAATAATTTAGCTACATATACCTCAAAGTATATGGATCGACTCAGAATCACTAGCTGAGTCGATTAAGCCATGTCTGTCTGCCAGTCATGTCCGTCTGTATGCCACCGATTTTTCTACAAAAAAAAAAAAACAACATTTTTATACCCTACCCCAAGGCATATTCAATAGAAAAACTTTGTTTTTTTTCGAACCATAAAATATTTTGATAAACCGTCTGAGCAATGTGTTGTTACGTCATTTTCAATATTATATGCTCATAAAGCCCACTTGTTGGGGATATTAATTTTAAGGATGGGATGGGATGGGATAGGATTTTCAACGATCCGCACAGCGGATTGTAGCCTTCTTATATGTTTTACATGCGACTTCCATTTTAATTTTGCATCGAGTGTCACTCCGAGATATTTCGCTAGATTTGCAAACGAAACTCGAACCGTATTTCGAAATACAGGCAAATTGTTTGTCCGTTTACACGAAAAATCTACATGAATCGATTTGCTCTCGTTAAGTGCAATCCGCCAGAATTTTGTGCATTCATTAACCTCGTGAAGACCTTTTTGTAATTTCATATTTGTTTCCTCTATTGATGTGCCAACTGCTAGTAAAGCAGTATCGTCAGCAAACGTTACAACTATTGTATTGTTAATTTGTGGGATATCACTTCTAAATAGGCGGTACAAGAGTGGTTCAAGGACGCTTCCTTGGGGGGTACTCCTGCCATTCTTTCTTTGAACTCTGAATATTCGTTCCAAGTTTCACACGGAAGAGTGTATGCTCAAGATTCGACACGAGGAATTTTATATAATCTTTCAGGCTGAACTTGTCTTAATGATTGTATTGAGGGGCTCTATGCCGAACCTTGTCAAAAGCATGCGACACGTCAAAAAATACGGCTAATCAAATTTTCTTTTCTTCGAAAGCCTTCTCAATTGCATCAATAAATCGATGTACTTGGTCCACAGTCGACTGTTTACTTCTAAACCCAAATTGATGGTCAGCTAAAAGGCGATTCTAATCAGTAATGGGGTGTAAGCGCCCGAGTAATATGCTTGAGACACATATATTTTTTTGCGATCCAGATGTAGGTGACCTCGTTACCCTTGAACTTGTCCCGAAAGGGTTATATAATTTCAATAATTGTCTCTCTCCTGAATCCGTAGAGCCGCCCTCCGCAGAGGGTAAATTTTCCAGTGGAACTGAATTGCCACCTAGGGCATTAAATCTTTTTGTTGTACTCATTGCATTTTTTGCTGTTTGTATACGCTTTACACTCGGTATTCGAGGAGTGGATTTTAGTCGCCTTCTACGACAGGCATGCTGTACCCAATTCTTTCGGGTTAGGGGTCAGAATATATATTATATATATCAACAATATATATATCAACACCAAACTTGCAGCATTATCTAAATGGGCGGCGCGGAGTATTCCCCTTATGCCCGGTTTCACAGTGGGAGCTTAATCCGTTGCTTAGCTAAGCAAAAAGCAGAGCTTAAATTTGGTCTTAAGTTTTTTGGGTTTCACAGTCATCAAAAAAGTGTGGTTTAGCTAAGCCAAGTATAACAAGTAATTGTGAATGATTTGTTGGTAATTTATTAGGTACGCGCCTAAAACTATACACCAAACGGGAACATTCTGCGAATATGTATGGAATTTAGTATGGACATCACCCATTGAGTAATTCTCTACTACATCCAACAACCAATCAAAATTTCCTATGACAACACTTAAGCCACCAACATCGGCGGCTTAAGTTTTATCAACATTTAAGTGTGGTTACCTCTTAAGCCGGCACTGTGAAACACAAAGTTATGTTAAACCGCAGGTTAAGCCCCACGTGAGGCTTTAGCTCTCACTGTGAAACTGGGCATTACTGTCTTCTTTAGATCTAACTAAGGCCCAGACAATCCAGGTTACGGTTAGTGAATCAGCCACTTCTGAAGTACGATGTTAAAGAAGTGCGGTGTAATTTGAACACCACAAAAGGTAGGGAAAAAACCACATCCTTGGTACCAAAAAGAGTCCGTCGTTTGACGATGAATGCCGACGGATGCTCGTATCCAAGAACAAGGCCTCCAAGCTACAGCCGAAGAACTGTCACAAAAGCTGCCACTGAGCTTTTCAACTCAAGCATACACGCCCAAAGAGAATCTTGTCAATATGAATGATATCGTAGTAGAGCCACAGTCAATGGACACAACAATGGACTTGTATAGTCTTAAGAAGGCTTTGTATTGCTTTCTTACATTAAATTGAACAAGGTTTTCTTTTTTTCACAGTATATGGTCTCCGACTTTTCGGTACGGAAAGGATACCGGCTTGGTCTTTCTTTGACTCCCTAGCTTTTGGTGGTCTCTGCGTGAACCTAGAAACGTTGCTTTCAGTCATTTAGTCCATGCACCAGGGAGCTTGGCCTTGCTCCTTAAACATAAAGTTCAGTCTTCCTTGTCTTCGTCATATTTCCACCAAGGTGCCATTTGATGGATTGAGGTAGATGAACTTAACTATCTACCTCTACGTTGTTGCTAGCAACAGTGACATTTTGTTCAAGAAAGTCATGATAGCGCGTCTCCTTGTCGGAATCCGTTACGTGTTTGCAAAAGTTCAGATGAGCTTGTTCCAAACTAAACGTTGAATCGCGTATTTTTCAGTGTTAGGCGACACAGATGTATTAGTTTTGATGGTATCCCGCATTCAGATCAAACATGTGCGGCCTTAAAGTCGATGGAAATATGATTCGTCTCGGCTTCAAATTCCTTAGTCTTTTGCTGGATTTGGTATAGTGCGACAATTTGGTATATCGTCGATCTGCCGGTCCAAAGGCCCTACTTGTATGTTTACAGAAAGGCTTCTGACGTTTACACAGCATGTCGGATAGGATCTTATATGCGACCTTAAGCAGGGATATGCATCAGTAGTTGGTGCAAGACATGGAATCGCCTTTTTTGTCGATGGAACAAATGGGGATAATATTCCATTCATTGGGCATGATTTCATACATCCAGACTTTGGTAAGGTTTTGTGAATGGACACTTGGCAACACTTCCGTATTTGAAGTGTGCTGCTGATAATCCATTAGAACCGGCTGCCTTGTTGTTCGTCGACTTTAAGATGGCTGCGCTTTCTTCAATACAGGGGTGAAGCGTTTTCCATTCGTTGACTAGAGGTGGGTCGGTTTCTTGCTCTATCAATATTTCTACATTATGTCTACTATGCAGTTGGAAATGCTGTCTGAATATATTTACAATTGCCTAGGTTGCCAATATTATTACGAAAAGCATGCGTTTCTACTCTAAAGCGAGCTGCCAGCTGTTTTTGTAGAATCGACGGATGTTCTTCTTGTGTCAAGACTTCGTTTTCACTGAGCTGGGCGGTTGGGTGTTCTCAATTTTTACGTTACGCAGGATTTTCTTCTCCTCCTTTCTTCTAGGTTGATACTCCCTCCTCCCTAACCTTTTTTCGGTATAAGTACTTGTAAATATCATCATACCACGATCATCTTTTTGGTGGTGGTTGGTAGCCTATTATCGATTTGGCAACTTCTTCAACGATATTGCGATACCGAGTCAATTATTACTTGTAGGTCTTGGATATCCCCAGTTATCTAAAGCAACCAAGTTTTCATTCGTAGGTATCATAGAGTCGAACCCTGAACCTTACTTCGGTACAGATCCGGTAATCCATGTAAACCTAGCAAACCGACAATTCAGGGAGCGCCCAAAGATACTTCTTCCCATATATGTTGGAGTGCACCTTCCGCAAACAGGCATATCCTTTGTGCTAATAACTATAATGGTGGGTGCTGTTACATGATATCTTATTCTAGAAAGAGTTCACCCCTGCACCTCACCATCTAAAAATAGTTTCCGCTCAACAACTTGCTAACTTCAATCAAGAGCCCAACTAAGCTTAACAACTCCATTTTACCAAGAACTCAAATAAGCAGTAATTTGCCACTTGTACATTATTTATGTGATCACATCCATCCTTTGCCTGTCTATCTACGTATGCTACCAACTCGTCAATTCTTCATCTCAAAATTCCTGTTTAACTTCTCACATATCCTGGAATTCATGACGCAAACTTATTGCATTTACTCATATTGTGGGTATACCCTCTTAGCCGATGAGATCAAATTTAGGGATCTCTTGCCGAAATTGCATTTTGTCAAAAGAGCCATGAAAATTTCTCAACAACCACCGCAACTTCCTTTTTGCTGGCACCATATCATCATCATCGTCATAGTCGTTGTAGTGTCGTCATCTTCATTGCTTCGAAACAAACGTTTTAACGTTCCTCCCATACACACTCAACTCAAATGTCATTTAATATGCAAAGTTTGTGTTTCACTTGTGCATTCAGCTAAACTCTACGCCAAAAGTTATTTCTTAACTTGGTTCCGCTCTCTGCCGGCATATCCTTGACGTGGCTGTAAGTCCTTTGCACAACCGGAAACTCAAGCACATCACTAAAAACGAAACAAGCGTACAACTCGAATATCATCACAGCGCCATGACTACCGGGATTGACTTACAAAAAGGACAACCCCGCAGTACCGGTGCGGTATCGTCGTAACGCCTCGAGTTCGCGTGTATCTGTGGATGCAGGCTGTGTCATATTTTTGCTGCAGCTTAAGTTAAACGGCGTATCGTAAACATTAATGGTTGTTGCAAAATGTTCGTGTTCGTAGATGGAATGCCTTTTTGCTATTACACTCTAGTAGTCCTTGCATCCCTGTTTTCGTCAGAGATTAGTGCGAAAATTTTCAATAAAATTATTTATACCTTTTGCACGACGAGGGTGGATGGTTGCGGTCCAATTTAGTTAATACCGAAACGTGTACCACTAATGGACGACGAGGAGAAAATAATATTTAGGGAACAGGCCAAATAAAGGATGTGACTGTAAGGGCGGTGCAAAGTAGCCTAAGCCAAGCACGCACAATGGTCCTCGTAAAATTTAATATTTCTACTTAGAAGTTTAAAATTGCAATTTATTAGCGACATAATAATGCAGTCATCAGTTATGTGTCGAAGGAGTGAGGGTTTCGCTGTCGTCCTTCTTGGCGAGGGAATAGTCAATAAATTTTTTAAACGGGGAATTTGTCTTAAAATGTTTTTTTTTTTATTTACTTTGGTTAAATGGTGGCATCAGGATGAAAGGGGGGGGGGGGTATTTTGGGTCGAATTAAGTACGATACTTGGAAGTTTATTTAATGGAGGAAAAGGAACTTTCGGATTGCTTATAGATTGCATCGTAAATCTAAAGTGATTGTGTTATGAACTTGGAATAATAATGAACACCAAAATTAGCCCAACAAGTTGTATGGGGTTTGGACTTTATTGGGAGGGTTTTAAAGGCTCACAATGATTGCAAATCAGGATTGGTTTGTTGTGATTTTTATTTGGAGTCAGGTTGTAGAGTCGAATTATTTTTACTCGACTCACCTTTAAGTCGAATTTTTCAAATGACAGCACCGGTTAAGCAGACATTTACTACGATGTCGCAGGATATAATGGCTTACACAATTGAAATTATGGAAGCCCAAAAGTGCGTATCTTAATTCCTGTTATTCCTACTAATGATGTAGAATTGATGTATAGATCAGATAATAATATCTCTTATCAAGCAACGAGCTTTAGCGATGGGAGTTGTAGTCTTCTTTGGAAGCCTAAAAGATAATTGCTCCTATACAACCTTTCACCGAACACTATTGACTTAATGACATGTTATTGCTTCTATGCAAACTTCTAACGAAAGCTATTGATTTAGGGACGGATTATTGCTTCTGTAATGCTTCAGGGAAAAGCTCTATAGATACTTCCTATCATATGGCCTGGAAATCGAAGCTTTATCGAAGCTTCTCCTATGATATCACATATTTTCATTTCCAATTTTTTGACGAAACAAATTTATTGCGGCATAATTTTGCCCGATAATAACAAACCTCGCTAAAAATGGCGGAAATAGCAGAAACTCTTGAAGGAGAGTTGCCTGCAAACCATTCGTAATTATATACTCGTGATAAACAAATTGCTAGAAAAGTCAAATACTTCGTTGCACGTTTTTTTTTTATCGCTGGGAGGTGTAATCTTCCAAAGACGAAACCGAGCCCGTACTCAGTAACAGTGTGGTTATTTCTACCCACTAAACCCCTTCTCCCGTCTTTCCGTTTTCCCTGCGTTACAACCTTCTTGGAATTTCATTGTCGCAGGGCTGGGATTAGCCAGCTTTCCAATTATTGCACCTAGTAGTCAAACCAATCAGCAATTTTTCTTTCATATTTTAAAATTCATATTCTAAGTATTTGTCCATACAGGATTTAATACTGTTTTTGTTTATTTTTCGAGCTATGTATCTAGTTCAAAAGGTTTTATCCTTCTTAACCTCCTAGTCATATTGCTAGTATTTAATAGTTCCTTCATTTCTGAGCTGACGTGATTGAGAAGCCTAAGTTTATGTCTATTAGCTACTTTTTTGACTTCATCTTCAATCATTTCTATTTCTAGATCTCTACGCAGATCAGCGTTTCTTATGTACCATGGTGCATTTACTATATTTCGTAGAACTTTGTTTTGAAATGTTTGAATTTTCTGTAAATTTGTTTTGCATGTGCATGCCCACAGCTGGAGCCCGTAGGTCCATACTGGTTTTAGAATTTGCTTATAGAACAGTAATTTATTGTAATTTGACAAACAAGAGTATTTCCCTATAAGCCAATACATATTACTGTAGCGCATATTTTGTTCTCCTCTTTTTTTCATTATATGTGCTTTCCAGCGCAGTTTTGCGTCTAGTGTAATGCCTAGATATTTGGCTGTGTTTGCGTAATCTACTTCTTTATCATTTATGAATACAGGTATGTGCTGAACAATTTTATTTGTAAAATTTATATGGACCGATTTTAGGTCATTTAGTTTAATTTGCCAATTTTTTGTCCATTTTGTTAAATTGTTCACTAGCTTCTGTAGTTTTTTTTGTCGCTACTTCGACAGTTTCTCCCACAGCAAGTACAGCAGTATCATCTGCAAATGTTGTCACAGTTGTTTCATCACTGTTCGGCAATATACTCATGATATACTCATTTTGGCGGAATCTCCAACCTCCCTACAATTGAATATAAACAGACTTTTGGACTACTGTAAAAGATGGGGCTTAGAAGTCAATACTGAAAAGACAAAAGTGATGATATTCCAAAATGGAGCAGGAAGAACGTCTCGAGAAGAACACTGGAGTTATGGCGAAACAAAGTTGGAAATAGTAAAAGAATACACTTACCTTGGAATGACGACTTCCTTCAATTTAAATATGGAAAAACACCTTCAAGCCAAGGTGGATGTAGCGAAAAAAGCTATTTGTACAAATTGGAAAAAAATATTCAACAATAAGTATATTTCGACAAACGCTAAGTACAGTGTTTTTAATGCCACGGCTAAAGCTATTCTTTTTTACGGAGCACAAACCTGGGGTATTAAGAAATTCGAGATAGTGGAGTGCTTATTGAGGTTTTTTTTAAGAAAGATTTTTTTGTTGCCGCTAAACTCTCCAAAATACATGTACTACTTGGAAACAGGACTTCCTACGCTTTTCATATCCACACTGAAGATAAATGCAGATTACCTGGTAAGGGTAGTAAAAATGGAGGACACCAGATTGCCGAAGATAGTGTTAATGAATGCGGTACGTCGAAAATCGCTATTTTACAAGGATTGGGTTGATCATGCAGCTAATTGTGGATGGAATCTCAACCTAGCAGATGCGAATCCTCTTGAATGGAGAAAGGAACTTTATGAAGTTATACAAAATATCGACGAAAATGACAGATATTCATTCATAGAACAAGCAAGGTCATCAAGTACAAGAACTATATACGCAAAAATAAACTATAACTTAAATGTTAAAAATTATTTTACAAAAAAACATTCTAGAAAATTGATAAGCACAATTTTTAAAGCAAGAGGAGAACTGCTTAAACTCAACTATAGGCCGCACAGGAACGATTTGGATGAAATTTGCTCTCTATGCAATATGCGGGTAAGAGAGGACATTTACCATTTCATAGGAATATGTCCAATGTTAAGGGAGCTAAGGAGGGTTTACTTCGAAAAGAATTACCTGCAAGAAGAAGACATCAATAGTATTCTAAATGGAGATGACTGGATTCGACTATATGAATTCATTACAGAAGCGATGTCATACAGAAGCAGAATCATTAATGAAAATTTTTAAATAAAATAATTTGGAGCTCTATTAAATCTATTAATTACGATGTTATTCCGTTTTTTAAATAAACTTAAAGTCAGTATTGAACTCATTTTTGTTTTAACTAAACTAAAAGTCACAAATTGAAATCCTTGTTTTAACCAAATTAAAAGTTACAATTTGAAATTCAATCATTTCACAATTATGTATTTTTTACATTTTTATTCCGTTTTGACCAAACTAAAAGTCAGTAATTGAATTATTTTTGTTTCAACTAAACTAAAAGTTACATTGTGAAATCCTTGTTTTAACTAAACTAAAAGTCAATATTTAAAAAATGTTAGTTTTGACTAAACTAAATGTTACAATTTGTTTTAACTAAACTAAACGCTACAATTGAAATTCATTCATTTCACAATTATGTAAATGCATAAACTGTAAATATGATACCAGCCACTCGGGCAGACGGCAGTAATGCCATGCACAACTTTATTCACTTAAGAAAACACAAATGTAAACCAAAATATTATATCAAATGAATAAAACAATCTATCTATCTATCTATCTATCTGTTCGGCAAGTCGCTAGTAAATAAGAGATATAACACAGGACCTAACACACTTCCTTGTGGTACACCAGCTTTTATTTCTCTTAATGTGGAGTAGTCATTTCCTTGTTTAATTCTAAAGAATCTCTCTAATATATTGGACTCTAAAATTTCCTAAAATTGTTTTGGCAGATGCTTTTGCAATTTATAGATCAGTCCTTTGTGTCATACTTTGTCGAAAGCTTGTGCTATATCGAGAAATGTAGAGCATATCTTTTTTTCTTCAAATACTTTTTCGATTTTATCTGTTATTCTATGCACCTGATCGATCGTGGAGTGTTCATTTCTGAAACCAAATTGATGGTTTGGGATTAGCGATTTTTCTTCGATTATTTTGTTCAGACGTTTAATCAACATCTTTTCGAATAACTTGGACAACATAGGTAGTATAGATATGGGGCGATAGGAGGTGTCTTCACTAGGCGGTTTGCCTGGTTTTGGTATCATAATCACCTCCGCGACTTTCCACATGCTAGGTACATACCTTATCCTGAATGCAGCATTTATGATCTGTGCTAGTTTCTTTAAGCCCTCTTTTGGGAATTGTTTTATGATTTCCCCTGATATTAAATCAAATACCGGGGCTTTTTTAGTACTGATGCCCTTTTTTATTTCATTGGCAATTTTTTTAGCCGTAACCGGTTGGATGTGTCTTTCCTCTTCGCACAATACTTCGCTTTCTTGACAGTCTTTATCTTCATATGGTTGAAAGACGCCTTCAAGATATTCAGCAAATAAATTAGCTTTTTCTTGGTTGTTTTTTGCCCAGTTACCTTCACTGTTTTTAACTGGTGGAATGTGAGCAATTGGCCTTTTCATTTTTTTGTTGCCTTATAGAGTGAGTACTCAGTACTAGCGTCAATCCTCCTAGCAGGTGGACCATAATGAGACTTGTTAACAATTTTGTTAACAATCCGTCCGATTTGTAGGGTTTCGATGGTAAGGTCTTCTGGGACAGTCTCCCATCTGTCCCAGAAGACCTTACCATCGAAACCCTTCAAATCGGACGGAGGAAACAATCGCTGCTGCCATTCAAAACAATTCGAAAATTTCCAAAAAAAGCTTATCTGCTTAAATGGGTATATATAAAGGGTGTCCCATAATTCACAAAAAAGATAGGTTTGATAGAAAATAAGGATTAGAAAGCCTACATTTTCTTATTGATTTATAGAGTATACAGCCGAACGGCTTTGCTGGGAAGTATGTTCTTTTTTAATTTAATTTTCTAAGACCGTTTCGTATAAATGTGGCTGAATTTCATTAATACACAGCGTAATTTCCTCTTTCAAGGCGTTCCTTGTTTGCATACACCTTTGACTTCAAAAAAAACCCAAAAGATAAATGTCCAAAGGCGTAAATCGCAAGCTCTGGATGGCCAATTCTGATCGCAAAAACGGCCGATTACACAATTAGGAAATTACTCACGCAGTAATTGAATTCTTTCTATGGCTGTATGACATGTGCCACAGTCTTGTTGAAACCACATGTTGGTCACATCCATATCTTGTAATTTAAACACTAAAAACTGGGTTATCATGTCCACCTTTAATTGTTACTGCATGACCACCGCATTTTGAAGAGACGAATGGTCCATTATTTTTAAAATATTGGCCAGCAATAAAAATACGTTGCGTTCTTTCAAATAGCGCTCCATTTTTACTAACCCCGAACTGTCAGCTGTCACATTGTTATTTTGTTTTCTCTTTTGGCAACGCGGTACTATTAAATGGCGCAAAATTAAATTTTGTTGTAAATTATGGGACATCCTTTATAACAGTAACCTTTCTATACAGTTCAATGTCAACACAATGAAGACGGTTGCAAGCCAATTAAGAAAATCTGTTTACTTATTTAAAGGTAATTGCGAAGTCTTTTATTCTCTAGCTTCGACACAAGTACTTTTGTTGTTTTTTTTCGTCAATCCGCCTTCTGTAACCCACGTGCGCTATGGATTTGCGATGATCCGTTGAAAATTCTGCTGAAAGGTGATCCAAAGAAAAAAAAATTATAAGGACACGATCAGATACAAATGTCTAAAACCCTCTGAAAGGTAACATATACATCCCTATCGAGATATCCAAGTATAGGACGTAAGACCGTGCTCTTCACCGTAAGCACGGTCTTACGTCTTACGTTATTACGTAAAATAAAATATTTCATGCATGATTAGGCACTGTTTTTGTGCTGTTGATTGCGTCTATTACCGCGGAACATATTATCTTCCCTGTTGGACTATAAGTGCCTATTATATATAAATTCGTAATCTATCAAGTTGAACTAAATTCTGAATTAAACCACAGACATAAGGATGTACAATCCCCCCTAATCAACTTATCATTTGTCACCGATTTGATGCAACTTATTTTTAAGAACTATCTTTGCCACTTATACAATCTAAGGGTCAAAACTTTTGAAGATTCTCATAAAAAGCTTGAGTGATCCATTGTTTCTTGGCTCCACTTTTGCTCTGTCATCTAATTTGTTAAACCAGCTATAAGTCATCCTTCAGTGGAAACAGATAAAAATCTCCTTCTCTGTTCAAACTACACATCATTCCATTGTTCGACAAACAGTCTAACCTCACTCTGAAACTTATCTATGCACTCTGCAGTCATTAGCAGTCATTTTCTTATTGTGACTTGCAATCCAGCTCATATCTGCATATGCTGTTAAAATTTTAATTGAACGACTTCACATTTGTTGACAAATCGTAATCCTTTCCCTCCACTCCCTGTGTGGTAACTCTTTTATGGCATTCCTAAATGGCATTCCTCCCGAAAGCAATCAACTCGAATGCATTCCAAATATTCGACTTGCATCTAATAAATTGACGCGACGCATCCGAATGCATTGCTTTGCAACCCCCGAGACATCAGACATTTTAATATCAAACTCATCTCCAAGAGCAGCGTTCACTGTGTTGTGTCTCCTGTCAATGTCCAATGTCCATTCAAAACAAATGAACCCCAAGCCAAAGTTCTGACGAAATACAATACCTTGGTCGTTGGGTCGGCACTCTCGACTGGGTGGATGACAACAATTGGCGTATCTCATTTGGAAGAGCGGAAATAATGACTTCGATGGACCAAATGACCACTCATGTGTCCAATTATTTTTCATTGTTCTCAAGTGCTCCCTCAGGAGTCCACCTCGGCCTACTACATTTGGATAAATCTTTTATGATTCGTCATTACTATAGCAACGGTGAGGAGTGAGGACGGCCTTTGGCAACCACCAGGCGACGCAAATAACCTAATGGCCGTAATGAGCGGCAATCAATTGTTATCCACAAAAGACAGAGTCTTAAATAGTTGGTCCTTGCAAGACAATACAATGTCCTCGCACACAGGTACCAGTGTGCAGTCCTGTGATACTCCCACCACCCAGCATTGGTTAGGTCGGTTGTGCGAGTTCTCGACACCGACAATGGTGGGATTGTCGCTTATGAATCGACTCAAGTGAAGTGTGTAAAGTCCTTCATCGTCCGTTAATCCTTTGTCGTTTTGTGTACACTCGAAAATCTTGCATAATAAATGCATTATTCAGGACGACACGACGAGGAGGAGGCAGGGATTAACTCACAAGTAGTGCTGTGTGTATTGACCATTTGCATTCAGAATGTTGCCATTGTGTATCCGTCAGTAAACAACACTTGGCGAAAAGTTTTCGACACCATGACGGGCGGGTGGCTGCTTGTGCGTGTGTGTGGTAATTTCAATTTTGCATATTTGAAGGACCTTCACACATTGCAAGACATTTTGGCGAAAGTAATTTAAAATTCAATTAAGTTCCTTTGTGTGAACATTTCCCAGCTGAACTTGGGTTGATGGGCTAACGAAATGGACCTTTTATGAAATAGCTGCTACTCCTGCCGGGATACTGCTGTTAACAGCAGCTAATACCGCATGTGCTTTGCACTTTGGACTGGCTGGAGTTGTTTTGTATATTCGTTTGCATGGGAATTGGTGCCGTTTAGGAGTTTCTATTGTGCACGGTGTACCACCTAATTCTGGGGGCTAAACGTGTAAATTGTTGTGTTACAAAAGTCATTATAAAATTTTTGTTTTGCCACTCAACAGAAGTTTGAATGGTTACGTTGTCGAGGTGTTTTTTTTTTTTTTTTTTTTGAAAATTTTGTAACTTGTTACATGATTATAGTGAGTTGGGCTGTCAACATGTCACTGTATGGAAAGATTTAATTAAAATTGAAATGGTCGAGGAAAACAAAATTTAGCAGAGTCAAGTGGGTAAGGGGTCTCTTTTAAATTAAATAAATGCAACAGCTCTTTTTTTAAGGATGACTTTAACGTACGCGTTAGTAGAATGAGCTGTTATTACGGGTCATGCAATCAAACTGGTTGAACCGCTTTTATTCTAAATGAACGGCTAGGACGGTTTTTACTTATTTTGGAGTCGGAATTCAAATTGAAGAAAACGCTTCATAATCTTCTTACAACTCCGATCATAAAGGATCGAAACTAATATAATAAAAGGAATCCACATGTATGTTTTAGACATTCCAGTTGGTAGACCATGGCAGTTACATGGCATATCATCGGCTTTAAACCTGAATTACCCATTCAAAGCTTAGCTATATATCTTATTTATCAGGACAGGTCTCTTTTGCCATTGAGGCACTGCTGTTAATTTTTTGGTTCTTCGAAACATTTTCCATCGTGATATCTGTGATTAAGGTCTGGTATGATTCTGCCTTTGGCCGAAAGATAGTGACAGATCCTCATAGGTAAGGTAAGGTTAGGTTAGAGTGGCTGCCAGCGATTTGCGAGCAAACCAAGACCAGTTTTTGGTCCATTGTAATACCAAGTAGATCTTATGTTTTCTCCGTGTTACCTGTAGGAAAACCAATCTGCGCTCTTAATGAAGCAGAGACTTCTCAGTTCCGTGTTTGACAAATCGCAGAGATTTTGAAAGGAGTAAGCTCCAAGATGAATTTTCTTTTTTTGTTCCTCTTCGTCTATACAGCTCTTGCAGAGGTCGTTCGAATGAAGGCCTAGTCAATTGACAATTAGGCAGTGTCAAGTGATGACACATATGGTGGCGGTAATGTTTGGTCTACCGAGCGAGATCAGTCTCTTGGATCTTTTTAAATCCACCTTTGGCAAAATTTGTTTGGTTATTTGACCCGTCGTGCCTAGACTAAATCTGAGATTTGATTGGCAAGATCTGGCAAGATGATGCGTTTGTAGGCTTTTGCATGAAGTTGTATGTAGCGAAAGGAATACCAAGTGCACCCATGTCGGATACAACTGGTAATTTAGTTCCATGTGTGGCGAGTTCATCAACATTACCGTTTTCTAGAATGTCACTATGCCCAGGCACCTAGCAGAGATGTGTTTTAAACTGCTTTGCCATCTTTTGAAGAGATGAGGGGAATATAATGTTATTTATGAGTTTGACGAGACTGATTCCAGAGATTTGATGGCCGCTTGGCTGTCCGAGAAGATGCTAATTCCTTGACAGATATTATATTCTCTTTCAGCCAATATAAGGCTTCTTTGATCGCCATGAATTTCACCTGGAAGACGCTGCAATAATCAGGAAGACGAAACGATAGACTGAGGTTTAGCCGATGGCTTTCTTGCAAGAATAAAGTGCGACTGTCACTTTCTTCATTCTTTCTGTTATGTCCGGCTTCCAGTTAAGCTTCCCGTAAGACCTAGATATTTTGTTTTTCTGAAAAGGTTAGTACGATTCTGTAAAGTGGCGGAGGGATAATGTGAGGTGTTTTGTATTTCCTACTGAACAGGACCAGATTATTCTTGTGGGGGTTGGATCCCAGATCACAATTGCCTATTTAGAAATTTTGTGAGAAGTTTCTGATTATATTCAAGTGCTTCCCTGCCCTGAGACCGCGATAGCAATCTCATCCGCGTAGGCAATCACGTGGCATCCCTCTGTTTACAGGATGAGTCAAAGCTCTATTAGCAATAAGTTTCATAGAAGAGGGGACAGGACTCCACATTTTGGGGTCCCCCTACTGACATGTCTTCTGGCCAAACACCACCCAGCTTTGTGTTAATAATCCGGCTAAGTCTATCAACATTGCAAGTGAGTACAATTGGTTTTTAGACGGATGATAGCGCCTTAATGATCGCTCCCGAATCCACGGTTGTAAAACCACCTTCAATGTATAGGAATGCAACCATAGTATGCTTCTTGCAGCACAACGACTTTTCGATAATACGTACTAATGTGTGTAGAGATGTTTTTACAGATTTGCCTTTGCAGTACGCAGGTTGGGATGCTGATAGCTGATTTACCTCAATGCTACTGCTGATCGCTATCAGATCTTTTGGGTTGACGTGAGAACTTTTACCACATTTGGGTTTGACCTTTCACTTTCCTCCATACCTTGTGAATATAAACCAGCTTGATATAACCAATAAGGATAGCTTCTACCCTTTCTGTAAAGCGTTTGGATGTACTGGGTTGTGTAATTTTTCGAGAATTGTGGATGCCTGCAATTTAATTAAAGAATTCACCGTTTAATCATCGAACGTAACCAGAAAATGTTTACCGCTTCTGGAAGGACATATTTCCTGTTCATTTTCATCTGCCTTAAATATGACAATATCAACAAAGTGGGTCTCGTTACTTTTATCATGAAATAGGGTATTTGCTACGAAGAATGCTTTTTCGTATCTTTATGATGGTCATTGATACCTACATGTCATCTCAGCTGCCTTTAATTTGCTTTCATATTCTAACATAGTTAGCTCGTACGACAAAATCGAAAAACATTGTCATAACTGAGCAGGGAGGAAACAACTACAATCAATGCTGACCAAATTTTACCCAGAAGCGCTCACTCAGTTTGATTAAGCTGATCACATTTCCGTTCCATCATGGATGGGCACTGCCCAATAGCCCTACACATAAATAAGATTTGGAACCACCAGCAATTTCGAATGGTTTCAATTATTTTACA
The DNA here is from genome assembly GCA_932526625.1 of Rhingia campestris. Taxonomy (NCBI): domain Eukaryota; kingdom Metazoa; phylum Arthropoda; class Insecta; order Diptera; family Syrphidae; genus Rhingia; species Rhingia campestris. The sequence continues at coordinate 104,786,076 of OW052184.1, read as the reverse complement.
ACGCTACATTCGAATAAAAATGTTTTAAAATCTTTTTTTTTTGGATGCACTCTAGTTTTACACTTGTTTCGAAAATCGTATTCTACAACAAAGTTGGCATTTCACCTCTAAGGTAACGGGTGATCCAAGTAGAGATACTTTTTTCAATAGCATTTTTTGACAGATCACGTGTGAGTCGTGTCATGCTGTCATGTTATTTTTGTTTGACATTTCATAATGGAAAGACTTACGCATGAACAACGTTTACAAATTGTTCAACTTTATTATGAAAATTCACGTTCTGTGAGGAATGTGTTTCGTGCACTTCGCTCAACTTATGGTCAACATAATCGGCCTACTGAGCGTACTATTCGCAACACCATCACCCATTTTGAGACCCAGCATTCATTATTGGATAATATTCGACCGAATAGACCACGTCCAGCACGCTGTGAAGAAAATATAGCGGCCGTAGCTGAGAGTGTACACGAAGACCGTAGAGAGTCGATTCGGCGTGATTCGTGCCATGATAACCGACTAGTTAATGCCTGAAATTGAAGCTCATGATCTCGGCGATATTTGGTTTCAGCAAGACGGCGCCACTTCCCACACATCGCATCAATCAATGGACTTATTGAGAGAACATTTCGGTGAGCACATAATTTCACGTTTTGGGCCGGTCGATTGGCCACCAAGATCGTGTGATATCACACCGTTAGACTTTTTCCTGTGGGGATATGTAAAGTCAAAAGCTTATGCCGACAAACCCGCTTCGATTCAGGCCTTGGAGGAAAACATCACGCGTGTCATTCGCCAGTTACCAGTCGAAATGCTCGAACGAGTGATCGAAAATTGGACTCAACGGATGGACCATCTGCGACGTAGCAACGGCCAACATTTGATAGACATAATCTTAAAAAAATAAATGCCAAAGAATGTTCTTTCAAATAATAATAAACATTTTCCATTAAATTTGAATTTTCTGTGTTTTTTTCTTTAAAAAAGTAGGGAACCTCGAAATGGATCACCCATTATTTAACCACGGGTGATATTCGTTCTTACTTAACTAGCGCTACAGTCTGGAATGAAGATGTGTCTTAACCAACATGTCTCTCCAATTAGCCCGATCCTTAGCTAACGTCCTTCACTTGCGCACTCCATTTTAGTTGAGGTCAGTCGGCCATATAAAACCAGTTCTTCCACTTATGCTTCCGCGGTCTGTCTGGGAATCAAATATCCTGCAAGCCGAAGTATTGGCCCAATGCGGGGTATGTCGCTGTACAGCTCGTATGGTTATTGGTTGAATTCTCGTCTCTATAGCTCAACGCAATTGGGACCGAAGATTTTTCGAAGAATTTTTCTATCTAATCGACCAAGGATTTCTTCATTCGCTTTTGATACGGTCTTCAGCGCCGCAGAGCAGTACTGGGATGATCAGGGTCTGATACAGGATCTCCTTAGTATAGTTCTACTACTAAATTGCCTTCTTAGACCGAAGAAACAGCGGTCAGCAAGAGTAATTCTTCGTTGAGTTTTTGCCGAAATGTTGTCAGAATTAAAAGCGGAGCCGAGGTAGACTAACTCCCGTACCACCTCAAAGTTATATCCGTCAATGCTGACGTGCTTTTGGTTAACTACCCACCCATGGAAATAAGTATTATAAAGGGTTATCTAACGTACAAATTATAATGGAATTATTGAACCTATGGTATACAGTTTTGTGGTTTTACCATGAAAACAAATGCTAAAATCTTACAAACTATTCAAAATAAACAGAAATTTCTGCAATCGAAGCTGAAGCTTAAAGTTTCTCGCGAAATCATAGAAACTGACTAATCGGGCATATAAACAATGCTTTCCTACAAATTTTGTATGATAGCAATTAATTGCGCCGACTACAAAGAACGGGGCCGCCATCCAACGTTTTTTTTCAACTAGTGCTTATTTCGTGAATGGTAACACTTAGCTCATGTCTGATTTGACAGATAATTAGTTTTATCCTTCCGCTAAACGAATATGGTTGTGTATACGCTTGAACAACGCTGGGAAATATTGCGACATTACTTTGAAAATTATGGTAATGTTGCAGAATGTGTGAGAAAATTGCGAACGGATTTTGGAAGAAGAGAAGCACCGTCAGCTCCGTATGTTCGTTGTCTTGTGAAAAAAGTGAAAGAAACTGGCATCCTCATCGATAAACCAAAGCGTGAAAAGCCAAAATCAGTGCGAAAACGGAGAATATTGCTGCTGTGGCAGAAAGTGTGCGTGAAGCGCCATCAACATCAATTCACCGTCGTTCTCAACAATTGAACATTTCGGAGACATCATTGAGACGAATTTTGCATAAACCCCTTGGTATGACGCCATACAACGTCCAATTGGTTCAGGAGTTGAAGCCAACTGACCATCCAATGGGTTTTCGCTTCGCTAAGTGGGCCTTAGAAATGATGCCGATTTTGCCAAAAAAAATCATCTTTTCAGATGAAGCTCATTTTGATATTGGCGGGTATGTAAACAAGCAAAATTGTCGCATTTGGGGCCGTAAAAGATAAGTGTTACGCCGACAAGCCAGAGACAATTGACGCTTAAAAGGACAATATTCGTGAAGCCATTGGTGAAAAACAGCTGCACACAATCGATAATGTGATTAAAAATTGGACCGATCGTGTAGGCTACTGCATGGCCAGCCAAGGCAGCCATTTGAATGAAATTATTTTCCATTATTAACCGGAAGGATTGAACTTTCAAATAAAAAAGAAATTTGAGAAAATATTCAGTAGTTTTTTCTTTCAAAAAAAAAGTTAATTGGCGGACCCTTTATAGCCGCGATTAATAACCGCGTAACATGCTGGATCTTTTAATGGAATGTAACCTGCTAAAATTTTATATTATTGATTGAAAAGATTTATCTTAGTTGCAGTTCGATTCCCAGCCGTATTAACACTTGGAGGTGTTTTTAGTCAGTAAGAATCTAACACTACACCTACCCTCGGAAATTTTTTTTTTAACTTTTCTTTAGAGACGCCTTGTGCAATAAATAAACACGATTTAACAAAAAAAATTACCATTTAATGAAATCGGTAATTATTCTATCTGCAAAGATCTACATTCCCAATACAAGATAAAATTTTATGCATCTTAACACACCATCTTATCACACCTACCAACTTTGTTTCTAAGTGATGCTCTATGATAATACACCGAAGCTGAGAATAATTTTGAAAATTTTTCAAGTTCGATTTAAAACAAAACTGTTGTTTTTAAATTCATTCATTTACCGCACTGGACATTTTTTTATTAGGGGAATCCTCTTTGTTGAATTTATCCACCTAAACCAAATACTCTCTGTCATCCTATATTACGTCAAACTAGAAAAAATACTAGGAAAAAAAATTCCCATCAGTTCACTCGCCCTGCAGCACTCGCTCTGAGTGAGCCACCTTTCAAAAATGATCGTAACACATAAGAGAATAAGAGATCATCGATTTGACATCTTCCCGTTTACTTGCTCTCAGCCGAAAGCAGAAAGTTAAAATTTCTTAATCTCACTCTCACAGTCACCACTCACCAAGTCAATACCCTACCCACACCACCCACACCGTCCACACCACTCAAAACTTTCTCCGCTTAAACGTGTAATCTCACGCTCTCATCAGCAAAGCATTGAGAAGAGATCAATCAATTGCAGCTTTTTGCAAGCTTGTTGATTCTTGTTTAAGCAATGTAGGTCATGGCCACGGCCTTGGTTCAGTAGTAGGTGAAGCTCTTCGAAGTGCGTGTCGTGGCTCGAGATCGGTAATGTTTTCCCCCAAACCGCTGTTCTGTTTGTTGTTGTTGTCGGCTCTATTGTTCTGCTTGTTGTAGTTCTTGGCTCTATTGCTTTGTTTATGAAGTGAGTTAACGGATTTTTACATGTAAATTTGTGATATCCCTATTTTGTTCAAGGTCAAGGAAATTCAATTCATGCCTTCAGAATGTGTTGTTTATAGTGCACTACCATCAATTGAAAAACATGTGATCAGGTTAATTAAGCTGCATTGGCTTCATTTGTGTTAATGCATTTTTTTCCTTTTAGTGTTTTCCTTCGCGTGAGTTTAATGAGAGTAAATCGGTTAATTGGGGAGCGCGATCGCGATCGCAGTTTCGATATTTGTGCAACCACACATATGCTAAATGGGATTTAATATTTCAGTAATCGGCAAGTCAATTTTTTCGCTTATAATATGGAATGTGTATTAGAAATTAGGTCTCAGGTTGCCCTTTTTTTTCTGGAACTGGCTCCTGTAAATTTACTAATTTCCTCTCTTTGCAACATTGTTGTTATGGTATTTTTTTGGGAAAATAAATGCACCAATACTACCTTAGTATATAGTGTATTCATTTCGGTTATTTCTGTTTTTCGTATACTCTTTCCTCAATGGCAAACAGTAAATATTTGTTGGTAAGCATCTAGAAACAATTGATGACATGTTTAATCAATTTATTTTGAAAAGGAAAAAGTTGTTAATTGTGTTTTTGGTTCGAAGATTGATTAACCGAAACCGATTCCACACAATCATTCAATGTGTTGGCACAAGATTGATTGAACCGCGATAAATGTAGGTCATAATAGTTATTAAGTCCCATTTACAGATTTGCTAACTGCGACCCCAAATGTTGCATATAGACCATTTCACTGTAGCTGATTTCATTTGTTATTGTTTCATACAAATTTTACTCAGAAATATACATAAAAGGCTATCTTATACCTGCATGATCTTTGCAACAAGAAAGTCCCTTAAGAAGAAAAAATTCCTTCGATGTTAATACGACGCTATGGAAACATACCTAATGGTTCTAACATTTTTTGTCATGAAATTTTGTTTGAAGTGCGAAATATAAAAATATGATGGCCATTCATATTTATTAACAAAGCCTCCAGGTTACATTTGTGTACTCCTTGCTTGTATTCCGTCTTATAAAAAAATAGATCGTTATGACCATGAATCTAGACTAGGCTTTCTTTTTTTTTCTGGAGAACTCTCTAGTAGATTTAGGTGGAAGGTGATTTTTATAAATAATCCAGCACTGATGTTGCACAATCCTTCGTGCACTGAACTGCTGCGCGAGAGGTTCACGGTTCTACCCCGATCAATCAAACAGTTTTTGTCATGTCTCATAATCGTCTAACAGATATATAATCGGAAATATCATGGTATACGTTGGGAGAGTTATTTTCTACGCAACGCAAATCCAGTCCGAGACTGAGACTGAATTTACGTTCATAGTGTCCGTTTTCAGAAGGTACATCGACGCATTCATTTGACATCCGAAAAAATCAGCAACCTCTTCTGGTGTCCCCTTGGTGAAATTTCGAGCTGCGCCTACGTACGTCGGGCTTCTCATGCATCAACTCAACCAAGCGCTCATATCTTGTTTGGTGCTTGTTATTTTCATTTGAATTTTTCCCACCAAAAAAAATCAACAAAAACTTAAATAAAACTACCTTTTGCTCACTTAAAAATATTTCCGCAATTAACAGATGTCGGAGACCATCGGGGAGAAATTGACATGTGGCTGTCAAAAAAAGATGTAAAAAATGCAACCCATCGCAATGAAACACTGCCGATGTGCGTTACGCTTTGTTGGAGAAACGTTCCAAAAAACTAATCGCAACGATTACCAGAAGCGAAATTCTCCGATTCATTCAAAATCGGAGAATTTTTCTTTCGGAACAGATACGATGATAGGGCCGAATGCCTTACAATTTGTGTAAAAATAAATTTAACAATAACAACATGAGTGGCTGGGAGAAGCTAGGAGGTGGGTTCTGATTGGTATTACTGAAAACAGATTGAAAAATTTTCTTGAAATGAAGAAGCTCGTTTGACGTTTTAGTCTCAAAACACTTCACTTACTCATACTCTTTGTTTTCCATTCCTAGCCTTCTACATTTTTTTCAGCAATGTCCTTCAAGTGAATAAATTCAAGAAAACAATCAACAAGCCTTTGATAGATCCCCATTTTCTTTGAAAATCTCTCGTCAATATTAATCCGCTCCAGAGCCTCGACTAAAGTAATCCAGTCGATTGATTTAAAATTATCCAATTGTGACGTAAATTTGGCAATATAATTGTTAGCAATGTTGTAAAAATTGACAACACCCGTCTAATTTTTATATTATTTTCTAGATCGGGACTTATCCTTTTTATACCATTAGCTAATAAAGGGTCCCCCAAATAATTACTGAATATTTTCTCGCTAAGCGTTGAATGCAGATCAGTTTACCCTCAAGTCTATCCTCGGACGTACGCTGAAATAGAGATTCAAACATACAGCGAACAACACGAATGAGTCATGTAGCATAGAGTCATTTAAAACCAATGTGCATCGGGACATCCTTTCTTCGTATCCCCAAATCCTTAAGCACACACACATACATTGTGTTAACAATCAATGGAACCCTAAACCTACTCATGAAGAATCACCAGAGATTTCGGGGCAAATTGCATTTCGTTTCCGTTTCGTCCAACGTCCAACACTGCGTTTACACTAAAATTGGCTCTGGGACAACACGGGAACAAGCAAGGCCATGTACTTCTTGGCAATGGTGATGTCGTGGGGGCTCTGTTAACATTTTCGAATATCAATTTTAGGGTCCTCATTTCTGTTTTTTTTTTGTTTTAAACTTTCTATTTAATATTTTTTGAGTTTCATATACTTGTCTGTTCAGGCGTTCAAACAGTTCTTGGATAGGATCTTAAATGCGACATTTAGCAGGGATATGCCTCAGTAGTTCGTGGAAACATGGGACCACCATCCTTGTAGTTGGGACATGGATTTCAATTTCAAGTCATTGGGAATGTTTTTATTCAACCGGAATTTTTTGGTTTGGTGGATACACACTTCCATGACAACACCTACGCATTACAAGAGTTCTGCTGGTAATCTATTAGAACCGATCCTATCTCCTGGATCCTTGAATTGTCAGAAGACTTTGTATATTTTGTACATTGAGTATGAATATTTGAAATGCTTTCCTCTAGCTTAGCTTCTATTTAAATTCATGATGACATTTAGATTCCTTCTTTTAACTTCTGTCGTTATTCATAAAAATAGTTGAAATTAGAAATTTAATACTGACGTTCACATTTTTTTTTTTGGTGTTCTATGTGTGTACTTCCTTGTTGTAAGTACCTGCTGTTTATTTTATTTAATATAACTATATTTTATTGAACTTATCTATATTATATTTTATTATATTGGTACTGCTCATAAAACTCGGATTGTATCTTCTTCTCCATTCGCCTTAAATGTTTGACGGAGATTTTTTATTCGAAATGGTTCCACTTTTCTGGTTTCTTATAGCACTCGTCGTATATTTTAATTCGGGTCATGGAATACATTTGGCCGTCCGAATAAGTAGTGTTCACCCGATTTGTTACTACATACCAAAGTAGTAACGTTTTCCAAGAGTCAAGCTTGATCGGGTCATCTGTGGGATCGAGTTGACTCTGACTTAGATAATCTCCGTAACTTGCCGCAAAGAAGTAGCTATTATTAGTGACGTTTTGTAGATGGCTGTGGATCGAGAAAGATTTGTAACTGCACAACCTTACGATTTCAGTGAAAAAGCATCTGGTCGGATTTACAAATGATATTGAGATCCGTACATACGTGCATACTTTTCAATGTAAAGGGTCCGCCAAATGACTTTTTTTTTGAAAATTCTATAAAAAAAAAACAACTGAATACTTTCTCAAATTTATTTTTTTATTTGAAAGTACAATCCTTCCGGTTAATAATGGAAAATAATTTCATTCAAATGGCTGCCTCGGCTGGCCATGCAGTAGCCTACACGATCGGTCCAATTTTTAAGCACAATATCGATTGTGTGCAGCTGTATTTCGCCAATGACGAATATTGTCCTTTAAAGCGTCAATTGTCTCTGGCTTGTCGGCGTAACACTTATCTTTTACGGCACCCACAAATAATAGTCCAACGGTGTCAAATCGCAGCTCCGAAATGGCCAAACGACATCAACTCTGCGGCTGATAATGCGATCTTCAAAAACAGGGCGCAAAACATCGAGTGTGTAGCTTCGGCTGTGTTGCACGTAGCGCCGTCCTGTTGAAACCAAATGTTGCCAATATCCTCCTCTTCAATTTTTGTGAACAAAAATTCGTTCAACATGGCCCGATAACGATCGCCATTGACTGTAACGGCCACTCCTTGCTCATTTTCGAAGAAAAATGGACCAATTATGCCTCTGGACCAAAATCCGCACCAAACAGTGACTCGTTTTGGATGTATCGGCTTTTCAATGTATGTGTGCGGGTTATCTGTGCCCCAAATGCGACAATTTTGCTTGTTTACATACCCGCCAAGATCAAAATGAGCTTCATCTGAAAAAGATGATTTTTTTTGGCAAAATCGGCATCTTCTCTAAGTCGATCGCAGGCCCACTTAGCGAAGCGAAAACGCATTGGATGGTCAGTTGGCTTCAACTCCTGAACCAATTGGACTTTGTATGGCGTCATACCAACGTCTTCATGCAAAATTCGTCTCAATGATGTGTCCGGAATGTTCAATTGTTGAGAACGACGGTGAATTGATGTTGATGGCACTTCACGCACACTTTCTGCCACAGCACCAATATTCTCCGTTTTCGCACTGTTTTTGGCTTTTCACGCTTTGGTTTATCGATAAGGATGCCAGTTTCTTTCACTTTTTTCACAAGACAACGAACATACGGAGCTGACGGTGCTTCTCTTCTTCCAAAATCCGTACGCAATTTTCGCACATATTCTGCAACATTACCATGATTTTCAAAGTAGTGTCGCAATATTTCCCAGCGTTGTTCAAGCGTATACACAACCATATTCGGAAGGATAAAACTAATTATCTGTCAAATCAGACATGAACTAAGTGTTACCATTCACGAAATAAGCACTAGTTGAAAAATCGTTAGATGGCGGACCAGTTAGTTTACTCATCATCCCAATAGACTTTAAGGCTTTACTTTCTTGGAGCATTGTTCCTATATGTTTCTAGGACCTCCTTGATCGCAATGATAGTAATGCCATATTTTTTTCATTTTTCTTGTCTATTTCCTAATGTGACGCTACACTCTACAGTCCTGAATGCCTCTGAAATAGCCTCTCCAATAGCTCGGTCATTAGCTAACTGCCTCCAGTTCCGCTTTTCAACTTTGTTTTAACATGTTCGCTCCACTTAACACGGGGTTTTCTTTTACTGCGTCCGACGTCTGGAGGGGAATCTAACTCGACTCTATGCTAGCCGGAGTATTGGTGTCCATTCGCCACTAGCCCTACATTACCTAGCCATTTAAACGTCCAATGTGCATTTTTTTTCGGCACGGGGTATGTCGCTGTAGAGCTCGTATAGTAAACGCAAACGGTAACGAATATTTTCGAAGAATTTTTCTCTTGAAGTGATCAAGGATTTCTTCATCCGCTATTTATACGATCCATGCTTCAGCGTAGTAGAGCACGTCTGGGATGACCCCTGATCGTTCGAGTAAGGGGCTTACTACTAAATTGTCTTCGTAGCTTGAAGAAACAACATTCTTCGTTTAATTTCTGACGTGATGTTTTGAGAATTAATAGCGGAGCCGAGTTAGTTATATGTCAAGACAGAGGTTCTCTTTAAACGTCGATGGGTTTTTTCCCTTTCGTGTTGACACATGAGTCTTTGCCTGAGACACTGCAGCCTTCCATTCTCTACATTCCCGGACACGCTACTTCCAGTTGTCCAGACCAAGTGCTCTGGTATCCGCGATGGCTTGGTCTTTGAGCCCGATATTAAAAGATGAAGGGGTTCTATGAAGACTTTGATATGTAAATGCTCCAGTTTATCAGAGTGTATAATTTTTATTCGAACACTTTCAGCCACTAGAAAGGGATTATCTAAATTTCAGACAGTCTACTATCTAGAAATGGAAAGCTGAATGAAACATTACAACAAATTCTTAAACTGCTCAAATGTCTATTCTTCGTCTGAAAGCAATTTGTGCAATATTAACCGTCTGTACTTGAGTCTCTAAACTCGGTGAGGTCCTATTTTATTTGAAGGGTGTACCCAACATACAATTCCACATGCATCTAGATTTCCACGCCACCACCTGTATAATGTCAAATTCTATATCTCATTACACTGTCAGCTATAGCCTGACGAAGCATCATCATTTCCCGTCATTTTATTATTTCGTACTTCCTTTATATTCGCCCTCCTCCTCCATGACGCTGTCGTTCTTGGTCCTTATTGGCAATTATTTTGTCATTTCGGTAATGATACGTGCTAACTAAATATAAATTAGCACAGCCAAAGACCAACACACACACAAAAAAAAAACGAAAAAGTCAACATGAAGTCACAGTCACCATGACATTCTGTGTAAAGGATCTCGTTGTAGTAGAAAAGCAACTGCATACCCCACAGTGTGCTGAAATAACGTACATGTAATTTTTTTCCGCTGTTTTCCTGAATATTTTATTGTCCTTGGATTAAGCTTTGTGTGTGCTGTGCTATGCTATGCTATTCTGTGCTGTGCAGAGTGCACACAGGAACTTTATGGTGTCCTCGGTATTCTTCCGTTTCAAGGTAACGGAGAAGCGCACTACCTTGGCATTGGCACTTAAACAAACTCCTTGCATCTGACACTATTGTCAACAACGGCGGAATGCTCAGAGTTTCGGTTGGGTTGCTTGGGGTTATTCCGTGGTGGTTGGGGGTGGCTCACTCTGAAACGAAAGAAAGACCAAACAAAGGATTTTTTGTACCAAAAAACAAAGAATCCCGGTATCGGGTATCGCGTAACCATGGATAAATGCCAAGGGCGTAATCAAAAAAAGCTTTTATTCAATTCGAAGGAAAAAAACGAGGGTTGTGCATAGGGGGGGATATTGCATGCGGGTACATACCAGGACATGCTCCGGATGACTCTCTTTTCTTGCAAAGTTTATTCTTTTTATGTTTTATGCAACTGTGGGAACTGTTGCGATTATTTTTCTTTTACAACTGAGAGTAAACTTTTAAAATTTATGACGGAATTGACAAAAGTGATATATTTTGTGTTTTCGGTTTGGAACAATTCTGTTGTGAGATGGGAATCGCGTGAGTTGTCGCAAAACACTTTTCCAATTTTGTTTGTCTTGGAAGGGTTTTTGTTTCACTTGGAAGAGTTTCACGAATTATTTTATCGTTTACTCGATACATTGCTTATAATTTGTCAAAGTTCGTCTTTGTCATGGAAGGTGAAATATTTTCGAGAACGGTTGAATGATGTCATATATTTCTGAGAAATATTGTAATTGGGTGGCTGATACATGAATGATGTAGAGAGAGTTCAATTTAATTTTAGAAGGTAGCATTAGCCTTTGTAACTCGGCGAAAGTTCTCATCATTAAGTACAGTATGTCGAAGATTCATCAAGTTTGTACTTTTCCAGCGGAATAAAACCCAGATATAGCATTCCAGTTGGCAGCAAGAACTCTGAAGCCTGTAGCTGCTAATTATGGCTCTGATCCACCTTAGATTACCACTAACTACATTTTGCTTATGTATAACTGTGTTGACTTGGCGGAAGTGGTAAAAAAAAAGAATCCACAAAGACCTGCCAAAGGGTTTTGGATATTCATTTACAGTATCGATTCATAGTTCGCCACCAGAGTGCATTATCGGACCCCATATTATCTATGATCTAGCATTATCGAACTATCACGGATCAGAAGATGATGTACTAGCTTATACAGAATCTTCAAATATATTCTTCTGTCTCTGGAGTTTGATCATGTATAAGCTATACCGACGAAAATTCAAAGCGACACAAACGATTGACAAAGCCACATGCCAACACCTGACGGACACATATCGTGGTCTGAAAACTTTTCAAAAAAGTTTATGAAGACAAAGAACTGTTTAGACAGGCTTCTCTCCTTTAAACTGACAATCGGTCTAGCCACCTTCAAGTTAGTCTTTTTCAGTCACGTCTAGTATCGGCCGCTTTCACCATCATTTCCGTTTTTAATCTCAATTCAGTCTTACGTACTTTTTTATGTGCTAAATATGGGTAACAGTCAGGGTTTATACTGCGCCTAAATAAACATGATTAGTCGGTCTTCAGAAAATTGCCTACAGTTTCGTACGTCAAGTAGGTTTGGGTAGGTTTCTAGTTGTGAGCGCCACTTTAGGTGAGGTTTTCCTTTACTGTATCTAAAGTCTGTGTGAAAATCGAAGACTGAGTCGGAGTGTAGGTGTTCATGAGCTCCACATGTCCTGGTCATCTATAGATTAAGTATAGTTGCTGCTTTAATCTTTGTCTCCATAGCTCGATTTTCAGATTTCTTCATGCGCTTATGATACGGCCCATACTTCCGAGCCGCAGAGGAATGGTATGATAAGATTAGACCCATAGGATAAATCATCTTAGTAGTTCAATCTAGACATTCATCAGCAATTAATTTCTTAACCCGAAAAAGCAGGCTCTGATGATGACCACGTAGAAGCAGTCTTTAGTGTGCTCCTCTTGTCTCTCCGTCTGAGATAAAAAGATTTGCTTGTCAAAGTTTTTATCTAGCTGCATTCAAATAAGGTATTATATATTTCGATTGCTCAACGTCCTTTTGCCGGGCCCACCCCATTGCATTTCCATGATGGCAGTAATGTCTGCTTTGATCCAGCTTCGGGTTCTCGATAATTGTTCGAGTGTACAATTTCTATTTAGTGTCAACCTGGAGGGCCTAGCCATGCTTTGACCTGAGCACAGCAGGATCAATATTCTGCACCAGTCATTCTGACAAGACTTTTTTATAACGTTCTAAGGAAGTCAAATCCGGTTGGATGATACACGAATCCGATGGGTTGATGACTGCTCTAAATCAAATATTCAATGCACCTCTGTGCATAGGTTGCCATTGTTATTTCGTAAACCCTTGTAGTTGTTTGGGGGCGTTTTATGCATTGACGAAGGCTTTTCTTATCGAGAGACTTGGGTTTCCCTAATCTTGAAATCAAATTGTTTTCTTTTTTTTTCTATCCAAGATTTTCTTTCTTTCTTCCGGATTTTTCGTTGTACCGCTTCGATATGTGCCACTGATGTCACCACTTTTTGGTACTTGCAAATTACACCACGAGGATTTCGTGAGCTGGCTGGTAGCTATGGTTAATTCGACTCGACTAACTCTTAAAAAATTTTCGATCATGCATCCACTGGGCATTGATAGAGGGTGAGCGCCCAGAGTAGTTTTTCCATGCAGATTCTTACTAATTCTGGTTATCTAAGGTGTGTCACTTTTGATATTACTCTTCGGAACTTAGAAATCACACCACGAGGATATTTTTCGACGTGGCTGAGAACTATGGTTATTTCCACTAGGCATTGATAGAGGGTGAGGGCACAGCTCTCACTTATTTTTCCATGCAGATTCTGACTAATTCCGGTTATGAATATAAGGTGACTAACGTAAAGCCTCTTTTTTGAACCATTCATATCTTCTTATTGGAGAGCCGATCTCTGAATTGGGCTGCTGAAAAACTGATAAGAGCCTGATCACTGAACAAAATTTTGTGATGAAAATCTGCATCGAGACCAACTATACACCAAAATCACGACGCATGCATGGTCTCGCAGCTTTAATTCTTTCACAAGATGAATCTTGTAAGGTCGTAAGCCAAGATCTTTGCGCAAAACCGTCCATAAAGTTGATGGACAAAGCTCCAATTGCTGTGCACGGTGGCGAATCGATTCATTCGGGTCCTCTTCAACACTTTGCTCTACAGCGGCAATTGTTTCTTCGGTGCGCACTGTTTGACATCTCTGCAGATGCGTTTTATCAAACGTAGTGCGAAAACGATCCATGGTTAACCGAATTAATTGCTCTGATGGGCGATTATGTCGACCATATAATGGACGGAGCTTGCGGTAAACTTCGCGAACTGAACCATTATTTTCGAAATAAATTTGCACGATATGCAATCGTTGTTCATTTTTCAACCTGTTCATGATGAAATGGCAAACCAAACTGAATATAAATGACATTAGAGTTGCCCGATTTGACCACAAAATGCCAGTTTTATCTCTATTCGAAAAACCAACCTCTAAAAAAACCACCAGTTTTTTAAATCCCCTAGTACGATTTTCACATTATATTTTGGACAGGCTTCGTAGGCTATATCCAAGAGGCACTAAAATTCTTCTTAATAGGATTTCGAACAAATCCGAAAAATTTTTCTTCGGAACGGATATCTCGATAGGGAAGATTTTCTGTGACCTCAGCCCTCAAAGCCTATATAGAGTTTGCATCTTCTGAATGCTATCATACCTTAAGTCACCGAACATAGCAGTGCCTGAACGGTCGATCACCATAAAAGGAAATTACATATAAGTTTCGGTTCTCAAACTTTTTACATTTCCAAATAGTACGACACAATTAAATAATTACTAAACTATGCAGGTGATCTATTGATAATCAGCACCTGTCCCGATGCAAGTGTTATTTTTTAATCATTATCCTTCTTGGCTGACCCCGTTAATGGTCTATTGACCAATCACTCATATTTTCACTAATGAAGGTGTTAATGCACAAAAGAACATTTAAATCGAAGCAAAATATGTCCACCCTTTACAATTAGCTTATGGTAACGGTTTCAAATGCCAACTCGAAAAAAAATGCGATACCCTCTAATAGTCCTACACAATATTTTACACCTGTCAAACGAAAACCGAAAAAAAAAATACCACCATACCCAAAATAATTATATATCCTGCCACAATAAATGACCTGCAACTAATTGAGTTCACAACAGTTGTCGACAGGATATGACTTATGTCCACTATTAATAAAAAAAACAAGTTCCCTCTAACAAATGCTACAATTTCATAATCGCACCAATATTACCATATTACTTGCAATATATCCGCTTATTGTGACTCCTGGTAAAAATATTTATATAATTTTCCTAACGACTACAATGGAGAAAATCCTTAATCCCCATCTGCAAGTATAAACAAGACTCACCCGCACTACACATGGCTAATGGTGGTATCAAGTGAAATTTTGTTCCTCGAAATTTATCCCCGAAAGTGATCTCCTCAATTAGAACCAGGGATGTTAATACGATTAACAATATACAAATGCAAATATTGCACGTGCGTTTTTTTACACTCCTCCCTTCCACAAGGATACAAAATTTCTACACACTCATCTAACAGATGGCAAGCATAAGGGATGCTTAGGATTTTGCTTTGTCCCCGTCTAGAGTGTGGATGATAATAAATTGTGCGCTTAGCTCGAGTCCATTATTGTGCATAGCTAATATCCTTATACGGGTCCCATGGACAAATGTTACAATAATTGAGATGGAAAGTAGGTAAACTCACCTGCCCCACATGTCAACATAGCTATGGTCAATTACTAGCCTGAATGTGTGAAAAATAAAACACACACACCCACCAATAAAAACGCTACAAATGACATGCAATACCAAAACAGGAAGAAAGGATTTCTACTCCTTCGCAGTTGTTACACCTTAATGCATTATCCTATTTATCACACAAAGGAGACCACCTAATTTATACAAATCAAATGGGCGTACTAATAAAAGTCCTTGCAGTCGGTGTTCGCCTTCGAATGCCGCTCTCCTATTCATGTCCAAGTCATCAGGCGGTACAATCGCAATGGAAAATCTTAAAACAAATAAAATTTTTTGACATGACATTCCATTAGCACACCATTTATCAAGGAAAATTTATCGCGCCGCCGACACTCGGACAGGGAATGGAAACGTCGGAGGCGCCCCCGACATGAATAACTTGCGCGCCCGAGTTAACAATTGTCCGACACAGACATTTCCTGTCCATTTACCGAATACAATGGGGCGAGAGCTGGATGGCTGGAAGAAAAATTCCAAGCAATGTCAGTCTGAGATACTTATCGGCGATAAGCCAACATCTGAGCAAACTCATTGCTACAGGTGTATGGTAATGGCAATCGCACGTACCTTCAAGGCGTACAAAATGTCAGTTAATTAGACAATTAGTCAAAATAAGGCGCTTGCCTTTATAAATGCGACGCGACAGAGTTATTATGTTAGGGAAGGATACGCCTACAGGTGAGGTGTTGTATACACGTTGATGGATCTGTGAAATAAGCGACTTCGAACCTACTTGCTGCGTGGAAAGGCAAGTGCTAAGTGTTGCGGAACATTGGGGGTATGCTACACCATGGCACAGTAAAATGCTAATGATGGTGTAGGTGGTAAATTAGCACTTATTTAACGTAATCGCGGTTTTAACATTCCTTTTGTTGGGAGGGAGGCTTAGATTTATTGCGACACATTATGCGTAAATTGAGACTTGTGCCAATGCGATGATTGTCTTAATGGGGTTTCTGAGTTGGTTAGGTGGGTGAAGGTAAATTAGTCAGTTTATAGGGTTTTGTAGCATGTCAGTTGTTCGATTTCTTTTGAGAATACTAAGTTGCTAAGAAACGATTAGCAACAACTATTGAAATATGTGAAAATATTGAAAGAACAATTTAAAGGTACCTAGGTTGGGTAAATCGATGGTCATGGAGAATCTGTCAAAAATATAACTAAAGCACACACAAAATAGCTTAGAAGCTATGTTTGAGCCCCGTTTTTGCCAGATTTTTTCATTCATTTCATATGAAAATGTTGCAATCCCTTTTTTTTTCTCCGGCATCCTTTTATCATCGCCTTTGGGCATCAATGCACACCTCAAACATGTATGAAAACAATAAAAAAAGGTGCAGGTTCGTCTACAGGACTTCGATCCAACTAGGCTACAAACCAATTGGTACCTTATAAGTCATCCAAGGAAGCTTAAAGGCCACAACATTTTTCGTTCATTCATTCCTCGATTCTGGGCACACTCTTTCAGTCCTGGTACCTTGTCATCCGCAATAACTTCATCCCCAAAGCTTCAAGACAAAGACGTTTCGAACCTAAGGGCTGGGATTTGACGATTTTCTTGTAGGTTTTTCTTGATCGACATCGTTTATAACCTCATATTCGACGAATAATTTTGATTCGAAAGTTTTTAATATTTGCTTGGCTTTGGTGCTTATGTACAAAACTCAGCTTCGTAAAGTAGGACTGCGGTAGGATGGTAGGTAGGTTGTAGTGGCGGTTCGGCCTGAGCCCAAGTAGCACTTATGTACGTTTTTGTTACCACGACTCGTGTGACCTTTACTATGATGATAGTTGTGGATGTGATACAGACGGTCTCTAGATCTAACCTAAGAGGTTTGGAAAACGGATAAGATCTTGTATCCTATTACACCATCTGGCTCTTCCTAGTGCCGGACATTTGCAGATGAAATGGGAGAGGGTTTCTTTCTCATTTGTGTTCCCGCAACTGCGGCATTTGGGGTAGTATGGGATTCCTAGTTTGGCCGCATGGTCACCAATTGTCTAGTGCCCCGTGACTATAGTCGTAATTCTTACTATATCTGGGCGGGTTCTATTCAGTAGGTCGTTTGTTCTGTTCTTGTCGTAGGAAGGCCATATCTTCCTCGAAATGACGCAATTTGTTAACCTTCTCCATTTGGAGTCGGTCTTCTTCAGGAAGTATATGTGGATTTGTCCCTTAACCGCACCTAGCGGGATATGGAGCCTTGCTGCAAGTGAGACGTAAAGAGTTGAACCTTGCCTGGCCAGCTCGTCTGCACGCTCGTTTCCTTCAATGTCACTGTGCCCTTGAACACAGAGAAGTGTGACCCTGACCCTGACCAGTTTGGAGGACATGTTAGCCGAGTAGATGGTCTTTATTGTCGCTTGGCTATCTATGAGGATTTCAATAGTTTGCTTTTTCGTAGTGTCACGCGCCAGTAGCGTGCAAGCCTCTCGGAAAACAAGTAGTTCCGCCTGGAATACGCTGGCAAAATCTGGTAAGCGGTATAATACTGATATTTTCAGCTCTTTTGGGTAGACTCCGGACCCAACACCACAGTTCATCCTAAATTCGTCGATGGAGACGACTGTGTCGAAATCTCTTACTACTTCGTTTCTCTTCCACTGAGCTCTGGTAGGAAAGCCTACGTGGAAGCCTTTCTTGAAGATTAGTGTACGTGAGATGTAGTCTGTTGGAAATGTGAGCATGACCTTTGGTAACGAGTCCAGGATATTACTGTGGCCATACGGCCTTGTCGTCCAGCATGCTGACTCCTTGAGTCTTACTGAGTTGCATAAAGCGGTATCTTTAATGTGTAGGTCGAGAGGCGATAGATGCAATAGCACAGGAAGTGCATCCGTTGGCGCCGACCTCAATGCTCCCGTGGTGCCTATACTGGGTCTCCTGCGGTAGGATAAGGGACATATAACGTTCTGTAGGGCAAGCATTTTTAGTTTCGAAATAGCAGTCTTTACACCATCTGTGTCGTCAAACCAAAGTAGTATCAGTTTCCAAGCTTCAATGTGCCATTCACTAATGTACCATTCTTTGATTGATGTAAACTCCGAGTTAGTTGATCTATTTACCTGCCTTAAAGTTTTTGCTATCAACAGTGACATTCTATTCAAGGTCGTGTCTCGACAATATCTCCATGCCGGAATCCGGTGCATGTTTTGAATAGCTCAGATGCTTTCTGTTTCCAAACTGTACGTTGCACCAAAGATTATGTATTCTATACAGATGACGCACTCCATATAAGAAAAATTGTTCTATGGCGGGTCGTGCTGGCACGCCATATGTTTTTGTTCTTGTTTTTCATATGTTTTCATGCACACCGCCCGCCCGTACCATGAAGCTACTGAGCAAAAGTTTCTTTTTTTTTGTTCTCAATGCGTCATCTGTATAGAATTCATAATCTTTGGTTGCACCAAGAGACCTCCAATGCTAGGCATAACAGCCATATCAGCAACGATGGAATTTCGAATTCTTATGCATGCCATTATATGTAGCCTTAAAGTTGATGAAGGATGGAGAGTCAAGATTTGCTTTACTGTGGAAATTTCGTCTAAGGATCTGCTGGAGACATTTAGTCGGAAAGTCATATACGCTACATTTGGCATTGATATGCCTCGGTAGTTGGAGCAGGACATAGATTTGCTTTTCTTGTAGCTGACAGATATGGATTTCTTTCCTAGTCATCGGTAATTTTTTCGTTCGTTTATCCAGACTTGGTGGTCTGCTGCATAGACATCCTTTCCGCTTGTCATCCATCAGAACCAGCTTTCTTCAATTTGTTCATAGCTGGCGATTTCATTATATGTATGTTCTTCAAAAAAAATAATTCTGCATCAAGTGGTCAAATTCAAAAACATCAAAACGATTGTATGTAGAAAACAACATCGGTATGTTATGGGTATGAAACCTTTACACTCTACATTTGTTAGGGAGAACACTTAAGGGAAGTTAGCATGGCTTAAAACATGGCTAAAGCCTAACAGAACCTCCGCGTGCCGAAGCTTAGTCGTTTGGAACCGCTGTGGGCTATTTATTCTTCTTTGCCATATTCAAGGTGACTTGTTTGTTCCTTCCTCTTTCTTATTCCGTCTAAATATTATTTCTCTCCATTGTCAAGCGTCTACAGGCAACAAAATCTTCTGATCTTCCTGGCTAGCTATCATACTTTTTTTCATCTTGTAGAGTGAACCTGAGCCTTAATCAACTTGTCTCTCTAATGAGCCCGTTCGTTACCCAACTTTCTCCAAGTACACAATTCAAGTTGATCGAGGCCGGTTTCTACTTCTAAGCGGCATTTAAGGCAAGGCCTTTCTCTTCTGCATCCTCTTCTGTGGCCATTCGATCTAGATCTCATAGTCATCTCAAACGTTCAATATGGTTTTTTTGGCCTGATCAGTGTAGCTGTACAGTTCGTTAAGTTTTTAGTTGAATCTTTGTCTCCATAGTCTGTCAAAACAAACGGTACAACCGAATTATTCGCTCAAAACGACCAAAGATGGCAAAATGAAAGTTTGCGGTCAAGAGTATTCCGATTTGGAGCTCATCGGATTCATTGGAACAAATCGGGATATGTTTTCTGGTCTGGAAACCTAAGTCTGTCGCATGTTGTCTTTCCCTCTAGAGACTTCACGTCTAAGGCCGGGGTACCAACAACGCTAGTTCGCGCTAGTGTGCTACTAACTCTAATGTATGGATAATCAATAACGTGGTCGCATATCACTCTTTTTTTCGCGCTAAATCCGCGCTTGTAATTTTGTCGATCAAAACTAATTTGATTTTCAAATTTACTAGCTTGAACTTTAGCGTGAACAATCGTCCATGGTTTTTTTTTTGCTAGCGCGCTAGTTGGGACTATAAAGCGCGGACTAGTGCGAGCTAAGGTCTTAAATGATCCTTAAAAACAATATTTTAATTCCAACCAGTATACCGGTTTTCTGCATCGAGTCCATTTTGTAGGCCCTGGATATATGTATCGAACGCAAGTATTATGAGGCATATCGTAGCTTAAACCCTCCTCCAATGGATGCAGTAGCCTCGTGGTTAGTGTGTAAGACTACTAAGGGAACCCTGGTTCAAATTCCGAAAGTGACAACACCTATGTTTTTTAACGGGCCCACCTCTTGCGAAAGACAAACATTCAGAGTATAAGCAGTTCATGAGAAGGTTCTTTAATTTTT
The DNA here is from genome assembly GCA_932526625.1 of Rhingia campestris. Lineage (NCBI taxonomy): Eukaryota > Metazoa > Arthropoda > Insecta > Diptera > Syrphidae > Rhingia > Rhingia campestris. The sequence continues at coordinate 104,765,493 of OW052184.1, read as the reverse complement.
AGTTTGGACTCGGCCTTAAACAGAAGGAACATTGGTTTGTGGCACTGTATAGGCCTTTAATTTCATTTTCCATTGTCTACAGAAGGTAATCCTTTCCTTCGTTAATTCCGTGTGTAATGGGTTCTCCATTGAGCTTCATGACATTCCATTTTGCAGCTCGTTTCTGATTTGCAAAACGAAAACATCGATCCTTCTGTATATCGAAGGCGATGCATAGTCCTTGATGACTGAGACAGATTTATCGTGGATGTGTTGTCGAGACTAATCAAATCACATTGGCCCCCTAGTTCAGCGCAAGCGTTTGGGACTTTAGCGTGATACATTTGGTGCTGTTATAATCCGTATGCTTATTTTGCTCATTCACACATACCTTCATCCAAAAGTCGATAATTTTTTGTTTTTTGTTTGCCGAAATGCTGGTCAAACTCCAATGGTGCTGTGATTAAAAGCCGAGCAAAATAACGCTGAATTCCAAAAATCGGCGTTATTTCATTTTGTGAAAGCGAATTTCCATGTTCGGCCTTATTTCACTTTGCATACATCCCAAATCTAACAGTGAGCCCAAACAGGGGGATTCATACTTTGTATACATCAGAATGCGAGTTTGGTTGTATGGAAAGTTTAAATACCTGTGATGTATTTGTGGTATGCAACCCCCCCGATTGGGCTCATTGTTGGATTTGGGTTGCGAGGTAGGATGTATGGAAAAACAAGCCCCCAACATTGAGCCCAAGCAGGGAGCGGTTGCATACATATTCTAACGTTACATAACGGGTGATTTTTTAGCTGGTTTGGTTTTGGCAACACTGGTTTTGACAGCTGACGTGTGTTTAGTACCTTGTGTAACTGTCAAACAGCTTCAGTTTGGTTTGCAATTTAACCATGGATCGTCTTACAAATGAACAACGCTTGCAAATTATTGAATTTTACTATCAAAATTCGTGCTCGGTTCGAAATGTTCATCGCGTGCTGCTTCCATTTTATGATCGGCATTCTCGACCTTCTGAGCAGTCTATTCGGAAGATTGTGACCAAATTTCGCACCAAATTTACTTTGTTGGACATTAAACCACCAACACGTTTACGTACTGTGCGTAGTGAAGAAAATATTGCGGCCGTATCAGCTAGTGTGACAGAAGACCGCGAAATGTCGATTCGGCGCCGTTCCCAGCAGTTAGGCCTTTGTTACAGCACTACGTGGAAAATTTTGCGGAAGGATTTGGGCGTAAAGCCTTTTAAGATACAGCTGGTGCAAGAACTAAAGCCAGCCGACCTACCACAACGCCGAATTTTTGGTGAATGGGCTCTTGGAAAGCTGGCCGAGGATCCGCTTTTTTATCGAAAAATTGTGTTCAGCGATGAGGCTCATTTTTGGTTGAATGGGTACGTAAATAAGCAAAATTGCCGCATTTGGAGTGAAGATCAGCCAGAAGCATTGCAACAGCTACCAATGCATCCCGAAAAAGCCACTGTTTGGTGCGGTTTATGGGCCGGCGGCATTATTGGGCCATATTTCTTCAAAGATGATGCGAATCGCAGCGTTACTGTCAATGGTGAACGCTACCGAGCGATGATAACAAACTTTTTTTTGCCCGAAATGGAAGTTCTTGACTTGCATGATATGTGGTTTCAACAAGCCACACAGCACGCGAAACAATGGCGCAATTGCGAGGCGAGTTTGGTGAACAGTTAATTTCACGTTTCGGGCCGGTCAATTGGCCGCCTAGATCGTGCGATTTGACACCATTAGATTATTTTTTGTGGGGGTATGTCAAGGCTAATGTCTATAGGGACAAGCCCGCTTCGATTGACGCACTGGAAGCCAACATCCATGCATTCATTCGTGAGATACCGGCCGATATGTGTGAAAGAGTATGCCAAAATTGGACTCAGCGGATGGGCTACCTGAGACGCAGCCGCGGTCAACATTTGCATGAAATTATCTTTAAACATTAAATTGCAAGGTTCAAACTATCGATTCAAATAAATATTTCATTCATTTTTTCGAATTTTTTTTTTTTTTTTTTTTTTAAAAAGTTCTAAGCCTCTTAAAAAATCACCCGTTATATTCAACCTCGCCCGCAACCCGTATCCTACAGTTCACCGAAGCAAGAGAGTTGCGGGGGGTACACCCAAACTCGCACTCGGATGTGAGCAAAGTATGAACCCCCTCTCTCTGAATTCAGCTTAATTTCACAAGAAATGTTTGGCGTTATTTCACTTTGACATTGTGAAATAACTCCATATTCCAAAATTCGGGGGGTCATTTCGCTTTTACAGTGAAATAACGCCGAATTTTGGAATTCGAGTTTATTTTGCTCGGCGTTTTTTGACGGCACCTACTCCAACTGCTCCAGAGAGCAGTCAGCGAACATCCTGCATTGTCTATGTTGACTTAACTAAGGTTTCTCCTTGTAATAATTTTTTGAAAACCTCGTCACAATCTCAAAATTAGTTTTCCTATTTTTGCATATGTACACACGCAATAATTGCTTCTCAATGGCTTCCATATTTAAAGTTATAAAATATGTTTAGGTAAACAAAGCCCTCCAGTTCCCTTTACCAGTTCTATTTAGAATAAATTTAACGAGTTCATAAATCTACATTGACAATTCCTGTACATTATGAAGAATCTCCAACTCCAAAAAAAACTCCACCGAGACGATGAAGCCAAACAAAATACCCACTGAAAAAAAAATTGTCAGTAGAACGGAAGATTTATGAGCTGAATTCCAAATAACCCTTCATGCCCATATGGACCAATGCTGGTTACACTTTTTGTGTGTGCCTTAGAATGGAAACCCCCAGCTATATCCACCAGCCAGCCAGTATTCTTTCAGCAGCTCATAATTGAAATGAGCTATGGAAAAATTGCTAAAGTGTAGAATTTTTTTGCATAATCATTTTGTTGGTTACAATTTTCCATCAGCTAGAGCTCACAAACACCCCGCAGACAAAGGCTACTCGGCTGCTCTGGATGTTGGTTGTTGATGCTTTACGAATCGTTCCGCATAATATTCTCATTAATCATAAACAAAGTTATCATGCGAAAGTCAAACAATGAATGGGCGAGACGTTGAATTGGAAGAACCACCAACGACTAGAGCTCGCTGCTCCCACTTGGTCTGGTGGTATTTCACTCTGGCAGCTCCTGGTGGTACTATACTACTCTCGAATAAATAAGTTGTGTTTAGCATTCAGTCAGCAGGGTTGGTGGAATGAGTTGTGATGAGAGGTAGAAGAACCCTTTCTCGGGGCCATAGATTTTTAATTTGTATCCTTTTCCACTCTAAAGGATGACGTGGCTGGTAGTCTGCTGTTGGCATTGCATAGTCAGGAATTAGATAATTTTAAGTGACCATGAAATATCTGCAATGGTCAGGCTGAATTTTTTTTCTGTGTTTGCATTCATCAGTTACATGGAAAGTTAAATATTCGAAACACTGGTATTTAGTGTTGCAGACAGTTCTGTGTAGCGTAGCTAAATGGTAATTATGAAGGCCTTAGGTCTATTTTTGGATATAAAATCGGTTCTTAAGACTTACGGTTTTTTAGGTTGGTGTCAATTTGTATGCTGGACTATGAATGGATACAAATCGAGTAACACACATTCATCGAATTAGCTCTCCTCTTCGACATGAGCCAATGATAAGTAAGGAACCATTTTCAACTAACAACTTTCATCGGAAGGTCTTACAGAGTTTGAAAGTTGTAAATCCAAAAAAACCTGTTTGGCTCCTTTGATTTCGTACTTGCAAAGGTACTTCCGCTGAACCTTAAAACTCTTAGGCCACTACTGATTTCTTTGGAGTCCTTAGTTATAAAACCTAAGGATTTAATCGTTATTTGACCCTTTTTGGTTTTCTCCTCTTTGATAGAAATTTGTAGGCAAATCATCAATTGGATTCCTCTTTAAAATTTAAAAATTTGGACTCCTTTTCACGCAGAGGTTGAAAATTCAGGACATTAAGTTGGACAAACGTTTTACGGAACTTTAAATCGTTTCTCGCAAACCACTTATAAATTGATGATTTCTACTTTTGCTTTCAAGACTTGATTGGTTTGTGGTTGTTAAGGTACAAAAATATATATATATCAAACAAATCCCCATAGGAAGAAATGTGGCGATATTATTCTCGTCAAGTGTTATTAAGGGGTGTATCGCCTTATTGACTATTGGCATATCAATTCCCAATCTGTCTACAACATAAGCTTGAAAAAATGACAAATTATGACGTTACTTTCACGAAATTGTTGATGAAGTCTGCTCCTTACTTACCAAAGTGCTTCTCACATTAGCCCGGTCTTAGCACAACCAACTGAGTGCGCAACAAGAGGCAGTTATTGCGCACTCAGTTGAAGTCGTTTTCTTCTTCATAGCCAGTCAATGCAAACGGGACAGAAGATTTTTCAAAATTTTCCTCTCAAATCCACCAAGGATTTCTTCATACACTTTTGATACGGTCCATGCTTCAGCGCCGGCCTTAGAGCCAGACTGGGATGATCAGGGTCTTGTATAGGATCTCCTTAGTAGTGCGAGTTAGGGCTTTACAACTGAATTGTCGTCTTGCCCCGAAGAAACAGCCTTCGGCAAGAGTAATTCTTTATTTTATTTCTGACGAGATGTTGTTGTCAGAGTTCATAGCGACGCCGAGGTAGACAAAGTCCCGTACTACCTCTAAGTTATGTCTGTCAATGGTGACGTTCGGTCCAATTCGTTGATGTTATGTGTCCTTGCTTGGATAGCATATAATTAGTCTTACCCTCATTTACTGCTAAACCCATTCTTGCCGCTTCCTTCTCTATACTAGATTTGCACCGATTTGTGGAAGATTGTGCCTCTGGTGTTTGGCACAATCCTCTCAAGAATAAAATTAAAGAAGTCACATGGATAACGCATCACTTTGCCTAAATCCGTTTTTGGTATCGAATGTGTTGGTGAGGTCGTTTCCGACCTTGATGGAGCAGCACGAATTCTCCATCGTCATCCTACACAAACGGACGAGTTTGGGCGTTATATCAAAACTAGACATGGCTCTGTATAGTTCGTCCCTATCAATGCTGTCGTATGCGGCTTTGAAATCGATAAACAGGTGGTGGGTATCGATTTGGACTTGTCGGGTTTTTTCCATGATCTGCCGAAGTGTGGAGATTAGAGCAGTTATGGACTTTTTCCAGGCCTATAACCATACTGATAAGGCTGTTGGTAAACGGTTTCAGGCGTTCACATATTACGCAGATATGATCTTGTTGAGGAGACTTCTGCGACTTTAGTTGCCGCAGCTCAGACGGTCTCCTTTTTTGTAGATCGGGCAAACGATGCTGGGGTTCCGTTCATCTGACATACTTTCATACGACCAAATGCAGCTTATGAGTTGGTCATCCAAGTTACTAGGTTATGTCTTTTTTAAAGCTCGGCGGGAAGGCCGTCATATTCGCATCCTTATTAAGCTTGAGTTTAGATATTGTTATCATCACTTCACTTAGGTCGGATAGTTTACGCTGTCGTCGGCAATATTAAATGGTTCGTTCTTCCATTCTCAGGTGGTTCTGCCATATCCTCAGCATCGACAGTGTCTCGATTACGATATTTGCTTGTTCATGTCGACAGGATTCTCTTCGAGACTTGTATCCCTGGCTTTGACGTTTTGCACTTGGTACCACTTACAAACATCATTCCTGGAGTAGCACCTTTATCCTCGATCGAGCTTTTCATGCTCTTTTTTCTGAAAAGCCGGTGTTCTTCCCTCCTTAGCGTATAGAGCAGCTCAATGGCAGCTCTTGTCTTTATCTGTATCTTAGCTTTGTAGGCTTCGTTCTTTGCAGTGGGCATATGTCGGCATTCTTCAGAATACCAAGAGTTTCTTGCTGGAAGGATGTTGGCTCCCTTCCACGAAAATAATTGCCTCAAAGAGACCCATCTTTTGACATTAGAAAACCACAGCACGTCATGTTTTCAGTGACAAGAAGAAGTTTTTCTAAATTTATCGGTCTAAGTTCTCATGAGTTTGTTAGTTTGAATTATATGCCGAATGCCAACCAAGGATGTTTCGAAAAATATATTTTGACTCGATCGTGGCAATACAGTCATTCTCTAAGTAGGTAACTAACCTCTTCATGTCTCTTCGACTAGGTGCCTGCGATCTTTTCTCAAATAGCCACATTTGTTAAAATGATATGTTGCATTATCGACCCATACAAGACATCAAAACATCAAGGTTCTCCGTTTTTTTTTTGTGTCTAACGATTCCGAACGCCAAAATTGAGAATCTTCTCATGACAGTTGTATTCTCTTGCATGTTTGTCTGACTTTATGTTTTTGGTATCGAATGTGTTGGTGAGGTCGTTTCCGACCTTGATGGAGCAGCACGAATTCTCCATCGTCATCCTACACAAACGGACGAGTTTGGGCGTTATATCAAAACTAGACATGGCTCTGTATAGTTCGTCCCTATCAATGCTGTCGTATGCGGCTTTGAAATCGATAAACAGGTGGTGGGTATCGATTTGGACTTGTCGGGTTTTTTCCATGATCTGCCGAAGTGTGGAGATTAGAGCAGTTATGGACTTTTTCCAGGCCTATAACCATACTGATAAGGCTGTTGGTAAACGGTTTCAGGCGTTCACATATTACGCAGATATGATCTTGTTGAGGAGACTTCTGCGACTTTAGTTGCCGCAGCTCAGACGGTCTCCTTTTTTGTAGATCGGGCAAACGATGCTGGGGTTCCGTTCATCTGACATACTTTCATACGACCAAATGCAGCTTATGAGTTGGTCATCCAAGTTACTAGGTTATGTCTTTTTTAAAGCTCGGCGGGAAGGCCGTCATATTCGCATCCTTATTAAGCTTGAGTTTAGATATTGTTATCATCACTTCACTTAGGTCGGATAGTTTACGCTGTCGTCGGCAATATTAAATGGTTCGTTCTTCCATTCTCAGGTGGTTCTGCCATATCCTCAGCATCGACAGTGTCTCGATTACGATATTTGCTTGTTCATGTCGACAGGATTCTCTTCGAGACTTGTATCCCTGGCTTTGACGTTTTGCACTTGGTACCACTTACAAACATCATTCCTGGAGTAGCACCTTTATCCTCGATCGAGCTTTTCATGCTCTTTTTTCTGAAAAGCCGGTGTTCTTCCCTCCTTAGCGTATAGAGCAGCTCAATGGCAGCTCTTGTCTTTATCTGTATCTTAGCTTTGTAGGCTTCGTTCTTTGCAGTGGGCATATGTCGGCATTCTTCAGAATACCAAGAGTTTCTTGCTGGAAGGATGTTGGCTCCCTTCCACGAAAATAATTGCCTCAAAGAGACCCATCTTTTGACATTAGAAAACCACAGCACGTCATGTTTTCAGTGACAAGAAGAAGTTTTTCTAAATTTATCGGTCTAAGTTCTCATGAGTTTGTTAGTTTGAATTATATGCCGAATGCCAACCAAGGATGTTTCGAAAAATATATTTTGACTCGATCGTGGCAATACAGTCATTCTCTAAGTAGGTAACTAACCTCTTCATGTCTCTTCGACTAGGTGCCTGCGATCTTTTCTCAAATAGCCACATTTGTTAAAATGATATCTTGCATTATCGACCCATACAAGACATCAAAACATCAAGGTTCTCCGTTTTTTTTTTGTGTCTAACGATTCCGAACGCCAAAATTGAGAATCTTCTCATGACAGTTGTATTCTCTTGCATGTTTGTCTGACTTTCGCATGGCGGTTCAGTAGTCCAATGCACTAACACTAGAGCACTGCACACACAGCAGTTCAATAAGTCAAAGCCATGCTCAAGTCAAAAACATATCGGGATGCTCATTGATCTTGCCATACCTACAAAAATAATAAAGAGTCCCTAGGATTTTATAGGGATTAAAGGATATAGTGGAAATACCAACAAAATATATATTGAGATCGATTTGAAAGCGTCGTTAGGATTACGTCGTAGGGAAACAGCTGAAATGTCAGTCTATAAACTATTACAGCGGATGTTAAAAAGCAACGCTAATGAGCTTATATCCAGAATAAGCGGACCGAACGTAAATGTTGAATAAGACCTTTTTGCGATTTCGTCGGGTCCTTAAATTGCAGCGAAATTATTCATTTAATTTCCTTGAATAAAATTTTTGAGATTGGAGACTCACAAACTTCTAGAACTTCTCAAAATTAACATAGAAGTTCCTTATTGGGGCGGGGTTAAGGATACTTCTTTACCGATACCAAGCCGTAAACCTAGTTTAACCAACCATGCTTACATCATGTAAAACTGAACGCCTGTTAGGTTCAATCAGGCTGAGCTATAAGCCAGGCGATGGTTTTTTTTTCATCGTAGCTGGGTCTATTAAGACACGCTGTTATGTTTGTAGTGGACTACATGATGATTCTATCCATTTTCTGTTGCCTTCGGAGTTTTTTTTTTTCTTCCGACGTACGACGAAGAATTTTTGCGAAATCCATTGAGCGCGATTGTAAGTTCATTTATTTTGTTTCCCAACAGATATCGCGAAACCAAACTGAGTTCCGACTCGGAGTTCCGATGAGAACTGACTTTCGGTTCGAGACTTCTTCTGACGGATACCTCGATAAGGCTGTATGCTTGCATCTACTTATCACAAAAGGTTAAATAAAATTTGAGGACAACTCAACTAGATTGGGATGTTCTCTCCTGGCTAGCCTACTCTTGAGCCAGAAATGTGTATTCCTGTTACCTTGGCAGCTCCGGGCATACATTAGGTGTAGCTACCCTTTTACAGTACGGGACGTCATAGACCATTTGTTTTGTTTTCTCGATGTTCAGTATCCTCTTTCGGATATATGCATTGGTGTCATATAATGGCGATTTGACAGACTGGTTTGCCTGTTGAAGTCTGGTGCCATATAATTTTTTTTCAATTCATTTGCAGTTTATTGTATTCTTGTATGCCCGTGTGTTGATCGAACTGAGCTCCGCTGACTATCCAATTTATTAAACATGCCGAACTAATCCTGTGGGTGAAGTGACTATACATGTAGTTCGATGAATCCAAACGCTAACTAAAAGTGCCTTCCTAGTCTTGAGCAAGAAACATTTCACTGATATCGATAGTTAGTTAGTCGTTCATCTCTGATTTAATCGGGAATTGTAAAACAAAAAATCGTAACATGTTATAGCTCTACCTTATTTCACAAAAAAAAAAAAATTATATGTATATATCTCCAAAGACATCCTGTGACCATCAATCCTACTATTCCCATTCGAGAAACAACATCCATCATAAGAAACATAATTTTCATGAGTTCATCGTATAATCTGTTTCCATCCACCCTTCGATCCAAAAACCGATAAAATAGATTTTGATGACCACTGTCATAAATATCCTGGCGACCCCCATTCCAGCCCCCTCACACATAAGAGTTCGTGCCATAATGACCGGTTGTTGCACAAGACTTCACCAAAAGCGATATATGACCACTGGCCAACTCCCTAGACGAAACGGAGCGATTCCGTTGATTCGAAAACTATTCAATTGTAAATAATAGCAGCAATCAATTCGAACATACAAGTCCATCTCATGGAATGGGATGTTTGCGTTTGCATTTCCCATCAGACATAACAGGCACTTATACGATATCCATCCAGCTACACAAATAATCGTCATATCGACGATTCATCCCAGGATAACATGACAAACATCGATTCACACTATTCCCGCAGTAGCGTCAACGCCAAGTCATATACCTACTACCATCCGATTGCGCGAACATGACGCCACCACGCATCGTCAACAACACAGTGGGCAATCCAGGCAATGGCCCACCCATATCCTGGTGGCATCAATAATTTTTTACTATTATTACAATAACTATCACCGTGATGATGATGACAATGATAGCAGCGATGGTACTCTTGACATATTTATGTCATGTTATTATTTTTATTATTATGATAGCGCCGAGAGAAAGAAGACTCACAGGGTGAGGAGGGAGAGTGATGAAGGTTGCCGCGGTTAGAGATGCCTGGGGTTGAGGCATAAATACGCAAAGTTCTTATGTATAGAAGTGGGGGGGTTATCGCAAGTATCCTTTTTGATGTTATCTTTACATCTAGCTTAGAGTGGCGGAATTGCGAATCCGAATTGGTCACAGACGTTAGAGGAAGTTTTTCTACAATTATCGGAGTCGGAGTGCGGCCCTTGAATAATGTTATCTTGGGAATTACATTTTGACGTACCTCATTGGCATGCGGGGTATAAATGAGAGCTGGCCTTAATGGGTTATTGTTCTTGAATGAAGTGTATCTAAGAATTGTTTACTTACTTCGATGGGCTGATGGTTTGAGAATGTTTTTATGGAGTGAACTTTTTCGATAAAGTATCAAAATATTTAAGGAGGCATAACGATAACGAGTGTGTTAAGTAGTGATTACAATTTGACACAGTTTGGACGTTGAACTTGTTATAGAGCACAAGTAGATACTTTTCTGGGTGCGTTTTATTTTATTCCTTAAATATATGATGATCTTATTAATCGTTGATAGTCTTATCGTAAACGTAGTGAAAATAATTGTCTAGTATTCGTAAGTGCTTAAAAGATAAACTCTAGTGGTTGCACATATCGCTTATAACATCATTTGAAATTTGACGCAGCGATGCGAATGTTTTTGTTAACCCTATTGTAGGTTCAGTGGCGCGATGGTTAGTGCGATGAACTGCCTCGCAGAAGGTCTGGATTCGATTCCCAGCCGTGGCAACACCTAAATGATTTTGCACTGATCCTTCTCTAGTGATGATCTGACAAATCATCCGAGTAGTATCAATTTTGAAGAAAAGCTTATCTCGACTTAGCCGTTTGGATTCGGCATAAAACGGGAGGTCCAGCCATCGTGCAAGAAGTACACACGCACACATGTGAGAAAGCTAGGCCCTGGGTACTACCGAGTCTGTTGCGCAAAAGATTTGTATTTTTTTGTTGTAAGTTCCGAACTATCAGAACTTTTTAAATGGAACATTTCAACTTTATTAGTTTCATATATTTTGCCATGACTTTGAACCATCAGGATCGAGGGGGACTAATTCGAAGAATCTCATCTCATCTCATCTCAAGAAACGAAAAACGCATACGAAATGCATGCTTCATGAATGCTTAGATGCCCTTTTTTCGTTTCTTCTTGTACCAGGAGCACTATTTTGTTTTTCCTTCTGAGAGTCATTTCTATTCGAAAACTATTTCGTTCTGTTTTTGAATTGAGACTCTGTCATACCAAATAGTATAGAACTACATAGAGTACGCATCACGGCTGAAAATTTTTGTAGCCGTTTCAGACGAATTTTTCATCGTTTCTTATGCTCGTGTTTGATGCTGGGGTACCAATGTGAACACTGGGGTGTCAATATAAGTACCCAACATAGTAAATTTTGCTTGTATGAGATGCGTACTCTATGTAGTTCTATAATCTTTGGTTATCTAAATGACTACTACTACGTGTTGCCTGCATTTTATATTCGGAAATACAGAGAAGGGCCCCCAGCGCATGCACCTTCATATTAGACTTAGTTCTATGTAAAGGTCTAATAGTCATGATGGTATGTTCTGGAATAACGAATTCCGAAGGTAAACTAGTTACAATCCAGGTTAGCAACAAAAATTAACAACGACAACAACCTCCTACTTAATTGTGACTTAATTCTGGCCTTTACACAAATAAACTTAACGAGATATCAAAAATAATCTTTGCAGTCCCAATTCCGAACTGCTCTATTAAGGTATCCGTCGGAGCGGGAAATTCTCCGATTTTGTACGGTTCGGAGGATTTTTGCTTCGAGGTATTCGGCCCTATCGAGGTATCCGTCGGAGCGGAAAATTCTCCGATTTTGTACGATTCGGAGGATTTTTGCTTCGATGTATTCTTCTGAAAAGCTGTTCGGAATATTTCTCCGACATTTTGTAATGCGTTACGTTGAAGTGCGTTCCGGTGCATTTTTCGTGCAATTTTTGACAGCTAAGTGCCATTCTTTTTCCGATTTCCTCCGACACAAATACTTCGCGGAATTTATTTAAGAATTGTAGTGAAGTGAAGCCGTCGCATTTGTGTAGTATTTTCTTCCGATGAAACATACCTCGAATGAAATTCAAACCTCCGACGAAGCATGCGTTGCGGAAAATTGTCCGCTACGAACGACGGATACCTCTATAGGGCTGATTCTTCCGAAAAGCTATTCGGATTATTTTTCCGACATTTTGTGACTCATCCCGGCGAATCGCGTTCAGCAGCATTTTCCGTTCAATTTTTGACAACTAAGTGAAATTCTTTTTTGATTTCCTCCAACACAAATTCTTCGCGGAATTTATTTATGAATTGTGAAGCCGTCGCATTTGTGTAGTGACGAAATTGTCCGCTCCGACGGATACCTCGGTAGGACTGTATATGTCTGTATCCATTTTAAGGTGGAATTTGGACATGATTTGACTAAGCACGACGGAAAAAATTGGTGGGGCTAACAACTAAAGTTGCCATCCCTACCATGCTTAGTCAAATCTTCCGCCAAATCCAAGCAGAATTTGAATTTTGCGCCATTTAATAGGAATGTGTTGCCAACGGATAAAAAGATAACAATGTGACAGCTGACAGTTCGGGCTTAGTACAAATGGAGCACCATACAAAAGAACAACGCAGTTTCATTGTTAAGCAATATTTCACAAATAATGGCCATTCTTCTTCGAAAATGCTGCTGGTCAGGCAGTAACAATTAATGGTGTTCATTATAGTGACATGATAACCTAGTTTTCAGTTGCTTAGTTTCAAGATATGGATGTGACCAGCATGTGGTTTCAACAAGACGGTGCCACATGCCATGCAGCCCAGCCAAAGAATCAATTCAATTACTGCATGAGCCATTTCCTAACCGTGTAATCAGCCGTTTTTGCGGTCAGAATTGGCCATCCAGATCTTGCGATTTAACGCCATTGGAATTTTTTCTTTGGGGGTTATTGAAGTCAGAGGTCTATGCAAACAAGTCTTTTTGCGTGTAGGCATATAGGACACCGATTATGGTGTTGATGTTTGATCTTGTTTATCTATTATTTCTTGGATAGGTTCTTACAGGTGATTATTAGTATAAATGTAAGTTACAATAATTATTGTTTTGGTATTTAGTTGAGTGTTGTTAGTTCCGAGTCGCAACATTCTTCTTTTCGTATTGCCACTAGTTGCAATTAGTTTCATATCGGGGAGTATGCTGATTTGTGTTCAGAAATTGTTCTTGGGAAGTTTGTCGCCAAAACTTCCTTGAGCAGAAAAAAAAAACAAGGCTACAATCCACTGTGCGGATCGTTCAATACCCTATCCTATCCAATCCTTTAAATGAATATCCCCAACATGTGGGCTTTGTGGCGATGAAATATAGGAAATGGAATTGTCACAACATATTGTTGCGATAGTTTAGGAAAACGACCTCAAAAAGTGAGCGTGGGTGAAAATGATCTATGGACAAATTATTTATATTACCATTACGGAAGAATTTGCATCAAAAGTTTTTTCGAACTTTTTAAAATTTAGACAAAATCCGTTCTTTACTAAAAACGCCCCAAAAAGTGGGCTTGACAAAATACTTTGTATGAACGAAATGTAGATATTCCGACTGTCTAAATATCTTGTTTTGAAAGTTTTTTTTTAAGTCTTAACCGTTTAACCAAAAAGAACGTTTTTCTAAAAAGTGTTTACACTTTTTCTGTAGCCTCGGACAACGATCGTATATATCTACCAAATTTCAATATTCTAGCTCAAAATTTAAGGCCTAAAATCGATGACATACAGACGGACGGACAGGCATGGTTTTTTTTTTTATTCTGACCTGCCTAAGCAGTAATATACACATCGACCTAAAAGATCTTTTGGGCTTGCAGTCAGATGTTTTTTTTAGGCTAGTAACGCTTCTACTTTCCTAATATAGCTGATAATACTTTCAGCCGAAGATTTCCTCAGTTCTTCGGGACTTAAAAATTCCCTGAAGAAGTATTCCCTTCTCATACCGTAAAGGGCCGGGCATTCACATAGGTATGCTCGGCTGTTTCGTCTTCTTCTAGACATAATCTGCACTCCGGTGAGTCGACTAGACGCATTTTGTTTAGGTAATATCGCAGACCGTGATGACCAGTTAGGTAGCCTACTAAGTTTTTGATATCTTGCCTGTGAAGATTTAGTATCTTATTGGCATCTGATTTGAAGGGCTGAATAGCTCTTTTGGCCTGTCTTAGGCCTAGGATGTTTCCCCAGTATGAAACACATTTGTTTTGTTCCCAGTTTTTTATGACCAGATTTATGGCTGATTTGGGGATTGCACAGAAGGGTTCAGGTCCAATGAAGGGGGTTTCCGAACCTTTTCTGACTAGTTCATCAGCTTTTTCGTTACCTTTAACTTCCTTATATCCGGGGACCCACCATAGTCTGGTTTTGTTCCTGGAACTGAGTGTTTGGAGGGAGTTGATGCAGTGTAGTACTGATTTGGAGTCAATGATGTGTGAGCTAAGGGCTTTTATAGCTGCTTGACTGTCCGTGAATATATGGATGTTTGCGCCTTTAATACCTGAGTTGTGTATTAGGTTTGCGCATTCTTTTATGGCATGGAGCTCAGCTTGGAATACACTAGGGTTTTTTCCCATAGGTGTTGAGATGTTTTTATTTGGTCCATGTATGCCAGCTTCTACCCCTGAGTCCATTTTAGAACCATCCGTATACCACTTTAGGCCGTTTAGGCAGTTTGGTGGGTTGTTGCTACACCATGCTTCTCTGGTTGTGATCTCCGTTGAGAATCTTGTGTCGAAGCATAGTGTCTTTGGTAAGCGGTCTGTAACCGCACAGATCATGTCAATTTCTGGAAGTTCGGATAGAAGGTCAATTAGTTTAAGATGTTCACTAATGTTTAATTCTTCCGCTTGTGTCAAACTTGCTGAGCTACGAATTGCCACTTTTTTTATATAAATGTGGAGGGGTGTTAGTCCTATTAAGACTTCTATTGCCGTTGTGGGAGAGGTACGCATAGCTCCGGTAATGCCCAGACAGGCAAGCCGTTGTACCTTGTTAAATTTATTTATAGTTGTTTTTTTGGGTGACTTTGTTCCACCATACTATTGAAGCGTATGTTATAATGGGCCTGACCATGATCGTGTAGATCCAGTGTGTGGTCACAGACATGGCTTAATTGACTCAGCTAGCAAATCTGCGTCGATCCATATACTCTGAGGTATATGTAGCTAAATTATTTCTCAATGTTACAAACTATGTATCAAAACTAATATACCCATGTAGGAAAGGGTATAAATATATTTAATTGATTATATCCCTTTTATGGATTTTAAAAAAAAAAAAACTGGGTATGCAGTTTTGTTGAAACTAGTTTGCTTACAGTATATAAAATGTTTAAAAAAAATCGTTAGAGCCGTTTTCGAGAAAACTGAAGTTATGTGCAATTTTTATGTCAGGTACCGTTAATAAGATGACTAAAAGCATAAAAGGGCCTAGAATTATGACCAAAATAAACTTGGATACGAAGTTTATAGAAAATCGGTCAAGCCTTTTAGGCTGCGGAGACCATTACTGACAGACGGAGAGACGGACCGACGAACCAATGTACCCCGACGGACGGAATTTCAAAAACCACTTTCTTGGGTTTGCGCTATCATCGTACGTAATGTTAGAATCAATCAAATCTCAAGGTCGAAAATTTTCACGAAAACACTATCAGCCGTATTTATTAGATTTTCTTAAAATGTGTCTCTGAGGTTGTTTAGTTAAGCATGTTTAAATTTTTAAATTGTCTCTAAGCGATGTTGCTTAAATTTTTATCTATAATCAATTTTTCATTGCTGCTTAACTAAACGATGTTTTTTTTTTTTTTTTTCAAAAAACGTAATAAAATTTACAAATCTAGTACAAAAAAGTGAAATTCTATACATGTTTATGTCCTATGGTCGCTTTTTTCTACACTGCTTTATGTTCTAAGGTAGTTTTTTGACAGAGATCTCTTTCAGGCAAATGCCTTTGCATTGCAAGCCTTTGACAAATAACACATAGCGTAGATTGACTAAATCCGTGAATATTAAGTCAGTTATCCTGCATCTAAAAAGGGTATAATGGTGTCATTTGCAATTTTCACAGAGAAAGCCTAGAAACATACTATCTTTATATAAAAGACCCCACCATATGGTAAACCCTTTTTTACATGTGCCATTTCCTATCGATACTTGCATTTCAGTTATCATAAAATTTGAAAAACACAGTACCTACGCCAGTGGACCAAAGGTACGTTCTAGAATTCCAGTCAGTGCGATAACTTCCCAAAATTCACATAACTGAATCTGAAAAATCGAACTGAAATTTTCAAAAAAAATCCATTAATCAACTCCCAAAAACAAAGTCATTACCAATCAACCCATCCAAAAGCCCGTTACCCATTTAAAACCACCCCCTTAAAGTGTGAAATAGTCTCTATCACATGAATTTGATTAAAACCAACTTGCGGTCAAAAAGTCCCTCATAAAATGTGGCCCACAGATGAAAGTGTCGTTCCAGGTAATCACTTAGTCAAACAACACCAAAATTGTATTCCGTTAATCGAATTGTGAAACACCTTGTTAGCCAAAGGGTTAATCTATTGTTATACAGCCGGGCTCGTATTTTATAAAGTAAACATTGGAATTAATGAATAACAATAAGCTTTTCATCCTTTTTGGCCACCTAAAACCCAGACCCAAACCCAACTCCAACCCTAGTTGGCCGCACTCTTTGCACTCCATCGAATCTAGTCTGAGGTAATAAATGATGGGTCGGTCTGCAACGGTACACGCAAATCGAAGTGGAAGAAGTCAAAACCTTTTTTCGTTACAAGTACCAGAACTTGAAGCATGTGCTTGAGTCCGGCACTGGCACCATCATCATCATCATCGTCATTATTGCATAAAGGATGGACAGACCATACTTTGGCTGGCTAATTTGCATTTGAAGTAAATTTTGAGTTTCAATTTAATTTAGTCGAATTGTCGTCCCTGGATTCACGTCATCTACAGTCATCGTCATCTTTTGCCTTGCATCCTTGTCGCAAGACACTTCCAAGTATGGAATGGACTTGTAGCTAGCCAAACAATTGGCTGGACATTGACAAAGCGAAACGAAATCACCTTTTGCACAGAGATAAGGATAACTTTTCCATTTATTTTGGATATGGGCGAGGATTGTGTTGTGTCCTTTCGACACTTTATCTTCACACTCTGTAACAAAAAGTTAAATTACTTTGGATATTCATGCATAAAAGGTTTTGCATATATATCGAATATAATGTATGCGCATATATATATATGTATGTGTGTGCTTTGATGTGGATAAGGGTTATTTCATGGTAACCCTTTCAGCTTAATGGCAATCTGTCAATTGCATATGTGTAAGTGCACGGGAATGGCGCTCAAAATGTTGAATCAATCATTTCTTTAACCGAATGCACATTGGGTCCAGTTTTAAAATTCTTAAATAGTCTTTGAAAAACTGATGACGGGTGTCCAGTAGCAGATTTATGATTTAAATAGCTTGAGGATTATCTATTTGTGAATTTTTCAAGAGGTTGGAATTATAGGTTAGGTTGGTCAGTTGATAAGTTAAGGCGGTGCACGTCTTCCCTCCTCATACTCTGGTCAATAGAGAACCATTGTGATGCCCGTTGGGGTTCACGTGTGGCTCCTTCATTTGTAATGAGAGGGATTTCGGAAAGATTCGTGAGGTCATGGAAAAAATATTTTCTTATTTATTTTGTTAATTGATTGAGGCCTGAAAAGTGACATAGAAAGTGGTGGATATCCTCGTGTATTTCTTCATCACTGCAGCCTCTACAAAGGTCATCATATATTGTGGCTTTTAAGGAAGTTGTGTCTAGTAAGCATCCTTACAAGTGTCAAATCAGATTTCCTGTTTATTTGAAGAAGTTCGGTGGGTTCTTGCTTTGTCATACTCAGGCCACATCCTCTTAGATGTTTTACAGGTGGGGTGAGAGTTCCACCTGTTGTTAGCGATATCCGGTGTTTACTGTCCAACTCGTGATCAATGCCTGTGGCAGATCCCTTCCACGCTAATTCATCAGCAATTTCATTCTCCTGTATGCCTCTGTGTCCGTGGACCCAGCAGAGTTTAATATGGTTTTGGACGCCAAGAACCTTCAGCTCTTCATGAAACGCTTTATAGCCCGACTATCAATCCAGATGGTAATCTGGTGGTATGGCCAGCATTTAGGTCGCTTTGGCTGTATCTGATACAATTATACCTTAGCCTGGAATACGCTGTTTGCTCAGGGAGACGAAAAGTGCTGATCAGCTTTTATGATTTGGAAAACATTCCCGCTCCGACGCCTTATGTCCATTTTCAAACCATCAGTGTAGATGGATAAGGTTTCAGTGCCCAGTTCGTTCCTATCCCACTCCTCTCTACTTGGAAAGAGAAATAGCAGGAGAATGATTTTTTTAAGTCAAGGTGAGGCAGTATCTATGTTGTCAGAGGATACAGCTGAGCCCTTAAGAATTTGAGCGTGTCCTCCTGAGTATATTTTCCAGCAGTTGAGCTGGCTGATTCTTAGTGCATGCAGATTATTGAATGTAAAGGTATGGTGATACCAGATTGAGGTTTTGTTGGTGACAATTTTAAACGGAGAGGAATGGTAACCGCACGTGACGACGACCCCAACATGGCTTGGGCATCAGATTACTCGTTTCCATCTATGTCATTATGACCTGGAATCCTTATTAGAGTGATATTCACCTCTATCGGGGTATCCGGTCGGAACAATTTGCGAAACGAAAGTCAATTCTAATCGGAATTCAATTTACTTTCGAGGTGTCCGTTGAAGAACAAAATAAAAAAACAATCGTGTTCGATTAATTCCGCAGCAATTCTTCGTCGGACAGCTTCGGAGTAAATTCAACGCATAGCTATCAAAAATTGCTGACTCAATGCAAATTGCCGATGCGCGATCAAATGCGTTCGAAATGCTAATCGGACTATTACCTCTGTAGAAACTTGTCCGATTTGTTCGAAAAATGTTCTCCCAAACGGAGTTTAGTTGAAAATCTTAAAACTAAACCAAAATCTAAAGAACGAAAATTTCCAAAGCCATCGTCATCAACAGGCAAACACAGTTTTTCTTTAGTTCTAGATACAATTGGACTATAGAAAAACGCTTGTCCCCCGACTCGAATAGTTGGTACGAAACCAATTAATATAGATCACAGGTCATAGTTACCTACGCTGACCACTAATCCATTTGTCTCAAAGGGTTTATAATCCACCTGGGTGGAGTGCTTCGCAGGTTTAAGGATTTGAATGAGTCTGTCAGTATGATCGGCATAAAACCATAAAACACAAACCAATTAAGCTAAACAGGCCAAAAAATTAAAATGTTAAATCGCACACAAAGATTTTTAAGTGATTTGACATTATTTTGAGTTTTTTTTCACATTTTGGGGGATTTCACAGACAGACAGTAATGAATTCTGTCATTTTTTCGATCTATTTTAAATCTCCCAAAATTTTGGGCGAAGTTACAGCCTGATCTCATGGTTCCATAACTCGCAGTTCTGTGTACCCTCTTAACGGCAGCTACACATACGCAGGCAAAACTGTCCGGCATGCCTTTTCAGTTATACCGGACCGCCATAGTACATTCAAATTTTCGTCGCTAGAAATTTTAAACGAAAACCGTCTGCGCTCATATAAATTTCACTATGAACTGACGGCCGGCCGAATGGTACACACACTCTGTTTCTAATAATCACAGTCGACCTGAACAGACAAAATTATTAAATTTTCGAGTTTTCTTAGATCGCTGATTCAGGCCAAAATATTTGACATCATACATACGTCCAGGTACAACGGCCTAAACAGACATGCCTGCGTGTTACAGTTATGGCTGTGCCTTGAGTATTACTCGGTGATTTATCCTTTACTCACATAAGGCCACCAGTCGTGGGCCCCATTTGTATCCGGCGGCCTATGGCTGTCTACCTAACTTCATCCATCGACATCATTGGTAATGCTGAAAGCTTTAGAAAGGCTTTATCCTTCTTTGACTTTTTGCTGCATTTTTTTTTATTTAACTTGGTATCGGGGATCGTTCCTCCAGATTTTTGGTATATGACGAGAAAGTGGTTCGAAGGCTATTAATTTAGTCATCAGTCAAGTTTTTTCAAAAATTTAAAAAATGTACCAAAATGTAACAAAAAACATCGTTTTTTTTCTAAAAAGAGGGCGTGTCAGTGGGCGGATTTCAAAAATATTTACTCTTGTTCCGCTTCGTCAGCGACAGAGTCTATATACCAAATTTCAACACTCTAGCTCAAAATTTAAGGCCATAAAATCGGTGACACACAGACGGACGGACGGACAGACAGACAGACATGGCTAGATCGACTCAGCTAGCGATTCTGAATCGATCCATATACTTTGAGGTATATCTATCGAAATTATTTCTCTATGTTACAAACTTAATGCCAAAATTTATTTACCCCTATGGGATAAGGTATAAACAGCACCACAGTGTGACCTCACCCTGTGGTGCTTCTCTTTCAGCGTATCTTTGCTGTTGTTGCAGTGTTGCTCAGTGTTCACTGAATGATTCCAGCATTTTGGATGGATTCTATTTATTGGTTAAAATGTCCCCTTACACCTGTTATAGATAAATGCTAGTTAGCCCTATCGAGGTTTATTTTCGAGGTATCCATTGCGGAACAACGTATAATTGCATTTGTTTGGTTCCGCAACAATTCTTCGTCGGACAACATCAAGCTGCAACTCATAGGTGTCATACATTGTTGACTTAACGCATTATCCCTTTGCTCGATCATGTGCAATACATTTTGTCAAAAGATCTGTCCGAAATGCTAAACGGAAACCTCGGTAAAAAAATTCTCCGACTCCGAACAAAAATTTATGTTGAATATGATATCTGTTTGAACTTTATTTAAAGCTCCTTCTATATGATTGGATAGTCTTTGTAGTTACTATCACTATAATTTCATGTTAAACTGCGCATATGGATATCAAGGATCCGCTCTAGATTTTTAATACAACGTAAGGCTGACGGGCCTAAAATCGTTAGCCGATTTATTTCCAATTCCCTATCGTTAGTATCAAAACTACATTGACCCATTTCCAAAAGGTTGGGATATAGCGTTTGACATAGAGCTTCTATAAATCAGCAACAGCCAATTTATAACAGTACCCACTAAGTACTGTAGCAAGATCGCCAAAATGCTTTCAGGTCAGGTGGCAAAACCTGTTCTTAGAAAATGTATTTCTGCCGACATGAGTCTGGGGTATGTTGTGAATACCGGAACTCAAACCATTAGGTCGATTTAACAGAAATTAATTATATTTATAACTAAAAATTTAACCTTTTTATTAATAGTTTATCACAGTTTTTAATCAAAATTTGTATGTTTTCAGCATGGGCAAAAGCAACAGTCCATCATATCAGGATAAGCAACTGCAGTACTGCTTATGTAAGTACATAATCGGATTATATAACTTTTAAACACTTAATTTAGTCAGGATTTACTATAATTGTATTTTATTAAATTATTCTATGAGGAAGTGTTGGTACTTGCAACAAATCGATTTTTCATCAAGGTATTTTCGATTAAATAAGTAGCGCTCCTTGATGGAAGCTGTCGACGGCACTTTATTATAAGTATTCTGTAAAACTGCTAATATTCATTGCAAATCCAAGTCTCACAGTGCATATACCTGGCAAGATTTTTCGTTGAGCCCATGACTCACATCGCAGATTCCCCTTCCTAATGTAACCTGCAACGATAATGACTTCGTTACAATTTATCACGTAATTGCTAGGATTACCAAAGGCATGCAATCAATTAAAGGTTTTCAATTTACCATCTCAGCATCCCGGAATTTAATTTACTCGATTATTTTGGTATAAATTCATTGAACAAATTAAATCAATTAACTAAATGAATTCCCGCTCCCCCAAAAACGTGCATTTCTTCTCATGGATGATGCCAAACATTTGCAGGATATCAATTACTTGGTGCATCCACCATCACCATCAGCAAAAAATAAGGCTCACTGCTGCACTTTTGCAATCGCTGGACATTCCGTCTATTCATGCACCAAATCATTCGAATAAATCTATCTAGATGTTTATTCGCCATGAAAACATGCAACAAGGACATGCAGCAACACACTCATCCATCACTGCCATCCCGATAATCGCCTTCCATTCCACATATACAAGCGTGTGTATCTGTTTTACATTTGAGATATTTTTTTTGCTAGTGAAAGGAAAAAAAATAAATGTATGCACGCATGTAGGAATAATATCCTTCAGAAACAAAAGGGTGGCCCCACTGCTGATGGTTTCCCGAAGCACTTATCCCCGAGTGACAATAACGACAAACCCCCCACAAACACACACATTATCGATGACCAGGCGATAGCCCATTGTCCAGTCATCGGATGGACACTGGCCAGGCCATGTTTGTTGATTTCGATTTTTCATTGTGTCGGTTGGTGTGGTCATTAGATTGGTACACGTGCAAGGCTGACTGTCTAGCACACGACAGATAATTGCGATAAATAGAAAGTGTCCGTTTGTAATACAGTTTGACAACCCTTATCAAGCCTGCTGCAGAAAGCATGTAGACTGTCATTGTGCGGTAAATCGTCACAGTCACAGTTCATAGTGTTTAATCGCAACTAACTAATGTACGTTAATGAAAACGGGATTTTCAAACACTTTGAGAGAGCAAGAGGATCGGGGGGTGTAAGAGACGAAATGTGCCTTTCGATGTTATTAATTTGACCGCATTTCGATTTTCATTAATCAGTCCTCATTGAGGCTGAAAGGATTCTGGTGAGTGAATGGTAAGCCATTCAGGCGTCCTAATCAGAGAAGTGGTGGTGCCAATGGGTGGGAGTGAACCGTAGAAAGTCCTTGATGAAGTTGGGTCTCTTTGAATAAACACAAGGAGCTTATTAATTCGCTGTAATTTGATTTGAAGTGAAAAACACGTGGCACGTCTCTTCGAAGGGATACTGTGTAAATAAATAGTGAAACGGAACAGAAGAGAGTGGAGTGTGACCTGAAAGGAGGATGATGGACATGGCCACAATGTGAAAACAAACCAAATGATTGTAGTTGAAGGTTGTTTATCTTGACACATTTTTTTTCGAACGTTGGCGGATGATTTTCTGTTAATATGAGGTTCAGCAGTTTTATTTGTAAGGATGTCAAATGAGAGGAGTTTTTGGGCGGGTGTATGTATGGTGTATTCCTTGTTTTTGTAAACAATTAAACGACACACTTTGGAAGTTTGAAAATTGTCTGAACAGGAATGTAATTTTATCGCCCCGTAGATGGGTTTGAAGGAGATAGTTAAAAAAAGGAAATTTTCCCAGGGTATGAAATTTTACACACAGTATCCCTCTCTGCTTTGGTTTGCTTGAGGAAAAGAAGTGGGCTTAAGATACCCCTCTTAAGCCCACTATGTCCATGTTTAGTAGTGGAGTCTTTTTTGCTACATCGCACTTGCTTTTTTCAAACTTTTTTTTTTCTAAATTAAAGGCGAAGTGAAGCTAACTTCGTACCTACTGTTATTAGGGTTGCATTTCCAGATTTTTGTCATTATGATCAAAGCATCTTACTTAAATGATAGATAGCTCAACAGATCAGAAGATTCCAAAGGTCGATTCAAACGTCGCGGTCGTGGTTTCATAAACGATTTAAAGACATTGGCGCAAATTTATAGTCGTTTAAAGTACACTTTAAAATTATTTAATCGCGTACTAACGCGTTTTGGTAATTATAATCGTCAAAAAGTGTACTTTAGCGTTGTCCCTCTGCAGTAAAGTTAGAGCGACCGAAACCTCACTTTAAATATTTAATAAAGAGTTAGCGTTCTGTCACTTTTTAGGTGAGTTTGATTTAGAGGCCTCAGAGGAATGTCCATTAGCATACACTAATTAGCGCCACGTTAAAAAAGTGTCTATTATTGAAAAAATGTTAAAGCAACCTTTTAAATTAAAGTACCTGATAACTAGTGTGGAGTTAAACCCTTAAACATCAATTGACTATAAATTTGCGCCATTATATCTTAGTTCTTAAAATACCCTGCAATACGGTACTAGGCATTTCCAGACTGCATTGTATATATAAAATGATCTTATTGTGGATCAACACAATGTTGTTGATAAGAGATACTCATTAAGGGCAATAAGTCAGATTTGCCGTGAAATATAAGTTCTTTATGGTTCAGAAATCTATGCACAAGCTGATGATGTTTGTGTAATCGTTGCCTTAATGTGATCAACGCGATCACGAAATTAGAAATATATTGGTCTGTCTTTAAACTTGTCTTAGGCTGCTAACCTTATCTTCTCTTAGGATGCTAACTTTTTGATTCATCGTTGATGTATATTTCAAAAATCCATTGCGCAAGATAAGTCGAATTTCACTTTCTCACATCCATTCGCTTTTTGCTGATTTAACTCAGAGAATATAAGAATTATTGAAACATCAGAAGATCGATGTAATTCATCGATACTGATAACGTTGCATGTTGTTGCAACGTTAAGATTGAATCAACCGCGATACCTAGAAGATACATCCGTGTTCCTCTGAGTTAATAGCTGTTCCTTCGTGTGAATGCTGTGTAGCTACTGAGTTGAATGGAATTAGACTTTCTATATTTTGCTGTGTAACCTTTTGCAGGTCCTCGTTTATAGAACGATTATGGTTGAATATTGGTTGGAATAATATTGCAAAGCTCTGTCATACTCTGACAAAATCAGATATTCAGATATAATTCAGTTACAGAATCTACCAGGTCTCCAGTTGATCGTTTGGGAGCAATATTGGTAGGGTATGGATCGGTGTTATCAATGAGTGATATGGGTTTCCTAATGGCGCTGAGATTCTGATCTTATAGTCGTCTCGATCTGAAGTGAGAAATTGCTTATAGTAATTTTCAAAGGTTTTATGAATATCTGGAATGTGTTTTGATACCTCGAGCTTACACATTTTGATTTAAGCTGCACACATTTCAGCCGTTCTCTTCGTGTACCGTTGGAGTTTGGAGTTGCGAATTATAAAGTGGTCAAGAATGATGACTTTTGCTGTTGAAAGATGGGTTCTTATTTAGCCAACCTTTTAGATTAGAGGTTAAATTAGTCACGCTCGTTAATTAATCATCATTTGCGACGTGTAAAGACGTGTACAGGATACAAATTAATTATCTGGCATTAACGGCCCATATAGGGCCTCAAACCTAGCTTTCCCTTCATTTTGATGTGCGAATTGTATTATTTTTGCCACAAGGAAAAAGAGCTCCTGTCACTCCCTGCGGTTGCATCACTTCAATAACGTGCGGTTTTTTCCAACCCCATATACGGCAATTTTGTTTGTTAACGTAGCCGTGAGATAAAAATGTGCCTCGTCAGGAATGCTTATTTTTCACCCAAAATCGTTGTCAAATTCAAGCTGCTCTAAGGCCTATTGGACCTTGTAAGCAAATAATCCAGAATTCTCCTCAGGCTAGTGTGTGAAATATTGAGCTGTTGAGCGAGTCGATGGTCGTGAATACTCTCGGCTACAGCAGCCACTTTGTCGTTTGTGCGTGCGACGACGGGGACCAAGAGTTTTGTCCTCTAGCATACCAGTCTCACGAACTTCATTTCTTGCTTCATTTCGGCCAAAACTCAAATAACGCACGCAACCGGCAGAGAATACTGCGACTCATGAAATACGATGGATAGAATTAGGACTACCGAAAAGAAAAACCATGCGTACCAACATCGACTGCTAATATTAGGGAAGCAGAATCAGATCAAGAGGCCGGTTAGTGAATGCATGGCTATGATACGCGCCAGAGCACATGCTCCTACCTATGAGACTGAAGATCCCATTTATGAGGAATTTTACGACTGCTTAGAGTAAGCCTAAGGAGCTTGCTTGGAAAGAAATAAATGTAATATCTGCATGCCTCAAACCTCGAATTTCCATTCATTTTTGGATTCGATGTTATATTTTTGTCCCAAATAATGGGACCTCCTACATACATTCAAATTAAAAAACGTCAGCTCTAACCATTTGCCCTTCGCAGCCAAATTCAAAGCTCGACTATTCAATGAGTAGATGCCGGGAAAAGCCAGAGACCCTCATCCTCTACCAATAACAAAATCCAGTGAATGCAATATCAGAACATATATAAAGAGCAGGCCGAATCTACCATAGGCTACCGCGAAAAGATGTGCAGAGGATGATGGAATACATGCATTATAGAAAAAAGACGTCAGAATCTGCCTCCACGTAGAAATGCTTATAACTGGTTGTTGAACAGGGTACCAGAGGGTATTTTTCTACATACATCCTGTAGCAAGGATTCGCAGCGCAACACCTTTAATTGCTGAGTCAATTGGACTCTGTAAGTGAATGTTCCGAGATCTTTGTTTAGAATTCTCCTCAGGCAAGTTGTTAAATTGTTGAGTTGTTGAGATCGATATCGAGTTAATGTTCGTACAACTTCTTTTCAAATAACCCGGCTCATCTTTCAAACTGCGAAACTTAGTCACAAAATGTTGACTGTAACTGGGACTAGCATGGCCCATCTTGAAGTTCCTTTCGGCCAATGTTGGCTTAAAATTCCACAATCAAAGCTGGCATGTGGATGTTGAGTTTGGACTTTGCATAACAGTTACACTAAATGATGACCCTGTGGATGCAAATATTTGCTAGTGATAGTGTATAATGTAAAATATTCCCAACGGAAAATGGCTTGAGATAATTTAGGCGGTTAATTTGAACGCTCCAATTCGTGAATTTTACTGTTCAGTCAAAGTTCTCCCCGTAAGGGCATGGTTTCAATGACTCTCTTAAGAAAGCGTCGCCTTGTTGTAACTAAATGTCTCCCAGATCAGGGGCTTTTATTTCAGACAGCATAATAGTCCTTTTTAATTGCATGGTAACGGGTGTCATCCACAAATACGGTTTGGTGATGCTTTTTTTTTTTTAAGAAATATGAACCGATGATTGCACCAGCCCATTAAATAATCCGAACTTTGATTTTTTTTCTGGATGTAATGGCAGGTCTTGAACCTCTTCTGGTTTTTCTTCTATCCAAACATTATTGAAGTACTTATTAAGCCAGAAATTGGACTCCAAGTTTCATTAGTTTATTTAAGCATACAAAAACCTTCCTCGAAGAATGCAGTTTTAAATTAAAAAAGGTTCAGTACCTTCAAATGAAAGTTTTTTAAAGTCTTGAATGTTTTTTTTTAGACTTTTCCAAGTTTTGTCTGGATGTAAGGCAGATCTTGAACTTATCAAGTTTCTCTTCTATTCAAAAATAGAACCTTGCACTTCTCTGAGGATGCTAACTTTTTGATTCATTCTTGATGTATATTTCAAAGATCCATTGGGCAAGATCAGTCGATTTCCCTTTTCTCACATCCATTCGCTTTTTGCTGAAACATCAGAAGATCGATGTAAGTCATCGATACTGATAAGGTTGCATGTTGTTGCAACGTTAAATTTGAATCCACTGCGATACCTAGAAGATACATCCGTTCCTTTGAGTTAATAGCTGTTCCTTCGTGTGATGCTGTGTAGCTACTGAGTTGAATGGAATTAGACTTCCTATACCTTGCTGTGTAATCTTTTGCAGGTCCTCGTTTATAGAATGATTACGGTTGAATATTGGTTGGAATAATATTGCAAAGCTCTATGTCATACTCTGACGAAATCAGCTATTCATATATCATTCAGATATCCATTAACGGGTTATAGAATCTACCAGGTCTCCAGTTGATCGTTTAGGAGCAATATTGGTAGGGTATGTATCGGTGTTATCAATGAGTGATATGGGTTTCCTAATGGCGCTGAGATTCTGATCTTATAGTCGTCTCGATCTGAAGTGAGAAATTGCTTATAGTAATTTTCAAAGGTTTTATGAATATCTGGAATGTGTTTTGATACCTCGAGCTTACACATTTTGATTTAAGCTGCACACATTTCAGCCGTTCTCTTCGTGTACCGTTGGAGTTTGGAGTTGCGAATTATAAAGTGGTCAAGAATGATGACTTTTGCTGTTGAAAGATGGGTTCTTATTTAGCCAACCTTTTAGATTAGAGGTTAAATTAGTCACGCTCGTTAATTAATCATCATTTGCGACGTGTAAAGACGTGTACAGGATACAAATTAATTATCTGGCATTAACGGCCCATATAGGGCCTCAAACCTAGCTTTCCCTTCATTTTGATGTGCGAATTGTATTATTTTTGCCACAAGGAAAAAGAGCTCCTGTCACTCCCTGTGGTTGCATCACTTCAATAACGTGCGGTTTTTTCCAACCCCATATACGGCAATTTTGTTTGTTAACGTAGCCGTGAGATAAAAATGTGCCTCGTCAGGAATGCTTATTTTTCACCCAAAATCGTTGTCAAATTCAAGCTGCTCTAAGGCCTATTGGACCTTGTAAGCAAATAATCCAGAATTCTCCTCAGGCTAGTGTGTGAAATATTGAGCTGTTGAGCGAGTCGATGGTCGTGAATACTCTCGGCTACAGCAGCCACTTTGTCGTTTGTGCGTGCGACGACGGGGACCAAGAGTTTTGTCCTCTAGCATACCAGTCTCACGAACTTCATTTCTTGCTTCATTTCGGCCAAAACTCAAATAACGCACGCAACCGGCAGAGAATACTGCGACTCATGAAATACGATGGATAGAATTAGGACTACCGAAAAGAAAAACCATGCGTACCAACATCGACTGCTAATATTAGGGAAGCAGAATCAGATCAAGAGGCCGGTTAGTGAATGCATGGCTATGATACGCGCCAGAGCACATGCTCCTACCTATGAGACTGAAGATCCCATTTATGAGGAATTTTACGACTGCTTAGAGTAAGCCTAAGGAGCTTGCTTGGAAAGAAATAAATGTAATATCTGCATGCCTCAAACCTCGAATTTCCATTCATTTTTGGATTCGATGTTATATTTTTGTCCCAAATAATGGGACCTCCTACATACATTCAAATTAAAAAACGTCAGCTCTAACCATTTGCCCTTCGCAGCCAAATTCAAAGCTCGACTATTCAATGAGTAGATGCCGGGAAAAGCCAGAGACCCTCATCCTCTACCAATAACAAAATCCAGTGAATGCAATATCAGAACATATATAAAGAGCAGGCCGAATCTACCATAGGCTACCGCGAAAAGATGTGCAGAGGATGATGGAATCCATGCATTATAGAAAAAAGACGTCAGAATCTGCCTCCACGTAGAAATGCTTATAACTGGTTGTTGAACAGGGTATCAGAGGTATCTGTAAGCGAATGTTCCGAGATCTTTGTTTAGAATTCTCCTCAGGCAAGTTGTTAAATTGTTGAGTTGTTGAGATCGATATCGAGTCAATGTTCGTACAACTTCTTTTCAAATAACCCGGCTCATCTTTCAAACTGCGAAACTTAGTCACAAAATGTTGACTGTAACTGGGACTAGCATGGCCCATCTTGAAGTTCCATTCGGCCAATGTTGGCTTAAAATTCCACAATCAAAGCTGGCATGTGGATGTTGAGTTTGGACTTTGCATAACAGTTACACTAAATGATGACCCTGTGGATGCAAATATTTGCTAGTGATAGTGTATAATGTAAAATATTCCCAAAGGAGATAATTTAGGCGGCCAATTTGAACGCTCCAATTCGTGAATTTTACTGTTCAGTAAAAGTTCTCCCCACAAGGCCATGGTTTCAATGGCTCTCTTAAGAAAGAGCCGTCTTGTTGTAGCTAAATGTCTTCCAGATCAGGCGCTTTTATTTCAGACAGCATAAAAGTCCTTTTTAGTTGCATGATAACGGGTATCATACACAAATACGGTTTGGTGACGCTTATTTTTTTTTTAAGAAATATGAAACGAAGATTTCACCAGCTCATAAAATAATCCAAACTTTGATTTTTTTTTCTGGATGTAATGGCAAGCCTTCTGGTTTATCTCTTATCCACACATTATTGACGTTCCTATTAAGCCAGAAAATGGACTCAAAGCCTCATTAGTTAATTAAGGCATACAAAAACCTTCCTCGAATTTTGCAGTTTAAATTAAAAATAGGTTCAGTACCTTCAAATGAAAGTTTTTTGGTCTTGAATATTTTTCAGACTTTGCAAGTTATGTCTGGATGTAATGCAGCTCTTGAACCCTATCTAGTTTCTCTTCTATTCAAAAATAGAATGTTAGCTTATTGAATTACCTATTAATCCAGATATGGGACTCAAATCCTAATTAGTTAATTAAAGTGTACAAAGCACATTCCTCGGATCTATTGTATTATAGTCTTGAAAATTTGTCAGACTTTCGCAAAACTTAATTCAGTACAAAAACTCTTGAAATTTTAACTGCTCTTTTAATGCCTTATGTTGCTTCGCATTATTGGATCCATTTAATTCGAAAGTGCAATTTTTCAAAATGTTGCACACGTATAAAAAAAATTGTAATAAAATTACTTTAAATGAAACCCTCACAAAAAGCACAATCTAAATTTTTCAATCGCTTTGTAAAATCTCTTACTGCTAAAATTCATCAATAAAAATAAAAAACGCAAGCAAGATTAAACCGCTTTTATTGGCACTTCTCTTATTCAACAGAATTAAATTGGCAATTCAGAAAAATAGATTTTTTATAGCGCATCTCAGCAACAAAGTTGTGTGTCACCCTTCCCATATATAGGGGCGAATGCTACAATGTTGCATTCCAAACAATAACATAACGAAGCTTCCTATTAAATTATTAACTACCCAGACCAACCGCTTTTTTTTACCCACTTTACCATGCCGTGGTATTTTTTTTCCATTCATTCCATATTTCTTTTTATATATTTTTGCCTATAAAAGGAATTAACGATTTGAAGCATTTATTTGCAATAAAAATGATTTTTTCCATCTGAAAGTCGGGACTTATTTTTTCGGGTTTAATCGCAACGTGATCAGCAACGAAACGAAGAGATTTACTCGCGCTCTTTATGACAACTGGAATGGTGTGTGTGGAAGTTCTCCATTGACATGGATCACCCAGAACACAGCACCCAGCACCCTTCATCATTCCCCGCAGAAGATGAACAACTTTAATGAGTATCTTTTTATGAATTCCATCCAATTCGAATTGGAATTGAAGAAAGTTGCGCGTTTTTATTCTCTCTCGTCTTTTACATCCTTTTACGTCTTGTATAAGGGAGCAGCAGCTTCTCGTTGTAACATTGAATCCAATCAATCGATGCACCACCACCAGCAGCCCAGATTTGACAAACACAAATTTCTATACGGTTTATGATTATGACCGCAATATTTATGGCCAAACACAATGTCACGTTTAATTTTAATGTCTAGTGCGGTTATATGCGTTTAAGTATAAAATTTGTACAACTATGGGTGCGTTTAATTTAACATTGTTAACGAAGAGTTACGATGATACTGTTGGTCATAAATAACGCTCTGATTTATTTGAGCGGCATTTTATTTGTTGCAGTAATTAAAATGATTATTGGAATTTACATTATTGCCAGAGATGTGAGCCTTAAAGTGTCGCTAATAAATTGGATACAGTCGCAGCTGATTGTAAATGGTGCGGGTTGCTTGTTCGAACATCAATCGGAGGTTGTATTTTGCAATAAAAATGGAATATAGCTTCTTAAAGAAGAGTTCCATTCCCATCTGCAACGGGTGTCTCCTTGTATGATGTCATGCAATATTTTTGTTAATTCGCTGGGTGATAAAATTCTACAATGATACTGTGTTGCCCAAACTACGAGTTTTTCATGACTTCCTATAACATGTTCAAGAATACGTGGGTAACTCATACTCTAACGTGAAGTTTCCGATGATTAAGCCATTCAATTCAGGTCAGGTTTCATCACCATGTCTTTTCTTATTCATTGGGTATCCACTCTTTGTGAAAAAACATGAACAAAACATATGAGAAGGCTATAATCTGCTTTGCGTTGAAAACCCAATCCTACCCCATCCTTAAAATAAATATAGCTGAAATTTGGGCTTTATAGCGAAAAATTATAGATAATGACTTGGTCACAACATATTGTTTAGACAGTTTATCAAAATATTTTATGGTTCGACAAAAAACCACGTTTTTCTATTGCATATGCCTTGGGGTAGGGTATACAAATGGTTTTTGTAGGAAAACGCCCGAAAAAGTGGGCGTGGGTTAAAATGATGTATAGGCGAAATGTTCATATTACGATAACCAATGATTTTGCATCGAAAGTTTAGAGTTGAGTTGAGATTCTCTAAATATGTTGTTCAGGCACTTTATCAAAATTCCTTACGGTTTGGCCAAAAAATATGTCTTTCTAAATGGGGGCGTGGCAGTGGTCGGATTTAAAAAAAGTTCTGCTGAGAGCAACAAAGAGCACGTGTACCAAATTTCATCATTCTAGCTCAAAATTTAAGGCCCAAAAACTGGTGATGGACGGACAGACATGGCTAAATTGACTACGCTATCGATTCTGAGGCGATCCATATACTTTAAGGTATACTTTACTTTATATACTTTAAGCTTAATTATTTCTCTATGTTACAGACTATGTATCAAAACTAATATACACCCCTGTGGCATAGGTTGCAAAAATAATACTTGGTGAGGCGGCTACAATGCCTATTTTCCTTTCCAAGACATGTCTTAAAGCTTCATATTTGTTGAATTCCAGCAACACGTGGTAGGCACTCTTAACATGAGTTCTACTCCTATTATGTAAGATAGAATTATACTTCACAATTCCTCCTGCTTTCCCACTTCTCAATCTTTTCCAACAGTTTTTTGTTGGTCCTTCCTCTACTTGGTACTGTGTTGCACGTTTGGGATTTCATTTAAGCGGTTCTCCTGATTGCCCTTCTGTACGAATTTTCTTCATTATTATTTTGACACTGGGATTTGTTTTTGACTAGAACACGATTGTCATTCGTTATCATTTTTTTTCGGTACTTACTCTTCTGTGCACTGTTGGTCAGACAGTGGGCGAGCATTTAATACTTTCTGCTTTTCTACTTTTCCAACCTATGTTTTGTACCTTAGACTTGGATCCCTAATATCTTCTTATTATGAGTCTGATGGCAAATACGAGATCTATGATTGTGGGTAGGTGTGGTGATGTTTTCGCCTGTTGATCTGAAGGTTGTACGTTCAACCTCAACCAAACCCATATATTTTTAACTTTAAGATTCCAATAAAAAAATTGTTGGCCAACACCATTTAAGTAATCCTGCCATGCATCCATCATCATTTTTATCTCGTTCTCTTTCTCTTTCATACTCTTTCCTTCAAATTCTCGTGCTGTGCTAAAACCCTAAAAAGGAATGAAAACACTACAAAAGAATTTATAATTTATTATTGAGCGCTTCAAAGTTATAAAAAAAATATCCTGAGCATAAGGCTCGCAGATAGTACCATCAGTACTTCGCCTCCGGTTTTGGTTCTTAACATTTCATGTATTAAAATCCTCGGCTGTAATTGGTGGTGATATCGCTCGTTAAGTATGCCCAGCACTGGTGGTATCCTGATATGTGGTGAATAAAAGCTAAAAAAAAGGATCCCCTTTATTCTGCCATATGGTATTTCTGTGGGGTATTTTCGCTCGAATGGGAAGTTTTCGTAGGTTCGTATTGCTGCTCATTTTTGGTTAATTCTGCCACCCATCATCCCATCGCTTGCGTATAATGCCTATGTCTGCGTTCATCATTTTTTTTTACAAGAACTATCATCGCATTTTTAATTGCCAGTAGGCAGTAACATCGTTGCCTTTTCATATTACTGTAGGGTCGGATATCGCACAATTGAACTTAAGCCAACTTGCAATGGATCCTTGCTTTCAGAGTTTTTTGTGATGTGTTATTTCACAGATTTGACATGAGGTATATAGGGCAAATGTGCCATCTATAGTGACTTCTATGGACGTGATGGATCATTTTTATAGACGTGACGGAGTCTTCACACTTTCTGTTTGGAGTTACTCTGTTATTTTGTGGCAGCTTTATTCTTTTGCACTTCTGCACGTTATCCAGTTAGTCTTTATCCATTCTGCACCGATTATTTAGTTGGCATCTGCCTAGACGTTAATAAAAGTCAATCGTATCAACTTGATAAAGTCTCTTTGCTCGCTTCTGGGGATATGTCCCGCTAGATATCTTGCTTTGTTGTCGCTTCATCCGTGTAGCACAACTCAACCCTTGTAAAGTGAGAGAGTTTTTCACTTTCTCTTGCAGGACTATGGTAATTTATCTCTAAACTCGGCTATATTACTGCATTTTCTCGATTGAGGTCTACTAGCTAATCACTCTTCTCCATAAACCTTATATTGCTAACGTTCGGCTACTAATACGAATAGCAATTGTGCCAGACGGGTGCAGGTGGCTCATTATTCTAAACTTTAAGCCTATAAGAGGCATTTCAATGCCAAATCAATGTAGGAAAAGTTGTCTTGTACTTTGTGTTTAGGAAATAAAGGAAAGGACGATAAGCGAAACTGCGTACACTGTACAATCGATCTTATATAACAAATGATGGTAATCGTTGAATACTGTTCTCATGATGTTTAGAATTCGTCTATACCAACCCGCCTTATAGAGGATTGTTTTCTTACTATAAATCTCCGACCTTCAAATCAACGAAGACATGTGGGATATAGTATATTATAGAAGGGGTCCGAAGATCACCTGATATTGTTTTGCTATGTCTTTAAAATAAAACGACTTGTTCTTCTAGAACCGACCAGACATAAAAATCCAAAGAAAGTATTCAAGAGCAGTCGAAAAACCAGGCGATCTTTCTCGCGAGTATAAATTCCTAAAATGAGACTTAAGACAAGTCGGGTAAAGGCACCTAAGTGGCGGTTCCACCATCCTGTTGGAGCCTTATTACGTCTAGACCTAACAATTTCGCTTCGATAAAGCACTATCGAAGGTATTTCCACTCCAGCAGTATTACCTGTATGAAGTCTTATGGAAAACGATTTGGCGCACTTTTAGGAAGCTATGTGTCTTCTTCCATAAATCTTCTAATAAGCCTTACAGAGAAAACTTTAGTTGCTTATAAAAGGCCTTCCAGAAGCAAATTATATGCTTCGCAAAAACTCGCGTTCTCTCGCACGGTAGTCCAACACGCTATTCACTAGGCTGTACCCTGGAATATAAAAGACCATTAACAACAACGAAGTACTTCAATCGTGTTGACTCATTCTTCTGGACTATTCTCAGGTTTCAGATCTTTATACATTTTTCCGGATCATTTACCTTTTTCCATGACACAGTTGTCACAGCTTTTTCACGCCTTCATTCGTAAGCTCTATACATGTTATTCTTAGGATTAACTTCGTGCGAAGTTCTACCGAAAGATCTAAACGTATGGTACATGCACATTGTACACACATCTCCGTAAGCTTTAAAACAACCTTACAAAGGTTATACCATCATAATTTCGGTTATGCTTTTCTGCATAATGTCTTAAACAGTCTGCAGGAAAACGACTCCGCGCACAAGTACTTTATAATTATTGCTTGTGGAAATTAAATTTTATTGCCAAATAGAATAATTGTTAGTTGGGATTTGATCCGTGATAATTAAATTAGACACCACGTCTTCCATTAAAATGCGCTGCAGAGACGAGCGTGTAATGGCCAAATACGTCATCTACTCGATTTCGATTTAGCATTTACCATATCTTTAGCTGCAATAGGGATATTATCTATATAAAACCAAGAGAACCGATATGAACCTCGCAAATAATAGAGTAAGATGATTTGCAAGAATCACCAAAGAGTGTCTATAGATGTATATACACCAGAAAAGCGTTTCCAAGTATGCATTTTATTTGGCGCCAAATTTCGTCTGAACCCAGGATTTTTTTCTCACAACCCTTCATGTATGCATGTGTGCTTCATACACAACTCAACGCTAAATGTAATCCAATCTTTGTACCAACATTTGCTTTTTAGTCCTTTTCGTCACTTTTGACTTTTGATCTCATACCACTCCAACGCCTTTTCCAAAGTTACAACATATTTCCCGCCACTTTTTAAAAGCCCTTAACTTTTAAAACATGTCCTCTCAACAAACACACAATATAGCGAAAATGTGAAGTGAAGTGAAAAATTGTGTTAACCTTTGTTCAACACGTGACGTTACAAGAGATGCGACACGTGTAACATTGTCATCGTTGTCATTTCAACGCCATCGATAACGCAAATACACACACTGCATGACTTTTGTGTTCAGCCATCGAAATCTTGTTATTTGGTGTGAAGTACCTAGCATGCGCCCACACACAAGAACAAATTTACCAGCGACAATAATTTCCCACCCCTATCTCATGCTGATTGTCAACTCTGAGTAGGGGGTGGTTCATCACAGCACACATCTCCATATCGCAAAACAACATCTCACCGTCCATTTGATGCTCATTTTCGAGTCCTTTTTCACGGTACTCGGAGTATACCCGCATTTCTCAAGTACCGAATATGTTCTTTAAATTCACACGTTAAAACATCAGCTCAGAGGATTGTCATCAGATCGTGATATAAACAAATTAATGCATCCCTTGACAAATTGGCCGCCTCTCGGTACACCCGTGTAGGACGATAAGGGTGATTTAAAATTTTTGAAATTATATTCCAACTCGAAACCGGTGTGTGGGAATAAAGTTTGCGACTCTTACAAAGTCAATGCTGCAATTAAGGACTCAATTGTGTACTTTGCATCCCTCTGTGAATGGGGTGTGATTGGGTTCTCGAGAATGGCCCAATCTACAACTGTAAGTGGTCGCAAATAACGATTACAATTTTCAAATTTCCTAACAATTCTCATTTCCCTATGAGCATGTTTGTTTGCCCTTCGTGACGAGCAAGGATTTGCGATTTAATTAACAGAAAACTCCTTGAAGGATGGAATTCTTTCGTCTTCAATCGACGCACATAACAAGCGACATCTTAACGATGGGTAATTCTATTTTAGTGTTATTTCCTCGCCAATTGTTTTACATCCGGCCAATTTCAGGACCTGCATTCATTACATGTATAGATTTGGCAGGCAAAAAAAAATTACCAGCACACACTTTCTTCTCTGCAGTATCCTTCGACGGAAATTGTCAAGAAAGCAGTATAACGGTGGAATATTTTCTTGACTTCCGGAGAGCTGGTATTTATTGAGCAAGAGCTTTATTGAATGGTGGTGAGGGCCCCCCTTCGTCATTGTAGCCGACTGGAATTTTACTCATAAGCGCACTCGACCGAAATACGCAGTTTATAATCCTCAGTTAGTTGTAGTATTGGAAACAACGTTGTCGTCCTGTGTGGGACGGAAAATCATAAAATTTTATTTCATCTCAAGAGCGACAGGATTCGAATATAAGAGTACTTGGACCTTATTCTGTTGGGCTTACTATTATTGTTAATCCGTCAGGAAGATCGAATGACGCCGAGAAGTACGATAGACGTTACATTTTAGCACTTCCTTAGGCTAGAGGATTATGTAATCTGCTGCGATGTATAAAGACGGATTCAGTTGAAGTGGAATGCTTTCACAGTTTTTTTTATGATGCTTGAGTGTGTTGTATGTTTCAATTGGAATGAAATTATAAAGTAGGAGCGGCTGAATAAGTTCAAGATGCTAAAATGTAGTAAAATGTAAATAAAATAACAAATATGCGACAATTTGCTTTAAATTTGTTTAACACACAATTAGAACACCATTTCGATGGCAAATACAAATGGTGTCTGTGTAATCTAAGTGTGGTGGCGTGAACTAAATCCATCCATTTGGCATTAAAAAAATCCAACAATCTCCAAAGTCCTTGTCCGAGAGATGGTAAATGTAATCACAAATGGTTCGGCCGGTGTTCGTTTTCTTTCTCTTGACAGGGCTTACATACAGATGAAAACCATTCGAATGACAGGGCTTACATGCAGATGAAAACCATTCGAATGACATTGTCGGCAATAGCCTGATGCTGTTCGTGCAAAAAGATGAACTCCTGGACATTTATTTTACTGAAAAATAAAAATTCGGCGGGAGAGGACGGTATCCCAAGCGTCGTATTAAGACACCTGCCAATAGAGGCAGTCGATATTTTCACCACCCTGTTTAACAATGCACTGAATAATGCAGATTATCCGGTGCAATGGAAAAAGCGGTTGTACATCCTATCCCTAAAAAGGACAATTACAAAACAAACCCTGCAAATCTTCGGTCCATAAGCCTTCTGCCGAATGGAAGCAAGGAATTCGAAAAGATAGTCATTAGTGCTCTGTTTAAGTGGGTCGAGGAAAACAAAAGTATTCCGGAAAATTAGTTTGGTTTTCGAGCGAGGCATGATATCATTCTTGCCGCTTCAAAACTAGTGTCCGACATTCAATGGAATAAATTAAAAAAAAAAGGTCTGTCTGGTTGACTTTGAAAAGCCTTTCGACACCGTATGGTTAGAGGGGCTTTTCTACAAGCTAACCAGGCTAGGTATGCGGGCCACAGAGTATACACAAGGATTTCACCAGCGCAAGCAAAAAAAAAAAACCCACCCTACGACGATGAAATTTATCCAAATCTAATGAATAACCTTATGAGTTTTAAGCACTGATAAGCGATTATAATGATATACAGTATGTCTAAGATACAACAGGTCAACAACCAAATTCACGAAATCCGCGACCACCGACCACTCTGTCTTCTTTTAAATCCAGCAATGTTAGGTTATGACTTGAATTTACTTTGCAAGGCTGTGGAACCCTTCCGGAAGGATCTTCACCGCACCAATGCTTCATCATCAATGAGCTTTATCAGTGCAGACCGCACTATCTAACACTGTTCTCTAGAAGAAGATTGTTTCCTATTTTGCTGAGACTGTTCGTTTGTAATGGTCTCCCATTTGAAAGAGTAATATTAGAGATACAATTTACTTAGCTCATATCTAGACGAAGCAATATTATAGTGTCCGACATTCAATGGAATAAGTTGAAATTGAGGTTGTTAGAGAGGCGTTGTCTCTGATCCTGCTTAGGATTGTATCAACCGCCGGACTCTGAATACATAAAATATTACACGGTCCTATACGATGGGGCTCAGCTGAATAGGATTGCCAATTACCTTATTAAGGTGATTCGAAGGCACGTCTTAAAGGTGATGGCTAGCGACTACACCCTGATCTTTTCGGGGCTTACTACTCCAATGACATATACATGGGGAGCATAACGTCGGGATTTATTCCACCAGAGGCATTCGTTTATATCAATTCGCTAGGGTTTGTTCAAGAAAGGAACGGTATCCCATTATTATACCACCGCAATCGTGACATTTTCTCCAAGATCCTTTAACTCTCACTTTCATTTCATCATTTTCAGAATATAAGCATAATATGTCATTACTCCAGTTTTCGTTCTGACAATTGCGTCCGGCCTTGTGGTTTTTTTTCCGAATCTTTCTGTTCTTTTCTTTCCCTCTTGACCCTGTCTGTCTACCACTTATTTTATTTTTAGCCTTTGGCCAGCAATTTTGCCGGCGTATTTACCTGCTTGTTTATCTGCTTCTCTTGCAGAGTTGTGAGTTTTCTTCGTTTACTAATCCAGCTCGAGTTGTCCTTCCTTGTGGCGTTATGGCCATGATTGTTTTCGTTAGATGAGTTGGGGATCATTAGATCTTCGATTTTCTAGCGAAATGATACAGGGGTAGGTTATTGTCCCCTAGTTGTTTCTTGTTTATTTATATGCTGAAGCAGCCAATTTTTCCACTTTTGTTGTATTGCGGTCGCTTGATCCCGACGGCCCGAAGCTTGCCAGCTGCCGGTACTGTGGGGTTCCGCCTCCCTTCACCGTAACAAACATTAACTTGAAGAGCGGCATTTATTCGTCAAATGAGTTTCATCGAGCTCCTTTGTTTTTTCCCTCTATCTTACCCTCTATCTTAAGCCTCTCTTGGTCTGGGACTGCTTATTGATTATTCACGCCTAACCTACATGACTGCAGGTCGTTCACTATTCGCCGCATGTGACCCCTTAGTGGCCTGAGCTTAGCCCGTATACTAGTAGTTGCACAAATTTGTTGAAGATTGTGCCCCTGAGGATGTTTCTGGAGTTTTCCACAATCCATTAAATATTAATATTGAAGACGTCGAATTACAATGTGTCATCATGTATTTTCTTTTTTTGGTCTGAACGTTTCGCTGACCTTATGGAGCAGCTAGAATTTTCCATCATCATCCTCTACAGATGACCGAGTTTGGGTGGCATACCAAAGCTTGACATCTCTCTTTATAGTTCGTCTCAAATGCAGTTGCATGCGGCTTTGAAATCATTGAACAGGTGCTAGGTATCGATTTGATCTTCGTGGGTTTTTTTTTAGGATCAGCCCAAAAGTGAAGATTTCATCAGTTTTGGAGTTTCCTGGTCTAAAACCGCATTGATCAGGCCGATCAGGTTGTTGGTAAACGGTTTTAGGCGGAATCTGATCGATCTGGCTAGAGCCAACTTCGCATTTTTTTATGGTGTAGGTTTCTGGTGCGGTACAGATTGTTTATGTGCAATTATTTATCTGCTGCCTGATCATTTATGTTTTGATTGATCAGCAATGTCTTCCGGCGAATATGCATGGGATCTGCTTCATGTCATCATCTTTATCATCAGTGGTATCGTTATCTAATATAACTCGCGCGCTTGTCTTGCTCTTTTTTTCTTTTTGAAAAAACCGTGTTGTTCGCTATAAATCTAAATGGCAGCGATCGTCTTCACCTGCAGCTTTACCATGTTGTCCTCATTTTTCGCTGGGAACATCTGTCCGCTTCCTTACTAAATCCAGAGATTTTTTTGCTGTCGGACTAAACGTAGAACATCAGTTGACGACCTTATGCCTTGTTAACATCAACCCCCATTATTCTCCGACATTAGAACCTCTTGGTTTTGACCAATAGAATAGAGCTTAGTATAAGATATCTTACAAAATCTGAAATCAGGCCATTGATCGAAAGATTTAGGGATACGAGTTCTGCAAAGATCTGGGGTTACAAAATACAAATACAAATTTTTGGCCCAACAGGCTAGTTAGTACCCAGGGCATAGCTTTCTCGCAAGAATTCATGTGTACTTCTTACACGATGGCGATACCTCCTGTTTTATGCCGACTCCGAATGGCTAAGTAAGATCACCACGAGAGGAGGGCCAGTGAAAAAGCATTTAGGTGTTGCTACGACTGGGAATCGAACTCAGACCTTCTGCCTGACAGTTCATCGCACTTACCACCGTGTTTCGCATTGGTTCTGGCGTGTTAGATATTCGCATTCATTCCTTGGTTATAAATGGTAGTGGTAGAGTCGATGTTAGACCTCGGGATGTTGCATGTTCGTACATAAAAAAATACTGAATGCGGCCTTCTTGTCATTCGCAATGTGATCAATTTATTTGAAATGGATATAATGGCAATTCGTTCAACAAGTTCGTTTACAGACGTGCTCTCGTTTAGGTTGTATTTTCCAACAATACTGCGAAAGTTGATTGCTCTTCCTACCTCTTGCTCTTGCGTTTGCTGTTTTTTTTTTCTTTAAAGCATACGACTTTTGCCTAAATCTGTCGCTTATAAATTTATTACAAATGCGGATTCAAATTGTCACAATTTTTCATTCACCTTGAATGGCACATCCCTTCTATTTTCCTTGATGGCAGTAATGTCTGCTTTGTAGCAACTTAGAGCCTCTACCTTTTTTTGCTTCATCTGTTCCATTAAGAGCTCCAAACTTCTAGCTGCAAATCAACAATCCTTCCCGAGGGTCTTTATCCAAAGTACAAACCTCAATTTGGAGTGCCGGGCCAATGTTTTGACCTGAGGACAGCAGTCTGGATATTCCACGTCTGTCCTTTTGCTACTTTGAAAGGCTTTTCTTCACTGTTTAATACGTTTTTTTTTTTTTATAATTTGCGCGCACTCAAGGGGTTATGAATACCCTTTATATGTTTAAGCACAGTGCGGGCGTTAAGGAAATTAGGGATAAGAAGAAAGGAGATACCGATGAACATTGGTTTTAAATGTCTGTAAGTTATAATGGAAAGGAAAAACAGAGTTTGGTAGAGCATTCCACATTCGTGTTGTTCGGTTTATGTACGAATCTCTGTATTTCAGCGTACGTCCGAAGATAGGCTTGAGGGTAAACTGATTTGCATTCATTGCGTAACGAGTATTGCGGCTGAATTGTTGAATGGGAGGAATGCAGCTGGCTATTTCATTTGAACATTGGTTGTTAAAATAGCGATAGAACAAGGTAAGGCAGGAGATGTTTCGACGGTGTTCGAGCGAAGCTAAGGTGTTCGCTATTCTTATGTCTCCTATAAGTTTTTTCGCACGCGTTTGAATCCTATCTAGTAGGTGCAATGTTGATTTTGGTGCACCTTACCAGACGTGGGCGTTGAATTCAAGTTTTGGGCGTATAAACGCTTTATATTTTGTGGCAATATCAGAGGGGGTGAAATATTTCTTACATCGATTTAGGAAACCTAGACATTTCGCTGCGTTTTTAGCGATTTCGAATATGTGGTCGTTCCAACGTAAGTCGTTTGGGCTTGATTGTTAGAATTTGGGAAGTGGTAAAACAGTGAAAAAAAGCACAGTGACACTTCGGGCTGGTTGATCCTTTTGTGTCAAGACAACCTAAGACACACAATACTATTCACATCCAATTAACTTGACTAATATTTTATTAATTTACTTTAAAAGCAATCACAACCCTTTGCTACCATTGCTAAGCTTATCCTCAAAACGAAGTAATATACATAGTTTAACTTTCAATCAAGCATGCATAGATAGGTACACATACATTGCAAAGGATTTCCATTTCCGCAAATATGAAAAGTTTCGTGTCGCCAACAACTGCCACAAATCAAATTGAATTGTCCGCACCCAAAGGGGTTATCCTGTTCAAGAGCATGTGTACTTTATTCCTATCCCAATCAACTTTGTCACGAGAATGCGAATAATAAACCTGTGTGTGACATGACACAAAGAACGCCAAAGTAGGTACTATCGCGTTCTGGTTTCGGGGCTTGGCAAACATTGAGGAAATAAATAAACGGGCACATCCCTAGCTTAGCAAATAATCCTGCGGCAGTCAATCTTTTTGCGTCGTGTCATATTGCGAACGCGGATATCTCTGTGTATAGTTGTCTTTTGGTTAGCAAATATGAACTATGGATATACAGATACTCGACGAAAATAAACAAGTCAACTAAAGTCGATGAATCGGAATGATGATGATATGCGATGATTGTCAATTAAATTAAGTGCACCCCGAGGCGCTTTGATGAAAACTAAAGCTTAATGAAGTATTTCGTTAAACCCGAATGGAATTAATTTTTTATGCCTGAATAGAGGTGGTTTGGAAAATGTAATGTGGTATACGGTATATTTTTTTTTATAAAGAAGTCTAAATTTAAAATGCGTTTTTTTTTTAACTTGAAAATGAGATCCAAGAACGCACTTGAGGTAGTCCTTTGATGTAACTTCTAATGAAAATAGATATGTTATAACCTTTTATCCATAATCGAGAAATGTGCCATTTATAACTCTGTAAATGGTGTCTTTCCTAGGCTATCTTTCACTGTAGATACTTCTTTTTGTCAATTAAATTAAGTAGGCTATCTTTCACTGTAGATACTTTTTTGTTTTAAGTCCATTTCAAAAGATTTCTTAAACTATGTAGTTGCAGAAGAAGAAGACTACAAGCCTTGAAACAAGGAATCAAATAATGATATTGAAGTAACACTAAAGAAACACTTGCGTCTTGAATTTAGGTTCATTTACATTCACCAATTGTAACCTAAATTTTAGAGGTATCAAGTGATAAATGACTTTAAATTTTTTTTCCAAAGTCTTCACTAAAGATGAGCCCAACGTATTGACTTCCCTCCTGCAGAGAACATCAACGGGTCGGAAGCTCGATTAAAAAAATAAGTAAGTAACGGGTGGGCTAAATACAATTTTCCAAAACCTTGTGGATGGTCCCGGGCTGGAGTTCACGGATTGCGTGGATGATATTGGCCTTAAGTAGCTGAATTGTTTCCGTATTGTTGGTATATCTAATATCGGTCCTTCACAGTTCCCCACAAAAAATCTAAATAGGTCAAATTGCAGCTCCGAGGCGGCCAATGAACATCGCCAAGACGGTTGTTAACACGGTTTGGGAATTTGGTGCTCAATTGATCGATTGTAGCATGGTCTGTGTGTCATGGCGCGCCATCCTGCATGCATCAGAAGTCGTCCAAATTCATGTCTTCGATTACAGTAAAAATAAGTCGGTTAAATGACTCTGTAACGTCCACCGTTGACCGTAACGTTGTTCACAAGAAAAGATGATAAATGGTCCAATGATGCCACACTCCACACCAAACCGTCACTCTTTGTGGATGCATCGGCTTCTCGACAATAACGTGCGGGTTTTCCGAGGCCCAGATGTGGAAATTTTGTTTGTTCACGAAGCCCCCGAGATGAAAATGCGTATCGTCAGAAAAGATCAAAATTGTTGTCAAATTCTAGCTGGTCGAAGCGGATATTCGTGCGCCTTCAATTGCTGAGTCAATTGGA
Source organism: Rhingia campestris (assembly GCA_932526625.1). Lineage (NCBI taxonomy): Eukaryota > Metazoa > Arthropoda > Insecta > Diptera > Syrphidae > Rhingia > Rhingia campestris. Next base: position 104,720,870 of record OW052184.1, on the reverse strand, counting down.
CCTTGTAAGCGAATAATCCGAGATCTTTGTGCAGAATTCTCCTCAGGATGGTAAGGTTCAGTTAGAGTGGCTGCCAGCGAGTTCGCCAACACACTTAGACCATTTTTGATGCATTGTGATACCACGTGGATCTTGTCACATTTTCTTTACTATCTGAGAAAACCTATATGAGAAAACCATTCTGAGAAGACTTTTTGCGCCCGTTTTTGTCAAATCGCTGAGATTTTGAAAGTAGTAAGCTCCAAGATGAAGCTTCCTTTTGTTTGATGAAGCCGGGCAGTTGCAAAGGAGATGAAGTATTGTTTCTTCTTCCTTTTCGTCCATGCAGCTCCCACCGAAGGCATTTGAGTGGACTAGCCTTTCTGCGTGTCTTCCTATTAAATAGTGCCCAGTGATGACACCTATGTACGATCTATCAAGCGAAATCAGTCCCTTGGATCTTCTCAAATCCAGTTTTGGCCAAATTTGCTTGGTTATTTGACACGTCGTGCCAAGACTCCATCTGAGGTTTGAGTTCTTGTTAGAATGTTGCGCTTGAAAGCTTTCATATAATACCTAGTGAACCCTTGTCGGGTACAACTGGTAATGTAATTTCATGTCTGGCAAGTTCATCAGCCTTACAGTTCTCTAGGGTGTCACTATGGCGAGGCACCCATCACAGGTGAATGTTAAAATGCTTCGATATCTCCTGCAGAGATGAGGGATTTGATGGCCGCTTGGCTGTCCGAGAAAATGTAAATATCCTTGGCAGATCTTACATTCCCATTCAGCCAGGATAACGCTTCTTTGAACGCCATTAGTTCCGCCTGGAACACACTGCAATGATCAGGAAGAAGGAAAGATGGGCTGAAATTTAGCCTATATGATCAGGAAGAAGGAAAGATGGACTGAAATTTAGCCAGCACCCACTTCGTCATTTGTTTTGGAGTTACTGTCACGGTCTCATCAGATAGCTGTTGAGCTGTTGAGATCAATAGCGAGTTTATGTTCGTGAATTGAGTCTCAAACTCACGGCTACATTCTCGTCTATGCTCTGCGTACGAAGACGGGGACCATGAATGTTGCCCACTAGCATACCAGTCTCACAAACTTTTTGCACAAACTTGCGTACGAAAGGCACTGTGGGTGCTTCAATGCGGCCAAAACTTCTTTTCAAATACCGCACTGTTTTGGCTACAAAGCACTCATTTTGGAAATAATTTTTCAATATTTTCCAGCGTTATTCAAGCCGAAAGCAATCCATTTCTTTCGGCGGAGTTTTGATACTGACTTTGTATTAAGATTTCGAGCGGGAAACAGCTGTCAATGTCAAACTAACCTTTGATTTAAAATGAAACCACTAGATGGCCCACCCTGTATATCCGATTAAGACTCCCATTTCGCTTTTATCGCAGGAATGTCAACTTATTGGCGATTTAAGAAAGATTGACCTTTTGGAAAATTTTGATCTCTATATGAAATCATATATCTGACATTAACCAAGCAGGACCTCAAACCTTGCTTCTCCCTTCATTAGTGTGTGGGAAGTGGTTATTTTAGCGGCAACGAGAAGGACCTCCTGTTTAACGCCGAATCTGAATTGCAAATTTGAGAAGCTTCTCTGACTGTGATACTCTTGAATGTTTGTCAGATTTCCCCAAGAGAAGGATGCAGTGAAAAAAAAGTTAGGTTTTGTCACTTTCGGGATTTGAACAGGTGACCCCGCGCTTATTAGTCCAACGCAACAACCATTAGGCCACCAACTATGCAGATGAACCTAAGTGAGGTGATTACGATTCCTCTGACAATATCAAAAATAGGAAAAAGAATACCCTAAGTGAACGAACTAAATTCGTACATCTCGACCAAGAGGTCATCAGCATCGTACATGCTGGGGTTATATAATTTGTTTAGCACATAAAATCATCATCTTTGCTTAGGTACAAGCATACTAATACTAATTGTAATCATTCTATTAGAAAATCCCCACTTTGCAAACACGATGAGTCAGCTACCTTCACAACTTATAATTACTTCCGCAAATATAACATCAAGTATAACATTTTATAATCAAACCCTTTCTGTAAATAGACTTAATGAGAAATCCCCTATTCAAAACAACGACAGATATTCATGTAATCTGCCAAGGAAGGAATTAATAAACTACCCATGGGCTGTCACGGGTATGGGCCACCGTCTAATATCCTTTTTCTTTATTTCAAACAAAAGCCCCCGCAACGTCTTTTTCCAATCGTCCAGTTATTACGACGTTGTTTCTCCTGTTGCTTGTAACTCCAGATGTACACATGTGTATGCCCATAGACACTTTTGTATTCTAATACCTCATCATTTACATATAGATCGGTCATTGAACCGGAAAACTGTTTCGTATCTGCAATACTTTTACTCAGCCTACATAAATTGCATCCGCAACCCCAATGCTGTGAATGTTTTCAAAGTCGCACTGCACTCACGTCGTTGCCGCCGCGTCCTTCTTCGTCCTAAAAGTAAACTTAAATTTACATACAAACACCAACTAGCATGTAATGGCGGTATGTATGTTTCAGTGGTGTGCATGAGCATGCATATGGAAATGGTGTGCGCGAAAATACCCTCAGGCATCTATTCGCGCTTGCATCCATATGCACATGCAAAATAATAATTGCAAAACGGATGCAGTTGAGGGTACGCTCTGAAATACTCGAGAGTGTGAGAACAATAGATCCGCATAAGAAGATTTCTTGTTTCTGAAATTGATGTGAATGAAAACTGTGCGAAAGAAAGGGAAAATTGTGTACTCGTAGAGAGGGATAATGTTGTCCTAGGTCTTGAAACCCATTAAAGCAGGCGAGAGATTGTTGCAGTTTATTTGGATTGTGTGGGATTTAAAGTGTTAACTTAGTTGGGTGGTGGGAAGGGGGGGGGGGGTGTTTTAAAGGTATGTAAGGGATTTTTTTTGCACTGGGGCCGATACATTTCAAGATTGCACATCAATAAAAATAGAATTGTACCTTGAAAATTGTAATGGTAAGACAAATACATACAAAATGATCAAGGATTTCTTAATCCGCTTTTGATAAGGTATATGGTTAAGCATCGTCGAGCAGGACTGAGATGGTGAGGCCTTAAATAAGATCTACTTGGTATTTGGAATGAGGGCTGTACTACTAATTTTCGTTCTTAGCCCGAAGAAATAATGGTCGGCTCATTGACGCTGCAGTCCTGAATGAACCAGGGCCTCAACCAACATACCTCTACAATTAGCCCCGGTCCTTAGCTAACTGCCTCCAATTGCCCACTTAAAGTTGGTGACGGTCGGATTCTAACGTCCGAAGTCTTGCTGGGAATCGAAGACTCTGCGAACCGGAGTATTGGTGTCCATTCGCTCTTCATGCTCAAGTCATCTTAAATGTCTAAAAATGAGTTTTTTTTTTTACTAGGGGTATGTCGCTGTACAGTTCGTATAGTTCTTGGCTGAATCTTCGACTTCATAGTCAGTCAACGCAAAGGGGACCGAAGATTTTTTGAAGAATTTTCCTCTCAAATCGACCAAGGATTTCTTCATCCACTTTTGATACGGTCCACGCTTCAGGGCCGTAGAGCAGGACTAGGATGATTAGGATCTTGTATAGAATCTCCTTAGTAGTTTGAAAGAGGGTTTTACTACTGAATTGCCTTCTTGGCCCGAATAAACAGCCGTCGGCAGGAGTAATTCTTTGTTTAATTTTTGACGAGATGTTGTTATCAGTAAATAGCCTAGATAGACAAAGTCAGTATTTCCTCAAAGTTTTATCAGTCAATGATGACGTTCTGTCCAATTCGTCGATGTAGTGTGCCCTTTCGTGTTGCCAGCATATTACTTTCATATACTTCCCTTCATTCACAGCTAAAAAGCCATTTTTGACACTTCCTTCCCTATACTAGCAGACGTGATTATAACATCACGTTGGGTCCTGACAAAAATGTCAATATCGTCGACGTATGCTAGAAGTTGCACCGATTTATGGAAGATGCTGTTGGCACAATCGTCTCAAGAATCAAATTAAAGAATTCACATGACAGCGTGTGGCCTTGCCTAAATTCTTTTTTGGTGTCGAATGTGTCGGTGAGGTCGTTTCCGACCCTGATAGACCAGCGAGAAATCGATTAAAAGTGGTGGGTATCGATTTGGCCATCTTGGATTTTTTTTCCAGGATCTGCCGACGTATCATGATTTGATCAGTTGTGGACGTTCCTGGCCTTAAACCACACTGAAAAGGCCCGATTAGGTGTTTTGTAAACGGTTTCAGGCATTCCCATTTTTCGGCAGATAGGATGTTTTAGGCGATGTTGAGTAGTCTTATGCCTCTGTAGGTGGCGCAGTTAAGATGGTCATCATTTTTGTGGATCGGGCGATTCTGAGGTTCCATACATCAGGCATACATTCAGCCGACCAAATCTTGCTTATGAGTTGATGGATGTTACTTACCAATTTATCTTGCCGACTTTGTAAAGCTCGGCGGGAAGGCCGTCATTTCCGGTAGCTTGTTAAGCTTAAGTTTAGATATTGCTTTCCTTACTTAACTTAGGTCATGTGGCTGTCTTCGCTAATTGTTCTGCTTGACAGCGGAAGAGTGTTCATCATCGCCGTTAAATAGTCTGCAGAAGTGTTTTTTTTTTTGTTGTTTCATGTTCATCTTGACAGGAATCTTTTGACGGATAATATGCCTGCACATAACGTTTTAGGATAATTCCTGGAGTGGCACCTCTCTGTATCATTTCGATCGCTGACTTGTTTTCCTATTAGATTAGGTTAGGTTTGAGGGGCTGTTGACGCTCAAGTGAGTTGTCAAAACCCGCATAGGCCTGAAAAGAGGGCTGCGTTAGTAAAGGGAGTTATACTTAGTGATTTGTGCTGCTTGATTAGCTTCAAAGAGATAGTTGCTCCAATCCTACTTGCGGTAGATGCTGACGATCCGTGCATTCGGTGCTGTGGCTAGCTCCTTCAAATCCTCGTAGTAAAAGCTGCCGTGGAGTTGTTATGGCTGTTGCTGATTGTGGGGCAGTGACACATTGGATGGACGATGTCCTCATCGACGTCTGGGTCTCCGCAATTCCTAGGTTAATCCTATTGGAGTATTTACCCAGCAGATTGTGACCTGTTATAACTCTCACCGCTATATAAATAGGAGCTCTGTTCAGAGCTATAAGGTTGTAAGATTTGCTACCGCTTAATTCCGACCAAAAGTCTTTAGTGTGTCTACAGGTGTTAATGTTTTACTTCCTAGATTTTGTTTAACTTTGCGTGAATCTTGTTATTTTCTCTTTTTTAAAGAAAGTGGGGGTCTAACCCTATTGTCAAATAAGGAGATGCAGCTGGACGATCCTAGTACGGCAAAATCGTCTACTTTTTCGTTTCCTGGGATGTTATTATGTCCTGGCACCCAAATTATTTGGACTTTGTTCTGGTTATAAAGAGCCTTTAGCTCTGACAGGCAGCGTTTAACTTCTCATGATTTTATTACGTTGGATCCCAGAGCTTTTATTGTCGCTTGGCTATCTACGTAAATGGAGATATCCTTTTGTGATATGTCCAATAATCTAGCCGATTCGGGAGCTTAGAGTATGGTTAGGATCTCTGCTTGGAAAATACTGCACGCGTTTGTCAATCGAATACCGTTGTTGGATACCACATTGTTTGACGACCATTCGTATCTGCTAGGTATGTGTATTTAATATCAAAATCGTGATATGGGATGGTGTAGTCAGACGTCCCATTCTCATATACCACTAATTTCAGTATTGTGCTGTGACCAAATGTTTTGATACATAGGTTACCCGCTTCTTTCAGGAGTGCTGCGCTTTTCGCTGCTGTGTCAATCAGTTGTAGGTCGATTGGGGGGAGATTTATAATTGTTTCCAAAGCTGCTATGGGGCTGGTGCGCATATCCCCTGTTATGAATACACATGCTGTTCTTTGAACCTTTGTCAGTGCAGTGCATTATACACTACAAAACAAGCTGGAAGTAAGCGATACTCCAGTAAACGGTAGCTACTACAAAGGGCAATTATAAAAAAAAAATAATAAGGCGTGTGAAATATTTTGCCACTCTAAACTGTAAAAAGTATTTTAAAGCGCGACAAACATCACACTTAATGACATAAGGAAACCAATGTTATATAGCCACAACCATAATTCAGCCTTTCGTGCAACTTTGCCTATACACAAATTGCCCTTATTTCATCTTTTCCTGGTAACAATCAGGCGGTGGTTATATTGAATCAGATATAATTCGCAAATCTTCTGAAAAACAGAAACAATATAATGCCTTGCATGACCTATTAAACTGTCTATAATAAGGGCATGCTTTTCACTTTGGAATTCCCCTTTGAATTTTCTCCTAACTCATGTAAAATGGAACTTCTAGATGTCTTTACAGCCAACTGAGGGTCTATACTACCACAAAACGGACACTACTGCCACCCAGGAAATACAGACAAGAAAAGTGTGACATTTCCTATGGTTCGTAATATTTGTTATGCAGATTTGTAATGAACGACATCACAGAGGACTGTTTCTATGGGGACTTGAATTGTTCCATGATGGTGTCTCCAAAAATCTTTATTCATAGTAATCCGCTATATCACCAACCCATCACCACAATATGCCTCACTATAAAAGGGTGGAACCTGCCAAAAAAAAGAAAAACAAGTCACGTATCGCGCACAACATTTGCCCTTAACAAGATGGAAATTGGGAATTTCTCTCCTCGATATAGGAGAACCCTGCTAGGCTAGCGAGCTCAACTCAAAAGCGAAAACCAATCACATTATTAATATTAATGGATTGTTTAACACGATGGGCGTACGGGCCAATCCTCCCCTCACCGCACGTCTCCCATTTATATAGGAAACCAAATACGGCCTCTAACCGATGATCTACCTCTCCCTAAACATCCGAACACATACGACAACAACCGGATAGCCCCAGGGAGATCTGACATTTCTTCACTCGTTTCGTTTGCCCGAGTGTACCTTTTACACAATCCTTTAAAAATTGTTGAACTCCGCATCGCCCTTATGTTGAATCTTACCCCATGCCTATTTTATAAGTGAAATGTGTCAGTTTTTGGTTGCACCGCACAAGACTGAACGATTTGTCACGGTTCCGTAAAATAATAAATCGTTTCGGGCCGTTTCTTTGACTCTTCCAATTCAAGACATCATTTGATTGATCCCGGAATGGAAATGAAAAGGAAATCTGTGTGTGTGATTTTGAATTTTATGAAAAATCGTCGTCCTACCCGTGCAATACATTCATCTATCTAAAGGGTGCTGCTTCCTTATTTGGACATCTGTGTTTGGACTGTTTTTGTTTTGGTAATTTGTGGGCGCTGCTTTTGTTTCTGCCTGCCACTCGAGAAGATCGTTAATTTTATTTAATTATCAAAGTCACAAAGGATATTGATTGCTTTGCTAAGTACGTGCGATCTAAGGCGATAGAAGAAATCGGCACAGCGAGCGGCGTGCTCCTGATGCTATCCCTCCTCTCGGGTGCAGCCCACTAATTTATTTCTCGCGATGAATAATGATGTGTGCTTCATGGTCACTGGTTCGTAGAGTCATCCCAGCAAAGTCTATTAATTCCAAATTTTTGATGCAATTCGGTAGAAGATTGATGACCGGCCCGGCGATAGCGATAATTGCTTTTGGTGTCAAGTTATCGTTTTGATTCTTCAGAAAAATGTAGTCCACCTTCTCGAAGTTGCCATAAATCTCGCATTTACGTGAGAAATCAGTTCAGGGGTAACGAATCAAAAATACACCCAATTAAGTTGATACCGCTGCTTTATGGGGTTCTTAGGAATTTTTTTTTTATCCGTTTTGATGATAATTTTATTACTTTCTATCGGCCGTGGATAGACCACCGCCATTAATGGAGGTCTTTCTTTCATTAGAGCACTTATTGTTTGGGGGGAAATTAATTTCACAAATTTTTTCCTTTTATGTTTGGATGCAGATACACATTACACTGTCGGTATCTGTTCTCAGAAAAGATGGGAAAAGTGTGTACAAAATTTCGGGAGAAAGGAACGCATCCATGTATCAAGTGGCCGGTTGACCGTTGATGGATGGCAATAAAGTTTTAGGTGCTCGTCACGTATGTCATTATTTGCTATATTACCGAATGACTCATGCGTGATTGTTTAGTTAGATTTATCTCTGTGTGTGTGTCTGGATTGTGACAACTAACAATGAAGTCGTTAAGTAGGCAATCGTTCCATTTTGTTTGAGTTGAACTAGACAGAGGCATATTTCATAGAGAACTGATTAGGATCTAGGTGATCTTTTTTATGATAGGCATAAAGAAAGCTTCACCGAAATCAATTAAGATGTTTGGAGTATCATAAATGCTAGAGTGGGATCTTCTTCGAACTTAATCGACAAAGAAAAGTTAAGGCGCATTTAGTAGTAAACGTTATCAATAACAAGATGGTAATGGTAATCGTATCCAGGGCATGGTGCTTCTCTTGAGAACTTATTTTTAATGGTTTTACATGAAAATACAAACGGTTTGACTTTGTTAATGCTTACCAACTCCGAGCCTCAATCTTTGTTTAACTTCTCCCAGATGAGGCGAACCTATATCGCTTCAGGAGCTCCATGAGATGCTGCCTGCAGATGTTTATTGAATCTGCTCTTGAACTCTTGTAGATTGTTTATCGGTGCAAATAGGTCTTTAGGAAGTTCGTTCTAATATTTGCTTGTTTCTAACTAAATTTTTTTTGGTATTTTGTTGTTCGTGTCGTTGTTAAATGGACAGAGTTTCTGTGAACTGCAAGTGTATGTCTTGTCCAGCGTTGAAATGCAACGATTCTAGAGGTGATTTGTCTGAGCTTCTCCTAACGTCTGTCGTTATAATCAGCCCTAACGAGGTATCCATCGGAGCGGAAAATTCTCCGATTTTGTACGATTTGGAGGATTTTTGCTTCGAAGTATTCTTCCGAAAGCTATTCGGAATATTTCCCGGCCTTTTTGTAACGCATCCCGGCGCATTGCGTTGAGGTGCATTCAGGTGCATTTTTCATGCAATTTTTGACAGCTAGTGCAATTCTTTTTCCGATTTCCTCCGACACAAATTCTGCGCGGAATTTATTTACAAATTGTAGTGAAGTAAAGCTGTAGTACCTATTTTTTCGATGACACATACCTCAAATGGAAATTGAACCTCCGACGAAGTATGCTTTGCGGAAAATTGTCCGCTCCGACGGATACCTCGCTAGGGCTGAATATAATAGAAGATCTCTTAAAAGTCTTCGCTGTGCCAAAGGTTGCAACATTGAAGCAAGGTAAGAATCGACTCTAAAGAAGATTCCACGTCTTTGGATTGAGTTTCGGGGCCAAACTCTAAACATGAGAGGTAGAGAGGTATAAGTTAAGCTGTTGTAAAATATCTCGTATCACTGAAAATATAACTTTGTATGGTGGAAGCTACTGATTTGGTAATAAAAGTTACATGTTGGCCTTGTTAAACAATGAATGCAGCTTATGAATCTGCTGTTATGTACTGTGCGATCACAAAGAAATTATCGATAAGCCCACGTTGTATATACTAACTAAAGACTGTACTTACTAAGGCAATGCATAACCATCCCATCTCAATTTTGTCAAACAAGGAGGGTTTTCCTTCCAAATTTTGACAAAAAGAAAGGAGGTTCGATTAATTTTTAGCCGATCTGATGGCTAGGTGACATCGTCGCCATTTTTCTTCGACATTATAATGGAATGGTATTCATCGAAGGATTGAGGGTTTGCAAAGGTGTGGTCGGTTTCTTGCTATTCCACTCTTTCAAGAATATATAATTAAATTACAGTACCTACTTCGAATTTTTTGTGACGTAGTGGATATCGGCATTCTTACATTGGCTGCAACCAGGTATTGGTCCGAGTTAGTAAGCCCCTCGGAATTTTCGGACATCCAAAAACTGGTTACGTGCTTCTTCTCTATCGCAATGTGATCAATTTAATTCACGGCTTCTTAATCAGAAGACGGCCATGTCACTTTTATGCGTATCGTGGTGATACGTGTAGTAGTACGTCGTGTCATGTAGGCTGTGCTTTCCGACAATACTGCTAAAAATTTTGTATCTTCCTATATTATCTCATCATGTCAACTCATTTCTTCATCGGAGCGTGAGCGCAAATAAGACTTCTATTGGCAAATGTGACCTTTATGCGCATCGTTACATAACGTTTGCTGTCTTCAAACCATACGACTTCTTGCTATCCTTTTAACAAATCCACATGCGAACAGTCCTTACTTATTCTTAGCATAACACGGATCTAGTAAGTGTCACAGTTTTTGTTTCTCATTTTGCCCTATCCACCCAATCGTATTTCTTGGATGGCAGTAATGTCTGCTTAGTAGCGGCTTGGGCCGCTGTACGTCTTCTGCTTAATATTCTCACATTTCAGGTGAAGATACGAACGTCGTTGCCTTTTTTTACGTTTAGCATGGTCGCATAATCAGTTCTTTCCACGGCTTTCGGTTGGTTCGTAACAATAAGTATTTTCAGTGTAGCCTGTAGGGCTAACTCAAATTTATTATATACACCTAGACAGAGGTCCATCAGTGTCCACTACGGGCCTAACTCTTGAAATGTTTGTATGTCCTATTTTCCGAATATGTCAGACTTGTTCATGTAAGTTTTTTACGTCGTAGATGCCACCGTTAATTCCATCTTGCGTATTCTACCTCTGCCCCTACCTAGTTCTTGGCAAGTTCGCCAGCGAGTTTTGCTTTTGTTACTAATTAACCTAGTCGGTCCTTTTTTTCTAGACTTCCACCCATTTGCAGAGTGACTTCTGAGTAGTTTGATCATAGATCATAGCATTCTTCGACTTCCGTCAGATATTTAGTTAGCCCTTTTGCGATATAGAAGTTAACGGGGTCAGGTGTTTTATTTATGTCTGTTGGCCAAGACTTTGGCATTCCCATCGAAAAAAAAATCCAGCCCACGCTTCATACTGGCTTTGTTTAGTAGTCTGCCTTTCATTGAATTGCATCTTTAACCCCAAAGCTCACTGTGGTGTTTACGACGCAACGTTTTAAAAAATCGTATTATAGTTCCTATACGAAATGAGGTTGATTTGACGATTCAGGGCGAGAGAGAAGGTTTGGAGGTTTTTTTTTACTTTTTGGTTCAAAAGGGAGGATGATCCTCCCAAAAGGAAGATAAATGGGATGTTTAGCCATACATGGTCTACTGGCTGAAGATTAAAATACCAACAGAATTTTCAGATGAAATCAACTATGGCATTCTCCAGTTAGGTTGAACTATCTTGTTAATACCTTCGATGTTTTATGATCGATCATAGGCAAATAATAACTGGATTATCCGGCCAATATAGCCTAAGGATTCTTCCTTCCTTTTGTCGAATATCTTTATTGAGATATGCGATTAGGAGTTTTTTTATTCTATTGGTGTGTGTGTTTTAGGGAATGTCGTTCTTTTCAAGATCGACTAGGACATGACGCGACAAATACGAACGCAACTAACTAGACAGTAACAAAATGTACATACCAATATACGATTAACTAGTTTCGACTTGGACAATTGCAGGGACTAACACTCTCAGTGCAGTCCTGGTGATTACAGTCGGTTGTCTGTGGGATGGCTCACTTGCCAATTACAACCAGGCATGTTTCTGAGTTTTAGCGAACCTTTTGTCGGTGAGAGGTATACGGTAGATCGATGTAACTTCTGTCACACATTGGATTAGATTCAAGCTCTTCGTTTCAGTGCTTAGCTTCGCCATAAGTTCCCGGTTTTATAACCGGTCGGTGGTGGCATATATAAGTTCGATTGCGTGGCTATGACATCACGTTGAGTCCTACCAATAATGTCAATATCGTACTTACCCGTCATCTACTCAAAAAGATGGTGTTACAAAGCACCCAAGGAAAAACCGAACTTTATTGGATACGACAACATTAAAGGAAAATTTGTGTGAACTTTAATAACCCCAATTCGTACAATTTACGAAGGCTCCAATAAGATCAGAAATTATATGCTTTGATGATTTTCAAGGCCGCTTTTCCCTGATGAAGATAAAATATTCCATCACTTTCCAGCAGATTTTAAATGTTCGAATCCATGTTTTGTTCAAAGTGGTCTGTCTGTAGTGATAAGACAGTTGAAGTTACGATACAGAAAAGTTGTTTAAGTGGGAAATTGCAAAACGACTTACATGAAAGCTGGGAAATGGGTGTTAAAACGAGGTTTTTGTTGGTTCGGTATGATCTGTGTTCATTGCAGAGCTCTAACATATGAAACGTTGTGCTGAATTTTCATAGGCTCGACAACTCTTCTATTTTATCACAGGTCATCCTCAAAGATTTGCGTTTAGCTTTAACTGTACGGATTTCGGGACTCCTTTTTTAATATTCAATCAATCACTTCATTCGTGCTTCCATTTTGTGTATGAAGTGCTTCTAGGCCACGGGGAATAGGCTAGTTTTCAGATATTACGTTCCCTAATTAGTATTTTGTTGTAAATAAAGGAGACACCTATGGATTTTTGTAACTAATTTTCTAGATATCTATAGTGAGTTCACGGTACTTTTCGCTTTCAGTATTTTTAAGCATATTGTCTGTGAGTCTTATTTTTGCACCACCTCGATGAAGTCTAGTGGCTTCAAATTTCAGAGAAAGACAAAAACCAATTCCAATGGTCCCAATAAAAATGGGCATATTGCCTCTTCCCTCAACAACCTAAAGTGTCTGCCAAATATCACGTTGACCAAAAACTGCAAATCATCACTCTCCTGCAAAAGACTCCTTGTCGCCTTTCGCAACATGAGACACCACCCATAATGACCATGCTTTCCGTTGCATATTAAACCATCATGTGTCTTTGTATCGTTTTTGTGACTTTTGATGAAAAATGGTTTTCAAAAAAATGTCGACAAAAATCACCCAACATCATACATCATCCTCAAAAGGATACGCGCAATTCAATCCATTCACAGTCGGAACACATGTAGCAAAAATGCAATTGAGGACATGTGAGTACAATAAAAAAAAAATAAAAAGAAGTAGCAAGACCCTCCCGATAATGATGTTCTTTTTGGTCTACCCTTTTCTCCAACCCCTATAAATATCCACAACTCCAACCAATACACCCTTCACACAACTCTGCGCACAAATGACAGACAATTATACTTTAAATTGATGGCGAAAATGTTGTCAATAATAATAATAATATCGGAACTGATCATTTTTCAATTTACAGGACTCTTTGTGGTGTCGTAGTGTCATCATTGTCACATAGATTGTTCCCTTATTTTTGGGCAACTTCTATTGTCCCTTTTCATTGGAAATACTGTATGTATGTGGCAATAAGTACCCTTATTGGTTTTTTTTTTTAAATTGTTTGCAATATCTTTTAAAAGGTTAGAGATTTTGAATGACCCTCATCGGGTCATTGTGTGAGTCGAAGGATAACCAATTGGAATAGAAATATTTGTGTGGCCACATGGTCTACTGTCCTTTGTCGTAAATTATCGGCTTTTTGTTGTCCACACCTGAGGACATGTCGATAGGCCTAATAAAAAAAATGCATTACTTCATTAGGCACGCTGAGTAGTGGCTACCTTGCCAATCACCATTAGAATGCTATAAGTGACAGTGTTGCTGTCAAAATCATATGTCACACTTTAAAATATCCTCAAACATCTGTCGCAGGTTAGAGTGTTGAGTATGCACGGGGAAAAGAACGATACGAGTTAATGATCCGAAACGGAACTCAATTTGCCATAGTCCTACCCCCCATTGGTATTGAGATGGCTTTATAATTACAAGTGTCCTGTGTTCAATAAAGGTAATGCAATCAGTAAGTCACCTGCAGAAGGAATGTATCAATTTACATTTGAAATTGACAATTTAATTGACACATTGCGGTATGTTAAGGATATGATTGTCATCGCAGGAGGTAGCATTGCAAACATCATCCTTATTTTCACATTTGTTTTCCATCAATGGATTTACTTGATGGTGGGCTATTGACAATGTATGCGGAATAAAATGATTGCAGGTTGTCGAAAATCAAAATCTGAATCTAATATTTAATTACCACCGGTTGGATGACCTATGAACTTTTTCGTCCTAACAGAAATGGAACACAACAATGAACTATGGTTGATCACGCAAACAAATAAAAAAAACTGCTTGTCTGTTCTAATGGACTTAATTTAATAAACGAGAAATGTGTGTAATATCATGTACATTACGGGAATAAGGGTCAACAAGGAAGTGCCTCACCTGTATTCGAAATGGGAATTTAACACATGAAAAGGAAGGACTTGTCAATAAAATTCGAGATGGTAATCTCTTGATTTGCCTTCCATTCTTTATTGTTCTCATTAGACTGTCACTTAAGTTGTGTCCTGAATCTAGTGGCTGGACAGGGTTTTATTCTTCACTTTGGTTACTTCTCAATTTTACAAAGAAGTTGGGTATGCAAGTTGAGACCTAGAATTGTAGATTCATTTTATTTTTAAGTCACTTTTCAGTGCATGGTGAACCGGGTATCAACCAGTAGTTTCCATAAGTTAACCTGATCCTTAACCAATTGCCTTCAGTTGCGATCTTCAAGTCCGTTGATATCGATATCTAATTGGGCATATGAGACTTTGTTTTTCTCTATTGGATCGAACTTTTCACAGGGAATTGAAGACTACTGACCGGAGCACTGGTGTTCACTCGATCCTATCTATTTTAAATGCCCAATATAAGTACTTTTCTGACCGGGGGGTATGTCACTGTACAGGTCGTCGTTGAGCCCCTAAGCGCACATCAACGCAAACGGGACCGATGACTTTTTGAAGAATTTTGATAAATATCATGCTTAAGCTGGTACAAAAGGGTCTTTAGAATGTACTTTAAGCTATAGTTGGGTACCTATTAATTATTTGCCTTCTTGCCCCGAAAAAAAAATGGATTGGCAAGATTAGGTCCCCATTAAGTTTAGGAAGACAAGCCGTTGTCAGAATATCGTTTAAGTTCTATAGAAAGTCTCTTACAACCTTTATGTTATAGATGTCGCTACCACCGTTCTCTCCGTTCGTCGATGTTTTGTTCACTTCGTGCTAATATCATAGATTTCTTCTCTTCGGTAAGGCTTCTGTTATATAATTGCTTTTGTATCTAGCTCTCAAATCGATGACTAGTTAATGAGTACCGATTGTGAGATCCTAGTGTTTTCTTGATCTTCCATGTTAAGATTTCATCAGCAGGAGACTGACTGTTCTTTGATTACCAAGTTATTTCCCCGGCTTGATATAGCTAGTCAGGGAGGCTATTATTTTCAACAGGCTGGTTCAGCTTCTTGCAGTTACTCAGCTACAACTTTTTTTTTTACCCCAATAGGATTCCGTTCAGGTCTGGTATCATCATCTTACAATTTATTAAAATTTCCAAAGAACTTTCCTGACGATTCAGTTATCGATATCCATGTTTAGTGGAATTTTCTTTTATGAAAACCGCTATTCTTTTCTTGTTATGCTGCGGCTATAACAGTCAATTTTTTCAGCAGCTTTCATATGCGTCTGATAGCACTCGTTGACATTCATTCTTCGTCAAATATGTGTTTCGTGTTGATAAGCTTTTTGAAAACGTGCTCTACTCTTTTATATATGATGCTGTTGGTACTAACAACCGATTTATCAAGTTATATGAACTGTTCAGGTGCCTTAACGGTCTCTTTCAATTTCAGCTCTTCAATATTCAATGAAGGTGCAACTGCTAATGAAATGCAAATTGAAGGATCATGCTCCATGTATAAAATGGTGAGACTAGAAAAGAAATAAAGAAATAACCAGCGGTGATTATTTCTTTAGAACACAAAACCAGAGTGATTCAATAACAACTAAGAAGGATCCGAGTTTCAACACTCAACATTAATGAATTGTGAATTGCCTGTAACACGCACTAGATATTGGCAGGGCTTTTCCACGTTTCACATGCGTAAAACAGTACAGATTTTGCATTGGTTTCAAACAGTTTTAACTTAGTGCGAAGCGATATTTTACTTGAGTTCCACACTGAAGAAAGGATGCCGAATGCAGTACGAGATTTGTTCAGTCTATTTCCGACATCCAGATCCGTTCCACCATCGAGTGACATTTAACTGCCCAGATAGTTTAACTGCGTGACCTCCTCTATGGTTTTTCGTCCCAAGATAACTTGCTGTTGTTGGGCTCGGCTAGTATGCATAATGTTTTGTCTTGTTGGCATTTATTCTTTAGCCAGCCCCCTTCCCATATTTGTTGCAACGAATGACTTATTTGGTCAAGGGCACTAATGTTGTTTACCAGGAAACAGATATTATCAGCGTAGTCCAAATAACTTATCAGCTTATCAAACGGGTTCCATTGAATACCAAGTCTCTCGTTTGTACCCACCGTGACAGTCATTACATCATCAATTGTAAGTAAGAACAGGATCGGTGACAGTATGTCTCCTTGTCGCACTCCTTGTCTCACTCCTTGCCGCACTTCAAATGCATCAGGAAGCCACCCACTGTGCAAAACGAAACATCTTGCGCTGTTGTACGACTCTTTAAGAGCATGCTATGCTAAAATGAACTGGCCTACTGGCACGAGGTTTTTTTTTCACTCCCTCCACTCTTGCGAAAGTCTGACTAACATTCAGGAGTAAAAAGCAGTGATGGGAATTGGCTTTTTACTGGAGGTTCCATTCCTTTCGGCAAAAATATAACTTCGAACACTTCTATGAATGGAGAAGCAACGTTTGAGACCCTTTATGCGCCGTAAGTGCCAGAGATTTCATTTCTTACCCTTGAAAATGCTAATATCCTAAAATATTCTCTTTCAATCAAGTCAAGATCCCTATTAGTTTCGCTTATAACATTCTTCGATCAAGAAGACGGAAAGAAATAGGTTCATTCCTGTTCAATAATATTATCAAGAATGGTAACGTGGAAATTCTTTTCAAAGCTTAACCTGGTTAGGGTATCATCGGTGTTTCGACGGATGCATGCTAATTCTAAATCATTGAGTATCCACTTTGAATTAGTTACCAGTGTTGGATGACCTTAAGCCAAGTGGCTGCCATTTTTTGTCAATTAATATCAAATCTAGGGTAGTTATTGTGGCACACCAGTTCATAGATCTGAAGTTTCTGTACCTTTGCTGGCCGGATTATATACCCACACCTTAAAAATAATTAAAATCATTATTTGAAACAACAGAACATTTTTAAAGAAATTGAAAATCCATCTTAAAAATGATGACGGTTAGGAAGAAACGAATGAGGATTTGCTCTTTCCATCAATAATCTTACAGGTTTAACAGGAATAATGACCTTAAAATTGAAGCTAGAATTCAACTTCCCATCTCCCATGATTTTACAAATCTATCTGGAAACCAACTTTCCATGAACGTAGTTGGCCAATTTTCCAATCTTTTCAGTATGATATGAAATACATATGCTGTACACACCACCCAACTAAGAATTTTCCTTACATAAAGTTCAAATTTCCAATTTTCAGAAGCAGTTACTTCTCTTGAGTTTTTTTTCTACTTCTGCACGGAAGTTCAGCATGTTTTATGACTCTTGGAGGTAAATCCACATTACACAGGCTTTATAGAAGATGAGATGGTATTTCAATTTTCAGGCTTATAAAGTTTCCGGGGATTTGTGTACATTGTACATGTGATATTTGTAAAGATGTTTTGGTAGAGACAAAAATATGGATACACAACAGAAATTTTGTATTTTCGTTATTTTTTTTAGTTGCGGTAAGGCTTCTCTAAAGAAGTCTTATAGAAGCCCTATAAAGTACGCCAAATGATTTTCCATACGGCTTCATTCAGTTAATATTGCTGAAGGGAAAATAGTCCAGATAGTTTTATCTAAGCGAAATTGCTAGTTGGGCATAACCCTCTATTAGCATCCCATGAAGGTTATAATTGATCTGAGCGCCAGAGAACAGATGAGTATCGTAAGCCTCAAAATCCCGTCAATTCTTAGCAGTGCTGTTTTGACTTTTTTAAATTGGTGTCGCTTTAGATAAATATATGCGATACATGCTTATAACTCGCATTTTCTTATCGCCAAGCTTGCACATTGTTTTCGTTAATTAAAAAAATTTACTCCAATTAAATTAATCCTTTTGGTTCGAAATCCAAATTCGCTTCTTTATACTTCCGCTCCATCATACAACTTATAGTTCCGAAAACCTCCTTTTCCATGGCAAACCACAACTGCACTGTACAAATCCTGTCTGACGACGTAACAATCATTAATTCTCATTAACCAGCCCTCTAACCATCGAAATCATATTCAAGGATTGTTGCTTTTTTTATCAATTAAACGATAAATTTCACAGTTGCACATAATTCTTCTTTTTTACACCAACTCATAAAGATTACATACTAAGGGGTGGTTTACGGTTAACGTGAACACCTGAAGTCGTTTATTGCCTCGTACAGCTAAGAAGTACAGTCATGCATATTTCAACAAATATAGACGCAGATAGAAGGACCCTTCATTAGATAGATTGTTGGATTGCGTGTCACAAAGATGTGTGCGCTACACTGATGACATTTAACAAACAAACAAACAAACACAACAACAACAAGAAAAGCCCATTCCTTACGAAAGTCTAATTTAATCGGCCATAAAATTCAAAACGAAAATAATTACATACAAGGGTTTGTTTTTTGTTTTATTTGGTTATGCGTGTGTATTCCTATTAACGGGAATAATGGGATTGGGTTCATATTCAACAATTGACGATATTTGACAATTTTCCTAATTTTGTAATTTTTGGTGTTCGACCACTCCTATCTAAGGCTGAAGACTGTTGAAGTAAATTAAAGCGCAATCTGACGATGGATTTTTTTTTAAATTTATGCAACCACTGTCGCCTTGGCAATTATCCAAACGCAAGTTTTCTTCTTATTTGCAATTCCCCTGTCGACACTTGGCGCAATTTATTTATTACGGTGATAACTATTATTCGCTGAATTATTACCGCAGGGGCTGTATATCAAATAAAGTGGCAAAGTGGCGCGGCCAGCAACAATTTTAACAAAAGCCATGAATCGTGGTCTATGTGTGCAATCTGTGGTCTTATCGAAATTACCAATGAAGAAGAATTATCTATAAGGATGCGTTTAGATACTATGGCGACGTCGAAATGATTTGTGTGCCTTGAAGTAATTTATTTCGATGCACAAGTGTCTGTGGCTGTTTAGAGAAATTTACTGAGGAATGTGGTAATTTGTTTTTTTATAGGAGCCCTGAGTCTTTTTCTTTAAAGTTAACCTTATATTGAGGTTTTAGGTAGCAACTACTCAGTTTTCTATCTATCGACTGTGGAAGCATTCGAATTCGATTTTTTTGTGTAATTAATGGACATGAGGCATGCACCATCTGAAAGGTTTTAAAAGCTGTAAGCTTTGACGTTGAAGTTAAATATACCCGTTGATGAGACGTTATTTTTTTTTCTTGTTGGATTTAATCAGACATCGCTACAAACTTTGTAATTGTGTGGGACTTTAGTTCAATAAAAATACCCTTTGAAGGTATCGAATATGTCATCCATTCAACTCGAACCTTTTCGTCAAACTAATCAGCAATTGAGGTTGATCAAACGTGCTAATGTATTTTGAATTTATTTACCATTAGATGGCATAAGTGACGACATAATGTTCCTGGCATGTGGCACCACAGGACAGGCTCAGAAATTGCATCAAGAGGTTATAATTTTTCCCTCATTATCAAGAATTTGAATGCACATCACACGAATGTAGCTTTAGATGGCAATTTCCAAGTTTGCAATAATTTTTGACTTGGCGCCACAGCTACCCAACTTCAAATACCCCCGGGCCCCCGCTGATCTTAACATGGGGTGTGAGAGATCAGTCTACTTACTAACTAAACTATTTAACATGCTCAAGACCCCTTGAGAGTCTATGCCATCCTATTCGATTCTAGTCATGCAAATATTTAGCATAGTTATGCCTAGTTGTCCCTAGTAAGGCCTATCAATATTATGATTCACTGAAGCATTCATTTGGACTTTTAAGGTAGGATTTTCGATCCTTCTGTTTCGCCAAATTTAAGAAGCATCGGTTTCCAAAGGACAACTATCAAACATTCATTCTGTCGTTGAATAGGGTCTTTGAAATGAAGACACCTCGGTATTTGAAGTCAGACATACCATCGCCTTCTCGTAGATAGAACTCTTCTTTCATGCTTCAGACATTTATACTGTAGATACTCTTTAAAATGTAGACACCTCCGTATTTGGAGTCAGACATGTAATTATCACTCACATCTTCTTCCGGTCACCGAGATTGCTTACCAGACATAGCTGATGGGTTTGGTGGATGCACACTTTCAAGGCATCACCTCTGTTTTTGACAAGTTGTGTTGGTAATATATCAGAATCGGTGGCCTTGTTGTTCCCCAGTTTTTTTAGCTAACTTTTCTTCTATACTGTGGGAAAGGGTTATCTCTTCGTTTACTGAATGTGGTAGGCTTCCATGTCCTGCCACTCTATGAACATTATCCCCATTTACTGCTGCTAGAATTGTTGTCTTATTGGCTAATGTGTACATCCTTTGAAGACAGCATCCATCTGCTTGTTCTTTTTTAGAATCACCGGGTGTTTCATCTTCTGTCAAAAACTGCAACTTTCCTAAGTTGTAGACATTTTTTATGTAAGACTTTCTTCTCTTGTATTCTTCTAGCTCTATATTCTACCTGCGGGGCCCTTGTTTTGCATTACAGCACCCTGCTTTACGGTTCAATCACCTATTTTCGAACTTGCAAACATCATCATACCACGAACATTTATTAGACGTGTCTAATGACCTATGTGTAGGCTTAAACTAAGTTTTTCTTTGAAGACTCTAGTTATCTCTGGTTATCGAAGATGAAAGACGCATTTAGCTGACACAAGAAAATGAACGGATTCGACAATTTTCCTGCCTTTCTGAATGTGAGCATCCATTTGTTTGGCAGTTTGACAATCTAGAGATCATCAGTTTGTCTTGTGATTTCGAAGTATAGGAAGCCACATGCTACTAATCATAATGTTCTAAGCCTTCTGCAAAGTCTGTTAGTCAGAAGCTTTTCATCCATATCAAGGTATCAATTTTTAAAAGTCAGTTCCAATCGAAGCTTAGTCATACATTTCCGTTCTTTTGATTCCGCAAACAATTTTTCGTCGGACAACTTCCGAAGAAATTCAACGCTTAGCTCTTCAAAATTGTTGGCTTAGCGCGTTACGCCAATGGCTGGGCGATCATATAATGGGTGATCCATTTCGAGGTTCCCTACTTTTTTAAAGAAAAAAACACAGAAATTTCAAATTTAATGGAGAATGTTTATTATCATTTGAAAGAACATTCTTTGGCATTTATTTTTTGAAGATTATGTCTATCAAATGTTGGCCGTTGCTACGTCGCAGATGGTCCATCCGTTGAGTCCAATTTTCGATCACTCGTTCGAGCATTTCGACTGGTAACTGGCGAATGACACGCGTGATGTTTTCCTCCAAGGTTTGAATCGAAGCGGGTTTGTCAGCATAAGCTTTTGACTTTACATATCCCCACAGGAAAAAGTCTAACGGTGTGATATCACACGATCTTGGTGGCCAATCGACCGGCCCAAAACGTGAAATTATGTGCTCACCGAAATGTTCTCTCAATAAGTCCATTGATTGATGCGATGTGTGGAGGCGCCGTCTTGCTGAAACCAAATGTCGCCGAGATCACGAGCTTCAATTTCAGGCATCAAATAGTCGGTTATCATGGCACGATAACGGTCGCCATTGACGGTTACGTTCGCACCGGCATAATTTTTAAAGAAATATGGACCGATGATTCCACCGGCCCACAAACCACACCAAACCGTTGTTTTTTCTGGATGAAGTGGCAGTTCTTCAATCTCTTCAGGTTGCTCTTCGTCCCAAATGCGGCAATTTTGTTTGTTTACATACCCATTGATCCATAAATGGGCCTCATCGCTTAACAAAATTTGCCTCGAAAACGTCGGATCTTCTTGGAACTTTTCAAGAGCCCATAGAGCGAAGCGATGTCGCTTGGGAAGGTCGAGCGGCTTCAGTTGTTGCACAAGCTGTATTTTGTACGCTTTCAATTTAAGATCTTGACGGTAAATGCGCCAAGTCGTTCCATACGTCAGTCCGAGTTGCTGTGAACGGCGCCGAATCGACTCTCTAGGGTCTTCGTGTACACTCTCAGCTACGGCCGCTATATTTTCTTCACAGCGTGCTGGACGTGGTCAATTCGGTCGAATATTATCCAATAATAAATGCTGGGTCTCAAAATGGGTGATGGTGTTGCGAATAGTATGCTCAGTAGGCCGATTATGTTGACCATAAGTTGAGCGAAGTGCACGAAACACATTCCTCACAGAACGTGAATTTTCATAATAAAGTTGAACAATTTGTAAACGTTGTTCACGCGTAAGTCTTTCCATTATGAAATGCGAAACAATACTAAACAAAAATAACATGACAGCATGACACGACTCACACGTGATCTGTCAAAAAAGGCTATTGAAAAAAGTATCTCTACTTGGATCACCCTTTATTTCGTCCGAAGATCTTTTCGAAAAGCTATCGGAACGGCTTCTTCAGTAGGGGTGATTTTCTGTTATCGTTTCGAGGAGTTGGTGCTTTCTTTTCCAAATTTGGTGTAATTCTTTCAGTATACCCCGGACACGCTCCGTACCAGTAGGCCATACACTTTCTCCTTGAAAGCGTCTTCAGTTTCGTCGGTAGGGTCGTGCATATATGAGGTTGATATTTCAAAATGTCGCTTCGATCCGGATCAATGGTATAAGTTCACTTACCTACCGGCCTAATCAATCAATCTTGCAGCTGTAATAGAATCAAAATGATTACAGGATGCAATTTGTTTGCCCTATGACTCTTGAAGGAGTGTCTAGTACTAATGTTCACTACGGACTAAAAGCCTTGCCGTTTGGCCTTTCCCGCCATCCGCCACTATCTCTGTTCAAGGAGAAACGCTTTCAAAGCCTTTAAATTCGAAAATGACCTGTGTCCGAATGTGTCAGTTCCAACTTATATATACATATATTTATGTAATTCACTTCGCCTATCCTTACTGGAACTGTAGACACCATCATTGACCCCATTTTAGAGCGATTCGCAGCCATCTGGGGACAGCATATGATGTCGTATCTACGAAAATCTGCAGCAAAGCTGTCAGAAAAATACACAAGTTATATAAGGTATCGGGAAATGTCAACTCCCAGATGTGAAAGATAGACAGGCTTCTCTCATACCGCAACGTAGATCCACGTCCATTCACAATGTTATGCTAAATACCCCTGTCGATCTTAATCAGCCTAATCCTAATTTATGTGCTACCTACATTACAACAGATCACATCAGCTAGATCATTGACCCCATGTGAACATCTAATATCACCATTCACCTGTGGATTATCGAAATTCAATTGAAATGCCTAATCCTTTCTGAAAGGAGCTCATAAAGCCCCATCAACAAGTTCTCAACTATTTTCATTTCGTGTGAGACCTCACTTGAACGTTATATCAATTTCACATCAAAACTGTGAGAAATAACGTTCACATTCAATTGGTTCCACCCTAATGTTGTTCTTTCGAAGACAATTAACCGATACAACAACTATTACTTTCCGAAATTGAATACTGTGTCATCAGACCAAAAATTGGATACCTTCAACCTCTTAGGACCTCTCCTCTGAACACATTGAAAAGGAAAAAAAAAAAACACGTCAAAATCACTGTGACAGTTCACTCTACCAGGCACAACACAAAGCGACAACGACGCGATATAAGGGAACCGCGATGCGATGCATTACATTTCAATTCCAAGCTAAACATGTGCGTTTACCGCCTTTACAAATCCCATTTAAAAAGAAATCGAACACAATACTCCCCAAGTGTGCAAGAATTAATTTTCCTCATTCTTCTCTGGCATTTTAGCCCTCACAGCAGCAGGACCCCTCCACCACCTAGCTGACAGTGAGTTAAGCAAATCCACATATATCTACGCTACGCCCTAAGTACATTAGCGCACACACACAGAACATAGCATGCATATAGGATTCCTTCTCCTGTTCAAATTCCGTCAGTTTATAGCTCAAGTGTAATGCAGGTGTTCAATTTTTCCCGCCCCAACTTAAGGGCGAAGATACTACAACAACCGACCGACATCAGCGCGAAAGAAGAAGAAGGGTCTAATTCCTGACTTGAACGTATGCACAATTACGTGTATGTAAGTCGCGTTCAGGATACAACGGCACAACAGCAACAAAAAGGTGCTGCACACTGAGCTGAGTCACCATATCGGCAGAGCTACTACCTCCTCCTTAACCACTTGTGGTGCAACAGCATGCGGCTCTATTCCGAATCTATCAAGTCTTTGCACCAGGCAGTACAGAGAAAGATTGGAATTTTACGGTGGAAGTCGTTTCCTCGTTCTTCGATCGGCAACACACAACAGTGTTGACTATGAGGACAACGTCGACGACCATCGTTATGTTTTGTGCACTCGCATTGTAGAGGAAGGATGACTGAAGGAGTTTTATGCTGGGAATCCTTCAGCCCGCACCCCTGCGAGGGATGCCATCAAGCATTTGTCTTCATCGGGTTCTCCTTTCAATGGGTATTCTATGCGGTGCCGGTGCGGTGCTATGTTGTTACCAAATCGAATGAGTCATACTTTGGGGTTAACGTGCTCACTTGCGGGATGATGATGATGATGATGGAAGATGTGTGTGTGTTGTATTTTTTTTTTGTATCCTTTTATAGGAGTGAATCGATTCGTTAGATAATAACCCTTTTTTCTGCAAAGCTTGTGAAAGGATAAAGGATTGCTGCTAAGTCGTATGAGAAAATATTGTAGAGTTTGTGTAAAATTGGATTTGGAGGACATTAAGGTTGATTTGGGTGGATGGTGGGGTTTTATTGAAATATGCCGTCGGAAATGTGATAGATATGGAAATGATGAATGTGTTACTTCAGATTTATCTGCTGCGAACAAACTGTTAAAACTATTTTGAAATGCACTATTTTCGTTCTTCAATTCTTATCTGGCCATAAGTCCTTTCTTATATATTTAAGCAACTTACAATAGGATTCCGATTCCAAAAATCTTTTTCTGAACAGAAACATTCAAGAATCTCTACGTTTTCGAGTTCGCAGTAATTCAGACAGGTCCTCGTCAGCAATGACTACTGCAGATGCTGTTTTGACTAGGGGGAATATGAGAATACCCTCCACATGCTCTGTTCATGTCCAGGATTCTGTATCAAAAGAATTCTTCATCTGGGTAACTTCTTCTTTGACAACCTGGTTTACTTAGGAAACTTACTCCACTTTGTTGAAAGCTCGGGATACATTGATAATCGAAGTCAGAAAATAAGACCAATTTATGAATTCCTAGTTAACACTAAATCCAAAAATTCGTTATATGGGTTTTATCGAAAAAACTGGGTAGTTTTGTTGGAACTAATATACTCAGCTGTGTGTCCTCTCTCTGCTCTGCTAGTCAAAATGTTTTTGCTTCCAAATAACTGTTGTTTTGATCTAAATTTGCATGCAAAGAACTGTTGTAGCCGTTACAATGGAATGCAACTAATAAATGCAACATTGTGCTGCAACATCATTTTGTGCATTCTGGAAGTTGGCCACAAAATTATGTCTACTCAACAAAATTTTAACAATTTGAAGCAAATTTTTTTTTGAGGTGAGTTATTCTTAGTCATTTTCTTCTCTTTTTATCTTCTTTTTAATTTTCAATTACAAATAAAGACCAAAAGACCACTGCTTTTCAGAAGAAAGAAGAGTGGTCCGACGACTGACGGCTAAGGGATAAGGGGAAAACATATAATTTTATAGCAAACCTCTAGGACAATATGATTTTCTGCCAAATACTCTTAAGCAAACCAAAGTTCGCGGAAACGGAGGAATGCCGAATTGCATTCTTTGCAAAGTCCGATCCTTTTGTGTCGTCAAGATCTATAGCTGCATAAATCAACAAAATAAGAAATACACGCAGAGTCCGTAGAAGACTCCCAGAGTTCGAATCTCCCAGAAAGAGTCGCCAAGAAAATTCCACTATCAACAGCTACGAACTAAAGGTCTCGCAAAAGATTTTGACAGAAATCATAAAAGTTGGAACGGACCAGAAGGAGTAAACAAATGGCACTACATCCCTTGGAGTGACGAAACCAACATTAATTTGTTCTCCTCGGACTCTGGACATCGTTAGGCGACCAAAAGGAATGAAGCACCACCCATGCTATACAATGAAAACCGTAAAACATGGGGGAAATATCACGGTATGGGGCTACTTTTCATGGTACGGTATTGACCCTATATTTCGTATTAATGATACCTTGACAAAATGTGGATATAGGGTAATTTTGGAAAATTTCATGCGGGTCTTGTGAAAGATTGGTTTCGTGACCAAAAAATGTCTTGGTCATTCCATGGCCAAGGCATTCCCCAGATCTCAATCTAAATTGAGAACTTGTGGGATGAGCTCAAGAAAAAAATTAGGCGCGGTCAGTATTTTGCAAACAACAAGCAGTTGAAAAAGGCATTCCACACTTTTGCCAACGTGCCAAAAATAAAAAGACCCAATACCACGCCGAATCCAAAAAGTTTCGGACAATAATAGAAGAAACACCTATTTTTTGGCCAATTGCTTTAAATTCGTACCGTTAAGTTGGCCAAATTTATTCTTATATGAATTCATTTTATGTTTTTTCCAAAAAAAACGACTATCTGATGAAAGTATTATCTACAATAATTTGAGTTTTTGAAAATAAATTGCTCACACTTATTTTTTTTTGACCAGCTGTGTATGTCCATAGTATATGTTAAGTTTAATCGAAATCATTAGCCGTTTTCGAGAAAATGTACCTTATGTGTAATTTTTATATGGGAGTTACCGTTAATAAAATCGCTAAGAGCAAACAAAAAAATTACCTAGAATTGTGACCAATAAAACTGTCAATACGAATACGGCCCGATGCCTCACAGTTGTTGCGGTTGGCTACATTCCGCAATCCAAATTGTGGCATCTAAATCGGTATAATACCCGGTACATACAGCGTCAAAAATGTGTGAAGTTTCATCAAAAACGAAGCAAAAAAAGAAAAAAATTGAAAGCCATTACGGGCAGACGAACCGAAGCCACTTTTTTGGCTTCCCCTATAATCCTAATTTTAGAGTCAATCAAAATCTCGAGGTAGAAATTTTCTCTTTGTAAATGAAAGTTAAAAATAACAAATTGCCCATCTCCAAACCAGAAATCTCTAAACATACTCCTTTATGTATTCAGAAACTTCAGTTTTGAGGTTACCGTAGCCAAAACCCACCTAAGTACATATCAACTGTATGAAATTCGACTCTAATTTGATAAGAACCGCCTTAATAACCCTCTGCGATAAGCAATACCGTAATTGGATTTTAATGTCATCTAATCGAACTGCATTTTATGGGACGGCACGTCATCGAGAATCTACTCTCTCTGGGACATGTTCGAACAGGAATATTTGTTGTTGGAGTTTCTATACAAGTCGGTAGATGAGACAGCATGCTGCAGAGTTTAAACGTCAAACGAGATGCATAATGCAGAGTTCCAGTTAATTCTTCCCAACAAATTACGTAATTTAACTTTTTTTGCAAAATTATGATAAGGTTCTAAATGCTTTCACTGCACACAAATATTCGGTACATTCGTTAAATTTTCTAATTTTCTGAATTTATTTCAAGACATGTAATGCACCAAATTTTGATCAAAAAATTCTAGTAAAATTAAGAAAGTTATTTATTTCACCTGTTTCACCAACCCATCACCTTCTTTCAAATTTTCATGAGAAGCTTGTCAAATTTGCAGTTTAGTATCGGCCACCAATATGAAGTAACCAATATTTTGATTTACCTGTGCCTACTTTTTTGATTTATCTGAAATGAAGATATAAAGACATTGCAGAAGTAAAGTGGTGATCGTGAGTGCTGTTTCGTTTGTCAGTAAGACGGTTCTATCCAGATGTAGATATTAGATGAGCAGACGATCTTGACTATACCAATATTAGTCATTAGCCCATTACCTGCCATTGTACTCAATTGAGTACAGTATTTTCGAATTTCAATTTGATTTTTTTTTTTCAAAAAGTAGGCTTTGATTTAAATTTCTTTCGAATTTATATCAAGCATGTGTTTTGACACTTGGAATAAACTTGTTGAAGTTAAAAGTAATTTTCAAGTTTTTTTGTTTCAAGCAGTTTTATGTGTTTCCGGAAATAAAAAATTTGTTAAAGCTTAAACTTTTGACTTACATTTGAAAAATCTATTGGTTTGGTTGGATTTTTTATCAAAGAACAAACTTTCAAACGAAATTCACAAAAAAAACATTTGTCCATGGTCATCCAAAGATGGCCAAAACTGTGCTAAACCTTTTTTTTTTTTTTTGGATTATTAGAAAAATGGAATTTTCAACAATTAACTGTAACAGCTTTTTTGGTAGGCGCTATCCAAACCTCTGCATGGCTGTTGATGATATCCCAGATGACGGAAATGAAATAGACGTAGTAGTGATTCCGCCAGATGTTGATATCCAAACCGACGAAGAGGATATATGTGAGGATGAGTTGTTTGATTCCCATATTCCTGTTGACATTCCTGGAGCGGTAGAGGTTGAAATCAACGATAGGTTTGAAAGCGAAGACGACATTACACTTGCTCATATAAGGGAAGCATTTTAAGCAAGTGGTGAATCACAAAATAATGCTCCAAAATGGTCAAATCATGTGGTTTATACTACTGAAATTAATGAAACGTTTTGTTATGTGGACAATTTAGCCAAAGTTAAAGAACAGTTGGAATTGAAAGACGAAATTCAATTTTTTGAACAATTTTTCGATGATGATGTGACGAATATAATTGTAGAGCAAAGCCAAATATAGGCACTCGACAAAAACTGCCACACATTCCAATTTACGAAAGAAGACTTGAAAAAGTTTTTTGGTATAATGCTTTTTTCTGGTTACCATACGTTGCCTCAAGAATCATTGTACTGGTGCCTAGACGAAGATGCTAGATGCCAATTGGTAGCTAATGCCATGTCCCGAAATCGTTTCAAAGAAATCAAGCGCTTTCTTCATCTGGCCAACAATTCTTCTCTGGATAGATCTGATAAACTGGCTAAGGTTCGACCTTTGATGAAAATCATTTGTAATAATTGTCAAAAATGGGACCTTTTTCATGATAAACTGTCAATTGATGAGGCGAAGCAATTTAGCAATTTAGCAATTTATACGTGGAAAGCCTGTTCGTTTTGGATACAAGGAATAGATGCTTTGCAGTAGTGATGGATATTGCTATAATTTCGATGTATATTGTGGTTCCAAAAATGTCAGTGTAACGAATAAGTGCTTACCTCTCGGATCGCGTGTGGTACTCGATTTGCTGGATGTAGTAAGAACACCAAGTGATCACAGCGTATTTTTTGATAATTATTTCACCAGCCATGACCTCATGACAACTTTACGTAAAAAAGGATTTCGCGCAACAGGTACGGTTAGGGACAATAAAACAAACAAATGTCCACTCAAATCCTTGAAGACGATAATGAAGACCAACCGTGGTTACTTCCACCACAAATTCGATAAAAACAATAACATCTTGTTCGCGCGTTGGAAGGATAACGCTGTTGTTACCATTGCAACAAATTATGACACCTTGGAACCACTGGGTAAAGCCAAAAGATGGTCAACAACCCAAAAACAAAAAGTAGTCATTCCTCAGCCAAAACCATTGGTTGCTTACAACAAGGGCATGGGTGGGGTTGACCTTCATGACCAATTCGTAAGCAATTACCGAATAAAAATAAAGGGTAAGAATTGGTGGTGGCCTTTGTTTACACATATGATCAACTCAATGGTGGTGAATGCTTGGCGACTCCATTGTTTGAAAACCAATGAAAATCGCAATTTGCTTTCCTTTGTACGGACCATAGCAAGGACTTATTTACGTTCTGGGCCTACAGTAAAAGTGCAAAATAAGCCAAATGTTCCGAAATCTTTGGTTCGCAGTGAAGGGGGGCATTACCCCAAAAAAATACAAAAGCAGTTACGATGCAGAATATGTCACAGCAGAGTTCGATGGATATGCGAGAAATGACAAATTACTCTTTGCATCGAAAAAGAGTGCTTTAAAATATTTCATAGTTGAGATAACTATTTGCACACATCTGGCCAGTGTACTCGTTTGAGTACATCCCTTTAAAACCCAAAGTTGAAAAAAAAATGTTTAAACTTTGTATTTTTTGTGTTATATAACGCTAAATAAATATTATATAAAAGGTTTTTAACTGTCTTAATTTAAAAGGGGGTTGGTATCTAATGGGTTGGTTCACGTTTCGTGTTTTCCGAAATTTGCAAAGAAATTTTTTTGTAAGTTATCAAAAACGTTCAATTCCTGCTGCTTATCTACTTATCATTTCTTTCAATTAAGTATTCCCACATTTTACATGTAATTGCTATTGCATTTTATATATTATTATACACATTATTATATTTACATTATTTTATTTTTGTATTGCATAATTTACAATATTGCTAATTGTTTTATGTTTTTTTTTCAGAACGGAGTTTGAAAGTGCATCGCTCATCTTAACATGTCGAAATTGTGACACTCGGATTCGTTTAAAAGTCATTGCAAAAAAAATGTCGTTTTAAAGACCGCCGTGTATAAAATCGTTTTTTTGTATATATTTTTGCAATGAAACGCGTCGATCGTGAATAAAATCCGTATTAGTTGCTAAATGGCGGTAAAAGTCATGTCTTTGTTTCATTAGTACATCACGATTATAAAAATCGGAAATTATTGTGTGTATTCGGAGATGTTTTTTTCAAAATTGCAATCACAAATCTCTATATAGTGGCACCTCACGAAAAAATATAAACGTTTGAACTCTAAGTATTTATTAAGTGTCAAGGGTTTTTATATGGGGCTTCTTGTCACTCTTAAAACTTGTGTTTGTATTCTTTTAAGTGAATGTACGATGTGAACAGCAAAACTACAAAACAAAATAAAACTCAAAAAATAAGGGGTGAGTCGATAATAATTCAATTTTTAATTGTTTGTATGTTCCCTATTAGTTTAAAATGTCAAGAATTATTTTAAATTTACATTTACAATTCATAGATACGAAAATCAAAATGATTTGATAATATTCTTTAATCTTTGCTTTTTGAATAAGTTTTATACATTTTTTGAACGCCACTGGGTTAGATGAAAAGACTATCCATACCAGAGAGTGCCTGCACTTGCCTTCTCTAAACATGAACTTGCATTCTTTTGCATACTTTTTTAGCATACGCATTTTTTATACCCTTCCCAATCCCATGGGTGTATATTAATTTTGATACAATTTTTTTTTTACATAGATTTAGCCATGTCTGCCAAACAAAAACGGCTCTTAAATTTTGAGCAAGAATGTTGAAATTTGGTACTCGTACTCGTTTTTGTTCCTAGTAGAAGCCCACTTTTGATCAAAACCTTGTTTTTGGTCAAACGGTAGAGAATTGAAAAAGTGTTTGAAGAAGATATTTGCTAAATCTTCATAATTATATTTCGTCTTTATAAAGTGTTTTTTGACACGCGCACTTTGTGGGAGTTTTCCATAAAATAAACTATTTTCACTATAATAGTTCTATAATAGTAATCAAAAAATTTCGTTCATATATCATGTTAGGTCATCCCATCTTTTGGGGGTCGTTTTCCTATAAACACGATTTCTAAAACCTGTCCCATAGAAAAATGTTTTTTTTTTTGTCGAACGATAAGAGATTAAGATGAACTTTCTGCACAAGATGTGGTGAAATTGTGACAATGTCATTTTCTATATTTCATTCCTATTTAGTTTTAGGCACGCCCACTTTTTGGGTACGTTTGATTTAAGGATAGAATGGCATAGGATATTCAACGATTCGCTCAGTGGCTTATAGCTTTCTTATATGTTATTACTGTCGAATGCATTTGCGATTGCGATTGCTGAGATAAATTTGCACTAGGTGTATTATCTTCCTAAGTCAGCTTTCTATTACCCATTCATCAACATTCATTTGATAGGACAATAATGATACATTTTTCATATTATTGCCGCTTTATAAAAAGAAGATAACTTATAGCGTTCTCGATTGGAATTTTCTTATTTGCTCTAAGATTTCAGACTTTTACTACTCCCAATCGAACATAAAAGAGATTGATCTGTGTTTTAGTGTGTGTTAGTTTGACATATGACAGCTCATTGTTTATCTTCTTGCTGTGGAAGAATGTACTTATGCAAATGAAACTCTAAAATGTGAACCAAACTATGAACAGATTTAATATATAATTTCTACAATAACTTCAGACTTCTTCGTCTGCATTTGCGAGAACATCATCAATAAAATATGTCACCGAATCCAAGAAACTGTCGCTAGATGTAGATGAATGTCATGATGATAATGATGAGGAAGACGACAATGGGCCTGCGCACACGAGTATGCTTCAACCGGTTGAACGTCATGTTTGTTGGTGGGACGGGTGAGGAGGGAGCACAGTTTGAGAGGCATTGGAGAGCAATTTTTCACCCAAAATTAAGTGGTTGAAGAGGTTGAATCTACCAACACTTACATGCGTTTCTGACAGTTGTGGTATTAAAAAAAAAATACGGCGGCTAGTTCGGTGTTAATCGAATTACACATACATATAAAGTTTGGTATATTACACAAAATTCAACCGGTTGAACATATTCCCGTGTGTTTGGAAAGTAACCATAATGACTACGGTTGAAGCATACTCGTGTGCGCAGGCCCAATGATGATGAGGAAGAATATTCCAATAATTTCTTTGAACAAAATTATTTTATTTCATCAGTCCAAATAAAACACAAATCAAACTGCGAAATGCAAACTTCAAACTAATTCATACACATCGACCTAAAAGATCTATTGTGCTTGCCGTCAGATGTTTTTAGGTTAGTAGCGCTTCTACTTTCCTAATGTAGCTGATAATACTTTCAGCCGAAGATTTCCTCAGTTCTTCGGGACTTAAAAATTCCCTGAAGAAAGATTCCCTTCTCATACCGTAAAGGGCCGGGCATTCACATATGATATGCTCGGCTGTTTCGTCTTCTTCTAGACATAGTCTGCACTCCGGTGAGTCGACTAGACGCATTTCGTTTAGGTGATATCGCAGACCGTGATGACCAGTTAGGTAGCCTACTAAGTTTTTGATATCGTGCCTGCGAAGATTTAGTATCTTTTTGGCATCTGATTTGAAGGGCTGAATAGCTCTTTTGGCCTGTCTTAGGCCTGGGATGTTTCCCCAGTATGAAACACATTTGTTGTGTTCCCAGTTTTTTATGACCAGATTTATGGCTGATTTTGGAATTGCACAGAAAGGTCCAGGTCCAATGAAGGGGGTTTCCGAACCTTTTCTGGCTAGTTCATCAGCTTTTTCGTTACCTTCAACATCCTTATGTCCGGGGACCCACCATAGTCTGGTTTTGTTCCTGGAACTGAGTGTTTGGAGGGAGTTGAAGCAGTGTAGTACTGATTTGGAGTCAATGATGTGTGAGCTAAGGGCTTTTATAGCTGCTTGACTGTCCGTGAATATATGGATGTTTGCGCCTTTAATACCTGAGTTGTGTATTAGATTTGCGCATTCTTTTATGGCATGGAGCTCAGCTTGGAATACACTAGTTTTTTTTTTCCATAGGTATTGAGATGTTTTTATTTGGTCCATGTATGCCAGCTCCTACCCCTGAGTCCATTTTAGAACCATCCGTATACCACTTTAGGCCGTTTAGGCAGTTTGGTGGGTTGTTGCTACACCATGATTCTCTGGTTGTGATCTCCGTTGAGAATCTTTTGTCGAAGCATAGTGTCTTTGGTAAGCGGTCTGTAACCGCACAGATCATATCAAGTTCTGGAAGTTCGGATAGAAGGTCGATTAGTTTAAGATGTTCACTAATGTTTAATTCTTCCGCTTGTGTCAAACTTGCTGAGCTGCGAATTGCCACTTTTTTTTATATAAATGTGGAGGGGTGTTAGTCCTATTAAGGCTTCTATAGCCGCTGTGGGACAGGTACGCATAGCTCCGGTAATGCCCAGACAGGCAAGCCGTTGTACCTTGTTTAATTTATTTATAGCTGTTTTTTGGGTGACTTTGTTCCACCATACTATTGAAGCGTATGTTATAATGGGCCTGACCATAATTGTGTAGTTACAGTGTGTGGTCTTTAGAGAGATTACCCAGGTTTTACCATACATGCTTCGGCAAGCCCAGAAAGCTTTGGTTGCATTTTGAATTTTGTTGTTGATGTGGGAGTTCCAGCTTAGTTTTTTTATCGAGGATCACTCCAAGATATTTTACTTCGTTGGAATACTCAATGTGTGTACCATCAATTGAAATTTGGGTAAGATTTTCAAACTGACATAAGTCAGATGACAAAAGGTTTTGTGTTGGTGCATGTAGATGTTAATCTCATTTGAAACCGAGATTTTTCAAAATTGATCTTGATAAACGAAAGAATTGATCAAGAGCAAAAAAAAGTGATCTAGTTTATCTAGATTGAAAGAAAGTGTGTTTTTGATCCCAATCGAAAACGCTATTTATCTTTTCTGATAAGACATTGGATAGCCTCTCATAAGTTTTGAAATGAGAATCTTGGTGTTCCAACCGAGTTAACTGTTCGAGGTATTTAACAACCTTTCCAATTTCTTGATTAGGAGCGCCTCTTAAAAAGTCTAACCGGGGGAACTGGTTGTTCAATACTGTCATCTTCACCAATGAAGTAGACTTGAGAATTGTTTTAACGATTAAGTCTTTTGATTTGTCTTATTATTAAGATATCTGCACTAGCAGTTACTGCTGCCGTATCTGTCTCTGTCTTCTGTTTTTATCATTCTTCATCAATAAATATGAGGTTTTGAAAAAGAAGTCAAGTTTAAGTTTAGGATTTTTCTATCCAGCTGAGGAGCTGATTCCTCAGGTGAGGAATTATTTTTAGTTACAATTTTTGTAAGTTATCGATAGGGATTCATAAACAGTGATGAAAAATAGCTTTTCAGCAATATATTGAAAGTTATGTGTTATATGAATGTCGTAGGAAAATCTAAAAAAGAACCATCAAACAGCTGATCAGCTGTATACTGGCAATAAAATGCCGCGAATAAGAAGAGAAGTGATTGTGAACTGACATAAATGGAAAGGTTAGGTTTGGTTGTAGTGGGTGCACGCGATGCGCCTCCAAACTTAGACCATAAAGGTCCGTTGTAGTACCACATGTCGACTTCCCCTATATTCGTTTGCCTAATTGAACATTCAGATCTGACTTTATAGCGTAGGAGGTTTCTGAAATTGATATTAGCCAGCTCACCAAGATTATCAAAGAAGAAGATTTTTTTTGTCGGAGAGCGCAGATTGTTAGAGCAGAGAAGTTGAGTAATACTTTCCTCCTCTTCTTCGTCCAAACAGCTTCTGCAGAAGTCATTGCTAAAGAGACCTAGTCTTTTTGCGTGTAGGATTTAAGGACAGTGTCCTGCAAGTACACCGATTATGGTGCTGATGTTTGATCCATTCATCATTGCCAAGCAGATGGAGCGCTTCTGGTTATAATTATGCCAGAGTTGCCTTTATATTTGACACGTTGTGCCGTTTATCAATCTGCGGCTTGCTATCATGATCGCATCCAGCTTGATCTGTAATTAACATGTAGCTAGGGGCATGCCTAACATATCTGCCGGCGCGGGCGGTAGGATATAAAGGGCATTGCCCTTACTGGCAAGCTCATCCGTCTTGCAGTACCCTGTAATGTCTCTGTGGCCCGGCGCTGCACCCTGAAGAGGTGTATGGTGAAATGCTCTGCCATCTCATTAAGAGATAGTTTGCATTCGTGGGCTGATTTTGATTTGAAGAAAGTGGATATCTGATTGCCGCTTGACAGTCACTGAAGATGTTAATATACTTCGTGGATATTATATTCCCTTTCAGCCAAGACAAGGCTTCTTTGACTGTCATGATTTTAGCCTGGAAAACGATACAATGATCGGGAAGGCGAAAAGATATGATTAGGTTAAGCATCTCAAAGAAAACACCTCCATCCACTTCAGATTCTGTTTTAGACCCATCCGTATAGATGTGAATCTAGTTATTGGTTCCGATCGTATCTGACTCCTGAAGTTATGCTCAAAACTGAGTTAGTGGTGTTGTCGGTGTTTTCTGTAATTTTAAGGTGATTCAGAATCTTGGTGTGTTCACCTTGAGTGAGTGTCCATTGTGACGAAGCTCTCAGTCTCACTGCACAAGCTGTTTGCCGTAGATATCTAGGTACACTAGATGTAGGATAGCATCCAGGGCGGCGGAGGCGGTTGTTCTTAGAGCTCCGCTAATGCGTATGCTAGCTGATCTTTGATCTTTACCTAGTAAGTTACGGTTGGAGGCTGTATCTGATGCCATCAACCAGATTAAGACAGTAGTATGGATCTAATGATAGACACGTAAAGGCAGAAAAGATATGTGGTTGCATACCCCATTTCTTTCCGACCCAGGTATTTGGCTGATTCTGCCAACTTGAGACTGAGGTCATTAAGTTAGGGAGGGTCAATGTATTGGACCTGCTGACCAATTCGTTTTTTTGAAGGTTCGCGCAGAGTCCACATCTGGTGGCCAATTTAGAGAAACCATTTTGTAGTAGTCTTTTAAGGGTATTAAGGTACTTCCCTGGAACAGGTATTGCCACGTCATCCGCGTAGGCAATCACTTTGCATCCTTCTCTTTCTATATTTACAAGCAACTCCCTGACAACTTGTTTCTACAGAAGAGGCGATTTATTAGCACTCCCAACTAGTCATCAACATTTGAATTTGAAAGTTCATGCTTCTGACCATAGTATACTCTTTTAATCTTAGTAAGTTTTCGACGATGCGTACGAGTGAGTGAAGAGCTTTCCCAACCGACTTCCCCTTGCAATATGCATGTTGGGAGTTGGAGAGTACAGGCGGTTCTATACTAGTACGGAGGTGTAGATCAATTAATCTTAGCAAGGTTTAAAGAAGAAATGAAGACTAACTGATCGGACTGAGATTCTTCGGGTTTATATGTGGGAGCTCTTTCCTGCTTTGGATATGAATACAACTTTACTTCCTTTCATGTCTTCGGGATGTATACTAACCGTATACAACGTAAAGGGTGATCCATTTCGAGGTTCCCTACTTTTTTAAAGAAAAAAACACAGAAAATTCAAATTTAATGGAGAATGTTTATTATCATTTGAAAGAACATTCTTTGGCATTTATTTTTTGAAGACTATGTCTATCAAATGTTGGCCGTTGCTACGTCGCAGATGGTCCATCCGTTGAGTCCAATTTTCGATCACTCGTTCGAGCATTTCGACTGGTAACTGGCGAATGACACGCGTGATGTTTTCCTCCAAGGCCTGAATCGAAGCGGGTTTGTCGGCATAAGCTTTTGACTTTACATATCCCTACAGGAAAAAGTCTAACGGTGTGATATCACACGACAGCATATCACGGACAGCAGGATCCATCAAGGTATTGCAGTTCCGCAGTTATGATACCATCTGGTCCAGTGAAATTAATATAAATTCAAACGAATTTTCGGTAGAAAAGCAAATTTGTGAAGGTTAAACTTTTTTGATGAAAAAACTATGAAAATAGCTGCAGCGCAAATTGTATCGAAGTTTATAAAAGTGTATTTGTGTACTGTGAAGCCAGGTCGATTGTATCGAAAACAATACAATTTTATCGATTTTTGCAACCCTCTTCATAAGTCGCGATTTTTCTATCCAGCTAAGGATCTGAAACCAAATTTTTATAGTTCCACAGTTGAGGAATTACGTTCGATTTACAAATTTTTCAAAGTAATCAAAGGGATTCATAAGTCGGGCTAAGCAATCAAACTTAGACCCAGGAGAATACGGAATCAT
Source organism: Rhingia campestris (assembly GCA_932526625.1). Classification (NCBI taxonomy): domain Eukaryota; kingdom Metazoa; phylum Arthropoda; class Insecta; order Diptera; family Syrphidae; genus Rhingia; species Rhingia campestris. Next base: position 104,682,833 of record OW052184.1, on the reverse strand, counting down.
TACTCAAGTCGATATGTGTTGTCATGATTAATATTTCCCTTAACGCAAACCTGACTTCAAGATATTAAACATTTGCCAAACGAAATTCAGTTATATTCTATGTATCCTTATTATACATGCCAAGAAACATCTTACCCGATGTAAACGTACTCTATCCATATCCATGCCCTTCAAAATCCCATTCGCAATAGCACTTCCTATTGACAATTTTCGCAAATAAATCCCCGATCATTCTTTTTCAAGTGCCTAAAAGGGTCATTATTGCTTAGAAAAGTATCTATCTCCTCACAATCGCCGCGTAGCTAAATGCGTGAAGTTTACATCTTCAAAAAATGGATTCCTCACTCGCATATACGGGCGTAGATACTTGAAATTAACAGACGCCAGCTCATAGCTCAGCCCAAGCCCAGTAAGAGGAAAAAGTGTCGTGGTGGTAGCCGTAGACATTGTCAAGTGTGCTTAGTCTTCCGTTTGCCTTTCGTGTCATCATATTATATTCAAGAGTATTTAACATTTTGTTGTTGCCGAGCTGTTGTTGTGTTGTGTTCCTCTTTTGTTCCTTTACAACTCACTGCACAGCAACAACGACGACGACACAAAAATGTATTCATTCTGGCATTGAGGAGACGACACACTCTTCTGTGGTCCAAGACCAAACACAGAGCACATTTCTTTCAATTTGAAAAGCCAAAGGTACACGCAATGGTACTTAAAAAAGTCTTCAGTACCACGACACAAAACAGACAAAGTACCCTAGGTAGGCACACATATACAAGAAGCTGCAGAGGACAAATTGTACATTTGAACATTTGTGATCACGATGCGCGATGTCATTCATTTCAGGGGTCGGCCTCGTTCGCGGTACTCGACAGAGCAATCGGAAGGGACCTGAAATTGATTCCTTATGCAAATTTTAGTGCCCAAATTGCAGCTCAATGTTGCTATTGCTTTGGTTGCTGTGTATGAGTGTGGATTTTTGCAGGCTCAATTGTGTACGAAGGTATACCATCTCGTATCACTCAAGACTTCCAGATTACTGTGACTAAATTGTACTTGGAGTTTAATCACTTGAAAAATATTCAAATGATTGTGGATGGTATTCAATCGTGCGTCCTTTCTTCTTCCTTTTATTTTCGTCCTCTTTTCGTGATAATGTCGTCTTCGTCATTATTTGTTATGCGGGTTCTAGGTTTCGTTACACAAACTGAACACCAAAAATGCGTTCTTGAAAAAAAAAGTAATTGAAGACTGAAGGAGCTTGCTCACCTCAAATCACATCCTTGTTGGGTTTTGTTTAATTTTTTTTCGTCTGTTCGTCCTTTTTTTTTTTTTTTTGGAGTGTCTGTTGTAAATTATTTTCAATTTCAAAATGAAAATGGTTGTTGTTGTTGCCTATTATAATTTTATTCAAATATGCATTTGGCAGAGAAGTAGACATTCTCCGATTGTTTGTCTTGATGGTGAAGGAAGTTTTCTGGAATTTATCACCGTCATTGAGGAGTTTGTCAAGGGTCGACATTGGTAACAATTTCGATATAACTACCTTTCTGCTTGCGGTATAATGACATCAGGAAATGGAATCTATGCAATTATCTGAAATGGAATTTACATTATTCAAATGAAACGTTTTCAATCATGAATGGAACTAATGGGTGATGTCAGAGGAGTTATCTTGCTGGAATATTTAAAATCCTGTGTATAAAATTGATTACTTACTGAATGGTGAATGCAAATCACTTGTCATCGTTATTTTCATAATTTGTTATGCGGGTTAGTCTAGGTTTCGTTACAGAAACTGAAATGAAAACGGCAAGTTTCACACGTCGAACAACGTGGATCGCTTGTTGACCTTGGGATTCGCGAATCCCTTATGTAGGTATGTTCCAATGCATGGCTCCCGAACAAATAAGAGTTTTCGGGTAGTAACCCATCAAAACGGTAGCCCTTCACTTCTTAACTCTGGGAAAAAAAGGTACCTACTTTTTTTGTATTCACTTATGACTAAAAGGGAGTTCCTGAAAATTCTATTTGAAAAACATGTCCTTCGGGTCTGTGACGAGGTTTCTTTCATTATTTCGTAGACCTGCATTCCAGCTTTGAAGCCAAATGCCAGTTGGTTAGTTTTTTTTTTTTTTCAAAAGATTTGTCGAATTGAACGATTTTGTATATTGCCCTTTAAGTATTCCTTATTTCACCAAATCCAAAGGCTTCGTTCTTTGTAGTCGGTAGATCAACAAATCGGTTTCTGTGTTTTGAGCAAAACTTTTCAGCTTAGGAATTCCGGGATCCTTTCTTTCACAACGAAAAAACGTATTACGTCGGGTATTTCAAAGTATGAGCTGGAAGTAGGTCGGTTTGGCAGTTAAGTGGAAATCACAACTGTATTCCAAGCTGCCTTATAGAGCATTCTACCTTTTCGCGAAATGTATCTACAACACCAGAACGTGTGTTTTGCATTGAAATCGCTGCCAATAATAAAATTAAGTTTCAGGGATTTGAGCAAGTTAGTAAAATCATTTTACTGGAAATAGATGTGATTTAGGAGAGCATCCTATCATACGATGTTAAAGCGAGGCTATCAGTTCGTTACGGTTGAGTCTCCTATCAGTTTTATCGCATACGGATCTATCTTATCTAAGTTTCTCCTGCACCTGAGCAGATGTAGATATTATCCTCAAATTTTGATCCGCTTTATATCTGAAAAGTCGAAATATTTCTTGCATCGGTTAAAAAAACCTAGATATTTCGATACGTGTTAAGCGATTTTGAATGTGTGGTGCTGTTGGTGCATACCAGCTATTCATAATCTTGGGCTATAATTATATTCATGAGGTTGTTTTTTTTTTTTAGCCACAACAATGCTTAGCTAAGTCGGTTCAACAAATTTTACGAATCCCGTAAAAGTTTTGTTCCGCTGCTTCAACTAAGATTTTTTGAAAAAGTGGTACAACATACTCAGTTGGGGGGAACTTTTCCTGCCGAAAAACAATTTCCCTACTTTGTAGCTTATAATAATGATGAATGATGATACATCCAAAATAACCGCTGTCAGATGCCGATGGATCTGACAATTCAAATTGCTGCTGCAAATTGCTGCAAATCTCCATTTTTCAAGCGTGCAATCTTATTCGAATTGTGGATTTTTTTTCGAGATTTTTCAGGGATCCGGAGGTTGAACGTCCCTATTGTTCTATAGACCATGATTTAGGAAATGCTTTATAAGCAAGAGATTTATCTTTTTGTTTATTGAAGACGTTATAGTCTTGACTTCCTATTGCATAGATGCGATCAAAGAGAGCACGCTTACTGCTTTGAACATGGACCATGCACAACTGCACAATTTCTATCTTTATGCCTTCGTATTGTTCGATGCAGTCATGATAGCCTTTTATTTTTGGACGAGACTCCTTTTCAACGTGTATTTCAGAAATCAAGCAAATGTCTACATTTCTTTCGCGCATGAATATATCAAATTCGTCGAGTTTTTGCAAAAGTTCATTGCATTCCACTTACATATTTTTAATACTCTTGAAGTATTTTGATTGAGCAACCTATCGAGAATATTTTTTTTTTACTTTACTTTGTTCTTCAAAATTCTTAATTTTTACTGAGGGATTGAATCGTAAGAAACAGGCTCCGTCGTAATTTCAACATTTTTTTTTGGTGGGAGTGGCACTGCTTGCAATCGATCGCTTTCCTAATTGAAACTTTTTGGTACTTCTGTCTTCTAGGAACGGATGTCAAGGACTTATCTGTTGTCACTTTTTGCCTTTCATTGCAAATTGAGTTTTTTTTTTGTTCGTTAAGCTTATGTTTATTAATTTTAAGCCATGAGACTAGATGTTTCACATCGTTGCTTCTGCATTGTTCAGTATCGTCTCCTTCAGCATATAATTTAAGAATGTCATCCGCATATTTGTATAGTTCATGGCATATCGTTTATATAAATTATAAATACGTGCGCACCTAAAATTGATCCTTGAGGAACTCCTTGTTCTACTTTAATATATTCCGATGTAGAATTATTAACTTTTGTCTATTATAAATGACCTGAACCAATTAAGTTCCTTATTTTTGATACCATATTGATACAATTATAATAAGAATAATTTATAATTGAAACATTTTTTAACGCCAGATAATAATTTTATGTATGTTTGTTCACTTAGGCTAAATGCAAATACGAATTCAACACCCGTAATTGTATTGAGGGGACAGAAACACTCAATCAACCAACAAATTTGGTCATAAGAGTCGAATATACAATATACACGTTAATCACTTTAAAAAATTATCAAGTTGTAAACGCTTTGAATTAAGCCCATCAATATCTGATACCATTTATTAATTTTAAAATGAAAGATTTCATTGACGCTGAATACAAAGATTGTACGGATGCAGAATAATGGCCACCTTTAACTTATCAGAGGCATACATCGAACATTATGTTACAACAAAATCATTGCATAGATAGAAAAAAAAATGTTATATCGACGAAAGAAGTTATCAAGCTAATTTGGAGCTGCATAATCAACAGAACGACTCGCCAGAAAACAAAACTTACAAAATCATAAATTGTTTGAACGAATCCCAACTCCAAATGTTGAAGCAATCAATAAAGTATTAAATAAAAATCCCTTATAACGAAAGAAGGTCATATAAATATTGAGTCTAAACAATCCTGCTATTGAATCTCAAAAAATTCCTGAATACTTCTGTGATCAATTCACAGATAAATGTTTAAATACATCTGAACATGACTCTACTCTTCTTAGCTCTGAATGTAGGTATATAATAAACATGTATGTTATAAGTTATTAATTACGTTATATTCCAGGTGTTAAAGAAGATTTAACCACTATAAAAGTCAAAATCCAACATCTGGATGATGAAGGAGTATTTTTTACTGAATTAGATGAAATAGATCAACGACTACTTTCTCCTAGTGTTGTCGCAAGGATGTGTTCCGCTGCGATAAAGATAAAAGTAATATCGTTATCATTGCCGATGACGTTATAAAAAAAATGCATAACATAAAAAGTATTGTGGTTGCCCCTCCCGGTTTATTCGTATACAGTTAACCCATCTGTTTCTTAAAACTTCCTAAAAATGAAACAAACATTTTTAAAGAAGCAACACACATTTAAGCTTGGCTCAGAACTTCATCTGCTTAAAAAAGAGGTAAGTCCAGAATTTAAATACATATATACATATATTCTATTCTATATATAAATAAAAACCAAATATCGTTTGTTGGTTGCCGCATCACTTGAGAACGGCTGCACCAATTTGGCTAATTTTAGTGTTAAGCATGTTCGTCGTAACCCAATTAAAGATTTTAGGGAAAAGAAATTGAAATTTTTAATGAACGAAAAATTGACCACGCCCACTTATTTTGATTTAACTTAAACCGATTTGGCTCATTTTTTTTTAAATGTTCGTCGTAATCCAATTTAAGTTTTTAGGGAAAAGGAATTAACTACGCCCATTTGTATGCCAACATTTTTTTTTGCATGTATCTAAAATCGATGAACTCCTCTTGACCGATTTAGGTAATTTATAAAAGTCCACAAGAAACCACAATTGAATGTGCAAATCAATGAAAACCCAACGTGCAACATTTCCAAGAACAGTGCGATGGCCAAAGTTTTGCAGAACAGTAAACTGATCGTTTGGGATGAGTGTACAATGGCGCATAAAAAGTCTTTGGATGCATTAGACAAAACGAGGAGGATTTACGAAATAATACTGCCGGTTTAGTAGTGCGATGTTTATATTGGCAGGTGATTTTCGGCAAACATTGCCATTAATTCTACTGCCAACTGCAGCCGTTGATCTTAATGCTTGCTTGAAGTCGTCCGTTTTGTAGAAATACTTCAAATAAAAAAAACTCAAAATGATTACGAACATGCATGTCGATCTGTAGAAGGACCAATCTGGGGAAGTATTTTCAAAGTAATTGCTGGACATTAGCAATGGAAAAATCCCTGTCGCTCTCTGTCAGCTTACCGAATCAAAATCCGAAACGTGCTTCCAAACATTGCATAAATTTAAAAAATCATGATTGGTTCATCGGTGGATTCCATTATTTCCCAAGATGATATCGTCAACTATCCAAAAGAGTTTTTAAACTCCCTGGAATGGAATTACCAGGATTACCACCTCACAATCTCCAATTTTAAGTCGGTTATCATAATGTTACGAAATATTAACCAAACACGTCTTTATAATGGCAATCGGCTTGCGGTCAAAACCTGATGAACAATGTTATTGTAGCAACAATACTTTAATCTAAAGTTCGGACTGACTTGCCAATTCACTTTAAACTTTCCGGTACGACTTGCATTCGCAATGTCAATTAACAAATCTCAAGGGCAATTATTGTTTGAGGCATTAGGGTCCATAGTTAAAGCATTCAAAAGCGTTATTGGAGATTTTCTTTAACTTTTTCCGACATTTTATATTGACAAATTGGTGTCAAACATAACATCTGCATTTTAAAACAAGATTATCCAAAATTATTTCAATTTTTAACTTTGTCTTCAAAAAAATTGCGTACTATTTGATCAACGCCTAACTCCAACTCGCTGTGAAAGAGAAAGTTGCGTACGACCCAGTCGTGCACCTACCACTCGTTGAATATTGTTTTCGCAGAAAATCACTTCTTGTTTTTTAATGATAAAGATTAATTTTTTTGAAATAATGTTTTTGTTTCTAGCCAAAGAAAACGAGTTTTCCAATGCTTCCTATAACCACCCACATAAGAAAATGATAGCTATAACTAGACCCTTAACCTTTAAAATCCATGCTTTTCGCATAGTTAATTATAAGTTTTAAAATAACATTTGCCGGGTCAGCTAGTATATAATAAATATTTAGGTTTTTGCAACATGTCAAAGCTGTTCTGTATGGTAAGCTTCTTATCCGTACGTGTCTTTAATTTTGAGATACGTTTTTAGCTTCTCATATGTTTATATCATATCCCATATGGGGTATATTAGTTTTGACCTTTAAGTTTGCAACATAGAGAATTAAATTAGATAGATATACCTTTAAGTACATGGGTCAAATCAGAATCACTAACTGAGTTGATTTAGCCATGCCTGTCTGTTCGCCCGTGCGTGCGCCTGTCCGTCTGTGTGCCACTGATTTTTTGGGCCTAAATTTTGAGCTAGAGTTATGAAATTTGATAAATTTGGTCTCTGTCACACGAAGCAGAACAAGTGTTTACATTTTTAAAATTTGACCAAACGGTTAAGAATTTTGAAAAAGTATCTAAAGAAACTATTAAGACATTCTCAATATTTATATTTCGGGAATATACAGGTTTTAGCCACGCTTAATTTTTGGGAGCGTTTTCCCTTAAACAAATTTGTAAAACATATCCCATACAGATTATTCGAACCATAAGAGATTAAGATTAACTTTCCGAACAGGTTGTGTTTTTTATATATAATTCGCTCGCACTCAGGGATTATGAATATTCTTTAAATGTTTTACGACAGTACGAGCGTTTAGAGAAGGGGAAGAAAGAGAGTGATAGAAAAGATTTTGGTTGTAGTGAGGACTTACTGGATGGGTGGTGTCCGAACTTACTTCGGGTAGTCACTGTTTTTTGTGTTCGTTAAATTCGCAGAACTCTCAAGATGGTGTATACTTTGAAAAGTAACTACATACCAACCTTTTTTTTATTTCTTTGAATTAAAAATTTCATGGATTTTGGTTGGGATTGAACGAGCAACCTTCCATTCAACAGCCGAACACATTACCACTACAACGCGGCCACCTACAAATTGACAATATCACATTGTGTGGACATTTATTTTAATAATGGATTGGGAAAGGGGATTCAACCATTTGCCCAGCCGGTTTTATCCTTCTCATAGGTTTTTCCTTTGAATGCTTACTCGATGACATCGGCAATTCTGTGCACTTGGTCAATCGTCGAATGTTTACTTCTGAATCCAAACTGGTTGTCAGGGATAAGATTATTATTTTCTATAACCGGCTGGTAACACTTTAATAATATCCTCTCGAAGGTTTTAGATGTAATAGGAAGAAAAATTGGTTTATTTAATTCGTTTAACCGTTTTGGTTTCCTGATTTCAAAACCATTATTGCTTCTGCAACTTTTTTAGTCTGATTGCAGCATTTATAATAAGGATAAGCTTAGGCCGTGCGTCAATTGCGTTAAAAAAGGAGTTACATTTAAATTTTTGACATTTCTGCTGTGGTAAACAAAATTTGGCTTTTTCCTGTGTCAGTTTTAATTAAATGGGATATAATTTAAATACTATTTTTAATAATTTCCCAAAAGAATTGGAACAAAATTCCTTTTTATATATATTCTGTAATAAAAAAATACCGAATAGACTTCAGAGATATCATAAAAAAAATTTATTATTTATTATTGACATTGAAACATAATTTATGTACAATTTATGAACTCAAATTGTACATCAATTAAGGATATCCATTTTACTTTCATGAAGTTAAACATATTGTCGCATACAAAATATACCGAAATATATGTAGTTATACCATTTAAATAACCATCCTTTTTCAAAAACCCAATTTTAGTTTTTGTTACAACTTTGTTTAAATTTTCTGATATGAAATACACATTCTTTGCTTTTTATTAAAATCTGAATCATGTGCTATTTCCCCACACATGAGAACACTGGTCTGCTTTCCATCACTCTCACTCCTCGGTAGGTATACCAAATGTCAAAATTTAGCCACTGGATAAATTTTAGCGAGCTGTTGAACAGGTTAAAATTTTGAAGTCTCTATTCACCACACTATTGTCAAAAATTAGCCACAGGCTAAAATTTTAACGCAATTGGCACACGGTCTTAATTAATGCCTTCCTAGGTAGAGCTTTGAGAACTTCTCCGGTGATTAACTCATAACCAGCAGCTTTCTTAGGCTTTAGATATCCGTTCTTCTTCAGGATGGGCGGCAAAAACTTCCGATTTTCCTTTACCTTTGCTTGGCCCATTCATTCTGATTTATTCTAATTGGTGGCGCGGCATATTTTGGCCTTTCGGTGCCTTTAACAGCTTTGCAAAGTGAATAATTGGAATCTTTCTTCCCTGCACATCTCTTTTGGCATTTTTAGCGATTTCCTTTTTTCCTTGACCAATTCTTTAATTTTACGAGTATCGTTGTCATTGATTTGTTCAATATGTAACCTTTTTTTTTTTTGCAAATATATGAAAAGGGGCTTTCAGTGTTTTCACTGCAACCAAATATTCGGTAAATTTGCCAATTTTCTGAATTTATTTTAAGATATGTTTTGCCCAAACTAGGATCCGAAAATATTACAGAACTCTTTCTTTCAAACTTCATGAGAAGCTTCTCAAATTCGCCAGTGATAAATTGTAGCACCTAGCGATACCGCCTAAATTTTCGATTTATCTGAAATAAAGATATAAACACATTGGAGAAGCTAAGTGTCGATACATGAGTACTGTTCCGTTTGTCTGTATCGTTGTATCCTGATCTTTTGCAGAAGCAGACGATCTGGACTCTACGAATATTGATCATTAGGTCGTTATATTAGTGTCATAGAGATAGAGGAGTTTTCTTCTGCTGTTGCATGTTACGTGTCTTGGCACTGTAGCTGTAAGATTTCCGAGTTTTTATATTTATTTATTTTATTTTGCTAAGGTAGATTTTCGCAAATGTTGGTATGTAATTACTATTTATAATTTATATATATTAATAAACATTATTATACATAAATTGTTTTATTTGTTTTGCATTATTTACAATTTATGCTAACATTGTATTTTTTCTTTCAGAATGGAATTTTAAGTATCCAGACATATAGAGCATCACACATTTTAATCGATCGAAACACTCGTATTCCTCTTTTTTCATTGCAAAGAAAGTTGTTGTAATAAATATTGTCCGCCGTGAATAAAATCGTTATTTTTTTTTGCGATGAAACGCGTCGGACGTGAATAAAAGCCATATTGCGGTACAAGTCGTTTCTTTGTTTCATTAGTACATCACGATTATTAAAATCGGAAATCATTGTGTGAATTCGGAGTGTTTTTCAAAATTGCAATCTCGAATCGCTAGATATTGGTACCCCACGAAAAATTATAAAACGTTGCCTCTCCAAGTGTTTAGTGTAAAGTGTTTCTATATGAGACTTCTTGTCAATCTTAAAACTTTTGTTTTGTGTTTTTAAGTGAATGTGCGATGGGAAAATCAAAACTACAATAATCCTCAAAAAGATTGGTGAGTCGATAACTTAATTTTTTGTATGTTTCCTATTAGTTTGAAATTTCAACCAATATATTGAATTTACATTAACAATTTATAGATACGAAATTCAAAATGATTTAACAATTTTTTTTAATCTTGCTTGAATATGTTTTCGTTCCCACTTTCTTTTCTTTACTGAATTGATCCACTTAGTTGGATTAAGAGACCCTTCCTTCTCTGAGCATGAACTTGTATTTGTTAGCAACTTTTAGCATACACAATTTTCATACCGTATCCTATAGGGGTATACTAATTTTTATGCATAGTTTTTTTTTACATAGACAAATAATTTAGCTAGATATCCTTAAAAGGATTTGGATAGAGTTAGAGTCACTAACTGAGTCGATTAAGCCATGTCTGTCTGTCCGTCAATACGTCACCAGTTTTTGGGCTTTAAATTTTAAAATAGAATTTTGAACTTTGGTTCACGTACTCTTTGTTGTTCCCAGTAGAAATGTAAACATTTTCAAAATCCACTTTCTGCCACGCCCACTTTTTACATAATTCTTTTTTTTTTTTTGGTCAAACTGTAGAGAATTATAAAAAAGAGTCCTACGAAGATATTTGGAAAATCTTAATATCTTAATTCGTCCATATAATGTTTTTGCCATGCCCACTTTTTGTGGGCGTTTTCAGTAAACAACTGTTTTCACTAAAATTTTGAAGAAATTCGACTTTTAAAAATATTGATAAAATCTAGAAACATTGGCGCAAATTTATAGTCGCTTAAAGTACACTTTAAAATTATTTTATCACGTACTAACACGTTTTGATAATTATAGTCGTCAAAAAGTCTACTTTAGCGTTATCACTCTGCATTAAAGTTAAAGCAACCGAAACCTCACTTTAAATATTTAATGCAGAGTAAGCGTTCTGTCACTTTTTAGGTGAGTTTGATTTAGAGGCCTCAGGGGAATGTCCATTAGCATACACTAATTAGCGCCACGTTAAAAAAGAGTCTGTTATTGAAAATATTTTAAAGCAACCTTTTAATTTAAAGTACCTGATAACTAGTGTGGAGTTAAACCCTTAAACATCGATTGACTATAAATTTGCGCCATTGATATTAATTTGACGTAGCTGCATTTTAAAAAAAAGCACAGAGTGAATATTTTGTTTATAAACTTTGGTAAAGCCTTTAACACCAACAGTATAACTATAATATGTTTATACTCTATTATCCAAGGTGTTTATTTTTAACAAATTTGAAAATGGTTTTAAAAGCAAACACGACAGGATTTTCTGATAGGTTGGTAACTTTAGCTTCGGCTTGGAAACAAACGCATTCAGTTTTTGAATTATGTACATCAGACGCTTTTTGCTTCTGATATCACTTTTACATTTGCACCGCCCTGTATTTTAAACAGCCCCCATATAAATAAAAAATAACTCATCCAAATATAAAAATAAGGTGATATCCTAATTCTCTGATTACACCAAAAATGAAATCACATGGCCTATACATTTCACCCCTTCTCGTATCAAATCTTCATCTCCACAGGATACTAAAATTAAATCGACAATCAAATGAACCCCTAATTGGCCAATTCGACAGATTCTACTTATAAACAATTGAATGGCAGAGTCCTCCGCAACTCCCTAGCAAATTAGCAATTTACAGCAATTGTACAATTTGAGGCAAATTTCAGTTTCTTTTTAACGGGCAATTCAATTGGACTCCGCATTTTCCATCGCAGCTTTAGTCCGCAATACATTTCCTTACCGCCACAGAGCCAGTAATCAAATAAACCACCAACCACCAATAATTTCCAATTGGGCAATGCGTCGTCGAGTCCTTTAATCGCAGCAATAATCACTGTTACAGCGTATAACATCTACACTTTGTATAGATCTACCCAGCAAGTATCAAAGTATCTGCGGCCCCAAATTGACGGCCCCAAATTGACGGCTTTTTAATGAATTCATAGACGAATTCATCCTCCCATCCCGAGGGAGTGCACCTGCCATAGAGATCCAATGAAGCATAGCGCTACACGACAGAATGTCTCTGAAGTAATTATTATCCTGTTCCTGTCCGATGAATATAGTTGTTGGCAAGTTGTTCTGTCATGTCGTCGTCAGATAATTGCTGTATTGGGCTAACTAAAGTCCTGCACAGCAACACCGTCAGATAGCAATTACTCATACATGGCCAAATCTACAAGTGAATTTAATTTTAATTACTTGCACAACTCGTAGAGACATCATCGCAATTTATGTCCTTTTATAGTCGTCCCTAGTCCTGTGTATAGCGTTACACATAAAAGGAAACTGCAAAACTTCAAACCAACGACAACATCATTTTATGCCATTCATGTGTTTACTTTTGAGTTGTCCTAGGTCGTTCAACTTGTTTTGCTTATCAAAGCGATTGCTGTTGCAGGTTGCAGCAAGGATGAACAAAAAAAAAATCGTATAAGAAGCAAAAGGAAAAAAAAGGATTTCAAATTACTTTTGTCGTTTCTCATTCAATTCAGTGCCTTGCATCCGGAGGGTTTCTCCCGCGCATAGAATGGCAATCCCTTGACAGTTGGAATTATGTATATCTACGAAAAAAAAAGAAATGTATCTGCAGAGGATGTTATTTTTTTCTGCGCGCATTTTAAATGCAGATTTATCGGTTGGAGTAAGTCAGTGAGTGACTCTACCTTAACCCTGCTTTTCGGATTTAATTTCTTGAAGGGTTCTCGTGAGCTCTTGTATCTCACAGAATGTCAGTGGGTAAGTAGAGCACTGTAATTGGCAGTAGTCATTAGAATGCAATCACATTTCAGTTTATGTTAAGATGGGTAAATATGAAGGGGCTAAAAGCTGACATTACCGATGTTCAGGATATACGATGGAATGGAGAGGAGGATGAAATTGCGACGCTTAGTACGGCCATCGTTTAAGTAATCAGAATCGCCGACTATTTCGTTGGAATTTATAGAGACCGAAGGAATAACAATGCCATGACAGGATTTAAAACGTATCGTTGATAATCGGCGTTAATCTGTAGGTGTCATTCTTTGTCCATATAATTTCGCACAAACAAATGAATCGAGAATTCGACATGCGCCGCAAATAGGTACCTAATTTTTTAAATTAAATTCTTTAAATCATTAAATGCTGCTATAGTTCAGGTTGGTTGCGTGTTGAATGACAAATTTTATGTCGAAACCTAAAAGATTGTACGCCATTAAAATATTTCTAATTAATTGAATAAGACGATACAAAACACCAGCGCATTAGGCTTTTTATACTTTTATAATTTGCAAACGCTCGAAAGGCATAATCACCTTTATAAAGTCTTTTTACACCCATTTTTGAAAAGGAGAGAGATGCTGACAGAGTTGGGAAGATTGAAGATTTATGTTCTGTAACTATACCTAAATTTTTTAAACCATTGGTGACGATAGCATTATTTTTTCATTGCAAGAAAATCATTTTACTCCAACCAAAATAGGTTCCAGAAAGAAGGGTCAATAATAATAACTAAATAACACATAATTCCTATCTGATACCCTGTGAGCTCTCAAGGATGTTAAGAACTGGTTATTCTAACCGTCCATACCAAGTATTTGATTAAATTTCGCACGCCATTTTAAGTATTTTTATTTCAGAGCAGAGCTCTAAACTAAGTTCGATCCAATCGAGCTTGCTCTATGAAGAAAAAAGGAAGCCGCACTACAAGCTATAAAGTGTTTGAGCTAAAATGAAACAGAAACAGTAAACAATGTTTGACAACTTAAATTCTGATCTGAAAAAAAAGGAAATATAGTCTTCAGATCTAAAGATCTTTACTTCCAACCGCTGTTTATTGCTTAAGTTCAATCTTAAATACAGAACCTCCACTTAATCTGACAATTCAACGCATTTGGTGTTCTACAAGGCTGTCCCTTCGGGCCACTGATATTCGTACTGACAACAAAAATTGTCAATAATATCATCGTAGACTCTAAAATGTACATCTATGCTGATAACCCAACTAACAATTATTCCTCTATAAGGCAACAAAATTTAACTTACACAAGCAATTATTTCTATATATGAAGTCGATTATTTGGTTAGTAGCCTGTTTAAGACATAATGCAGGAAAATTCACAAGCATAACCGAAATTGTGATATTAGTTACAACTTCTGTAAGGTTGTTTTTAAGCTTCCCGAGATGTGTGTACATTAACGTTAAGATTTTCGGTTGAGCTTTGTACCAAGTTAATCCGAAGCATAACATGTATAGAGCTTACGTATGAAGGCTTAAAAACTACTTAATGAACTACCTTCCAAAAGTTCCAGGTTCGATTCCCAGCCGATGTAACAGAAACATTTATTTTTATATGTTAAATTCGAAAAATGTTTAATGATTCGATTCTCAGTAAATTTAAATATGTCCAATATGTTGGTAATTATAAAGAGCTTCCAGCATGAAGTATTCCAGAACAATAATAACCTGTTAGGAGCTTCCGTCCGTAGGCTTATGTTAAAAGTCATGGAAAAAGGTGAAAAGATCGGGAACATGCCGGAAAATAGTTCAGAAGGAGAATGCGTCAACAGGATTCAAGTCCTTCGTTGTTCTTACTGGTGTTTCATGTTCTAGAGTCCACCCTAGTAGATAGCGTGTTAGACTATTGTGCAGAGAACCCGAGTTCGAATCCCAGTAAGATAAGAGTTTTTATATAATTAATTGCATTGTATTTCATAATAACAAATTGGGTTTAATATCTGTAATGTTATTTTTCAACTTCGGGAAGGCTTGCAAATATTTACGGAAAATTTTTTGCGAAGCCTGAAATTTGCTTCTGTAAGGCCTTTCATAAGCAAACAAAGTTTTTTCTGTAAGGCATATTAGAAGTAATTAAAGAAGTCTTATAGAAGTAAATAGCTTCCCAAAAGTGCGCCAAATGTTATTCCATAAGACTTCATACAGGTAAAATTGCTGGAGGGGAAATAGCTTCGATAGTGTATTATCGAAGCGAAATTGTTAGTTGGGAGCAGCAGAACCTTTAGGTTCATATAAATCCCTACTGATTCCAATCCAACATACTTCAAAATCATTTAATCGGGCTTTCAAATTTGCTTAAGACATAATGCATCGAACATTACTGTTCAAAAGAATTCTCTTAATCTAATGTCACCAAGACTATTCAAAATGTGTATCATTCTCACCTTGGATACTCATTCACTGTGAACATAAACAGCTTAGCGTACATTTCTTCAATTCTGTGGTCTATGGAAATCGTCTGAATTTAGTCGGTGAAAATCGACCAGATTATTCTTCTTCTTGAAAATCGATGCCTAGTGGCTGACATTGCTCATTTATTTGATTTTTTAGTGGTATGTAATATCCATTCCAGCAGTTCTCAAAAAAAATCTCAATCCAATACCAATCCAATTACCAGACGAATAATTTTGATCTCACAATTTGACGAACATTTGTTCTCTACTACTGGGTTCACTCTATAAATCCATCATCAACAAGTTTCCAGAGCCCGCTATCGATTTGGAACCTAAAATGTTGTGTTGAACTGTTGACATATAAATTCGGTAGATCGTGGTCCGATTTGCCATGTTTATTATCATGATGCAGTGATTTAAGGATTCACTTGGGTGGGGCCATGCTTTTTATTCGCTTAATGCTATCAAGACGCTAAGTATTCGATGAGTTTTGACTTTTGGCACAGGTCAACTAGTTAAATTATTTGCCTTATTCATCTCCTTCTTTTCAAACTATTAAACCTTTATTCCATTGACCTGGTAATCACGCAACACATATGCTGTAAAGTAGGTATTTCTGGACTAATGGCCAGACTTTGATGTTTCTAAGATATATACCGTTTTTACACTTGATATAGTTTACAATTAAAAGATTGATCCAAGTCGTGCTTTCATTGCATGTCGTTACTGTATGTGTATGGTGACATAACTAAATTGGTTTTATCGGAATGCCTTGAAAATTTATGAAGCCACAAAAAGCTTTGAAGTTGACAAAAATATGGCGATTCTCTAAGATTCGTTTGAAGGCAGATGACGTTCGTTAGGTAAGGAGATGTTGTCTTTGGTCACAATGCAATGCCGAAGTCCATCCACATGGACTGTTGAATGCGTTGCCAATAGGTCTCAGAAACGTTCCCAAAATGTTGCGATAAATGATGAAGTTTTTAAAAAACAACGGCAACACTTACAATGAAGTATTATCCCGTTTTTGAAAGCCAGAAACCAGTTCTTTAATCCCCAACATAATTATTTATGTCAATAGTTTTTGAAAAATTCGCATGCAAAGGCAAACTCAAAATTATGATAAAAAAATGCTAAAAAAAAGTTTTGATCATTATCTTTTCAAAATTATGAAATGAAGTGCTTAATTGGCTTTTTGTGGTCAATGCTCATATCAATTCTGAATCGAAAAGAAAAAACCGAATAGTTTTATGTCTTCTAGTTATTGAGAAAATTAAAGATTACTAAAACTATTTTTGTAAAAACGGGGCGAGATAGACCCCCTCCAATAGTTAAAAATGCTTGTTTTTGACCCCTTTACTAAAAACCATTATTATTTTTTGGCGCCACACTTACCGTAATCGTGCCATCGTTGCGAATCGTTGAATACCCTATCCCAATACATCCTTAAAATAAATGTCCACTAACTAATCACATCTGGTTCAGAAAGTTTATCTTAATCGCTTAGTTCCAAAAAAGACGTTTTTATATGGGATAAGTTTTACAAATGTTTTTTTTTTAAGGAAAATGGCGCCAAAAATAGGACGAGTGTTGCGATGATCTATAGACGAAATGTTCATAGTATTTTTTTGATTTTTTTTTTGTAATCGAAAATCGTTTTTGCTTACAAAAAAACGCACCCAAAAAAGTGGGCGTGACAAAAAAGTTTGTCCATTTAACTTTTTTGTAATATAGATATTAAGACACTTTTTTCAAAATCCTTTACCTTTTGAACAAAAACAATGTTTTACTGAAAACTGGGCGTAGTGGTAAGCGGATTTTGCAATTTTTTACACTTATTCTACTACGACGGACAGAGAGTCTATATACCAAATTTCATCACTACAGCTCAAAATTGAAGGCCCAAAAATCTGAGAAACGTAGACGGACATACCGACATGGTTAGACCGTTTCAGCTAGTCGATCCATATACTAAAAAAATACAAATTTTTGTCGCAACTGGCTCGTTAGTAGCCAGAGCCTCGCTTTCTCACAACCATTCATGTGTGCGTGTGTACTTCTTGCTTTATCTTATCTTGTTTATGCCGAATCCGAACGGCTAAGTTGAGATAAGCTTTTCTTCGCAATTGATACTACCCGGATGATTTGTCAGATTATCACGAGAGGATGGTCTGTAAAAATCACCAACAAAATTTTACCACCTTGAATTCCTGATATTATACAAATGTCAAAAGATAGGCTACAAGCTCTAGTTTTCTTTAGCTGTACCAACATGTGGGTATGTAAGGCAAAAGACAAAAGCTCGTCGACTGCATTGGCAAGGCCACATTGGCCGATATATACCCTATAGGGATGTGACAGAGAAGAACCCATTCTCATCTGATGCCACCAAGGCTTCACTTATGTTACATTACTTATCTAGCGCGTTCAAATTATGTAGTAGATACTAGCTTAGGGGTAAGGATTGCTACTTTCGACCAGAGAGAAGCACAACTGATCTGGTATTTACTTTACGAATTGTAGTTAAGAGGGTATGGGGCGAAATTAAACGCGTCTATTTTTGTTTTGTGGATTTTCATACCAGGGGAGCTCTCCAGGTAAAGCGGCATATACACACGTCAAAATCTCGTCAAGCATGCGAGAGTGTATGAGTGAAAACGAAACACCTATACGTTGTTTAAAAAAAAGTGCAGTATGAAACGCTCCTTACAAAATATAAAGAAAAGCACCCAGAGGCAACAACAAAATGTAAGGTAAAACTGAATGCTTGAAGCCTCATGCTTGATGTGTGTATATGCTGCATCAAAGCAAATTTACAAATACACTCTCACATGCTTGATGAGATTTTGACGTGTGTATATGCCGCTTAAGACCTTGGATTGTGGAATGAAAAGTTCTCTGTTCGATCTATATACAGAAACTCTTAAACCTGTGATCGGGTAAACGGCGTTAAAGCAACACCTTTCGCTGTGGATATTGGACTATGTCAAGGTTACATTTTGTCACCTCTTCTTTTCATTACGTTTATTGACAAAGCCCTCTGCATGTTGCAACATAGGCGATGTAGTGAACGTATTGTATTATGGAATTCAAGGATATCTGCTTCTCATGGATGATATCTTGGGTTTTCGCAAAACAAAATCAATGCACCATTCAAAAGTTTTCTGAGTCGCGAGTGATATCCAGGTAAGTCGATCTGTTATTAAAAAGGCTGAATTCACATTTAAGTGATTGCGCGAAACAATTTCCGAAACAAAAGTCAGTTCCTCCAATCTGAACTTAATTTGCATTCGAGGTATCTTTTGCGGAACAAAATAAAAAAAACATTTTATCGCGTTCTTTTGATTCCGAAATTCAACGCATAGAGATGTCAAAAAAAATCGAATGAACGCACATTACCGATGCGCGATCATGTACGTTTCGAAATTGTAATCGGAATGGCTACCTCGGTAGACATTTTTTTTCGAACGGATACCTCGATAGTGGTGAATATCTGGTTCATTATCCAATATCTTCTTCAATCTTGGCTGCGAAAAGTCGGTGATGTTTTAGAATCGATAGGAAAGAATTAAAATATTTGTAATGGGGGATTTACAAAAAATAGTAAAATTGACACACCCAATCTTACATCTAGGCTAGGTACACTGCAACTAGTGATCGCGTCTTTGAATGATGAGAAGTCACGTCCTTTGAATGGATGGACGAGGCTGAATTATTGACCCTTATACAATGCACCTATTGATTGCTTTCGATTTGCGGATAATTGTCCAAGGCAGTAGGCCTTAGCAAAGTGGTTTTGTTTTCATTCGATCGCATTGGCAATCTTATGATCGGTCCTGAACTAAGTTTACCTATAAACACTCCGATTTTTTAAAGGTGGGAGAGCATGTGCACATCCACCTTTGACATTTTCTTGATCCACACCATTAATAAGTAATTTATGCATAATGTGCCTTCAGTAGATTGTGTGGCTTTGTAGTTATTTGTTGGACTTGAAACCTCTATTTCTATTTAAGCATTCATAAGCTTCCAGATACTACTGTCCATTTATTTAAATGTGCTTTTCAAACAGCAAAAAAAAATAATATCCAAGCAAAATACACCCCATAAAACCTATTCCCGTTTTATTTGTCTTCCTTAGAAGTGGAAAAGGTATGTAACCTTGTAGTTGTAGCTATGACTTTACCGCAACCTGAATGCATTCCCTCCATTCCAAAACCTCAACCTCCCATGGAAATGAAGAAAAGGAACTGAAAACACTTCACCGCCACTCAGTTATGCGGGTGATTTCTTTCGCCTCCCTATTTATGACCATCATCGTTGTTGTCGGTGCGGTTTTATTTTCCACTAGGATATTCTCTATCCGCTTTAGTTTCCTCTTTCTGAATGCACAAAAAAAGGAAAGAAAGGAGTGAATCACATATATCTTTGGGGTATATTTCTAATTAAGAGAAGCGAACTTTTTCGTCGAATCACTCGTCGAGTGGTGCTTGGTTTTGCTGATTCCCCATCAATACGGTTTACCAAGCGCAAACACCCGTTCCTCTTTGTGAAGCTTCGCATAGGAATGCACACTGCAGGCAGGACTAGCTGGCTCCATCAGTTATATCATTATTTTATGCATGCATTGGAACCCCCGCAGGAGTTAATGTAGATTTAAGCATTTGCATTTGTATGGCGGAACGCTTAAAGTATAAACAAGTTTTATACCTTCATACCTTTATAGAAGGGTTTCACAGCTAGAAAAATAAAACTTAAAAATTCAATCTTCGGGGATGTTTTTCTTTTCACTGTTCATTAAATATTCTCGCAAAAATGCATCTTGGTACAAGAAGAGTGCAAAGAAAATTGGATCCGGAAAGGAGGATTGGGTGCTTGCATCTTGTAGGATAATGTGCTCTCATTCCCCGAGGTTTAGTGGTGGCGATACAGAGTGCTGAGGAATTTCCACAGCTTTGTGGATTTCTATTAGTATTAGTGCGATTTTCGGCTTCTTTAAGGATTCACAATTTAATTTGAAAACTTTTTTATTGTTCTTTGATTCAGTTTGGTACGTGAAGGTGAAGACTTCTGGGCAGAAGTCTTACGAAGTACCAATTCTTGGAAATGTGTTCGCAAGGGAATTCCGCGAAAGAACATGCTGCGATAATTAAGTCAAGAGAAAAACTTGTATTTAAAGAATCCAATGAAAAGTTTTTGAAGTTTGCGAATGTTTTTATGTTAACAACCATATTTGTGCAATCATAATATCTCAGCGCTGCAGGCAAGTTGAGGAGATATAGAAAATTGTGTATTGCAACGTGGATTGATATTGCGTTGTCGATAGGTTTCGTAGAATATATTTCTGAAATGATAAGTTAGTCCATCTAGAGATGGTTCTTCAATATGGGGCTTCAAAGTATTCCTTTTTCTAATAGATCATGGTTATATGTAGCTACTCGTGGATAGCCGTTTTGTGGGTGCAGAGTAGTAGATAGTGCGTTGGGCTACTAAGAAGATCATGCTTGCTTATGTTTGAATCCCTATTACATCCGTTTTTTACTGTCCCACATCGTGCGGAAGTGACTGTCATCCAAGAGCTTAAATCTCAAATTGTTGGTTAGGACTCGGCTTGAGATCCAATTCTTTGCGGAAACAATACAAATGTACGGAGAAGCTATATTCGAGTGCCGGAATTTTTGTTTATGCCAGATATTTTTAATTTTTTTACTCGGGCTATTAATCCCCCATACTGTTGTACATGGTTGGTAAACCATTGTTAAACCCTTCCAAAAAAGACTCGATATTCAAATCTAGTACAACGAGTTATGTGTGAGGTATCTTCTAATTTTTAGAATATTACGTTGTGCAAATGTCCCCTGAGGCCTCTAAAGACTACTCAGATCTTCGTTGTGTGAGAGGTATCCTCTAATTTTCAGAATATAAACATAAATTAATCTAGAAGATGAATTTCCGGTCGCCCTGTTAGCACCATGTGGTCGGTATATCATCCAATTTAGCTCCTACGAAGTTCGTTAGTGCTAATTGCATTGATAGTTTCATTTTAAACATTTTCGGGACCTTTGATTTCATCAGACCAAATTCTTTACCAAACTGACTTTTTTGGAATGCATTGGGTGCTGCGGTGTCTCATGATTGGTATTCTTTAGAATCCTACAATATTGTCTATCCACATCTTTTGAGCAATTGTTTCAACATTTTGCTAAACAGCCCAATCAGGGAATATCTGAGTCTGCTGAATTCATCAAGTTGAAGTCGAGGAAGGCCATCCTTTTGTAAACGACTATAATTAAAATGCCTATAATTTTCCCGTACTTTCTAACCCGCTAATGTGATCTAAACATTTTTCTTGTGGTGAGGTACAGTCGTACAGATGACTGATTATTGATTCGAATTTGGCCACCAAACATTGTTTTTTCATTACTCCTGGCTCAATTAATGCGAAATATTGACAAACATCGGCGTTAAAGTGTAGGTCTCATTATTTAATGTCAAAATTATAACTACCTACACACAAATGAATGACAAAGGGTACGAAAAATTTGCAATCGGAACTCGAGTTTTCTTTCGAGATATCCATTGCGGAACAAAGTAAATGAAGCTTACAATCGCGTTCGACGGATTCGGAATGATTATTGAATATTGGCCTAGGTTAAAATCGTTGCTTCCAGTTGTCTAGACCAAGCGCTCTGGCATCCGCGATGGCTTGGTCTTTGAATCGGAGTTTCGGTCTTCCTAGCCTTCGCGAACTTGGGGGCTGGGATTCGAAGATCCTCTTAGCTGGAACATTTTTGTCCATTCGCTCGATGTGGCCGAGCTAATGTAGTCGACGTGTTTTGGCTTTTTGGACTACATCCACATCTTGGTACAGCTCATAGAGTTCGCGGTTGTGTATTCTCCTCCATTCGCCCTCCTCGTGCACATGACCAAAAATCCGCCGAAGTATTTTTCTTTCGAAGGAGCCCAGTATCAGCTCTCCCTTCTTACTTATCGTCCAGCACTCGGCACCATAAAGTAGAACTGTTAGGATAAGGGTTTCGTAGAGCACACATTTCGTCCTTCGAGTTAGGAGTTTTGAACCCAGTTGTTTCGCCAAACCGAAGTAGCAACGGTTTCCTAGGGTAATTCTTCGACGGATCTCCACTAGGGTGTCATTCGTGAAGTTTATGTTACCTCCGAGGTAGGTGAACTCCTTAACTACCTCGAAACTGCTGCTAAAATAGTGACATTTTGTCCTAGGCGGTGGACAGATGCTTGTTTGTTTGTTGATAGCATGTTCTAAGTCTTGTCCTCATTTATTTCAAGGCCAACGGATTTCGCCTGTTCTTCAATCTCAGTGAACGCTTTATCACGGCATGTTGGGAGCGACCGATGATGTCAATATCGTCCGCATAGCCCAGCAGCTGGACGGACCTGTTGAAAATAGTGTCTTCCGTGTCAACACCTGCCCTGCGCACTATCTGCTCCAGTACGATTGAAGAAGTCACATGATAGCTCGTCTTCTTGCCGAAATCCGGTGCATGTTTGGAATAGTTCGGAGAAGCTACTTCCAAACTGCACGTTGCATCATTGTAATCTCTATAAAATAAGAATATTTGTTGTAGTTGACCTGTGATTTTCAGCATATCAAGGCCTGATCATTGGGTTGCAATTTGGTATGCTGATAGTACATTTTCGCATGTTTATCTACATCCAATATCCATATTTGAAAAAATTCTGATCCATTGATTCCTCCTAAGAATATCCACGATATTGATTCAAATATTGCATTAAGTGCAAATTTTTCAATATGAGATAATTAAGTATTCTTCTTCTTTCAATTTAATAGCTTTATAAGCATCTTAAAATCTTGGCTCTATGACTACTATCTAATAATTCTGACCAACTTAGAAAAAACTTTCTTTACCTATGCAAGTAATACCTCATTTTGGTAAGAATGTTCACAGGGTAGGGCCGTAGGGGGCTTAAATTAACCCTTTGCTCTCTTTGCCACCAATTACTGTTTTGCTCTCTCTTAAGTAATCCCTGTATAGAGGTTGTAAGTTTAAATGTTTCCAAAATTCCTCCCCCAAAAAAACGTTACCCAAAAAGAGTCTCTAGTAAGGTATTCTTCTTTGTGGTTTACATAACATAGCAACAAGGACGCTTCCCATTTCCCCTGACATATTCAAAACAAACAAAATAAAACTGCTCTTTCTCTCTCTTTCTCTTCGCATTCTCATCATTATCCTAGTTACTAAGTAAATAATACTTTTCATGTTCTTCCTGGCAAATGGCTTTTACCCCTGCTTTTAAACATCGTCAGAGAATCATCGAATTCCGGAGTGCTGCTCTAAAGAGTACACTTAAACCACCTCTCCCCCCTGTACTGTCAAACCCTATGTATACGTCACATTGATGAACGGGGAAGTCATACTTATTGTTTAACACATTTATATGTGTCAACCCTCATCTGGAGCGATGGCTTTTAGTGCTTCAGGGATCGCATTTTGAATACATAATGCTATGTACATTTGCAACCGTGTTACTACACACGGTTTTCCCCTCCCGAATCGCAATAAGGGTGACTCAGTGTCCTCGATTACAGTTGATTTCCATTGAGGGGATTATTTGATTTGACAAGGGTGTTTTCCGTACTCGGTATTCTGTTCCCTATACTGTTGCTTTGCCGCAAGTTTATTTATATCCTCTTGACTAAAGGACTTCTCAATCAGTTTGTTTAGAACCACCGAAGTGGCAACACGTAATATTTCAACACAACTCCGACCGTGTAGAATCGTCTTTTCGTACACACAAAATATTTGGCGCCAAAGTCGTAAATTGGATAAATTATTATTTTTTTCATTTTTCGAAATCGACTTTGAAAGTTTTTCGAGTGACAATATGGCAATTGCGTACTACATTCCGGATCAATCAAAATTGGCAGCCGAAGAAAAAAAGCCAAAAATCATCAAGAACATCAAAATACCGCTGAACCATTACACACTCAACAACAATACCTGTTGGGAACTTATCGCTCAGATATTTTGCTATGCTCTGCGCTATCATCATCTTTCCGCCGGAAATGGACTACTCCAGCTATCCATCGAATTCACTCATCAACCGCATCCAGATTCTTCAGAATCGACGATGACTAACCACGACAGTAATTAGGATTTCCCATCACCGATGGGAGCTCTATCAAAGCGTATTGTGATTCCAAAAATATAACTAAGTGGTTTTCAAGAGCCGAACTATATGGTGTTGAAAGGATTCCGACGGGATTTTTGTATACTATGTCTTCTTCTAGAACTAAATAAAAAAATAACTACGTCGACAACTATATAAAATCGTGTTTACTTCAAAAATGACTCCTATTCATCATCAATATTCATCTTTAAAGAAATAATACTTATGCAGTAAATTCAATGTGTTTGTTTATATTTTTTTGTCAATTGTCATACTGCCATCATATAAATATGTAGATCTTTTTTTTTACAAAAAAAAATAGTATAACTTGCAGAAGATACAACCAATGAAAATTGTACAAACGAATTAATTTTAAGTGTAAACTTTTTTAATTAAATCACATAGCGAATAATTTTGGAATAAATAATATTTTGCAGAAAAAACAAAATCAATTTGTATTTTTATTCAATGGAAAATCTTATGTGCTGTATACAATGGGAAGATGTTTCAAAATATATTTTTTAACTTTTAGTTACTTAGTTACTTTTTTTTTTATTTTAAATATTTTTCTTACTAGTTTGTTGTGTCTTTGTCGGATTTAATATATTCTTTTATATAAGCATATTATTTTATTTCGAATGTTGCATTGTAGTTAGACACATTCATTTTTATTTGTTTGCATCCCATTACATATTTTGAAATCTAAATTTGAATTTTTCCGTTTGTTTTTTATTTAACTTACAATTTAAATTTATAATTACAAAGCTTTGCTAGTTGCAGAATAGCTTCAATCAAATATTGCCATGTTACCAAACAAAATAAATAGATAAATTCCAAATTATTTTTTTCGAAAAAATAATCACATTCATATATCCATTTTCATGCAACGAATAAAACATTAAAAAAAAAACATTTATTTAAAACTTTTTAATATTAATTTTTCGACAAAGACAATAGTTTTAAATAACTTGGTTTTAATGTCTTGAATATAATTTTAATAAAAAATATTTTATACGAAATGTAATTTTTGCTATCACATAACATGTTGTTTCAAAATTAAGAATTTTTAAATAAACTTCAATAAACATTTTATATGCAAGGACATACAATTATATTAGTTTTTTGCTATAAAAGTTTTGAGTGCAGATAATGAAATTTGTTACAATCCGCGTTGGTGTTTCATACAGATTTTGTTATTTTTGAAAAATTATACTTTTCGTCCGTATTAACTTAAAAGTCAGATAGATAATTTTACACAGGGTTATGTTTGCAATATTGTTAATTTATTATTATTTTTCTTTAGACCTTAACAGAATGAAAGAAGTTTTTTTTTTATTTCGATTTTTGAGTGCAGCATTTCGAAATTTGGTGATTCTATGAATATGTTAAAACATGTGTCGAAGCCATTTCTTAAAAAGATATCGAAAGGCATTATTTAGTTAACTAGGATAATGGTAAGAACGCGAAGAGAGAAAGAGAGAGAGGGGTTTATTTTAGACTTCTTGGAATAAACAGTTACGACTCAAAATAATCGACCTCAATTATTAAAATACATTTTCGTTTTAAATATTTTTTCGGTCGTTTTTTAATATTTTCACGCATCCTTCATTCGAATGACACAACTCCCTAAATATATTTGATGAATCATTTGCAATTTAAAAGAAAGCTTGAATTATATTCTAATATCTAAACTAATGAACTAATTTATCTGACAGTGACGGCACATGCAGGGCCGCAAACATTGCTTTTCCATTTACAGTGCGACCTCAATAAAAGCAACTAATAGAAATTTAGGCAGTTGCTTTTATTGAGTTTGTTGCAATTATCTATTGTAGTCGCTGAAAATGAGACAAAAAGTTAGAAACCTCGTAATAAAAAAAACGTGGCTTGCGTAAACAGACCAAAACTGGAAATTTAATTTATATTAAAAATAGAAAAAAAAAATTTTTAATTGTTTTTTTTTTTTAATGAAAAATGTTTGATTGTGTCTTTTTAGACTCAAAATTCTTTTCCACAGCTGGCTCGCAGAGCTAAAATGTTACTCAGTGAAGCATCGGTTTCTTCAGCCCATTGAAGGCAAATGTTTAATGTTTGAATAGCAGCTCCTGCTTTAATTTTGGCAGTAGGGATACATCAACTGCATTTTTGTCTTAACTTTCGATTTTTTGCTCTCCCGGATTGCTGCAAGTCAGTTGCAGATCGGTTTCAGCCAATAGGAGATAGCTCTTGAAACAGATCATAAGTGGATGATATTGTTTCGCGGTCTTTTAGTATTTGGTCACTTATGACATTCAAAGGTAGTATATAATCTTCGTCGTAATCATTACTTGAGTTCATCAAAGGATTCTGACACTTTTGTTTTGTCGTAGACTGCATCTTGCCCAATGCATTAGCAAAGAGGCATACGAGGTGCCTCAAGTTAAATGCTTTTATTTTAGCCTTCAATTCTGACCCTTCGATTCCGAATAAATGTTACAACATACTTTTTTTTTTGTAATACAGTTAAATCAAGTTAATCACATTTGTTGGAGAATAGCAGTGCAGTTGCTATATTAAAAGTACAGCAAATAGCTGTAAAATAACTGCTCAGACATATCATATCGATGAGTTCCACGTATCGAGGGTTACTTTTATTTGAGGTCGCACTGTATTTATGTTTGCCAAGTTATATTTTTGGCTTTTAGAGAGGAAAACCCAGTTTACCGCCGATTCCGATTTGCAAACTTGAGAAGCATCTCATGAATGGTTTTCTTGAATGTTTGTTAGACTTTCGCAAGTACTGGGCCAGCGAAAAAAAAAAAAAAACTAAGGTGTTGCTGCTTTGGGGATTTGTATCAGGGAACATGTGCTCAGTAGTACAACGCCTTTTTTTTTTACTTTTATTGTATCATAAAATATTGGCTTAAAACTTCGCAAAAATGCTTAAATCTAACATATCCTGAACAGTTTTCTTAGTTTAACTTACTGGGCTTAGCGGGCGCTCTTAGTTTACCTCTAATATTATTAAAATCGCCTTTCGGTCTAAGCTAACTATAATACCCTATTTTATTATTATTATTTTTTGTATGTAAACCTTAACTTTACATTATATAATCGGGTTGTTTAATTATGGCCAAACGTTTTAAAGAGATCCTCGCTAAAATTAATCTGCAAAGCACATTAATTTGGGTCAAATCTAAGATTGTGTCGGAAACATCGTCTTTTAAACAAATGGATTTTTTCCATATAGCATAGCGCTACATTCAACCACAATTGGGTTCAAATAACTTTCCCCTTAAGTTAAGTTGACCTTTGAAACAGTCTTGTTGTCAGAGCGTAAGCTCCTTTGACCCTTGCCAGACAAATTAGCATTTAATAAATCATAAACAGCATGGGTTTACACATACCCAGTCTCGATAACTTGTAGAAAGTTCCTTAACCAAACATGGGCTCGTTCAATGTTTTTCGGACTTACTCCATTCCATGTCGGACTCGATATGCATAGTATCATGATTAAATTGAAAAGGTATTTTCTTTAACTTCCACCGAACCACTTCAACAAAACTCTATTGACTGTTTCCTCGTATACTTTTCTTACATTCGTTAAAAGAACTATTGATAGAAGGTTAGCAGGGTTTGTTTTGTCCGTATTTTTTTTATTTAAGGAATATGATATACCACCACCGTTTTCTTATGTTAAGTAGATATGACCTTTGGGATATTATCCCCTTCAGTCTACTTTTTATTTTCAAGTTCTGGAGTTTATATTTTTGCACAATAAGTGTCAACCTTTCGTGCTTTGGGTTAACTACCCATCCACGGAAAAAAACTATTGTTACGAAGCAACCAATAGCCTCGGAAAGGACTGATTTTATTGTTGACGACCCTGCTAAACGAAAAAAGGACAACGACGTTCGTATCTGCACCTGGAATGTGAGAACATTAAACAGGAGAGGTGCAGGCGAACAACTAGCGGAAGCCCTAAACTGCTACAAAGCAGACATTACTGCCATCCAGGAAATACGATGGGATGGGCCGGGCAAAAAGAGGATGAAAAACTGTGACATATACTACGGACCGTGTTATAGTGAGCAGAAACAGCGACTATTCGGATGCGGATTTGTTATAAGTGCCAGACTTAGGCAAGAAGTCTTATGTTTCCAAGACATTAGCGAACGCATAGTAACAATCCGCATCAAGGCCAAATTCGCCAACATAAGCCTTATATGCGCTCACGCTCCGACGGAAGAAAAAGATGATATAGCTAAGGATTGCTTCTACGAGCTCCTCGACAAAACCTATGAGCGACTACCGAAGTACGATGTTAAAATCGTGCTGGGAGATTTTAACGCAAAGGTAGGAAGAGAAGACATCTTTAGAAGTATTGTCGGAAAACATAGCCTACACGACAACACGTCTGGTAACGGACTTAGGCTAATTGATTTCGCTACGGAACGAAATGCCACTATAGCCAGCACACGGTTTCCTCACCTCGATATCCATAAGGGGACATGGCGGTCTCCAGATCAACGAACGGTCAACCAAATTGATCACATTGCGATAGATAAGAGGCACGCATCCAGTATTTTAGATGTCCGAACATTCCGAGGAGCTAACATCGACTCGGATCACTACCTTGTAGCAGCCAAGGTAAGAATGCGGATATCCACCACGCCACAACAATCCAGAAATACTGTGAAAAAATTTAATGTCGGAAGACTGCAATCGCAAGAGACCGCCAAGACCTTCGCACAACGCGTATCCCTTAACCTCTCGATTAACACCATACCACCAGCATCGAATGTCGAAGAGCAATGGCAACGATGCCAACAGGCCATTAGATCAGCCGCAACTGAAGTGCTAGGTTTCTCGCGCCCACCAGCAAGAAACCCCTGGTTTGATGAGGAATGCCGACAGATGCTCGCAGCCAAGAACGAGGCCTACAAGGCTAAGCTGCAGGTGAAGACGAGAGCTGCCATTGAGCTCTATAGGCAAAGAAGAAGGGAAGAACATCGGCTTTTCAGCAAGAAGAAAAAAGAGCAAGAAAAGCGCGCGATCGAGGATATAGAGAGGTGCCACTCCAGGAACGATGTTCGCAAGTTTTACCAAAGTGTAAAACGTCAAAGCCAAGGATACAAGGCTCGAACAGAATCCTGTCGAGATGAACAAGGAAATATTGTAGTTGAGACACAGTCGATGCTGAGGATATGGAAGAACCACTTCTGCAGACTGTTAAACGGCGATGACGAACAACATTCCGCTGTCAGGCAGAACGAACCATTCAATATTGGCAACGACAGCGAAAACTGCCAACCACCCGACCTGAGTGAAGTGAGGATAGCAATATCTAAACTCAAGCTTAATAAGGCTGCCGGAAATGACGGCCTTCCCGCTGAGCTCTATAAGGCCGGCGGAGATGACTTGGTAAGTAACATCCACCAACTCATAAGCCAAATCTGGTCGGATGAAAATATGCCTGAAGAATGGAACCTCAGCATCGTTTGCCCGATCCACAAAAAAGGAGACCCTCTGAACTGCGCCAACTACAGAGGCATAAGTCTCCTCAACATCGCCTACAAGATCCTATCTGCCGTAATATGTGAACGCCTGAAACCGTTTACCAACAACCTGATTGGCCCTTATCAGTGTGGTTTTAGGCCAGGAAAGTCCACAACCGATCAAATTTTCACACTTCGGCAGATTCTGGAAAAAACTCAAGAAGTCCAAATCGATACCCACCACCTATTCATCGATTTCAAAGCCGCATATGACAGCATTTATAGAGACGAACTGTATAGAGCCATGTCTAGTTTTGGTATACCGCCCAAACTCGTCCGTTTGTGTAGGATGACGATGGAGAATTCTCGCTGCTCCATCAGGGTCGGAAACGACCTCACCGACACATTCGATACCAAAAAAGGATTTAGGCAAGGCGATGCGCTGTCATGTGACTTCTTTAATCTGATTCTTGAGAGAATTGTGCAAAACTCCAAAGCCAACACCAGAGGCACAATTTTCCAAAAGTCGGTGCAACTACTAGCATACGCTGACGATATTGACATCATTGGCAGGACTCAACGTGATGTCATAGCCACGTTTGCTAGTATAGAGAAGGAAGCGGCGAAAATGGGTTTAGCAGTAAATGAGGGTAAGACTAAGTATATGCTGTCATCACGAAAGGACTCACAACATCGACGAATTGGACAGAACGTCACCATTGACAGATATAACTTTGAGGTAGTACGGGACTTTGTCTACCTCGGCTCCGCTATTAACTCTGACAACAACATCTCGTCAGAAATTAAACGAAGAATTACTCTTGCCAACCGCTGTTTCTTCGGGCTAAGAAGGCAATTTAGTAGTAAAGCCCTCACTCGAACTACTAAGGAAACCCTATATAAGACCCTGATCATCCCAGTCCTGCTCTACGGCGCTGAAGCATGGACCGTATCAAAAGCGGATGAAGAAATCCTTGGTAGATTCGAGAGGAAAATTCTTCGAAAAATCTTCGGTCCCGTTTGCGTTGACGGGCTATGGAGACGAAGATTCAACCAAGAACTATACGAGCTGTACAGCGACATGCCCCTGGTCAAAAAACTCCGCATTGGACGTTTAAGATGGCTAGGACATGTAGAACGAATGGACACCAATACTCCGGCTCGCAGAGTCTTCGATTCCCAGCCAGACGTCGGACGCAGTAGAGGAAGACCTCGCCTTAAGTGGCGCGCACAAGTGGAAACCGACCTCAACCAACTTGGAGTGCGCAACTGGAGGCAGTTAGCTAAGGACCGGGCTAATTGGAGAGGCATGTTGGTTGAGGCCCAGGTTCATTCCGGACTGTAGCGCCACTTAAGTAAGTAAGTAAGTAAGTAAGTGTCAACCTTTCGGCGACTGTGCAATTTGTATGGTTTTCTTTAATTAATTCGGTATAACCGTGATTCTCAGATTGCCAGTGCTAGATAAAAGTAATTCAGAACGGCTATTTCGTTAATATTGCGATCAGAGCGAAACGGATTGTTCAGCATATATACGGTTTGGAAAAAATGTCTATCGAATTCCGTTTCTTCTGAGGATTTTTTATCTTGAAAAACTCTCGTTCGAGTCAACTGCACTTATACCAACAATCGATAGTCTGTCTATTTTCTGTTCTCTAGAAATTTCGGATGCATGGAATGTCATTGATCCTTATTACTGAATATGTGTTTGCGGAAACATGTTGGGGCAGGAACCGCAACGTCCCCTTGAGATATCAAACATAAATACAGCCTGTTTCATTTTGATAAGCAGTTGTTTAGCCACCTATAAACATTAAACATACAAAACAATCAAACAATCGAAGAAAAAAACATACACTCCATTTTTATATAAAACTAGCTGCCCGGCCCGGCTTCGGCCGGGTACTGTTTCGTTTTAGGGTCCGTAATAGTATTTTATTGTTAGTAGTATTTATTTTCTCAAAGCTGACCTGAGAGATTTTCTCAATATTTTTTTCCGTAAGAGTCTTGTACAGAGTATTAGAAAACTACAAAAAAAAATCAGCCAAATCGGTCAAGCCGTTTTCATGTTATGTCGTGACAACGGAAAACGGATTTCATTTTATATATATATATAAGATAGATATAGAATCCAGTGTTTAAGTAGTACTTTTACTATTGCATATAAAACCTATTTAAAGTAAATCAAAGATACTGAATACGCGCGTCTCTCAAGGCGGGGTTTTGCTCACTGCGTTTGGGGGTTTTCCCAAAAACAAATTCAATATTTGTTCGATGACTACCTCGAACTCGAACTCTGCCCTATCAACAATAAAGAAACATGGTACTGTTGCGTCTTCTAAGCCAAAGTCGTCGTTATTCATTAGACTTTTGGTTATTTGAAGATACATCTGATATCTCTTGGAGATGTTGTGATTTATATCAACAACAAAGTCTCTCATCAGACCCCTTGTATCCAAAATTCGTAGGGTAAAAGACTGTCGCAAATTTTGAACGGATATTACTAGCAGACAATGAGGTTCCGATATATTCGAACATTCCAGTGAACTGATCGGCTTGATCGGAGATCTTGGCTGCCTCAGTGCACCTATGTCTTCAGCTTTACTTCTTAAAAAACAAATTAGCGTCTTCCACAGCCATAATATACAGACATTACCACATTACCATAATATACCGACACTACCACGTTGCCTCATTACCATAATTCGTTCCGCTACATTTGGCCAGCACTTGATTCCAATAGGTCTAAGTCGTTAGTACAAACGATACCTGTAAGTAGTCATGATAGAGACTCCACCAATCCTAGGCAGACATGTCCATCGACAAGGTATTCCTTGTGACGATTTCATACATGATGTAGAGGAGAAAAGGAGGAAGGAACAATAGGCCACTTCCTGTACAAATTCCTCACAAATCATTTCTTTTCAGCTTTTTTCTACAATCTATCTCTTTCAACTTAGAGTCCTTATAGTCCGCCCGTGGTCAAAATGGACTAACTTTTCTACTTCCTTTTTTTTTTATTTTTTTATTTGATTCTGGATCGAACAAAAATGTTTGTTGAGCTGGGATGTCTGGAGAAAGGGCAAGCACTACTCCCTTCCGACGAGATAAGCGCCCGTGATTAGCCAAGGAAAATCTCATGTTATACCAAAAAGGACCACCTGTATGTCGTCTAAGTGAACTTTTCAATTAGTGGACTTATCCACACAATTAAACTAAACCTCAGAAAAGTCACATTTTTTCGACTTGATCTCTTCTGTATATCATCCACGTATCCATGTACTCTGATAACGTTGACTCACCTTTACTGTCTCTATTTCGATGGCTAGGGAATGGTACAAAATCTAAATAATTAGAATCGCATGCACCCAAAACGCATCATCTCCCCCCCCCCCCAAATCAAATGACAGCAGGATACGGAAACGACTCCAACGGTGGTACGCAATAATCCTTTTACTCCAAATAAGAGGGAAATCTGATTTCAAATCGAGCGATGTTGCAAGCGCTTTGGCAATATTTCTGCGATAATGGCGCCAAGCATGAATATCGTCGTCGTCGTTATAGTCGTTGTCGACGCCAATCCCTGACGTAAAAGGCGCATCATCACATACATTAGACTTACTCCTGCGACTACAACACCGGGTTTAACTTTATTACACGAAGAACCTAATTAGATTATGGATACGAGTGTGCGTATGTAACTGCTAATGTTCATTTGTAACTACAGATAGATGCCTACACTTACTCATGCCATTTGCTTGTGGTTTCACATTGACTCGGGACGTTTTGTCAAAGCAATTTGCTGCCTTTTAGTTGAATGCAAGTCGCAATTATCCTTGAAATGGATGGAATGTACCCGACTGACGTTGGGTGGAATATTTATTACACACTGAGGATGTCAGCGCTAATTAAAATTCGCCCAAATCGAACGGGAACGAGTAATCACGAGGGAAATGCATCTATTGATTGTCACTGACAAATGGAAGAGTGAGTCCTGTGGTTGCCACAAAATAGCCAAACATATATCCATAATGTAAAGAAAGGATCAAAGGATTACTGCAATATGGTCCGATGAAAATTTAAATTCAGTTAATCGCTGGACACGTATTTTGACTTGTAAGGAGTAGATATCCCAAACCTACTACAACCACACCCCCTCTAAGTGAGTGTAAAATGAGTGGCACGGCATTTTAAATTAAAAGGAGCGTGCCACACATCAGTCCACATCCGTATCCGCCATGGTATCTGCGGAATTCATCTCTTCACACTTCACAACGACAGAGAGATAGGTCGTTGAAAAATGCCAACAAAAAGATTCATCAACAGGATGAGAAATCATTAATTATTGTTTCACATCATAAGGACGGAAAAAGGCTCACCCCCAATTCGGATAGGAGGACGAGTGATAGGATGCGTATATTTTTGTAACAATCAACCACCACCAACGCTACCGGTCGGTCGTCCGTCACCATCCATCCATTAACTTCATTCTGCAAGATTCCAAATGGAACTTCCGCCATCCGTAGGGTAGGGCAAATCGAATGCAAACTCTAAAATTAATTACATGCCACACCGAGGAGAGGTGTGAGTCTGTGCCACTTGGACAGGAAATGCAAATATTGCAGCAACTATACTTACACCTATACTATTACAAAACGTAATAAATATATTCCTCAGACCAGCCCCCACACATCATCCTGTAAGTGGTAGGGTGAGTGATTTGCGGTCAATGGATTTTTGAAAAATGATAAAGCGACTCCTTTCACAATCCAAGTGGGTTGGACGGGGTGATAAGGGTACTTGTCGATGGTGGTGGTACATGTATAGAAGGAACCCTGTACAACAACCTCTGCGGGGGTTAATACACCGGAATGACACTGATTTGAACAACGTGCCTTTGTTGATGTAATGAGCATTATTGCCCTAGCAGGCACCATCACCCAGGTAAGGTAATCTTCCTGGGCTCACTCACGAAAGCCGTTGTTTGTTTCTTTCATTCCGGAATTTTTTGGTATATACCCTTCGGTGGTGGCCTGGCCTGCCTCGATGTCCAGTGGCATCAATTAATCATAAACTGACCTATGAGGACCTTTTTGTTCAGCTCTTCTGTTTCTTTGTTGAGAGCAGTGATGTTTCATTAATATTAGTGGAACACGCTATATAACCATGTATGCGATGGGAAAACGGGACACGGAATATATTGTTCTCGGGTGTTGACATTCTTGTTGTGTTACCTATGAGCGGTTACAATGGGACAAAGTCAATATCGCCTGTATGTGAGGACTAATTTCGATGGGAATCTACAAAGGTACAACCTAATTGAATAAATTGACGTTACTTAATAGTGTTTTTGGGTAAATTGGAAATAAGGGAATTGTTATACGAACCGTTGCACGGAATCATGGTTTTGGTATTCGTTACGTTTTTGTCTGAGATTTGACATGGTGGTCAGGTTGTTAAAGGTTTAGGGGATATTTTCATAAGGAGATATATTTTAATGGTCACTAATTATGAAATATGGACTTGTGTTATCCTGCGAAATTCCTGTAACATAGATTGGTCTTGTTGAAACAAAGATGGCTCCAAAATGCATATTGATTGGCATGCTTCCTATTGGTTTCATTCATTTTGATGAAATATGGAAAAACGTCATAGGTAACCATCTCCAAACTATACAGAAGGTATTTTTAAAATTTGCTAAATACGTTCCTGATGGCCCGTTGTCTTATTCAAGTTCTGGTTTTGCCATAAATCCAAGGCCCGTTGGTAAAAATCATGTAAAGCACATCCTTCATAATTTCCGGATTGCAAGCAGAATTTAAAGAGAGGCCTTAAGTTTCCTTACTTTCTGTTAACGCCAGGGCAGCTTTTTGTTTTGATAGGGTCATCGTCTATGGCTATCACCATCTCAGCCTCCGCTTCTAGTAGCAAATTTTTGGCACGGCTTGTTCGTTAGGACCCATAACGCAGCTTTTTTTCTCATAATCATCCATGTATGCATGTGCAGTGAATGCAGTACCAACATTTTTATGCCGAATCAGAACGGCTTAGTTAAGATAAGCTTTTCATGACAATTGATACCATTCGAATGATTTGATCATTGATGATCATTCCAGGAGGAAGGGCAGTGGAAATCATTTTTTGATGTTCCTACGCCTGCGAATCGAACCAAGACCTTCTGCATAATAGTTCAGAGGACTTACCGGCTCCTTCGCATGAGTCCTTTTGGGCTGTATGGCGTGACTTTACGACCATTTTGCTGACCAATTTCAAGTTGTGCAACATTTTGGTCAGCAGAAAATGTTTGTCCCTTTTTGTCTGCACTGAGAAGGCTTTACAAGATCAGATCGTCTATGCACACTATTATATAATAGTGTGCATAGAACTTCTTTTAAAAATAAAACCCAACAAATTCAAAGGAATGACCAAAATGTTGGCTGTATAAGCTCACAAATTTCATGGCATTTAATGACTAAAATTATTTTCTGGCATATGCCCTCAGCGACTGCGCCTTAGGAACACCATCCATTCGGTCCAATTTTGACCTATTTGCGAGCATACCCGATCTTATTTCATCAATAGTGCGTCGAATGTTGGATTCTTAGTGATCAATCATTGTTGGTTTAGCAGCATAGACTGGATATTTGACGTACCCCCCACAAAAAGTATTCCAAAGGTGTCAACTCACACGAACGAGGTGGCCAATTCACAGGGCACCATACGTTTGGCTCAACAAAGTCATGGTTGCACTCTCTGTATTGCATGTTGCTACGTCTTGTTGGAACCATTTCTTCTCCAAATGATTTCCAATGACATGAGGAATAATAAAATCACGAATCATTTTTTCATTCATGTGCGGTCGCCATTCACGGTAGAATGTTGGCACCGGTCTCTGATTTAAAGGCAAATTGGCCGATGACGCCTTTGGCATGTAAACCACACCAAACAGTGATTTTTTCGGAATGTAATGGAATCTCAAGAGGCTGATGAATATTGTGCTCACTCCAAAAATGACAATTCTGCTTCTTTACATACCCCTAAAGCCAGAAATGAGCATCATCGCTGAAGATGATTTGACGATCCCATTCACCGAACTCAAAACGCAATTGAAGGTCCACTGGCTTTAATTCTTGCATCAGTTGGATCTTGGGTGTAGGCCAAGATATTTCCTCAAAATTTTCCAAGTAGTGCACGTGCAGAGACCGAGTTGTTGAGAACTGCGTCGGAACGAAAAATTCGGGTCCTCTTTCACACTCACGTCTACAGCGGCGATGGCTTTTTCTGCATGCACGGTACGGGCTCGATTTGAATGAATTTTACTAAAAAGAGTAAATGTGGTCAGGAATCGATCCGTAGTATTACTTATTAGCTGCTCAGATGGAAGATTAGGCGCACGTAAACTTGACGAAGTACTCTATAATTTTCGAAATAAATTTCAACGATTTAAAACGAGACTTACACCAGGTCGCGCCATGGTGATTTATCAAAGTATATTAAAAAAAAGTCAAAAACACTTCATAAGTATGACAGCCAGGTTGACAAAAAAAAAATCACCCTTTATATATGAAACCCATAAAGCCCATTGCTTAAAATCCAGATCAACTTGTGATGGTGTGGTTTTTTAAGCAAGGAAAATCTTTAATCCACCCAATTTTTACACTATAGAAGATCCTGGACAAACCCCAAGCCCTCGAAGAAGAAACCCACTCTTATTAACGAATTAAGGTGTATTTCAAGAGACGAGATGTACGCAGCATGTCTGGCTTTAGAATATCGCCCAAATTCATCCATCTGTTCATTGGATGATAAAGGAAGGACGATATTGAATCCCTGTCGGAAAGGACATCTCGCTTAGGTAAGTGGGGCTACAGTTTGAGTTGAACATGGGACTTAATCAACACACCAATCCGGGTTAACTGCTCCTTAGCTAACTGCTTACCAATTGGTTGAGTTTGCTTTCAAGTTGAGCGCACCAACTAAGGTGAGATCTTTCTGCTGTCTTCCCTACTGAGAGAGGCAAGGTTGGCAAAAGTCCTCACTACCAAAAAGTTATAGATCTGTGCTGCGATGTTTCCACGTATTTGAAAATGCTCCGTGTTCTTGTTGCACTTATTTTATCCGCTTTAAGTCAGAAGTTGCACATCGAAAATTGGATCGCATCCTCAATATTCTTTTTGAATCACCTTGCATATGACAAAAAAGTTCGGAAATGGTATCATAAAAACTGCTTGTGCTCGATTTCTTTTTTTTTCAGGGGCCATATTTAATAAAACGAATATCGTTGAAATCACTTCGTTCTCGTTGAAATTCGATTACATAAAACGAGTATCGTTCTTGATTTTACGATACGCGTAATTTCTTGGTATTGGGCAGTCGTATAGCTTTCGTTTTCGTTGAGCTGTCATAAATTTCTCGTTTTTGACAATCGCGCTTTGTCGTGACTATCGTTTACTTCTGTTTCGTTTACTTGCCGTTCGTTTCGTTTTATGAAATAGAGCCCCAGGATATACCGACGCACGTGGTAAGATTTATGAAGCTCTGTTCTCATTGGTCAATCGAACACTTGACCAATAAGAACATAGTTTCATCTAAGGCCGACAGACCGGACTTTGTAGGCGATGTTGGGGAGACTTTTTCTTTTTTTTTGATCATTATAGTTCTTCAGGAATACTCTCATCCGACAGACGTTTACTAGTCAGTTAGCAAATGTTTCTTATAAATTGATTTACCTCGGCTTTTTTCATATAAAGTTCCACAGGAATTTTCTCAGCAGATCTTGTTTTCGTCCTCAACAATATGGGGCTTATTTAATGGCACATCATTTAAAAAATTTCCTCATTACTTACTGGCTTGAGAATTCACGGCTCTGTTTGGAATTGATCCATTTCTTGAATCGATTTCTTTCTCTTGAGAATGCTGACACTACAGAACTGCTTTCATGATCTGCAGAAGACAAAATTTAACAGATTCTCTATTCTTGTAGCTGATAGCGCTTAACAATTTTAATTTTAATTTTATTTTATTCAATAGTTGTTTTTGTGCATCTTCTATTCTATATCAAGTTTCTCCACCAATTGACATCAATATTTCGAAAAATAGTGGGTCTATCGAAGTTGGCTGTGTGACAAGTGTCACTATTCTGTCGAAATCACATATCCTCCACTATCAAAGCCTCTAATTGTGAGCGAACAAAATCCGTTATAATGGTGCAAAAGTCTATGCCATTCACGGTAATAGCTTGACCGTCTTCAGAAGACCACTGACTCCGCCACTCCAAGAACTGCAATAATCAGTGACTATTCGTGGTTGAGTAGCCTTCTTTGCAATAAAGCTGGGCATCTACGATCACTAATGAATGTCACTCCCGGCCTGAGCGCACTTATGAATGCCGGTGGAATGGCAATGCGTGTCAGAGACTCACAGCGCACATTCATGCGCGATGGAATTCAACCATTTTTGAAATCCTCATTAATGATATGGTGGGTAGCGAATAGCGTGCTTTAAATTGTCAACCTGCTAACTCCACTGCTGAAGCAAAACAGAGGAATGACATTCATGAGTTATAGTGGATGGTGAACGAAAAAAAAAAAATTAAAAAAATCACATTCATGAGTGATCGTAGATGCCCAGCTTAACTCTTTGATTAAGATCAGCCCCAAAGCAACAATTCGGTTTTTCGATGCATCCATTCTTACTTCATCGCTAAAGTTTTTTGTATGATATTCACTCCCATTTGTTCTTCCATTTATTTTTGGCGGTTAAGAGGTTCAGTTCCTAGATCAATGGAGCCTTGTAAGCGTGCAAATGCAA
Organism: Rhingia campestris; assembly: GCA_932526625.1. Lineage (NCBI taxonomy): Eukaryota > Metazoa > Arthropoda > Insecta > Diptera > Syrphidae > Rhingia > Rhingia campestris. The sequence goes on along the minus strand of OW052184.1, from coordinate 104,642,949 downwards.
GTTCTTTGTTAAAACCCGCTGCAAAGGGGTGCATGTGGTGAGCAGTTCCTGACGGACTCACATCTGCCAAGATGTAAGCTCGATTAGAATACATATTTTTAGAATGCCAAATGTCTTCCATACAGGAAAAACTTATCACTGCAGAACCATCCGACAAAAAGTTCCAGTCGGAAATGTCAAAATCACTTTTAAGGGATTTATACCTCTTAACTAGGCCTAGCGATACATTCTGAATATATAAACAGTCCCGAAAGTGTTCATGCATCTGAGGATTGAGATTGCTAGGTATAATAAGAGTCGTAGAAAGGAATGCCATAAACTGTGACGATTTCTGGATTAGTTTGATTAGAGAGCAAGATTGTCTTAGCTAAGGAATCACAAGGATGACATTGAAACTCTCGTAATTACTCCTTCTAATTTTGTGCAGTTCCTACTATCAAGTGTTAGGATTTACTGATTCATTTAACAAATGGTTTCCTTCAAAAATTATAATACATCTTCAAACTTTAGTTTCTATAGTTAAAGTCTTCATTGTTTCCTTAAATCGCAAAATCACCTAATGCTATAAAGAGACTGTTAGTAGATATGCAAAGCAAAATCTTTAACATTGTCCGCTCCTCCATCAACTATTCCCACGTGACGTAACTCATTGAACGCTTTATGATAATGTAACTCGTCGTGAGAACCACAAATTCTCAGCACTGATAGCAAATGATCCACCAAACAAAATGATGCATTCTAATGCGTACAGATAACTCCACTCGATTACCATAACAAATCAGCTCAACGATGCCCACACGCAGATACTTGATCTCAATGACCTACGCAAATCAGATGCATGGGAAATGTCTTACTTCCATTATCATAGCCATTCATTCATCATTTGGTCACTGCAACTTGTGCAAAATTACCAACACAATTCAATTACCCAGCCCAAGTCACCCAAGCAGTCCTCACTCTCACCCCAAGACTCGGCGAACGTAATTAGTTCAAAGAAATTGATTCATCGCGATGCTGAAGTGTGAAGTAATCCTAGTAATCGGCTTTCAATAGACAGGCAAACCCAAACCATACATAAGCCCGTGCCCAACTTCATGGAATGAAAAGAAAACATAAATTTGTTACATGTCACGTGCTGGAAATACCGACAAACATTAATCCGCACCACTTCCAAATTCGATGTGCTCTGATTTTCAGAATGGGTACGCGCACAAGCGCCCAAAGTCATCGGGGTTAAAATAAATGAACTCATCCCTGGGCTGACATTTCACCCCGATGCACCCGGGTTTCTCGTATTCCTCTTCTTTTTTTTTCTGTGAAGTGCCCGCTGAGGCGGGTGCCATCGTTTGTCCGTAATTATTTCGAGCACACAGTTCCCCCGGCTTGACCCCTTTTATCGGGAGATAACTTTTTTTTGGCACAAAAGTCGGGAATATTTTTCATTTTTAATGTAGCAAAATGAGGACGGTGATAAACGTGTAAAATAATCTTGCAGCATCTCCGCAGGATATCCTTCCAAGCGGTGGTTGTATGAAAATGGGAAAAAAATCCAAGGAAGCCCTTTGTGCAGTGGCGCAAAAACAACAAACACACAGACAAAATAGACATCCTTCCCTAGAAGTTAAGCAGCTTTTGCTGCTGCTTCGTACATTCATCACCGAGCACGGCGATTAATTTTTGCCCGCTAGAAATAGAAGCAGCGAATCCAACAGATAAGCGCAAAAGAATGTTAACTCCTGTTCGCTATTCTATTAGGTTGAAAGAGAGTGTTGGCGGGATAAAAAAAATTCGGGCGGTAAATTCCTTTATATGAGTCTATATATGAATCGCCAGGTGTAGATATATTTTTCGTGTTTCATACGGTCTTTGATGTAATGCATGAGACGGCACAAAGCCATGCCCTGAAGGTATGCTCAAAAGTCTGTTTCACTTATTATTTTGAGGATAAGACTTTTATTTTTTTAGTGTTAATGATATATCCTTTGGAAAACAAGAAAATCCGTTTACCTAGACAGTGTCAAAATGAGGAGACAGAGAGTGTTCGTGATTTTTGTCATCTGCTTTGATATGCAGTCTACAGTCTAAATATATGTGGCAAATGGATTGTGTTGATATGGGAATAAGATGGTTTATAAAAATGAGATAGATACAAACAACAATTCTCGGAAACATTTAGTGAATAAGGCTTTTTCTTAAGCAGATAAACTGTCCAGATGTTGATATGACTAAGTGTTATAGTGAATGGATGTATACTGTATAGTTTCCGTACCTGCTTTCAATATGGAGTGACTAGTTTTATCAATAAGTAAAATGTCAAAAGCACAAATACAAGATCCGAACAGAATTCAGTTGAATTGAACATTGATGTAGGTAGGTAGGTAGGTAGAAATTTCGGTTCGGCATGAACCTAAAAAGCACTTATGTGCCTTGTTGTTACAACGACTCGTGTGACCTCTATTATAATTGTTGTTGTGGATTTGATACAGGCGGTCTCTAGATCCAGCCTGTGAGTTTTAGAAAACGGATAAGATCTTGTATCCTTTTACCCGAGATGTCGCTGAGGTTGTCGAAGAATTGTTGGTTAACGCTCGCAATCTGGCTCTTGCTATTGCCGGACATTTGTAGATGAAATGCGAGAGGGTTTTTTTTTTCATTTGTGTTCCCGCAACTGCTGCATTGAGGGTTGTATAGGATACCTAGTTTAGCCGCATGGTCTTCAATTGGCCAGTGCTCTATGACTATCGCCTTAATTCTTGCGGTATCTGGGCGGGTTCTATTTCATAGATCGTTTGTTCTGTTTTTGTCGTAGGAGGGCCATATCATCCTCGATATGACGCAATTTGTTAAGCATCTCCATTGGAATCGGCCTTTGCAGGAAGTATGAGTCTAATTGTCCCTTAACCGCACCTAGCGGGATACGACCCTTGCCGCAAGTGAGCCGTTAAGAGTTGGGCCTTGCATGGCCAGCTCGTCTGTACGCTCGTTTCCTTCAAAGTCACTGTGCCCTGGAACCCAGAGAAGTGTGACCCTGAAGCGTTCGACAAGGTGGGCAATTTCACTCCGGTATTCCTGTACCAGTTTGGAAGACATGGTAGCCGAGTTGATGGCCTTTATGGGCGCTTGGCTATCTATGAGAATAACAATATTTTGCTTTTCCGTAGTGTCACGCCCCAGTTCGTGCAACCCTCTCGGATAGCCAGTAGTTCCGCCTGGAATACACTGGCAAAGTCCGGTTGGCGGTATGATACTGATATTTACAGTGATTCAGTTCTTTCACTTAACTCTGGTAGGAAATCCTACGTGGAAGCCTTTCATGAAGCTTACTATAGGTGTTATGAAGTCTGTAGGAAATGTGACCACGCCGTTAAGTAATGAGTCCAGGATATTAAAGTGACCTTACGGCTGTACATTCCAGCATCCTGACTCCTTGAGTCTTACTGAGCTCCATAAAGCGGTATCTTTAATGAGTAGGTCGAGAGGAAAAAGATGCAAAAGCACAGTAAGGGCATCCGTTGGCGCCGACCTCAGTGCGCCCGTGGTGCCTATACTGGCTGTTCTTTGCAACCTTTTTAGTTTCGTTAGGTTGTGGCCTTTTCTCAATGCGAGCCACCATACTAGTGAGCCGTATATCAGAATCGGACCTACCACTGCTGTGTATATGTACCCCCACAAGATCATCTTTGGTTGAAATCTCCACTTCTTTCCAAAGCTTTTGCTGCAAGCATAGAAGGCAACACACGCCTTCCTTATTCTATGTTCGATGTTGTGTTTCCAGTTAAGTTGTGGGTCAAGCAAGATACCCTAATACCTAGCGTTGGAAGAAGTCGGGTATTTTGGTTTTGGTGGTGAATAGCACCAATTCCGTTTTGCATCCCAGGTGCTAACCTTGTCTAGAGCAGCCCCCATGATTTCACTTATCACGGAGGGGAATTTTCCTGACACTAGTATCACCACGTCACCCGCATACGCGACAACTCTGACCCGTTCCATCTAACTTACCTAGAATTTTGTTCATAATCATAAGCCAGAATATAGGATAGATGACGCCGCCCTGTGGCGTTCCTTTATCGGCAAATTTGGTTAAGCGGTTATTTCCCAGTGTTGCCTGGATAATTATTGTTGCGAGCATAGAGACTATCCATTGGCTAATAGATTCCTCTATACCTAGCTCGATCAGAGATTCAAGAATAGTTCCAATGAGGACGTTGTTGAAAGCTTCCTCTATATTTAAGAAGGATGCTATAGTGTATTCCTTTTTGTCTATAGATTTTTCGATTGTCCGCACTACCTCGGGGAGAGCTGTTTCCGTTGATCTGCCCATGAGGTGGTAGGCGTGCTGTGATTCGAATAGCGAAGATTTTGCTAGAAAACTAGAACGCGCTCCAGGGTTTTTAGTATAAAGGAGGTTAGACTGATTGGTCTGAAGTCCTTCGCGGTCTTATGGCCGCGTTTGCCTACCTTCGGTATAAATACCACTCGAATGCGTCTCCACGAGCAAGGTACGTGGTTTAGTATAAAGCACCTCCTAAAAATTGTCGACAGCCTTGGCACTGTTAGGTCTTGCGTTCTCTGTAGCATAACTGGCAGTACGCCGTCAGTTCCCGGGGACTTATACGGAGAGAAGCTGTTAATAGCCCAGAAAATCTTTTCCTCGGAAATTATTGTATTGATTGAACATTGAAAAATCATTTTTTTTTGGCTAAGAGCATCGATAGACCATTTTGCAAGCTGCTTCTAGAGAAGTTAATGCCGCCAAACTAATACCACCGGAATAAGAATTAATTCGTACTGCATCAAACATGACTAGGTAGTTAAAGTCATCCTGTCGATCTACATAGAGTCGCAGTTATGACTTTGTCAACATAATAACTAATAAAAAAACAACAGTTAACATGTTATGGCCTCTTAGTTTCTTTATTTCCAACGATAGTCAAAACGTCAGTTAAGACCTATATCTACTTTTATCATGGTGAGGTTTAAAAATTACTAAAAATGTCTAACAAAATATTAAATTTGATCGTACTGACCATCAATTCGTGCTGAATAAATTCGAGTCAAGATACCCACTTTTAAATTTTCTAGTTTAAAGTGAACCAAGTTATTCGATTCCATGCCCTGCCACGCACTCTTGGATGTTTGTCAGACCTTTGCATTAGGACTTCAAGAAAAAAAACTTTGATGTTGGCACCTTTGGGATTTGAACTTCACTTCTCAGCTTAGTTTGTCGTCGGTGCTGTATCTTTTATGTCTGTGGTAATAATGGAAAGGAAATTTAGAGTGGACGTGTGTAACATTCGTGGGTTAAGGTCTAATCTTTTTTCGGCTTACGTCCACATTTCCAAATATAAAGCAGCTGTTTTGGCACTAAGTGAAACACAGGTGGGGGTGAATTCTGACCTATCAGAATTAACCCTTCCTGGATATAATTTGGTGCCATTATTCTTTTTTCACCGCGGTCTCGCCATTTATATACGTAGTGACGTAGCCTACCAAATTCAAACTCAATACGGCCAATGTTCCACTCCGGAATTTAATTTTATATGGCTGAAATTCCATGTCCGTAGGCAATTAATCCACTACTGTTTCATTTATAGAAGCCCAAACCTTGACAGCCATTCAACTTTTAATGAATTTGATGCGCTGTCTGACTCCATCTCCAGAATTGTATCCCTGCATCCTCACACTGAAATCGTCATTGCGGGCGATTTCAATGTACACAAGTCTACGTGGCTTCAACATTCTGGACAGACAACACCCGAAGGAAGGTATGTTGAGATCTTTGCTGAGGTAAACAACCTAACCCAGCTTGTAAATGAGCCGACACGCATACCGGATATTAACAGTCAAGCCGCCAACACCCTGGACTTGTTTCTTACCTCTCACCCTGATAAATACACCATAAATGTATTATCGCCTCTAGGTTCGTCAGACCACTGTATCATATCAGCAAATTTCTCGTACTCCAACCACACAGTTAAAGAGCAAATTCCAAAAAAAACGCATTTTCATGGTCCATTTTCATAGCACATGATTCATAAAGTTGATGATCGAATTATGTTCGTCAGATCGAGGACTTTGAACTTAAAGCTCATTTTCCTTCGTCGAAATTGTAATATTATAGTTAAAAGTGTTTTAAAACATGTCAGTGTCAAGGTGCTTCCGTATGTCTTAAAATGCGACCGACTCGTATGTTTTGTGTTAAATTCTTATGGATTGGCTTGAATAAAGTGGTAGATTTCGTTTTTTTCTCTGTTTCAGCTTGAAAGAAAGTTGTCGGAATCCGACATTATACATATTTATACTAACATGTGTTATTTACGAATTTGGTTATCATATATCTCAAATTGCGCCAACCATTCAAACGAACTCCAGGACATCGTGACAACCTTAGGCACATGTCATTTCTGTTTGTTTCTCTTTTTACAATAACAATGTTGACTGTAAATATTTGTTTTTTTTTTTTACAAATTTTACATTTATTAAAATATTTATAATTTGTTTATTCCCTTTCATTGCAGAATTATTTTCATCATAAAGTTTTCTCGGGTGAGTGTATAATCTTTATACATACATACATATTTTTTTTTTTTAATAATAATATTAATATAATATATTAAGAATTATATAATATTAATTATTTAACTAAAAAAAATATTAGATCTGTTTTTATTCTCTTATTTGAATGGTTTTCGAATAATAGACCAACTGCACACATAATAAATACATAGGTATCTTCTGAGCTCTCTATTATAGAGAAGGGTTTGCAAGCCATGGATTAGGTCTATATTACTAGTCAGTTTATTAGGCATTTACTACCTCAAAGTTAGAGCTGTCAATTGTGATATTCTGCCCATTTCTTAGTTTTTGTATTACTTACTAACTTAAGTGGCGCTACAGTCCGGAATACACCTAGGCATCAACCAACATGCCTCTTCAATTATCCCGGTCATTAGCTAACTACCTCCAGTTGCGCACTCCAAGTTGGTTGATGTCGGTTTCTTCTTTGCGCGCCACTCAAGGCGAGGGCTTCCTCCACTAAATATTGGTGTCCATTCGTTCTACATGTCCTACCCATCTTAAACGTCCAATGCGGAGTTTTTTGACTAGGGGTATGATCTTCGTCTCCATTGCCCGTCAACGCAAACGGGACCGAAGATTTTTCGAAGAATTTTTCTCTCGAATCGACCAAGGATTTCTTCATTCGCTTTTGATACGATCCATGCTTCAACGCCATAGCGCAGGACTGGGATGATCAGGGTCTTATACAGGATCTTCTTAGTAGTTCAGGTGAGGGCTCTACTACTAAATTGCCTTTTTAGCACGAAGAAACAGCGGTTGGTAAGAGTAATTCTTCGTTTAATTTCTGACGAGATGTTGTCAGAGTTAATAGCAGAGCCGAGGTAGACAAAGTCCCGTACTACCTGTCAATGGTGACGTTCTGATAATGGTGACGTTCTGTCCAATTCATCGATGTTGTGTGTCCTTTCGTGTTGACAGCATATACTTAGTCTTACCCTCATTTACTGCTAAACCCATTTTTGCCACTTCCTTCTCTATAATAGCAAACGTGGTTATGACATCACGTTTAGTCCTACCAATGATGTCAATATCGTCGGCGTATGCTAGTAGTTGCACCGATTTTTTTTTGGAAAACTGTGTCTCTGGTGTTGGCTGGGGAGTGTTGCACAATCCTTTCAAGAATCAAATTAAAGAAATCACATGACAGTGCATCGCCTTGCCTAAATCGTTTTTTGGTATCGAATGTGTCGGCGAGGTCGTTTCCGACCCTGATGGAGCAGAGAGACTTGTCATCCTACACAAACGGACGAGTTTGGGCGGTATACCAAATCTAGACATGGCTCTGTATAGTTCGTATCTATAAATGCTGTCGTATGCGCCTTTGAAACCGATAAATAGGTGATAGGTATCGATTTGGACTTCTTGAGGTTTTTCCTGGATCTACCGAAGTGTTCAAATTTGATCGGTTGTAGACTTTCCTGGCCTAAAACCACACTGATAAGGGCCGATCAGGTTGTTGGTAAACGGTTTCAGGCGTTCACATATTACTGCAGATATTATCTTGTAGGTTGATGTTGTAGAACGAGGGTAGACACGCACACATGAATGGTTGAGGAAAAAAGGTAGACCATGATTACTAAAGTGCCTTTTGCTCCAAAAATTTGTATTATAGTAAGCGCGACGGTTAAATCGTGTTAAATCTCGTTGAACGACTTATTTCTATTGTTCACTGCTAAACACATTTTACTAAATTTCTTTCCTATAGTTACAAACGCAACCCTACGACTTCCCATTGAATCCGACAGATAATGTGGGTATCGTTTTGAATTGGATGAAAGACTATGACATTCCAGTTTCATTTTACTTTCATCCAACAACAGTTTGATTTTTAATCGCTGCTTGCTCTTTTGATTAAATCATCCCCTTTGGTAATAAAATTCAGTATATCCGACGGTTCAGTGGAATGACCCCAGCGGAATTAGCCCCAGCTTAATTCTCAAAAAATAAGAAATAAACCGCGGTGTTTAGTTCCTTTTAAAAATGAAAATAAGTCCTTCTGCTGTTAATGCCTTTTGCTTGTGGGGCTTATTTCCTCACTCACACGCAACCCAAATCCAACAGTGAGCCCAACCAGGGGGTTGCAGGGGGCAGCATATTCAAAGTTTAACGCTATATTTGCCTTATAGGGCATATTCTTCACTGGCATACAACTATTCAACTTGGGTCAACTATATACAGCGAATAGGTTTTTTTTTTTAAATATTGAGACATTATTATTGATTTGTTTTTGGAAATATTAAAAAAAATGCTGGCATTCTACTACCCGGAATATTCGACTTTATATTGTTCCTGAACACAGTCTACATGAGATTCAAAACTCAAAAAGAATGCGTCACTTTGACCAGCCCCCAATATACAACATTCATATCCCAATCTTAATACCTTCCAAAAACCATCACATATGACAACATGATATCTCCGTGTGATAACACTTCACCAAACATTTACTTTTTAACTTAACAGCGCTGACCTTTTCCTTGTTATTATCTGCAATTACCTACCAAGTGCGACATTCCCAAATTACCACAATTTGTCAATCATAAAATACGAGCATATTTCCAAAAACATATGTCCCACCGGTATATCTCATACCACCAACCGCATCCAAATTAAAAACCCATGGCCAAGCGCGCACCACCTACACACGCAACACACCGATTTTTGTCCTCGAACTGCTGTAATTGCATCGAGGCGACAAGAATTATTTTATCGCCTACAACCATCGAAAATTCCTAATTATTCCAAAAAGTCAACAGCCTGTGCGGAAAGTCAAGCCACTAAGCCCACCAAAGATGCCTTGTCACATGTAAATGGGATCACAAAAGGGTGCGTGCCTGCCACGTCGACCGAACAATTAAATTTAAAATTTGCGATTTTGAATTAAGATAGCGCTGCCTATCTTCGTCAAAAGATCAGTCACAGCAGATGTCCACCTTTTTGCATCGCGAAGGCACAAGGCTGTCGAAAAAAAACATATCGCGCATTGTAAAAAAAGAGCGTGAAATGCCCTTTAACGCTTCGCTCGTCAAGCATTGTTTAACCCTTTTTAGCTTCTGTTTTGTGCTCTTTTATGGCGTTACCACCATACCACATAGCACACAGTAGCTATGAAATTCAAATGCGCCTGTCGCATATCCTTTCGCCCTGGATGTCAAAAATCTTTTAGCAAAATTGTGAAAATTTTAAGGCAGTCTTCTCTTCTTTTAACAAAAACCATTTAATTTAGACGTAATTACATTATGTTGACAGGACTCTTGAAGTTGAATACCTTGAAGGATATTTTTGTAATCAATGCATCGCACGTGCACTTGAAATGGGTAGCACGTGTGAATACAAATGCATTCGGGTTCCGCCTTTGTACATCCTTGCAAATATTTTTGCGAAAAGTGATTCTTTTAGATTTGCCTTTGATGTCTGCCGCAGCGCCGTACTCTTCTTGCAAGGATAGGGGTTGCATACTTACCCCTTTTTGTTGTAGAAAAATGCACTTTTCGTATATGCGCCTTTGTGTTGGTTGGTTGGTCTGCTGTTTAGTAGGAACCTTCAATCGATCAACCATTAAATTATGATTGAGGTTTGGGGTTGTGCTTTCTCAGACGCACTCTAGTCACTTGGAACCAGTAATTTGGCAAATTGACGGGTTAACATACTTGCAATGAGCTGTGTGAACGAGGGATACACCCAAATATCCTCGTTTATGAGGGCATTTAGCTGATGGCAAAATATTATTGTGAAGGGCAACTTGATGTCAAAAATTATTTGCAAAATTGCAATTAGCATGGTCATTGGAGTTGTTGAATTGGTTGCATTGCTAAGTAGGTTGTGGGAATTGTAAACAGTTGCTGGGCGAGTTTGTGAATTAATTTTGTCGGTCTTGTTATGTAAGTTCTGAGGGTAGAAAAAAATCTGTGGTGGGGTAGAAAGCAGACATTTTATTTTGCGGAATAATCATGGTTTTGTCATCCTGAAAGTAGATGTTTGGGTCAAATTTGTGTCCCATGTTGTACATTAATTGATTTCTAGAAAACGTTAATTGCATCCTGATAAGCCATCACTGCGTGTGAATTGTTCATGTCCAAAAAAGGTTAAATTGCATAAAGGGCCATAAAAAAAAAACACATGTGAGGACCACACACGAAAAGAGTTTTGTAAGGAGAAGAGTCGGTGATGGCAGACGGGTGAGGTAGAATAATATTCACGAGTAGTGGATATCTATGTAGCTCTGCTTAATAGTGGGAAATATACTTCGATCCTCGTGGACGGTCTGTTTAGTGAGAGCAGTTTGAAGAGACCGGTATAATATTGGAAATCTAAAATCCAGGCTTAGGAAGCTTGATTCCATGCAATTGAGCGGCTTTCTTCATGGGATTTCACTTACTGGAAGATATAGCTGTTCGTTTTGCCGATCTTGTTGAGAAAGACGTTGAAATAGCCGTGTCCGGTGAGAGCAGCCTAGCTCTATGAAATCCCGTCGCTATTGAATGTTTTCGGTTTCACACAAACTGTTTAAAAGATTGTGCAATATTCGAGGTTTTTGTTACAAAATTATGCCTCCACTCTCAAGCATGTCTTTCATTGAAAATTCATCAAAAAGTTTGAAGAGACCGATATAACATTGGAAACTGAGCGGCAGGCCGCTGTGTCGCGTCGTCTTGAGAGTCCCCGTAGTCCCGATCTTATTGAGAATGGCGTTGAAGTATTCGTGTCCCGCGAGTAACTGAGTGATGTAGTTAACCTCACCGTGTTTCTGGTCATTCCATACAGCCATGTTCCTAATCAGCCTCGCTGTCTATCGCGTCTTCTGCTTACTGAGTTCCAGCCATTTCCGTTTTGTCTTTTTGTCGTTGACGTACTTCCTTTCTGGGGGTCACTCCAGCGACAACACTAGACGTTGTGTCTTTCAGTTCTAGACGTAGTGTCTTTCAGTTCTGAGCGACAACACTAGACGTTGTGTCTTTCAGTTCTGAGAAAGACTTCTAGGCAGCTGTTGTACATGTTCGGCGGTATTTCGGTGATATTTTCTTTTGTTGGACCAAAGTGGTTTCTGGGGACTTGATGGAGTTGTTAAGAAAAGCTTGTCCACAATGCCCTTCATCCTTTCGTCTATTACGGCAGGATTGGGCTTCTGAGTGCTAAGCTTATCCATAATAATCCTGTAACCTAATCCCCAAGGGACGCTATCTATGTCTCGATGATGATTTTCCCACTTCTGTTTTTTGCCCGCTACGGCTTCCTCCATAGACTATGTGTGTCTTCTCCTTCCCCTGGTGACTTTGCGTCTAAGATGTAAGCATCTCCTGACCAGCGCCGCTATATCCTACTTCCACAAATACACTGACTCCTTGTTTCGATTTGAACCGTTCTTTCGTTGAATTGAGGCCTCACATGCGAGCCGTATAAGTTACATCGTGGCTTCAGCTTTTGTTTCCGCTGATCCCTCCACTTGCAGTATTGTCGATGTTCCATTTTCAATAACATAAGTGAGAAGCTCTTCGTTGAGCCTATTCTCGTTCCACGTTGGGTTCAGTGTTTGTTCCGATTAAGGGATCGTTGGTTTCCTTCTAGATCTTAGTCACCACGAAATCCATATCCACAGGACCTCAAAACTAGAGATTCATGCTATTGAAAATGGTTGGTTTAACCATTACGGTCGCTTCCCGTATAGATGACTCTCTAGTGTGACTCTCCGTGTTGACTTCAATGTTTACCAAAATCTTATTTTCGGTGAAGCTCATTTTCATCATATTTTAATGCCAAGGCAGAACAGCCGATACTGCTGTGCAACGAATCCGAGCCACAAACATCAAAAAACCCCTTTCTTAGCCAGTTCTACATTGCCTGATTGTGCCCAATCTCATCCTATACTTGAGAACGCAGATCATTCTATGGGACAAATTCACTTTCGTACTCGTACAGTTGCAAGAGTGTTATTTGATCTTGACATTCACAAATCCGCTGGTCCAGATGGTATTTCCATCATTATTCTGAAGAAGAGTTCTTTTACGCTAGCAAAACCACTGCGTTAGCTTTTCTATCTATCCTACTCATCAGAAGTAGATGGAAAACTGCATTTGTCAATCCTGTACCAAAAAATGTATGGTTTTCGCAGCAACAGGTCTACTGGTGATTTGATGACATCTCACCGAAAAGAGGAATCAATCCATCCACCATTGTGGAGAAATCAAGATTGTTGTGCTTGATATTTCATAGGCATTTGACATTAATACCTCTCATCTTCAACGGTGGACTACAAACGAAAAAATATGTTTATTCCGACCTCGACAGCATCATCAAATGGGGAAAATCCAACAGAGTTGAATTCAATGCTTCCAAAACACAATGCTGTGTTCTGTCGTTAAAGCGAAACCAAAATCTAGAGCCATTATCCATGAATGGCACTTACGTCGAAGAAACCGAAAAACTTTCCATGCTAGGCATGTGTGTTAGTAACGACTTACGTTAGAACGACCACATATTTCAAATCGCTAAAAACGCAGCGAAATGTCTAGGTTTTTTTAATCGATGTAAGAAATAATTCACCCCTTCTGATCTGGCCACAATATGTAAAGCGTTTATACGCCCTTTACTGCATAAAACTGCACCAAAACCAACATTGCACATTCTAGATAAGATGCAAACGCGTGCGAAAAAAAACTTCTAGTAGACATAAGAATAGCGAACTCTTTAGTTTCAATTCTCATTACGCTTTGAATGCAGTTTATCCTCAAATAATAGAGATACAGATTATAGCTGAAATATAGAGATTCGTAAATAAAATTGAGGTTCTATGCCGGATTATCTTATCCTTTAGCACTTGAATTATCGGTGGCTTTTTGACGTACACCTTTTCTTTCAAATCACCTGAAAGAAAGAAGTCCAACGGTGTCAAATCACATGATCTTGGCAGCCAATTAACATCGCCACAACGTGAGATAACACGGCCATTGAATTTGTCGCGTAAAAGAGCCATTGTTTCGTGCTCTGTGTTGCAAGTGGCACCGTCCTGTAGAAAACAACCTATCGTCCTCATCCATATCTTCCGATTCGGGCCATAAAAAGTTCGTTATCATCTCACTATAGCGAACACCATTCACAGTAACTGCCTGACCGGCCTCATTTTAGAAAAAATACGGCCCAATGATGCCGTCAACCCATAAACCGCACAAAACAGTCACTCTTTGTGGTTGCATTGGTTTTTCGACAATCACTCTTGGTTAATCATTCCCCCAAATGCGGCAATTCTGCTTATTGACGAATCCACTGAGGAGAAAATGTGCCACATCACTGAAGATGATTTTCTTCGAAAACTGATGATCCACTGTTGCCATTTCTTGCAACCATTCTGACCATTGACGACGCTTGAAATGGTCAAGAGGCTTTAGTTCTTGAGTCAATTGCACCTTGTAAGCGTGTAAATGCAAGTCTTTATGCATTATATTCATCAACGACGAGCGTGAGAGGTGCAATTGTTGGGCACGACGTCGAGTTTAGGTGGACGGCTCGTCAGCCACACTATCGCGAACAGCAGCAATATTTTCTGCAGTACGAGCTGTACCAGCATGCCTGGGTTTTCACATCTCCTACAGACCCGGTTTGCTCAAATTTGTGCACGATTTTTCCGATTGTACGCACATTTGGACCATTAAATTGACCGAAAAAATCACGAAGTGCACGATATGGATTTTGATTTGAACGCCCATTTCCATAATAAGCCAGAATAACTTTAACGCGTTGCTCGATTGTGTATCTTTCCATGATTCAAATTGAGTTAGTCTGAAATGGAGTAATGTCAAATGAAATGCAGAAAAAACTTGACGTTTAGGTTTGGTTCGCATTCAACATCGGCCCTTAAAATTTAACCACCCGTTAGTTTGCTCTACCAACCACTGTTTGGTTCCTTTCCATTATAACATACAGGCATTTAAAACCAATGTGCATCGGTATCTCCTTTCTTTTTATCCCGAATTTTCTTAATTCCCGCACTATGCTAAAACATATAAAGCGTACTCATAACCCCTTGAGTGCGCGCAAATTATAAAAAAAAAACGTCCAATACGTCTCTAACACTATTTTGCAAATTTTCGCTGACAAATTGATCTCCAGGAGAGGTGACATAACTCCACGCTGTCCTAAATTTTTTGAGAAACGTTGAAAGTGAGGCGAACCTGAAAATGCTCCAGGAGCTCCCTGATTGGTCTTGAATTTTTGCAGATTGTATTTTTAATGGGAGAAATACGTCTTCTGAAAGTTGCTTCGATTGGTTGTTTATTTAACCCTTATTGACTTTTTCCTGTAGGGTTATCATAAATCTAAAGTTTACTAGAAATTCACCGAAATCACGAAATGACCATCACGGAATACTGCCTTCTTAGGAAATTGTACTGTTCGACTAAACGAGTCCCACGAACGCGATGGTTCGATAATATTTTTAAGAAATAAATTCCCAAATGGTGGTATATATTTATTTTAATCGATCCAGTAAATGTAAATTTTCTTTAGAAACACTGTGCAATCAAAAAATATGATCAGTTAATGAGATCGTATTTTCTCTAACGAAGATCTACATTCTCGATTATTGGAAGCTGCGGAAATTATCATGACAAGATAAAATTCGTCTGAGCTTTACACCACTCTATCATACCTACCGACTTTGTTTCAAAGTGATAAAATACACAGAAGGTGTGCATTTTTTTTTATTTTCGATTAGCGATATAAACAAATATTGTGTTTCAAAATTCATAACGTCACTGGTTATATTTTTTTTAAAGAACCCTCTTTGTTGAATTTAATCACCTAAACAAAACACTCTCTGTCTCATTAAAATATTACGTCAAACTAGATAAAAAACTTGCAAAAAAAATCCCTACAATCGCTCTGAGTATGTCACCCTTCAAAAATAAGCGTGCTACGCATAAGAGAATAAGAGATCATTGATGTGACATCTTCCCGTTGACTTGCCCTCAGCCGAGAGCAAAAAGTTAAAATTTCTTAATCTCACTCTCACAGTTACTACGCCAATAAACTACCCACACCACCCACTGACCCACACAGTCCACACCACGCAAAACTTTCTCGCTTAAGCGCGTAATCTCACGCTCTCATCAGCAAATCATTGAACTACCCACACCACCCACTGACCCACACAGTCCACACCACTCAAAACTTTCTCGCTTAAGCGCGTAATCTCATGCTCTCATCAGCAAAGCATTGAGAAGAGATTGCTCAATTGCAGCTTTTTGCAAGCTTGCAGATTCTTGTTGTAGCAATGTAGGTCATGGCCACGGCCTTGGTTCAGTAGTAGGTGAAGCTCTTGGAAGTGCGTGTCGTGGCTCGAGATCGGTAATGTTTTCCCCCAAACCGCTTTTCTGTTTGTTGTTGTCGGTTCTATTGTTCTGCTTTGTTGTTGTTTTCGGCTCTATTGCTTTGTTTAAGCGAAGTGCGTTAACGGATTTTTACATGTAAATTTGTGATATCCCTATTTTGTTCAAGATCAAGGAAATTCATTCCTTCAGAATGTGTTGTTTATAATGCACTATCAAGTGAAAAACATGTGATCTGGTTAATAACAGTGATAAGCTACATTGGCTTCATTTGTATTAAGGCAATTTTTTCCTTTTAATGTTTTTCGTCGCGTGTGTTGAATGAGAGTAAATCGGTTAATTGGGGAGCGCGATCGCGATCGCAGTTTCGATATTTGTGCAATCACACATATGCTAAATGGGATTTAATATTTCAGTAATCGGTAAGTCAATTTTTATATTATAATATGGAATGCATATTAGAAATTAGGTCTCAGGTTGCCCTTTTTTCTGGAGCTGGCACCTGTAAATTAACTAAATGCCTCTCTTTGCAACATTGTTGCTATGACTTTTTTTTTTTGGAAAATTAATGCACCAATACTGCCTTAGTTAGTTTAAGTGTATTCCTTTCAGTTGTTTCTGTTATATATTTTTCGTATGCTCTTTGCTTTGACAAACAGTAAATATTTGTTGGTAACCACCTAGAAACAATTGATGACATATTTAATCATTTGATTTTGAAAATGAAAATGCTATTGATTATGATTTTGGTTCGAGGATTGATGAACCGAAACCGATTTCACGCAATCATTCAATGTGTTGGCACAAGATTGATTGAACCGCGATAAATGTAGGTCATAATAGTTATTAAGTCCCATTTACAGATTTTCTAACTGCGACCCCAAATGTTGCATATACACCATTTCACTGTAGCTGTTTTCATTTGTTTTTGTTTCATACAAATTTTACTCAGAAAAATACATAAACGGCTATCTTATACCTGCATGATCTTTGCAAGCAGAAAGTCTCTTAAGAAGAAAAAAAGCCTTCGATGTTAATACGATGCTATGGAAACATACCTAATGATGCTAACATTTTTTGTCATGAAGTTTTGTTTGAAGTACGAAATACCTAGAAGAATATGATGGCCATTCATATTAACAAAGCCTCCAGGTTACATTTGTGTACTCCTTTCTTGTATACCGTCTTATAAAAAAATAGAGCGTCATGACCATGAGTCTAGACTAGGCTTTCTCTATTTTATGGAGAACTCCCGGGTAGATTTAGGTGGGAGGTGCTTTTTTAAAAATAATCAAGCACTGATGTCGCACAATCCTTCGTGCACTGAACTGCTGCGTGAGAGGTTCACGGTTCTACCCCGATCAATCAAACAGTTTTTGTGGGCCCCATGTCTCATAAACGTTTGTCAAATATATAATCGGCCATATCATGGTATACGTTGGGAGAGTAATTTTCTACTCAACGCAAATCCAGTCGGAGACTGAGACTGAATTAACGTTCATAGTGTCCGTGTTCAGAATGAACATCGACGCATTCATTTGACATCAGCAAAAATCAGCAACCTCTTCTGGTGTCCCCTTGGTGAAATTTCGAGCTGCGCCTACGTACTTTTGGGCTTCTCATGCATCAACTTAACCAAGCGCTCATATATTGTTTGGTGCTTGTTATTTTCATTTGAACTTTTCCCACCAAAAAAAACAACAAAAACTTAAATAAAATTACATGTTGCAACGAACAGATGTTGTATCTCAGAGACCATCGGAGAGAAATTGACTTATAGCTGTCAAAAAAAGATGCAAAAAATGCAACCCATCGCAATGAAACGTAGATTGCCGATGTGCGTTACGCTTTGTCGGAGAAATGTTCCGAACAACTGATCGCAACGATTACCATGAAGCAAAATTCTCTGATTTATAAAAAATCGATAATTTTTCTTTCAGAACGGATACTATGATAGGGCCTTACCATTTGTGTAAAAATAAATTTAACAATAATAACGTGAGTGGCTGGGAGAATCTAGGAGGTGGACACTTGGGTTCTAATTGGGGTTACTGAAAGCAGATTTAAAAATTTTCTTGAAATGAATAAGCCCGTTTGACGTTTTAGTCTCAAAACACTTCACATACTGATACTTTTTTTCCATTCTTCGCCTTCTACGTTTCTTTCAACAATGTCCTTCAAGTGAATAAATTCAAGAAAACAATCAACAAGCCGTTGATAGATCCCCAATTTCTTTGAAATGCAAAATTCTGTCCTCTTTATTAATCCACTCCCAGAGCCTTGACTAAAGTAATCCAGTCGATTGATTTAAAATTATTGTGACAATTGTGACGTCCATTTGCCAATATAATTGGTAGCAATGATGTAAATCTTGACAACATCCGCTTCATTTCTAGTTCGGGACTTATTCTTTTTATACCATAAGCTAATAGTTTACTCATCATCCCAATAGACTTTAAGGCTTTACTTTCTTGGAGCATTGTTTCTATATTTTTCTATGACCTCCTGACCGCAATGATAGCAATGTCATATTTTTTTTTATTTTTGTGTCTACTTACTAAAGTGACGATACAGTCCTGAATGCCTCTCCAATAGCCCGGTCGTTGCCTAACTGCCTCCAGTTGCAGACTTCCAATTTTTTTTACATGTTCGCCCCACTTAACACGAGGTTTTCTTTTCCTGCGTCCAACGTCTGGATTGGAATCGAACTCGACTCTGCGAGCCGGAGTATTGGTTTCCATTCGCCATTAGCTCTACATGTCCTAGCCAATGTAGAGTTTTTTTTTGACAAGGGGTAGTAAAAGAAACGGTACCGAATATTTTCGAAGTTATCAAGGATTTCTTCATCCGCTTTTGATGCGGTCAATGCATCAGCGCAGTAATGCACGTCTGAGATGACCCCTAATAATTCGAGTATGGGGCTAACTACTAAATTGCCTTCTTAGCCTTCATTCTTCGTTTAATTTCTGACGTGATATTGTAAGAATGAATAGCGGAGCCGAGGTAGGTAAAGTTCCGTATAATATCTGTCAAAAGTGACGTTCTGTTCAATACGTCGATGTGGTTTTTCCTTTCGTGTTGACACCATATACTTACTTCTCACTTATTGGGCTGCCGACCCGTGAAGAGTCTCTGCCTGAGAGCAGCCTTCCATCTAGACCATGCGCTTTGTCACCCGCGATGGCTTGGTCTTTAAAACGAAGGTTCGGTCTTCCTTGCTCGAAGTTGTTGCTATCAATAGTGAGATTTGCCCTAGGCGCTGGACAGATGCTTGTTTGTTTGTTGATAGCATGTACTTAGTCTTGCTCAACGGCTTCCGCCTGTTCTTCAATCGCCGTGAACGCTTTTATCACGGCATGTTGGGACTGACCGATGATGTCATTATCGTCCG
The DNA here is from genome assembly GCA_932526625.1 of Rhingia campestris. Lineage (NCBI taxonomy): Eukaryota > Metazoa > Arthropoda > Insecta > Diptera > Syrphidae > Rhingia > Rhingia campestris. The sequence goes on along the minus strand of OW052184.1, from coordinate 104,623,659 downwards.
CATAGCCCAGCAGCTGGACGGACCTGTTGAAAATAGTGCTTTCCGCGTTGACACCTGCCCTGTACTTAGAGTGCGCATCTCATACAACGAAAATTTAATAAATCACGGGTACTGATGTTGATACCCCAGTCTTCAAATTGCCATGCCAGCATCAGGCAACAGCATAGCATATGCATACGAGCGACGGAAATTCCCCCTCGCACTTACCGCCAGCGTCTGAAACGGCTACAACATTTTTAGCTGTGATGCGTACTCTTGTAGTTCTATACCCCTTAGCCTGCACACTATCTGCTCCAGTACGAGATTGAAGAAGTCACATGATAGCGCGTCTCCTTGCTGAAATCCGGTGTAAGTTTGAAATAGTTCGAATGAGCTACTTCCAAAATGCAGCGTGTGTTTTCCAGTGTTGTCACGCGGCACAGCTGAATCAGTTTTGTCGGGGTTCCGAATTCGTCCATCGCCAAATAGAGCTCCTGAGGATATATGCTCTCAAACGCGGCTTTGAAGTCGATGAATAGGTGGTGAGTTTCGACTGGAAATTCGTTGGTCTTTTTTATGATTTGCCTCAGTATGAAAATTTGGTCTATAGTCGATCTGCCGGGCTGGAAGTCACACTGGTACGTGCCGTGTTGCAGAACGGTTTTAGACGTGCACACAGTACGTTGTATGTGACATTTGGGGATATGCCTCGATGGTTCTTGCAAGACATAGAATCGCCTTTCTTGTAGATGGGGCAAATGGAGCTGATAGTCCAGTCATCGGGCATGTTTTCTTCCACCCATACTTGGTTGATGATTCGGTGCATGCCTCCAAAACATTTTACAAATTTAAAAGGCTCCGCTGGTAAGCCATTCGAGCCTGTGGGCTTGTTGTTCTTTAGCTTTTTTATAACTAGGCCAACTTCTTCTATACTAGGTGGTGGAACTAGTTCTTCATTGAATGGACGTATGGGTTCTCTTCTTGCCCTATCGCTCTCTCTACATGATGCCATTAAGCTGCCAAAACAACTATTCCCTGCGCTTCGGTGAATAGGTTTCCTTCGATGTCTCGAAGAGCCTGCCTTCCGGTTTTGTGGCCAGCAGCCTTTGGCTTGGCCTTTTTTTTTTTATTAAACCTCCGGATGTTGTTACGATCGCGCTTTGGTGACTAAGTTCGCTATCTCGAAGAGCCTGCCTTCCGGTTTTGTGGCCAGCAGCCTTTGGCTTGGCCTTTTTATAAAACCTCCGGATGTGTTGCTGCGTAAGCCCTCTTCTTTCTACACAGGGTCTTCTTTTCCTCCCTTCTCCTGGCTCGATACTCTTCTCTCGCTGCCCTTGTTTTGCGCTGCATCGCTTTCTTGTGTACATCTTCTGTCACATTTTTCCTGTAGATGCATTCATCATCATATCACGGGCTCTTTCTCGGGGGTGGCTGGAACCCTACAGTGCTTTCGGCTACTTTCATGATGATGTCGCGGTACTGGCACCACTGATTGTTGGCGTCTGTGGTAGGGGAGTGCACAGAGGAGAGCTTCTTACTCACGCTCTCGGTGTAGGCTCTGCTATTCCATGTGTGCTAAGAGGTCCAACGCCGAATTTCATCTTCTAGCTTCTTCTCGTTGGACAAAGGAGCTCTGACAGCATATACTAAGCCTCATTTACTTACAAATTCTCGCTTCTAAATGAAAGTTGCTTGCCTCTTGTCTGTCGCGATGTGATGAAGTTGATTGACCATTCGTTGATCTAGAGACATACAAATCGCTTTATTAATATCGTGGTGAGTAAACCGGAAGCCTAAGTCCGTTGTAAGACGTGATGTCATGTAGGCTATGTCTTTCGGCAATACTGCTAATGATGTCTTCTCTTCCTTTTATTGCTTTAAAATCTCCCCCAGTACGATTTTAACATCGTACTTTGGTGTTAGCTCATAAGTTTTGTCCAGAAGCTCGAAGAAAGAGTCTCTTGCAATGTCATCATTCTTTCGTCGCAGAGTGAAAGCATATAAGGCTAATGTTGGCGTATTTGGCCTTGATGCGGATTGTTACAATACGTACGCTATAAAGTCTTGAAAGCATAAGACTTCATGCCTTAGTCTGGCACTTATTATAAATCTTCATTCGAATAGTCACATTTGTTTATCCTCATTCTGCCCGCCCCATCTAATCGTATCTCCTGGATGGCAGTAATGTCTGCTTTGCAACATCAGGGCTTCCACTAAAAGAGCTGCTGTATCTCTTCTGATTAATATTCTTACTTTGCAGGTACAGGTACGAACGTCCTAGCCTTTCTTTACTGCATGGTTGGCAAGGTTTTTGATTGCTTCTGACCATTTTTCCATGATTGAGTAGTTAACCCAAAGCACAACATCCAACATGAAGGTACAGTTGGCCTTTCAGCTCTATTCAGAGGGGATTGATACTTGAAATTCCTATATGTTTTGTTCTGCGAATATGTCAGACCACTTCATGTAGGTTTTTTACTTCGTAGACCCCACTGTTCATTCAATCATAAAACTCTAAAATTTACCATTAGTGTATGAAATTATAAAAGGATTAGCAATGTACATCAAGAAATCCAAAACCATTTTAAATCTCAATGGCACCTTCTTCCACATTTTGTTTTTTTTTTTAAAGCGATTTGAATAGTCTTTAGGCGGCGATTAGTTTTCTGTTCTAATGTTCTAAACCAAAATGTTTCCATAAAATTATTGTTAACATACACTACAGCCCCACTTGAGTTTCTTCGTTATGTAGTCGAATCACCCCTATGCAGGTTCAATCAATGTTTGACCCAAATTCATCAAAGAGTCCACTTGACACCAGTTGGAGTTACTTTACGGAAATCCACTATTCAAATAGAAAACCCAACAATGAACATTTATTTCCTTTGTCAGGGAAACCCCGACCTCGGATTATGTAGTTTCCTAAACGGCTTTTCTTTGATCATCATGACAATTACACATTCTTAGGGGTTGGGTGATAGGCCAGCTCATACCTAGTACCCATACTCCATATTGTTTGTGGAATTTTCTTAAATTGCAATTTTTCATCTTGAAATAAAAAATAAAATTAATATCAGAACGTCAATTGTGACCAAGAATCAATTGGGCGTAAGAAAACGGTCCCCGTCAAGACCATTAATGTTCATCCGATTAAATTTACAACGTTTACTTAGCGCCCTGTAATACTTTCGAATGTTTTGTTGCGTTTCCAAAGGGTTGCACAATTGCAACAAATGAAAGGCAATTTTAAACGCCACTACAAAAGAGAGCAGGGCTGTTTGTTCTTCGCTTCGTTTTTTTTTTTTTTTTTTGTAAGTTGGGTTATTTAGAGGTTTTTTGGTAGGGGTACCAAATGTCATCAAGGGAATTAATCGAAGAGAAATGATTTATTCACTTTGCACAGCGAGAAAAGGGTTGAAAAATGGTGATACTGTTGGTTCTTCCACTGGGTTCAGGGATATCCTTTAAAAGAGTGTTGATGTGTGTTTTCTGTTGAGTTAAACAAAATATATAAATTGGTTTTAACCCTGGAGAGTTGATTCCATGATAAAGGGTTGTTGTGAAGGGTATAACTAATAGGAATGAATGAATGAAAAATAAAATTGAAAAAATGGAAACAATGAAGTAATCGATTATGTTATGATGTTGTATATTGTTGAACTTCGTTTTTTAAGATTTGAGTTATACGCCGTGGAATTGAATTTATTGAATGAAAATGAAATCCAATTCAGTGATTTTTAAGTGTACTATGACAAATTGTGGATATTGATAGGTCTTATTGATGGGATTTTTATTTTTTCTCTTTCTTTATTAAGCATTAGCTATTTGTTACAAACGAAAACTTCAAAACGAATTAATATATATCTTCGATATCAGTAATAAGATTCCTTTACATGCAATATTAAAATTTTTTTTTTATTTTTTGTGCCTTTAAGGTAAAATGTGTTTTTTTATTGGCAACACTATTTTAACTGGCGGCCATTTGTCAGCTGTCAAGTGAATTATTTTTAGTTAAGTTTGGCATTTCAACATAAATAGACTAACGTCTGAACAACGCTTCCAAATTGTGCAAATTTATTTTGAAAATCGTGGTTCTTTTCAAGATATGTATAGCGCACTACGTCCATTTTACGGTCAGCATAATCGTCCATCAGAGCAATTAATTCGATTAAGTATGGAACGTTTTCGCACCACGTTTATTTTAAATGATTATAGTCATTGCTGCTGTAGAGCGTAGTGTATAGGAAGACAAGAATCAGTCTATCCGCCATCGTGCACAGGAATTGGATAAGTGTCCATCCACCTTATGGAAGATTTTGCGGAAAGATCTTGGTTTGCGTGCTTACAAAATCCAACTCGTGCAAGAATTGAAGCCACAGGATGACCTAGCAAGGCGTAGATTCGGTAAATGGGCCCAAACCAAGATTGCCGTTGATCCCAATTTTCAAAAGCGAATTTTGTTTAGCGTTGAAACTGACTTTTGGTTGAATAGATACATCAATAAACAAATCTGTGATGTTAATTCTCCATTCACAAAAACTGACTGTTTGTTGTGCTTTATGGGTTGGTGGAATAATTGGTCGGTACTTCTTCTTTAAAACGGAGGTGACCAGAACGTTACAGTCAATGGTGACCGCTATAGAGCCATGATTTCTGGCTTTTTCGTTCATCAATTGAACAACCATGATGTGCAGGAGCTGTAGTTTCAACAAGATTGCCCAACATGTCACACAGCTCGTGCCACAATTGATTTGTTGAAGGAAACGTTCGGTGAGCGCATAATTTCGCGTTTTGGTCCTGTGAATTGGTCTCCAAGATCGTGCGATTAAAAGCCTTTTGACTATTTTCTGTGGGGATATGTGAAGTCGGTAGTCTACGCCGATAAGCAGAACCAGAGACAAATGTAAGTGCATGCTGCATACGATACACCTCCAAATCCAAGATTTGTACAATGAATCACCTAGTTTGTATAACATTTAACTAAAATTTGTGATGATCAGCAATGATTTTCGGGATCAATACGAAATACCCCGTTCTATAATCCCCCGAGACCCAAAATTCCCTGTTTCTAATTCAGACATTTGTTTAAAATCCCCTGCAAAAAAATCCTCGTTCCAAAATTCCCTGAAAAAGACCCTGCTTTCAAAATTGAAAATCTGCCCTTTTTTATTTTCTACCCCATAGGGGCATATTATTTTTGATACATTTTTTTGAGAAATAATTTAGCTAGTCCTGAGTCGATTAGGTCGTGTCTGTCTCTCCCGTCCGTCTGTCTGTTCATCACCGATTTTTAGGCCTTAAAATTTGAGCTAGGATAATGCCCGTGGATCCTTGTCCGTGCCTACAGAACGGGTTTAAAATATTCAAAATCCGCTCAGCCACGCCCATTTTAAAAAAAAAAAATAACCTTGTATTTGGTCAAGAGGTAATGAATTTTGGTAAAGTGTCTGAACATGATTTTGAGACAATCTCAATATCTGTATATCGTATATAAAAGTTTTGTCACTCCCACTTTTCGGCGGCATATTTAGTGAAAAACTGTCTTTGCTCAATTTTTTAAGAAATTTGAAAAAAATTTTGATCCAAATACTTGTTTCATATTAATATAAACATTTCGTCTGTAGATCATTTTAACCACTTTTTGGGAGCGTTTCTTATAAAACCCATTTGTATACCATACCCTATAGCATATGCCACAAGAAAGGCATTCACATATGTACTTTCGATAGTGTTAGCTGAGTTAACAATCGTCTGAAAACATCTCATGGCGCTACTTTGGTTGTAAATGTTTACCTAATTTATTAGATGGCTTTATTCTAAAGATAACTTCATGATGTTTAGCCCTATCGAGGTTTCCCTCGTAGCGGACAATTTTCCGCAACGCATACGTCGTCCGTCGGATGTTCAAATTCCATTCGATATATGTGTCATAGAAAAAAAATACTACAAATACCCGACGGCTTTACTTCAGTACAATTCATAAATAAATTCCGCGAAGAATTTGTGTCGGAAGAAATCGGAAAAAGAATGGCACTTAGCTGTCAAAAACTGCATGAAAAATGCACCTGAACGCACTTCAACACAATTCGCCGCGATGAGTTACAAAATGTCGGAGAAATATTCCGAACAGCTTTTCGAAAAAAATACCTCGAAGCAAAAATCCTTAGAATCGTACAAAATCGGATTTTTTTCCGCTCCGACGGATACCTCTATAATCTGTATATAACTTGTGGCGAAAAGCCACATCAATTTCGCTGGACAAACTCATTATAGTCGGTCGGTTTAAACCTCTTTTTCGCACAATTTTAATTATTTTCGCCGATGACAATGTTGTCTTTCAAAATCTCTCATTTGACCATTTTTCCCATGTCTTTTGAAAAACCTCGTTCTGGAGGAATTTCGCAGTAAATTATTGGCTGATTCTCGTTGAATAAATGTTGGGCTGTGGACCAAAACCAATGACTATCCATTTATAGCCCGGGCGCGCACATTTTAGCAAAGCCGAAATTTGTAACTCTTATTCCTTCAACCGCCTCTAAAAATATCTATCTATTACTATCGCAATTTGAAGTAATGACGCATCTACCTATACATGAAGGCAATTCATATACATCCAAAGAATACTTTTAATTTTATTACCAGACCCTTACATCTCATGGAGCAATAACAAAAAAAAAAAAATGAAAAATTGCTCAGCAATCATGAAAAGAATTTTATTTTTAAAATCGAATTTATCATCACCACAGGAGTTGACACCCTAATAAACGTATAACGGATAATATTACTGTTTTTCATTTTACAAGGACCCATCCCCAATCGGTATTTTGTATACATTTGTGGGTTATAACAAGGCAAACGTATCCTTGATCGAAAATAAAAGAAATGGCCCTGCCACTAAAGATTTTTAACAGTTTGGTATACCATCGTATCCCAGGGGAACGTTCTTTTTTTCGAAATATCATCTTCGGAATTGTAATGCACTGGCTTTTTTTTTCGTCTATTTTTTGGCTGTGTAAACAGGAACATTTATAAGGAAGCAGACAAGAATGTCATATTAGCAAAATTATTGGTTCTTGCGATAAGGATAAAAATAACTGCCTTTTTACGAAATGGATGTGCTGTGTAGCTACTTTGGAAATTCTTTTCACAAAATCACCTTGTGTTCCGTTGTCGTATGGGTTATGCAGTGGGCTGAGGGGTGCGTTTTGTTGTAGATACATCAGATAAGTAGTGATAAATGATGAAACTTTTAATGTGGTACTTTTATTGGTCGATGATTTTCTTTTGAAATTTGAAAAGTTATCTTGATAGGTAGTTTGAGGATGTTTGTATGCTGTATGAGTTGTATTGATAGAACAGGACAGCTTTGAAAGAGTTCTCAAGAAAAAGAAAGGGAAAACATCAGTTACACACAAACCCACTACTAATAGGAGAAAATCCTAGATACAAAACAAGACAGAAGGAAAGTAGACATCGGAAATCCAGGCACGAGACAATCCTTACCAAACCAAGAAACACGGAAAAGTATAGTTATATCCTGCGGGAATTTCTGAAAAAGCCAACCTCTACGAAACTTTCATCAAATAGGTGCGACAAACAAAACAAAGGGAAGTCCTTTTAGAACTGGGACCGGGGACAAAGAGGTTTTTGGGAAATCCCTCAAAAAATCTTAGGAGAAAGAGCTACGGTTCGCAGCCTTGAATAAAAAGTTGCACTCGAAATCAGGAACTTGGATGAACTGACCACAGCAGAAGAGGTTGAGGAAGCCATCAAGAAGTGGAATCAGTGACTGGAATAAACAGATGTTCGCTGAAAATAACTATAGTCCATAGGAACGCTCAAGTATCTCATGGGATGCTGAAGATTGCTCGAATCATAATAGGATGGGTTCAGTGCGAATGCACCGCAGAGTAGAAGTTCCTATATGCTTCAAGTGTTTCGGATACGGACACCATCAGACAACCTGTAAGGGCACGGACAGAAAAGGACAAGGGCCTTGTTTCAACTGTGGAAAATAGGGCCTCAAAATGAGCGACTACAGAAAACCATCAAAGTGCTGTCTATGTGCAGGTCTGCAAACTCCACTCCAAAACACACTTAAAAATGCGAAGAAAAAGCCTTTCCAACGACCAAAATCTTACAGGGAAATATCCACAGGAGTCTAACGGCTGACAACATAATGCGTGAAGTTCAGATTGATGCCGTCATCATCAGCGAACAGTACGTAGATAAAGTGACAAACTGGATAGTGTACACAAAGAAATTCTCCCTGAATAGCCAAGGTACACACAGAGGTTTCGCGTGGGTCAAGACCGATGGACTCACGGTTATAAGCAGCTTTCTCAGCCCAAACTGGATGACCAGGAGTACTTCTTCAATGAAACGACAGGCGAGATCCTGGTTGCTGGCGACTTCAACGCCAGAGCACAAGAGTGGAGAATGCCAACTACAGACTCTCGACGAAGGCAAATACTTAAGATATCTGCGAGACAAAGCCTAAACGTAGCAAATGTAGGAAACACCCTGACCTTCAGGAGGCCAGGGCAAAAGGCACCATACCGGAGGTAACCTTGGCTACGGAATCCACATACGCAAGAATGATAAACTGGCGGGTAATCTAGGACTATACGGGCAGCAATGGTTTTTGGTTTTGATTTAGAATATACGTTGAGTCCTACCAATGATGTAAATATTGTCGGCGTATGCTAGTAGTTGCACCCATTTTTGGATTTAGCCTTGTATCCTTGGCTTTGACGTTTTAAACTTTGGTAAAACGCGCTTTTCTTGCTCTCTTTTTTTCTTTCTGAAAAGCCCGTGTTCTTCTTTTCTTCTTTGCGTATAGAGCTCAATGGCAGCTCTCGTCTTCACCTGACGATTAGTCTTGTAGTCCTCGTTCTTGGCTGCGAGATTCTGTCGGCATTCCTTATCAAATCAGGTGGGCACGAGAAACCTAGAACTTCAGTTGCGGCTGACCTAATGGCTTGTTGGCATCGTTGCCATTGTTCTTCGACATTCAATGCTGGTGCTATGATGTTGCGTTGCGCGAAGCCCTTGGCGGTCTCTTGTGATTGCAGTCTTTCGACATTAAATCTTTTCAAAGTATTTCTGGTTTATTGTGGCGTGGTGGACATCCGCATTCTTAACTTCGCTGCAACAAGGTAGTGGTCCGAGTCGATGTTAGCCCCTCGGAATATTGGACATCCAAAATACTGGATGCGTGCCTCTTGTGTATCGCAATGTGATCAATTTGGTTGATCGTTCGTTGATCTGGAGACCGCCATGTTCCCTTATTAATATCGAGGTGAGGAAACCGTGTGCTGTCTATATGGGCAATTCGTTCGGTAGCGAAGTCAATTAGCCTAAGTCCGTTGTCAGACGTATTGCCGTAGGCTGTGTTTTCCAACAATACTGCTAAAGATGTCTTCTCTTCCTAACTTTGCGTTAAAATTCCCCAGCACGATTTTAACATCGTACTTCGATAGTCGCTCATAGGTTTTGTCAAGGAGCTTGTAGAAACAATCTTTAGCTATATCGTCCTTTTCCTCCGTCGGGGTGTGAGCGCATTTAAGACTTCTGTTGTCGAATTTAGGCTTGATGTGGATTACTACAATGCGTTCGCTAATGTATTGGAAACATTAGACTTCTTCCCTAAGTCTAGCACTTTTAACAAATCCGCATCCGAATAGTCGCTGATTCTGTCCCCTATAACACGGTTATAGTTCTTCATCCTCTTTTTGCCTGGCCCATCTTATTTCGTGGTTGGCAGTAATGTCTGTTTTTTAGCAGCTTATGGCTTCCGCTAGCTGTTCACCAGTATATCTCCTTACCGAGGCTATTAGTTGCTTCGTAACAAGTTCTTTCTTCCTTGGGTTGGTAGTTAACCTAACGCACAACCCCCAACCTGGAGGGCCAGTTCCAATTTATTAGATACCCCTAGGACATGGGGCCATCAGCATCCCTTATGGGAGCACTACCGTTAGCATTTCCGTTCATCCGCCACCATCTTTGTTCAAGGGGCCTGACTTAATCTTGAGACATTTGCTTATCAATTAAATGGGTTGTTGGTATACCTTGCATACATTTTGACTGTCTTATATGGATTCCAACACAGCAAATGCCATTTCCATACGAAATTGAGATCTTGGATTTGGTGCAGTAGGTCTGTTCCAAGTATTAGGTGACATGCTTACAGCGAAAACAAGCCATCGACGAAATAGAGTTCCTCCCGCAATATGGAGTCCTCTTAATTCTTTCTCGATTAGTCCCCAGCAAAACACCTCAAAAATCTCTTTTCGGCTCTTTATTCAGATATGATTCAGCCAGACCTTTCTCACACAAAAAGATGTTCAAGTCTAATAAATATTTTCACTGCCCTAAGGAAAACCTCACATTCGAGTGTTGCCAATCTCTCCTCGAGAATGCACTTCCTTGTACCGAACTCATTCAATATCTTCAGTTTGCTATCAAGAGCATCAGCTGCTGTTCGGAATGATGCCAAGTATTGTACGGCGCTTATTCCCGGCATTCCAGATACCTGGAAAGAAACGTAAATAGACAATGAGCGATTGAAAAGCTTACGATTTCGACTGGTAAATCTTATGAATGGCATGTCTATTATAATTTTTTATGATTGTGTTTAAAAAAGGCTAGTGATAGGTGGTGAAGGTAACACTTCATTTTCATCTAAAATAAAAATTTGCAATTCTAAATACCATGCATGCACATGAATACTAATTCCCTCCAAGAGAAACCACCCTTGACACTTCTCCAGTCAATTAACCGCCAATTTCAAAACAGTATTAGAATCGTCAAATATTCCATCAACTCGATCCAAAAAAGAAAGCAAAAAAACCCACCAATATGAATAAATCAATCCATAGGACGAACATGAACAGGAATAGCCTCTCCCTACCTACTCGATAAACCATGTTGCACTTTTGCCAAAACCAATGTCTGTACTATCCCCCATTACCTACCACACACAATCAATCAAAACGGAGAATTTTTAATGGAATATGAATTAAGTGAGAATTTGCATGGATGCCGTCGGACTTTGTTCTTTTCATCGTGTTTCCTTTTTCTACCAAAAAAAAAAAAAACACCAAAGCGAACGAAAAATCATATTATACCGTGAAATGTTCCATTGGGAAATGGCGTGTCTTCGGCTGGTTTAAATGTTTAATTTAAATGCATACTCCTGTTTCGACAGAGATTGATGATCCGTTTCCATTTTCGTTGATTTTCTACACCGACTTTGGGCTTGTTGCTCAATTTCCTTGTTGTCGTCATTTTCCCCTGGGGCCCGGAGGCAAGAGTCTTCGCAACTGTCAATAAGAATTTTGCTGTAAAACTGCGCGCTGAAAATCGAATTCAGGAATTTAAATGTTCAGCTTTGGAAAGGTTGTATCTAAAGGTAGGCGAGTACAAAGATACGGGTTACTTTTAACCCCATCTGTCCTATAAGTGACCTTTGATCATGGATTTCCATCTCACATCATTAACCTTATCGGACTATGCGCCCGCATCATAAGCACTCTAATCGACGAATTCTAATTAATTTATCTGAAGACACAAATCTATGATCCCGCCGATGTGTGCAATGAGTACAGGGCAGATCAACATGAAGTTCATATTTTTGTTGGGGGGAGAAATATTTTTTTTATTATTATTATTGTCGTCCGGATGGCAGCAATGCGCGTAATCATTAATAAAAATCAAAGAAGAACGAGGCGTAACAAATACGTCACGTTTTTGTAATAAGTAACCGCGCGTTTTGGGTCGATTTTTGGGTTGGGATCTCCTCGTCACTCGAACGGATTGACCCCTCCGGCATCTAGTGACAGCAGATTGATAAACGAAGGCCTGCAGTCAGAGAGCGTGTAGAAGATAAGCCAGAAAAGATATTTGTATATTAATTTTTTGACTATGAGTAGAAGTGGATGCAACAACTGTTAAGTGTGACAAATTTTATTAATTGATATCTAAGGGAATGAATTAATTACTACGATGTCATATTCTAATTGAATTTGTCGGTTGAATGAAATACGCGATAGATGACCGTCAACGGTTGCCAGATTGCTATTAATCACATAGTATTATACGATTTTTTTTTAATTGTAAAAGATTCAGCTGAATATGTGGGGATAATGAGATTTTATGGTTCGGGTTGTGATTGATAATAGATGATTTGGGAACGCTTTTTGGTTTGTTGCAAAAATTATTCATTTTTTGATTTTCAACCTTCAGTGGGTTGAAGATTTTCGCCGATTTTGTCGAAATGAAAGAACTACCTGCCGAGATATCCATTCCGATTTTCGTATTTTGAAAAGATCTTATCGCACATGATCGCGCAATGGCGTAGTGCTTTAAGTCAACATTTGAGGGTTGAACTACCTTCTAATTTTTCCCATCGATAAAGAAAATTAAGTTCCGATTGGAACTGACTTTTGTTTCGAAAATTCTTCCTAAGCAATTACCTCTAAAGCTCAATTTTGAGAGGTGGACATAATCTCGAAAACCCAGAATCCTGAAAATCCGAAAACCTAATATCCCGAAAACCCAAAATACCGAAATACCGGTTTTGAGTAAGAGGTCCACTTTTTTGTGGCAAAAATAATAACTTTGCATATACAAGTGAAGGGATAAGGTTGATTTGAGGACCTGTATGGGATTTGAATACCTCTATAGGCCTTTTTTATATAACAGCGCTCATCTTCGTCTGCTATTTTTCGTGCCTAAAATCCTCATTCTTGTCTGGAAGTGTCTTTCTGTATATTTATTAGCTAAAATTTGCACGCTACAGTTATTGCCTCTAGAAACCATATCAATATTTGTATTTTCGTTGGGTACTTATTATAATTTTGGGAATCCTTTGAAACAACTCCTCTGTTATTCCATCCACTCCTTCTTTGCTCACCTTATGAAAAATGAAGCTCAGATCTTATATGCTTCCTTGAGCAGTAGAGAAGGATCTCGCCTTAATGTGCGCTCACAAGTAAAGGGTCCGCCAAATAACTTTTTTTTTGAATATACTATAAAAAAAAAACTACTGAATATTTTCTCAAATTTCTTTTTTTATTTGAAAGTACAGTCCTTCCGGTTAATAATTGAAAATAACTTCATTCAAATGGCTGCCTCGGCTGGCCATGCAGTTGCCTACACGATCGGTCCATTTTTAAGCACATTATCGATTGTGTGCAGCTGTATTTTAAAAATGGCTTCACGAATATTGTCCTTTAAAGCGTCAATTGTCTCTGGCTTGTCGGCGTAAGACTTATCTTTTTCGGCACCCCACAAATAATAGTCCAACGGTGTCAAATCGCAGCTCCGAGATGGCCAAACGACATCAGCTCCGCGGCTGATAATGCGATCTTCAAAACCAGGGCGCAAAACATCGAGTGTAGCTTCGGCTGTGTGGCACGTAGTGCCGTCCTGTTGAAATCAAATGTTGGCAATATCCTCCTCTTCAATTTTTGTGAACTAAAATTCGTTCAACATGGCCCGATAACGATCGCCATTGACTGTAACGGCCACTCCTTACATACCCGCCAAGATCAAAATGAGCTTCATCTGAAAAGAGTTTTTTTTTGGCAAAATCGGCATCTTCTCTACGTCGGTCGCAGGCCCACTTAGCGAAGCGAAAACGCATTGGATGCTCAGTTGGCTTCAACTCCTGAACCAATTGGACTTTGTATGGTGTCATACCAAGGTCTTTATGCAAAATTCGTCTCAATGATGTCTCCGAAATGTTCAATTGTTGAGAACGACGGTGAATTGATGTTGATGGCGCTTCACGCACACTTTCTGCCACAACAGCAATATTCTCGGGTGTACGCACAGTTTTTGGCTTTTCACGCTTTGGTTTATCGATGAGGATGCCAGTTTCTTTCACTTTTGTCACAAGATAACGAACATACGGAGCTGACGGTGCTTATCTTGTTCCTAAATCCGTTCGCAATTTTCGCACACATTCTGCAACATTATCATGATTTTCAAAGTACTGTCGCAATATTTCCCAGCGTTGTTCAAGCGTATACACAACCATATTCGTCCAGCGGAAGTATAAAACTAATTTCTGTCAAATCAGACATGAGCTCAGTGTTACCATTCACGTTAGATGGAACGTTAGATGGCGGACCCGTTAGAAACCAATTGTTTTGTGTCAGTCTGATCTGAACCTATGGCTGGTATAACAGCTTTCAGCAGCAACTTTATCTATACTTAAGGAATATCTTCTTTAACTCCAGCTTTTCGACGGGTTGTCTTTAGTTGTCCTAATTGGTGCGACAGTTGATAAAAGTTCTAGCTGTCCATTCAAAGGGTTATGAAGCGCTGTGGTTAGAGCGATCATTTTCGGGGAAAAAGAGTTTTTCAATCTGTCGTTGATATGAGAAATTATCTGAGTAAAGTCTATCTAAACTCTGCCACCTTCGCCTCTCAGATGGTAGTCAGATGGTTCTGAGTTCTAATGGGATTGTTGCTAAGAATTTTTAATTTAATATTCCATCTTGATTGAAGTTTTCAAGCTCAACCATTCGTACCCTTGCTGCAATCATTATATGTAATAAAAATTAAAATTACGGTGAACCTTTAGTCAGTCCAACAATGACACAGTTAGTCGATAGAGTTATAGTCCCGCAAACTAGATCATAAATCTGTCAGTGTAAGATAAGAAGTTTATTCTTTTGATTCTAACCGATATTACCAGTTCAAAAAATATATTCGTGAGTATCTTTTCAATACGTTGGCATGACTAGTTGCTATATGAACTCCGTCGAAGACACTTACTTTCTGGCTTGAATAAATGGTCGCAAATAATTGCAGGGGAAGCAATTTTAATGTTCCGTATCCCACTAAACAGAAAATCAGATAATACAAGTATTATTAAAACATTTATTTAACATTTCAGTTCTGTATATAGCATCCCAACTAGCAATTTTGCTTCGAGAAAGCACTTTCGAAGCTATTTCCCCTCCAGCAATATTACCTGCATGAAGTCTTATAAAAAAAACATTTGGCGTACTATTAGGAAGCTGTTTACTTCTATAAGACTTCTTTAAATACTTCTAATAAGCCTTACAGAAAAAACGTTGTTTGCTTATAAAAGGCCTCCCAGAAACAAATTATAGGCTTCTCAACAAATTTTTCCGAAATTATTTTTTTTTTATTATTATTTTCACCTTTTTCCATGACACAGTATTCAACCTTTTTTACGTCTTCATTCGTAAGCTCTATACATGTTATGCTTAGGATTAACTTCGTGCGAAGTTCTACATAAACATCTTAAAGTGTGGTTCATGTACACACGTCTCTGGAAGCTTAAAAACAACCTTACAGAGGTTATAGCATCATAACTTCGGTTATGCTTCCGAATGCATAATATCTTAAACAGGCAACAATCGACTGCAAAAATGGCCAACCTCCGCGCCCAAGTACTATATTAGGCCTACAGAAATAATTGCTTGTGGAAATTCAGTTTTATTACCTCTTAGAGGTATAATTGTTAGTTGGGATACAATTTGTGTCAAGGGTGCTACGATGATAGTCTTATCTTGGACCAAATGGATCAATTCTAGCCAACATAAAAAAGCTTTACACCTTGCAGCTACCTGTTTATTTATAGTATTGCCTTAAATTTTATCCAATATCCACTTGTCCATTTACTTTTAACTCCTGAACCTCAATTGGTATGGAAAGTCTATCAATAAAATGCAAAATGTTATTGCTACAATTTTCTCACACTCAAAACCACAAATAGGTACCTGAAACCATATATCGCATCCTTCAGTCTGTAACCAGGTGTACACTATGTGGCACTAATTTGCTTCCCACACACCGCTCCTTTTAGTCGAACCATCCCCACACACAGCCATTAAAGAAATTTATGATCTCACTAATCTAGTTTCACTTTAAATTACTCTCCATTCAAATTGGTTTCGAAACGACCTCAAGTGGTCAATCGTATGCTCATTAGAAGGTCTGCGTATATGAATCTCCTTCATTCCATTACTTGGCATAGTGTAACTTCCCCTCAGCACGCATACTCATAAAGTCTTCCCTTCTGACAGGAAGGAGTAAACAATCGTTTCTTTCGAAAAAAAAAAAAAACAAAAACTAGACTGAGATATGACATTTTGGTTGTTCAATGTGTGCAGGACATCCACAACAATGCTGGCGGCGGGACAATCCTCTTAAACGAACTGTTCCTATCCACAATAAACAAAAACTAATATTGTCCCGGAAATAATGAGCGTTCTATTCCATGACCATAATGGCAATTTATCATTCGATACTGTCGCTGCGATAAAAACACCGAAAAGGAAAAGCGAAAGAGGAAAACCCCGAAAAAAAGGATACCCCCGCCATTTACCCACTAAATAGAGTGCAAGGGCATCGTCGGTTGTCGCCATTAGGCTACCCTTCACATCTGGGATTCGATTCACATTTTTATTGTTTTACATCATACACGTAGATATGCATGGCATTCGGGGGTCATGTTTGTTGGTCATTTTGAGATGTTATTGTGTGCGATACGCATACTCTTTGGATATGCATTTTAAAATTGCCTAATAAAGATGTCAGAATCAATTTGTTAGCTCGGGGAGGAGTATTGTTGTTCGAACTCATTTAGCCGTTCACCTTTTGTCCAAATGAGTGTTTGGGGTGTGCGTAGCGTATCGCAAATTATTTCCACCTTATTGAGTTTTGAAAATGTGTATCTGTCGGATGCAGCAAGTAGCAGCAGCATCATTATGCAGCTTCACTTGCACTGGGGAGTTGTACAATGCGCAGTGGAAATTCTTTTGAAAGGCAATTGGATACGGATTTTAAAATTTGTATCTGTCAATGAGTGGCTATAAAGTCTGGTAGATTAATTTTTACAGCTCTTACTGAGATTGTTGTTGGTGGAATTTCGTAGGATTTTCAACGTATCTTTAAAGTTTTGGCTGTTAATTTATGTTAGTTTGGTCGATAGGGAGGTTTTATCAGGTTAATGATAGAGATTTTCATATATAGTGCAGGCGCTGATATAAAATATAAATACAGCGTCCTTGAAAAAAGACCACTTGGTTAAGGGGAGAAATTTTATTAATGCCTTTCGAAAATCCAGGGGAACCGAGCTACACATTCGACATCTTGTACAGTCTTCTTGTCTGTATGCAAATCCGTGGGCAGAGAATTTTCGAAAAACCCAGAGTCGCTTATGCAACTAGAATATTCACTGAATTGGGTAAAATCTTAATATCCAAGCCTTAGAGATCGATATAGGAAACCCCTTTAGTCTCTAAGCGGGCCAAAGTGTTGAATACCAGCAACTCCTCCAGGCCACCTAAAGCTACGACTAAGTCCTTCAGTATGGACTTACTTGTGCTGGCGGTTGTTAATGGCTGTGACATCAACGATGAGATGCAATTTCAGTTCAAAAGAGATGTTGAGTTCATTTAAAAATATCCTCAGTATAAGGTTTTTTAAACCAAAAATTCAGAGCAAGCGCTAAGGCTCATCTTCCAACCGGCAGCTATCAACACCGAGTCAAATCAATTGTGCCGTTAGCATGTTCGGACAACAGGCCATGTTGGATTTGTATTTTAAGAATAGTGATCTGCAGGTTTTGGAGGCACGCATCCAACCCAAAAAAAATCGTACTTTCGAAAAGTGGAGGAATGATTATTATTTGTTAAAAAAAAATATGGCACTAACGGCTTCAAACTTAACTTCTCCCTTCATTTTCATTCAATTTTGATACAAAAGAGAGGACCCACTTAATTTGAGAAGCTCTCATGACAGTCTTATTCTTGGCTGTTTATCAGACAATCTAACGAGGTGGATCAGTGATAATTGATAAAACTTAGGTGCGTTGTCACGTTAGGGATTTGACCCAGGGACTCTTCGCTTGGTAGTCCAACACACTGACCAATATGCCACTGCACCCGCATAATTTCTTTAACCTTTTAGTTATTATAGATATATGTGAAGAATATTTTTGGGGAGAACAGAGGATGAAGCCTAATTGAGGGAGGATACAGGTCTAGCTTTTAGTACTTTTATTCATGCGAATTAATATTTTCTTAGGCACTTTGTTTAAAAAAATTTATTTTATTTTACTTTAAAAAAATATATTTTATAATATTAAACTTTAAAAATATGAATAAAGCCAAACGGCTATTTTAAGGACTGCACTAGAACTTATGAAGCCAAATGGCTGGTTTGAGCATCACACTGGAACTGAACTATTTGAATACCCTCAAGGGTATTTATAATCAATTGAAGATTGATTTGTGTTGACCTTGCAATATTCGATCCGCAAGATTCAATGGAAGTATAAACATATTTGTGTTGATCTTGCAATATTCGATCCGCAAGATTCAATGGAAGCATAAACATATTTGTAATTAAAATGCGATATGGAAGATATCGTTTATTTGTTTATATGTGATATGAGAGATGAAGTCTCTCATTCCCGTTTTGCAACGTGTCAGTTTTTGAATCACAATTACAATTGCTTTGTGATTGGGTTTCTTAACTTGCGTGCTATTTGAGATCAATGATATCAGATCGTAACAGACCCTCCATCAAACTTCGAATCTATTGAAAGGACGGGTAGCATTTGAAACATCCCTGGTTCTGGGGCTAGAATAAGTGTTTAGAAAAGGTCAATTCTGAATCGTCCGAACTGGAAATCAATACTGAAAACAGTACTTCGTTTCTATATAATAAGTAAAGGACGCAACGTCGATTATGGAGACGGAATCCATTTAACCCTAATCCTACCAAGGTGTGCCTCGGAGGCACATTTCATTTTAAAAGTACTAAATTTCTCTAGATACAATTTTAATCCAACTGTGTATTTTAGTATTCTTAACAATTGCTTTTTGACACATAAAACAACTAAAATAAATTTTAATATATTAACTGCCTTTTAGATATCGTGATAAGCATACTTTACTGACACCCTCTACCAAGGTGAGCTCCAGAGGCACATATGAAAAATATTTTCATTTTTTGATGTAATGTGTGACGAATTTCCCTGCTTCAAAATTCTTTTCACCGCGCATTATGGGGAATCCCATATAACTTATTCGGGGGATTCCCCCACTTCAGGTTTTTTTTTTTGAACTGCATACGGAGTTATATCCCAGTTTGTGTGAAAAGAAATTGCAACCAGTTGATCCGTGAATTAGTGATTAGTGCATAGGTAAATTATACATTGTTATATATATGCAATTGGCTTACATTAGTTCAATCTCTGTGTTTTTTTTCAAATCTGGTAAGTAAAATATATGAATCATAAAATGCGAATTTTTACAGCATGACATTTGCAAAATACATGGTATCTACATTTCAATTGTACAGACATTATGACTGATCGGCGTAGAGCACTAAAAAGCACTAGTAAAGGAGAGATTATCGCTGCAATACAGGAAAATGATATAGATCCTGATGAAGGAGTTAGTGAGGATGAAGATAATCGAAATGACGATACTTCTTCTAGCGAGATAGATTTTCAAGAAAGTGTCGATGAAGTTAGCGATGAACAGCAGGGAAGTGACGGTGATGCAGTTGAGGATGATTTCCCAAACTATTCGGAAACCTTTGTTGGAAAAGATGGCACAGCATGGAAATCAACACCAATTGCAAAGGGAAAAACTCGAGCGCACAACATTATTACAACAGCTTTGAATAAGGTGAAGATTCCACCTGGGGTCCACATTGATACCCCATTTGATGCATTCAGGTTGTTTTTTGATGATGCAACCATTGGTATTATAGTGACTTTCACTAATACAGAAGCTGTTCGTTCTATTGGAACATTATGGAAGCCAGTTGACGACATTGAAATTCGAGCATTTTTAGGCCTGTTGATTACTGCCGGAAAAAATAAGCAAGGAATTATTGACTACAACGAACTCTGGAGCCCTCTTTATGGAAATTTTTTATATAAAGCATGTATGTCAACAAACAGATTTACCCAATTGTTGCGATTTATTAGATTTGACGATAAAAACACCAGGACTGTTCGAAGGCAAAAGGATAAACTGGCTCCAATTAGAGACCTGTGGGAAAGAGTAAATTTAAATTTGTCGAGGCATTATATTCCGGGCTGCAACCTAACTATTGATGAGCAACTGGTTCCCTTTCGGGGTCGCGTATCGTTCCGGCAATATATACCAAGCAAACCAGATAAGTATGGTTGTGAAAATTTGGTGGATTTGTGACAGTGGCTCTAGCTATCCATTACGTGGGATACCATACTTGGGAAAGGAAGGCCCAAGCCGATCAGAAAACTTAGCGCAAAAGGTTGTTGAAGAGCTTTGTGTACCTTTTATCAGGACCAACAGAAACATTACATTTGACAACTACTTCACCAGCTATGAACTTGCTTCCAGTTTGCTGTCCAAGGGCCTGACTTGCGTAGGAACGATCCGTAAGAACAAAAGATGTATACCATCAAATTTTTTACCAACTCCTCGTTGGGAAATAGAGAGCAACTTATTTGGCTTTCAAAAAGCTATGACTCTTGTATCCTATGTTCCCAAAAAAATCGTGCTGTGATCATTTTGTCGACCATGCATCATGAAAACATCACCGATCTGTCAAATAAAAACAAATCAGAAATAAATCTGCATTATAATTCAACGAAAGGAGGAGTCGATACCTTAGATCAAATGGCACATGCATATTCGGTGAAGCGCAAGACCAACAGATGGCCTTTAGCCTTTTTTTTCAATATGATTGATGTCTGCAGTGTAGCTTCATTCATTGTATTGAAAAATATTTATCCCGAGTGGAATATATCAAAAAAAAGAAAGCTTCGTAATATTTTTTTAAAATCAGATACAATCTGCCTAGTAGGCACACCTTGGTATGGCATGTAACGAAAATTCCTTGGTAGGATTAGGGTTAAAGTGATTTAAAAATTCCTAATTCGTATAGTTTTTCAAACCCAGTGGTGAGAGAATGGAAACTGATTTGTAGGATGGTTATATATTGGCAGTAGATGGAAAAATAATGAACTAAAGATTTTGAAAACATGTAAAGTAGATGTAGTCATACCTAAATATTGACGAAGAAATTATATTTCATATTCTTGTTAACGAAGTTCTATTGCGTGTCCGAAAATAGGCTTTGAACTATCTACAGGGACGTGCAAAAGAAGCCGCGCATTTGTACTTCTATTGCAACTAAGTATTCGACTTATCTAGCAATTTTTTATCACGAGTATATAATATGTTTGGCAAGTAACTTTCCTTTGAGAGTTCCTGCTTTTTCCACAATTTATAGCGCGCTTTGTTATTATCGGGCCAAATCTAAGGGTTAAGTTCTTTGAAGACGCCGCAGTATATTTGTTTCTTCAAGAATTTAGGGGACTGTTGTGTTAACGTGTCCCAATAAACGTTTTTTATGTTTTCGTGCAAAATTTTTTGTTTCATCTTTAACCGCGGGAATACCCAGATCTCTGCGTAGATCTTCATTCCTTACGTACCACGGCGCAGTGACAAATGATCTTAACATTTTGTTTTCAAAAGTTTGTAAAATGTTTAGATTCGTTTCACTGGTAAATGGTTTGTCCGTTTATACGAAAAATCTACATGGATCGATTTGCTCTCATTAAATGCAATCCTCCTGGATTTAGTCCATTCATTAACCTTGTTAAGAGCGTTTTGTAATTTGATATTTGTTTCCTCTATAGTTGTGCCAACTGGTAGTATAGCAGTATCAGTCAGCAAACGTTGCAACTATTGTATCGTTTGTTTGTGGGATATCACGAGTGAATAGGAGGTACAGGATTGGTCCAAGGACGCTTCCTTGCGGTACACCGGCCATTATTTCTTTGAACTCGAAATATTCGTTTCCAAGTTTCACACGGAAGAGTCTAAGCTCAAGATACGACACGAGGATTTTATAGAATTGTTCAGGCAGAACTTGACTTAGTTTATACTGAAGGCCTTTGGGACACGTCAAGAACTACTGCTGAGCAAATTTTCTTTTCTTCGAAAGCTTTCTCAATTACATCTGTAATTTGATGTACTTGGTCCACCGTCGAATGTTTACTTCTTAACCCAAATTGATGGTCAGGTAAAAGACGTTTCTGGTCAATTATGGGGTGTAAGCGACCGAGTAATATCCGTTCAAAAACTTTTGAAACTATTGTAACGAGTGAAATAGGCCTGTAAGATTTTATTTCATTCGGTGATTTTCCTGGTTTTAGGAAAATCAAGAACAGATTTTAGCCTGATTAAATTAAGATCACAAGTAATATACAAAATTCATGGCGCAACAGACTCATTATGATTCATGGTCAGTCTATTTTCTCCCATTCATTCCAGTGTGCGTTTTAACTTTTGGCACCATTGCGGAACCTATAGCTTTATGCAGCGGCTAAATTGAGAAAAGCTTTTCATGACAGTTCCTACTAATCGACCGAAAGTTGAGATCATTTTCTCCATTCGCGACCAGTGATGGTTAGGTTAGAGTGGCTGTCAGCGATTCGCCAGCACACCTAGACCAGTTTTTGGTCCATTGTGATACCACATGGATCTTGTTCATTCTCCTTGTTCCCTGTAAGAAAACCAATCTGATCTTTTAATGAAACGGAGAAGACTTTTAACTTCCGTTTTTGACAAATCGCAGAGATTTTGAAATAAGCAAGCTCCAAGATGAAGCTTCCTTTTGTTCGATAAGGCCGGGCAGTTCCAAAGAAGATGAGGTATTGTTTCTTCTTTTTCTTCGTCCGTGCAGCTCCTGCAGAACTCGTTCTAATGAAGGCCTAGCCTTTCTGCATGCATACCTCTTGGACCGTGTCCAGTAAAGACACCTATGATGGTGCAGTCACTTGTATCTTCTTAAATCCAGCTTTGGCCAGATCATGTCATGACAAGACTCTATCTGATATTTGATTTGCTGTTATCATGCTGCGCTAGTAGGCTTTTGCGTGTGGCAATAGGAATACCAGATGCACCCTTGTCGGGTACGATTGGTAATTTGGTTCCGTGTCTGGCGAGTTCATTAGCCTTACATTTCCCTGGAATGTCACTAGGCACCCAGCAGAAGTGAATGTTGAACTAATCTGCCATTTCTTGAAGAATGACCAGGAAGACGGAAAGAAGAGGCTGAGGAGAAGACACCAGCACCCCACTCCGTCCTTTGTTTGTTTTGTAGCCATTAGTATAAAAATGGATGACGATCTGTCTGGGATTGTAACCTGGAAACTCTTATCAAAATTTAACCTGGTAAGTGTGTAATCGGTGTTTTCAGGATATATTATATTAATTTAGAGTTTTTGAGTGGCCATTTTGTATATTTGAACACTGTTGAATGGCTTTAAGACGTATGGCTGAGTTAGCTTGCCGAAAATATCTAGGGGTAGTAGGTGAAAAAGAACAGACACGTAGTTCTTTGCACCTTGGCTATTTTTTTTCTTTTTAGCGCTGTCCACCAAACTACTACTCCATAAAGAAGTATCGGTCTTATAACAGAGATAAAGAGCCAATGCGTGATACCAGGTTTCATTCCCCATTTCATGCCTATGGATTTCTTACAGGAATAAAATGCAACTGTCGCTTTCTTCACTATTTCTGTTATGTTCAGCTTCCAGTTAAGCATCCTGTCCAAAATAAGACCCCCAGGTATTTTGCTTTGTCTGAGAAGGCTAGTGAAAGGGGGTCAATGTGAGAAGTTTTGTATTTCCTAGTAAACAAGAGCAGTTCAGACGCATTTGCCTTTGCTGTACGCATGTTGGGATACTGATAGCTGATTGACATCAAAGCTATTCGGGAGATGAATATCAACCAATCTTTCTAACATTTTCTGAAGGAATGATGATAAACTGTGATAAAATTGTGGAAGTTACTGGCCACTAGATTAGTTCTATTGATATCGTCTTGGAAAGTTTCCTGGGAGCTATCCGGGATATGGGTGCCCATAAGTGGCCCTAAGGATTCTTTGCTTGAAGTCGTCCAAGTGCCATCTGTTTTTTTGCGATAGCTGGGAACAGTTGGACTTGTGGAGAGGACCAGTGATAAAAATTTTAGAAGTGAGTCCACATCCACGCCTTCTGTGAGACAGTTAATCGTACTAACCATAACTCTATACTGAGCCTTAAACCCAGTTGGCGTAAGTGTAAGGCTGTAAAAGTGATTTTTAGTCACCAAGCAGCTCCTATTAAATGAAAAAAAATGTGTCTAATCCCGGATTGGCAAAACGGTTGTTTATTTCGAAGGAAAATTAATATCAAGTCGCGACACTGCTCTACGTAGTACCACTTGTGCTAATGAATTTATTCAACTCACCAGTGATTCGCTGATTAGCTGCATAGTTGATTAAATAAGTTGGCCCAAATCACCCTAAAAGGGTTCTTATTTGCAATTCCCATTTAAATAAATCGACAAAATGTTAATGATAATAAAATAAATTTCTCATCATCATAAAAATAAATGTTAATCGATGTTTCAATGTTTGTGGAATAATTACACAGGATTCTAAGCCCATTCCATGGCACATTTAAACCAATCCTTTAAATTCAATCTCACTCCATTATGACAGTAACTTTCCTCAACTTCCACGTATCCCCTAGCTATAACAAAGCAACAAAGAAGTCGATCCTACGATAAAAACCCAATCAAGATACTTCCTAAAGGCGTAAATGCCCCCCCTGGATTGAAGCTTAACTTCCTCAAGCCATCACCTTCTAAGCATTTGTAATTTTCTACACTTTACTGCTTAATAAATAATCAGCATGACCACCAATCCAGAGGGCTGTTATAAAACCGACGGAATGTGTCAATTTAGTCGCTCGTGACATTGCATTATTCCTCCAGAAGACCGCGAAAAAAAAACTCGGCTATAGTAATCAAAAGTAAATTGAGCTACACAGCTGATTACAGTAGCACAGCACACTTTCCCCCCATTATATCGAACTCATAAACTCAAAACTATGCACACAGGTGATTCCTTCCATGGATAGCACCATCCATCCATGCACACATCCAGCTAGTCAGTCAGTCGCCTGTCATTAAATGGCAAATGATTGCTACCCATTTTTATTGCCAATTGTAAGCAACCTGACGACCAGCGGAATGTTGACAGCCATAAAAGTGGGATCGATTGGTGGAGAAGGGGAGTCGTCGCCCCATTGCGACACAATGCAGCTATCGGGAATGGGTAGCTTTGAATTTCAACGTTTTATTGTTTTCCTCCGTCTCGGAGGATATTTCTTTTATAGTTTTCTAATCCATGAGCTTATTACCTTTATTGCTGGTATATAGAACGTAGTTGGTTGGATTGCATAATATAATGGAAATGGTAATAAACACTAAAGCTGGGAATGGAAGAAGCAATTTAAATTGAGAAAAGGTGCCACTAATGGTGCCACAAAAGATGTCACAGCTACTGATTTAAACATTTTAGTAGCATAAAACGTTGGTTCCATAAAATCGCATAATGAACTTCAAGCTAAACAACAGGCAAACCTATAGCATTTTTTTAATCAGACAAAGGTTACAATAAGGTTAAGCTTTGTGAGAGTTTCTAACTTTATATTTGGTTAAGTTAGTTCGTAGTTCTAGTTCAAAAAAGGGATCATGTTTCGCTGCCTTAATAGTCTTTAATTGCTGAAATCACTGATACCAAAAGATTTTGGTCTTCTGTAAGTGGAAAGAAATTTGTGGTGAATAAGCTAGTAAACTTGATAAAGATTGACAGGAATTATATTAACTTCTACTGGAAACATCTGAAACATAGCATGGGACTGATATTATCCCATGCGATAATCAGAAGATACAATTTAGGGCGATTCGATGGCAAAATTCTTTGTGCTGAAGAAAAAACTGAGCAAACTAGATCTAATGATCCACATAAACGTGTTCTAACTAACTGCTTTAAGTTAAGAAAATGAAGTCGACCTCATGAATCACATAGGCTGGTTTTAACTAACTTAACTGCATTAAGTTAATCTAACGAATTCTACCTTATGATCCACATTGACTGCTTCTAACGAAATGCCTTAAGTTCATTGAAATCGGTTTCTTCTTTTGTGCGCTACTATGCGAGGTCTTTCTCTATCGCATGGCTAGGAATTGAAAACTTTGGGGGCTGGTTTATTGGTATTATTCGGTCTAAGAATGTTATGTTGATTAGTTTTTTTTGAGCTTCTTGTGACCTTCATCCATTTACATCTGTAAGGGAAGTAATACTTTCGACTTAACAGATGGGACCTACATATCAACGCCGTGTCTTAAATACCATTTTAACCAGCTTTTGAAGAGAACTTCTTACTATCGGGTGTTTATCAGACTTTCGGAAGATGTGAGACAGTAAACGAATTTTGGGTGTTGTGACTTTAAGCCATTTGCTCGCATTTTCGACAGAATGAAAATGCGAGCATTTGGAATCGAAGAAAAACTTCTCCTATGGATTAGAAATTATGTTTCGAAACATTCAATTCAAGTTGTTGGCACTCCCCAAATAAGTGCTGGTGTTCCCCAAGATGTAAATCGATTTACGTTAACACGAATGTGGGATCCTCTACCAAACTCTGTTTATTCCCTATCCCATAGGGGTATATTAGTTTTGATACGTAATTTGTAACAAAGAAATAATTAAACTAGATGAACCTTAAAGTTTGACCGTCCGTCTGATTGTCAATGATTTTTGGGCCTTAAATGTTCCACGTTTGCTAGTATAGAGAAGGAAGCGGCAAAAATAGGTTTAGCAGTAAATGAGGGTAAGACAAACTATATGCTGTCAACACGAAAGGACACACAACATCGACGAATTGGACAGAACGTCACCATTGACAGATATAACTTTGAGGTAGTACGGGACTTTGTCTACCTCAACTCCGCTATTAACTCTGACAACAACATCTCGTCAGAAATCAAACGAAGAATTACTCTTGCCAATCGCTGTTTCTTCGGGCAATTTAGTAGTAAGACCCTGATCATCCCAGTCCTGCTCTACGGCGCTGAAGCATGGACCGTATCAAAAGCGGATGAAGAAATCTTGGTCGATTCGAGCGAAAAATTCTTCGGAAAATCTTCGGTCCCGTTTGCATTGACGGGCTATGGAGACGAAGGTTCAACCACGAACTATACGAGCTGTACAGCGACATACCCCTAGTCAAAAAACTCCGCATTGGCCGTTTAAGATGGCTAGGACATGTAGAAAGAATGGACACCAATACTCCGGCTTGCAGAGTCTTCGATTCCCAGCAAGACGTCGGACGTAGTAGAGGAAGACCTCGCCTTAAGTGCCGCGCACAAGTAGAAACCGACCTCAACCAACGTGGAGTGCGCAACTGGAGGCAGTTAGTTAAGGACCGGGCTAATTGGAGAGGCATGTTGGTTGAGGCCCAGGTTCATCCCGGACTGTAGCGCCACTTAAGTAAGTAAGTACATGTTCCCACCGACGACGCACACTGTTGAAATTTGTACGGGAGTGCGAAAAAGACTCAATAAGAACTAAACCACTCAATCGATTTCGATGAAATTTCCGGGGATGACAATTTAACTCGTAAGAAATTATTATAAATCATTTTCACCCACTGTCACGTCCACTTTTTTTGAAAAAACCTTATTTTTGGTCAAACAGTTAAGAATTTTAAAAAAGGGTCTGAACAAAATATTTAGACAATATTAATATATATATATTTCGTTTACATACAATTTTTTGCCACACCGCCCTCTATGTGTAAAAAACGGATTTCTGTCAAATTTTATAATTTTTTTTTAAAATAAAATGAACATTTCATCCATATGTCATTTTAACCCACGCCAACTTTTTGGGCGTTTTCCTAAAAAAAAACATTTCATATCGCAAGGCGTATGCAACGAAAATGTTTTTTTTTTGTCGAAGCATCAAATATTTTGATAAACTATTTGAATAATGCGTAGCGACAATGTCATTTTCTATATTTCATCCCTATAACGTTTTAGCCCACCCCCACTTTTTGGGGATTTTTAATTTGAAAATGGAATAGGGTAGGGTATTCAATGATTCGCACAGCGTTCGTTGTAGCCTTTTCATATGTTTTGTAATAGATTTTAAAAAAAGGTGTTGCCATTGAGCATATCTTTTCTGTATTTTTTTTCTATAATGTTTTGTTGACTGGTAACGGTAACTAGGGCATTTTTTTTTTAGTTAAAAAAAAAACAAGTCTTGGACAATATATAAAATGGGTCATGTTGAATAGTTAATCAACTGTAGCTCTTTGACAGAGAAAAAAGTTGCCGGATTATTTCGTAGTAAATCAAATTTTCTAGAACTTTGTAAAAGGTTATTTGTCTCTATCGTGAAAATTGAACAAGCTATAAGCGAAAATCGTATACACTTAAAATCAAAATGACGGATAAGTGTGTAGGATTTCAAGTGTGCAAGTTTGGAGTTGTTGTTTTTCATTTGTGCTCTTTAATATTTCGAATCATAGTTACAGCTTAGATTTTTATTTAGCAAAAGTATAGCGTTCCTCTTCTAATAATAATAATTGGCAATTAATTTGACCACCAATTGTAGTTTTCAATAGCCAATTAAATATTCAGTGGCACCTACATTTGGCTGATATCGAAAGATAATTTCATAAGGAAAATTTTGGCAATAGTCCTTAACTGAAGGCAAATAAAGCTAAAATTTTACATACAAAAATATGAAAAAAATATTTTAATTTTTTTTTTAACTTTCTTTTAAAAATTTATATAAAAACATCCAAATTTTAAAATGTCATTATTACTTCGATTTATAATCGAGAAAATATAGTTCATTTATGGAAAAATAAAAACGTATAAGTCGGATCAAGCGAAAAAATGACTTTAATTTCACAGGATTTTCGCCGTATATTTCATACTTTCAACAAATAGTTCCTTCACAAAGCTATTAAAAAGACACTATAAGTCCAATTTCAGGAATTCTTTTCGATTTCGATTCAGATTTTATTCTGCAGTAGAAATACCATTTTTTTTTTCGTAGAACTTTAGATTATTTTTTCCGTAAAATCTCCAGTGTGCGACGCAGAATATAAGTGTAAAGATTTTCAAAATCCGCCCACTGCCATGCCCATTTTTCAGAAAAACGTTGTTTTTTGGACGAATATTGTAAAAGTGTCTCTACAACACATTAAGGCAATCCCAATTTCTATATTTTGTCAGTATGTAGTTATTAGTCACGCCCACTTTTTGGTGACGTTTTATTAAAAAACTATTTTCGGTACAATTTTAAAGAGCTTGAAGAACTTTCGACACAAAAACTTTTTTATTAATAACTGGAACGTTTCGTCTATTGATTATTTTAACCCAACCCCACTTTTTGGGGCTTTTTCGAAAAAAAAAACAATTTTTATATATCACCCTATAGCATATGCAATAGATAAGCTTTTTAACTTTCTCTTACAAAGAGAAAGATATTGTTTTCGTGAAAATTTTCGACCTCGAGATTTTGATTGATTCTAACATTACGATGATAGCGGAGCCTAAAAAAGTGGTTTTTGGAATTCCGTCCGTCGGTCCGTCGGTCCGTCTGTCCGTAATGGTCTCCCCAGCCTAAACGGCTAGACCGATTTTCTTCAAACTTCGTATCCAAGCTTATTTTAGTCATAATTCTAGGCCATTTTTTTTGTTTGCTTTTAGCCATGTTAATAATGGTACCTGCCATATAAAAATTACACATAACCTCAATTTTCTCGAAAACGGCTCTAACGATTTTGATTAAACTTTATATATACCATAAGCATATTAGCTCCAGCAAAACTGCATACCCAGTTTTTTCGAGAAAATCCATATAACGGATTTTGTCATTTAGGCCATATAAGGAAAATTGATAATTTCTCGCAAACTATTATGTCAAATTGAATGAAATTTAATATATATACTACTATTACAGCTTGAAGCAATTCCACATAATTAGTTTCAGCCCAACTATCACTAACCGGAATTTTCAGTTTTGGCCAATAACGGAATATCATTATTATTCACATTGACATCGATTCCTTCGAATTTCGGAGTAAACGTTCGTATAAACACATTTCGACATTATTTATATCATTTTTAGCATCAATAATCAAAATGCGTACTATTTGTCTAACGCCCAACTCGCTGTGAAAGAGAAAGTTGCGTACGACCCAGTCGTGCACCCACCACTCGTTTTTTTTTGGAACCATAAAAGATTTTTAGAAACTCTCTAAACTGTATGTGGTGACAAAGTAGTTTTATATATGTATTTCATCCCCATTCACATTTTTGCCCAACTCACCTTTTGGGGATATTAGTTCTAAAGATAGGATGGGATGGGTTAAGGTATTACACGATTCGCACAGAGGATTCTAGCTTTCTCATATCTTTTTCTTTCCCATTATAGCGTATAGGCATTTAAAACCAAAACAAATGTGCATCGGTACCTCCTTTCTTGTTATCCATAATTTCCTAGAGGCCCGCACTGTTCTAAAACACTTACATAAATGGTATTCATAACCCTTAAAAAAATTAAAGGATTTTAACTAGGGCCTCCACACATAGAGACACTGCACCCACATATCGACCGAGGATTTCTTAATTCGCTGTTGATACGTTCCTCAGCGCCTTAAAGAAGGAAAGAAGGACGGTTATGCAAAGTTGGTTGGTTGATAAGGTAGAATGTTTTCGTACTTCCTCATCCCACTTAGGCCACTGAAGACTAATTTTAATGACTATTGGGGGCTCCCTTTTGGTTTCCTGACCAATTTGTTTCTTACTAGCCACCCGGATGTTATGGAAAACGTAAAAAAGATATTAAAGGTCAGGTCGTGAAGAAAATATTTTCCTAGAGATATTTTTCTGAATTTATTTACGTCAGGGCAATGGCATAAAAAGGCGAATGTATCCTATCGTGTTTCTTCATCACCGCTGCCTCTATAAAGCTTATCACCTATAAGATGTATTTTCAATTCACGATTTTCAGTATGTATGTCCACTAGTATTGACGGGCTCAGTGGTTCGACAATTGATGCGATGAACTGCCGCGCATAAGGTCAGGGTTCGATTCCCAGTCGTAGCAACACCTAATTGTTTTTCACTGGTCCTCTTCTCGCGATGATCTTGTAAATTAAACGGGTAGTATCAATTGTAGAGTAAAACATATCTCAACTCAGCCGTCCGGATTCGGCATAAAACAGCAGGTCCCGGCAATCTGCAATTAGTACAAACGCAATGGTTATGAAAATAAGCAAGGCTAACGCCTGTTGCGCCAAAAAATGTTTTTATGTCCAATAGTGCATCGACACAGATCTCCCCATTTCTTCGTTCTGGCTTTTTAATTCTCTAGCCAGATCTTCTTAGGCTAGGAATTCCACCTATCATTGGTCACATATTAAATTTTCTGTCAATCCTTGGTTTAAAAACACATAAAGCTGCTGTTTGACTGATCACCTGCTCATCAGCCCCTATATCTAGGTGCCCTACGGACTTAACTAAGAATGTGTTGAATGTCAAGAGTCTGCAGCTCTTTGCGACAGCATTTTAAAAACACAGATTTTTTTTCAAAAGCGAAGTTTTGTATTATGCTGTTAAGGTATAAAGTATTTCGGAGAACACATTACGATTTCAAGCTGAACAGTCTTGTTTGTAGATATTTAAGTCAGGGATTAAGCCTTCTCATTGCACTATAGATTTAGTTCCGCACTTGACATCCGGTTGTACTTTTGTCATATTTTTCAGATGTGTTATTTTACACACAAGCCCCCTCTATGTTAACATAGGTATCCACACAAACTTCTTGGTCTTGTTCTTTGTTTCAGAAGATTTTCTCACGAATTTAAAGGTTTTCTGTCCAATTTGTCGATATTGTATGTACCTTTCGGGTTGACCAAAAAACAATCCTAAGGTATAAAAACACTAAAAGGTAATCCCAAGTATCATATCCCTTTGAGCTTGTGTAAATTACAAAAGAAAAATAACTTCAGGGGCTACTCCAACATCAGGCTCTAAATCCTCATTACCGATCGCTTTTTCAAAGGGAACGGTATCCTTAAAATTGGTTTCATGTTTAATAGAAAATATATTTTTGTTCATGCTGAGTTTCATACATTTTTTTTGGAATCACTCATTACTCGGTTCTCTATCCTGTTCCATGGCAAGGGTTACTTATCTGAGTAGGTTCCTAACATAGTTTTTTTTTTATTGCAATTCGCTTCTCGGATTGTCTATTGCTCCATTTCTCTCTAGGTAGTGGAACAACTTCAGTTTTTTTGGTTCTGTAGTTTCGAGATTTATATTTTCTATTTCTTGTGATACATTTTATGCAAACTTTTTCTTAAGTTGGCTTTTAAAAAAATGTTCACCATACATTACATTATGTCATGTACCTTATGTGTCATTCTAAATATTTTCTGACGTCTTAATGGATATAATGCTCTACAACAATGACAGCACACCACAATAAGACAAGCTTAAGCTGCTAAAGCTCTTGATCCCCTACATCTCAAGCATCTCCCATTTATACCGATAAACAGATTTTTAAATGCCATTAAGCCATCACCACCAAACACCATTCGAAATCCATCAACATCTGTGCCCCAACATTCATAGGAACAAAACGACGAAAAATTTGTCATCATATTGACATTGAAAAGTTATCGTGTGCACACGTCTCAAGTGCCACTGACAAATACCCTCACTTGACATTGGACAATATTGATCGTGAAGCTTAGCGCATCCATTACAAACATCATACGGTCGCCTTGACATTATCGCACTCCCCCGAGAGTGCTTCGTGCTTCCCAGTTGGAATAAACCACCATGCTGTGTACATCTCAAGGTACCTACACAAATGTACCCCCTGGAACAAAGAAGCAATGTACCTCGCCTGTCACTTGTCACCGGTCCATTGGAGCGCGTGAGCATCAAAGGACACAATGTTTTCTAGCGAATTCATATCCACACCACATCTGCCACCTGATTGGAATTATCCCAACGGACTCCCCCTCTCATTTATGGATTTAATTAGCATCAAAATAGATTCCTTACTCAAAGGAAACCTATCCAAGATTCATGGAAATCCTATTAGATCCGAGTATAAACATAAACACGCAACATAAACAAATTGTTTGGTTTGGTTCCGCGCGAAGATGCAGCCAGGAACATTCTTCCAACACCCGATGTAGGTACATGCTACACCATTCCATAGTCCACGCCACAATTTGACATGACAGTCCGCTGCCGCTCGTCTAATACGACTTTGGTGGAATTTTCGTGTCACGCGCGGTCCCCTCTCTCATATTTCCCAGTTCGCCAAATGCATTTCCCGAAAAAGAAATTCTTTCTCCCTTCCCAAAGGGGGCTGGTGCACGCGCTCCCCCAACTTGGATGCACATTTCCACTGAAATGAAATTGATGCGTGCCTTTCGTTTCTCCCGAGCTCAGTGGGGGACCTTTTGGCATTTGCCTATAACTCCAGTTCCCTATTCTTCGTGTTCCCTCTACCCATTTGTATGGAACCCCAATGACGTTTCAGTTGCGGTGTTGGTGTATTTTTATCACATGTGATAAATTACACCGTGAGTTATGACATCGGGTACTCGGTTATGCGTTTCGGAAAACAACTTGTCGCTTGTCGTTCGAGTCCTTTTTTCGATTTGTTTCCCCGTTTCTCTTCGGGTATCTTGGAATAATTTTCACCGGAAAAGTCCCGGCAATAAAACATCATGAAATGGCACTCAAATTTAAATTGAGTTTTTAATTTTGGTTGACACCCTCTGTGACTTTTCGTGGCATGGCTGGGCATGTTTCTGATTAAGAAACAATAAAACTCTTAAACTCGCACCCCTATCTCTATCTGAGAAAAACTATCTTCTGGCCAATTAATTTATGTTCTCTGGTGTTCCTGTGAAAATTATTTTCAACGAAAATTTTCCATTTCCGAATTATCGTTGCAATCAATCTTTCAAGTTAATGGTTGCGCCTGGGTAGAGGATGTATTTTACGAGTTTAACGCGCACCCTTGTTTCTGTGTTTGGTTGTCGGTGGATTTTTTTTTTGTAGGAGGTAATAAATTAGTTAACCTTGTTGCACCTATAGAATATGTGCGGTTGTCGGTCTTGTGTTTTAAGGGAAACAAATGATAAAAAACGCAATAAATGTCTAATAAAACTAATTAGTTGAACTGCATAAACTAATTCTCTATGTCCTCACATTAATCTACCGTTAAACCATTTTAAGGAAGTGGAACAGCATATTTTAAGAGATTTTTTTTGTTTGTGAGTGTGGAGGAGTGTGAATTTAGTCGTCAATGGTTGTGCACTTTGCATCTTATCACTTCATCAAAGTGAGATAAGCTGAAGTGGAAGATTAATGCGGGCCGGGAAATGTGTAAGCAGCTGCAAAGATTGGATTAAGATTGGTAAAAGGGACAAACGGTTCAGCTGGGACGTTGATGTATCTAGATGTATCTAGATTTCATGAATTAGTGAGGTGTGTAGGGCATTTTTAACATGATCAATTACCTTTTTTTTATACAAGGTCTGCATGTTTAAAGCACCGCTTGAATGGTTACCGGATACCCATTCAAGAATTTCTCTGGTAATGATTTACAAAATGATGATTAGAACGTTCAGGACAAAGTAGTACGAAACAAACCAAAAAGGTTGTTGTCATGATAATTTTCAGTTCTTGATCAACATTTTAACAATTTTAGAATTTTGTGACGCGTCCAGGGTCAATACAATTTTAATTTGTTGGGGTCAACATAATTTTCAATTTTTGATAAAAATTTTCAAGTTTATCGAAATTTTTTGACGATCTGTCATGACATTTTAAAGTTTTCTTTCCAAAATTTCCAAGTTTTTAGAAGTTTTTGACGACCCCGGTGTCACGAAAAATTGAAATTTTTGATCAAAATTTAAAAAAAATCTAAATTCGGCCGACCCCAGGGTCACGATAATGTTAAATTTTCAATCAAAACTTTCTAGTTTTTTTTGACTACGGGTTCTCGATAATTTTTAATTATTCATCAAAATTTCTGACAATTTTTTTTTTAGATATGGGAGTCATACTTTTTTTATTTCACTTTTTTTATAATTTACAAGAACTTAAGTGTTAAGAAAATTGGAGAACAGAAGAAAAGAAGTACAGAACTTCATTTGGTTTTAAATGACGTTTTCCATTGGTAATACTTGAAAATCCATACATTCTGTTTACAAATAAAACAGGAAAACAGCTTCCGAACATTTCTAAAAGTCTATTGCTGAACTGTCAAACATGTTAGTGATTCCTTGGTGGATTCTGAAATAAATTCCAGAAAGAAATTTATCTTCTGAAAAGTGTCAGAATTACCAATGAAACGACTTCAGAAGGGTTTTCTCGATTCCGGATTCCTTTTAAGAATCGTCATATAGTGGGCTTAGGTTCGAATCACTATATATTTCAAACTACGGCCAAAGAAGCTAAGGGTAAACTGTTTTCAATTCATAGCGGTTATATTCTTGACGGATTGCAATTGCCTATATTTTCGCATGGGTTTGATTACTATCTAACGGGTCCGCCATCTAACGTTTTTTTTTTTTTTTCAACTACTGCTTATTTCGTGAATGGTAACACTTGACAGATAATTAGTTATATCCTTCCGCTAAACGAATATGATTGTGTATACGCTTGAACAACGCTGGGAAATATTGCGACATTACTTTGAAAATCATGGTAATGTTGCAGAATGTGTGCGAAAATTGCGTACGGATTTTGGAAGAAGAGAAGCACCGTCAGCTCCGTATGTTCTTTATCTTGTGAAAAAAGTGGAAGAAACTGGCATCGTCATCGATAAACCAAAGCGTGAAAAGCCAAAAACAGTGCGTACACCAGAGAATATTGCTGCTGTGGCAGAAAGTGTGCGTGAAGCGCCATCAACATCAATTCACCGTCGTTCGCAACAATTGAACATTTCGGAGACATCATTGAGACGAATTTTGCATAAAGACCTTGGTATGACGCCATACAAAGTCCAATTGGTTCAGGAGTTGAAGCCAACTGACCATCCAATGCGTTTTCGCTTCGCAAAGTGGGCCTGCGATCGACTTAGAGAAGATGCCGATTTTGCCAAAAAAATCATCTTTTCAGATGAAGCTCATTTTGATCTTGGCGGGTATGTAAACAAGCAAAACTGTCGCATTTGAGGCACAGAAAACCCGCACGCATACATTGAAAAGCCGATACACCCAAAACGAGTCACTGTTTGGTGCGGATTTTGGTCCAGAGGCATAATTGGGCCATTTTTCTTCGAAAATGAGCAAGGAGTGGCCGTTACAGTCAATGGCGATCGTTATCGGGCCATGTTGAACGAATTTTTGTTCACAAAAATTGAAGAGGAGGATATTGGTAACATTTGGTTTCAACAGGACGGCGCTACGTGCTACACTCGATGTTTTGCGCCCTGTTTTTGAAGATCGCATTATCAGCCGCAGAGCTGATGTCGTTTGGCCACCTCGGAGCTGCGATTTGACACCGTTGGACTATTATTTGTGGGGTATCGTAAAAGATAAGTGATACGCCGACAAGCCAGAGACAATTGACGCTTTAAATTACAATATTCGTGAAGCCATTGGAGAAATACAGCTGCATACAATCGATAATGTGCTTAAAAATTGGACCGAACGTGTAGGCTACTGCATTGCCAGCAGAGGCAGCCATTTAAATGAAATTATTTTCCATTATTAACCGGAAGGATTGTACTTTCAAATAAAAAAAGAAATTTGGGAAAATATTCAGTAGTTTTTCTTTATAGCGTTTTCAAAAAAGTTATTTTTCGGAAACTTTATCTACAGATTTACATTTGGTTTATTGACGATTTTCATTGGTAATACTCGAGAATCCATACATTCTGCTTACCCGTAGAACAGGAAAATAGCTTCCGAACTTTTCTAAAATTCTATTGCTGAATTATCAAACATCGGTGGGAAAATACAAAAACTATTTGTTATATGCACAACAGAGGGAGTTTGTTTATGTTAGTGATTCCTTGGTGGATTCTGAAATTAATTTCAGAAATGAATTTCTCTTCTGAAAATTGTCAGAAGAATTTTTGTTATATTGCCAATGAAACGATTTCAGAAGGGTTCTCTCAATTCCGAACACTTTCCTTCTACGGCGTTCATACACCTAAATTGATTCGTTGATTCGAATAATTTTCGAAACGAAAGTCAGCTCTAATCGGAACTCCATTTTCTTTCGAGGTATCTATTGCGGAACAAACTAAAAAAAGCATACAACCGCCGTTCGTTTGATTCCGCAGCAATTTGTAGTCTGACGTGCGCGATCAGGTGCGTTACATTTGGTTGGAAGATCTTTTCGAAACGCTAATCGAAACTGATACCTTGGTGGAAAATTCTCCGATTTTGAACATATTGGAGAACATTTTCTTACGAACGGATACCTCGAGATAATTGAAATTCAGTTCCAATCGGAACTAAATTTGCTTGCGACGCATCCATTGCAAAACAAAAAAATTAAACCATACAAACGAGTTCCTTTGATTCTGCAACAATTCTTCGTCGGATATGTTCGGAACAAATTCAATGAGTTAGGTCAACAAATTTTGACAGTTAATTTGTTGACCTAACGCAGTACACCGCTGTGCGATCATTTGCGATACATTTTGTCGGAAGATCTGGTCGAAATGCTAATCGGTTGAATTTTTTTTACAAGCGGATACTTCTGTGACGTAAAGCCCATTGACATCCGACATTTTATGGTATTGGAGACCAGAAGCTGCTCTGTATCTTCCTAATTGACTATGTAGAGCAATTTATCAACCCACTGCATTGAGGCACCAAAGAGGTTGCTGATTTTTGCTGATATCAAATGAATGCGTTGTTGCATCTTTGGAAAAGGGATATTGTGAACCGAAATTCAGTCTCCGACCGGATTTGCGTTGCGTAGAAAATTATTCTCCGAACGGATACTATGATAGGGCCGAATTAAAAATATATCTTTACTTTTAAAGGGCAAATTGCACCGTCTTAGGTAATAAACTCCAGGCATATTCTATGTTTCAAAATTTATTGGTGTAACACATTAAGTCGTGCGTTTTCTTTCAAACATGGTAATCGGTTGTAATCGAGGAAATTTCAAATAAAAACGGAATCAATGGCATTTCAAAAAAAATTGCGCATCGTTCCAATTACATTATTTTCACAAATTTTTGAAACGGTCAATGATGCGCTATAGTATTGGACTGAGATCATCTTAGTCTTGGAAAGATAGGAAACGATTGTAATGAATTTAAATGAGAGTAATACCTTATATGTATTAGAATTCGCACTCTACAGACTATGTGGTATCCTAAAATTGGAACAGTCTTAAGAGCCCTACACACGGTCAATGTTATTAACAAGTATAATTGTCGCCTTTTTTTGCAAGTAATATGGATGGGATATCACCACCACACGTATCAATGAACATTGCCAATATTTTTGCGAAAATTCTCTGTAGTCGTTTCATTTCTGTCTACAAGGATGGACAATAATTATACCCTATCCCATAGGGGTATTTTAATTTTTATATATAGTTTTTAGCATAGAGGAATAATTAAGGTAGTTCTACCTTAAGGTATATGGATCAACCCAGAATCGCTAGCTGAGTCGATTAAGCCATGTCTGTCTACCAGTCCGTTCATCCGCCCGTTTGTATGTCACTGATTTCTAGCCCTTAAATTCTGAGCTAGGAGAATGAAATTTGGTATAAAGGATCCTTTTGCGTTGCTTCAGAACCTGTGTAATTTTATGTTTAGAATCCGATCAGTTTTCAGGCATCTGGCCTCTACGATTAATATTTCGCAAATGAAAACATTGACAAGTAAAATTGATACACCCTACACATCATCAATCTAGTAACAATGAAAATTGACGAAAACCAACTCAGTTTTGTTTTTTTTTTATCAATGTAGCAAGGTTACATGACAAGAACATTGAAGAGCACACAAACGATCAATGATGACTCATTCAAGTTATATTGAAAAGTTACATTGATCGTGTGTAGGGCGCTTTAGGCTACGGCCACGCATTGAGCGGCATAGGGGCAATACAAATTAAACATATGAAATTGTATGGTTTTAAGCTTAAACGGAAACGGTCTAGGAATACTACGTGTCAGTCATGTGACTATCAGAGTTTCAATTTTGGTTTCAAACTGTTTGCCCAAAGTCTTGGAGTGTCCCTTGAATTAAATTTAAATACGAAAAAACTACCCGCCAAAAGTCCATGGGATCTGTCAATTATGGGCGGAAGAAACCCATTTTCTGAACCTTGTTCCTTAGTGTGAAACATTCCACTTAAAAACAAATTCGTTCCAAATTTATTCAAACCGAAACAAAATGTTCCTTTCATTAGTTTGTGTTTTTTTTTTTCAATTTACCTTCGTCTAAAAGGACGTTTCAAATTCAAATAGCCTTCACATCATTCAACCCTTGCAATTCAATCATGGTATACATCATTGTCCACGAATCTGTTAACACCCCATTTGAGACGAATGTCTTCACGAGAACAACATGCAAGGGTTAAGAAAACGAATCCCATTATCTGTCTTGTACCGCGTATGTCCAGAAACACCCTTAATGGGACATTGTACAAAGATTTATTCCACTCATAATTAGAGTGAAAAAAGTGCCCTGCAAGGACTTTGAAAAATCTAAATCTATTTCATATGCAAATGGTATGTCGGTCTTGGGACAAATATGCA
This sequence comes from Rhingia campestris, assembly GCA_932526625.1. Classification (NCBI taxonomy): domain Eukaryota; kingdom Metazoa; phylum Arthropoda; class Insecta; order Diptera; family Syrphidae; genus Rhingia; species Rhingia campestris. The sequence continues at coordinate 104,584,000 of OW052184.1, read as the reverse complement.
CACAAACTCACACTGGATATCCGGCGGAATGACCGTCGATTTATGGTATAGTCCATTACAGTGTATCTCGGCAATACCGCATTAAATTAAAATTAAATGTGTGCACACCATGTGTGTGATTGATGCGCTTTTTTGCTAATTATGGACGGGTTTTAGCGTCATTAGTAACTTTTTTTTGGATGCTGCGTACACCTTGAGCGGCGGATGTGGCCTTATTGCGAAGAAGTCTCTTCGCATCCCTTGAGGGGTGTTAATCTGCATAATTTTTCTTTAAGTTGTTTTCGAATGAATGGATCTTCTTACACACTTAAGCCAACTGCGAACGTACCAGAAGTTCCACTTTTAGAGCACGTGATTAATTTTAATCAATCCACTGGATTTGTGTTGCGTCTTTGTAGATATTTAGTTACAAAATCGACCCATGTCGCCCTCCAATTGGGCTATGTTTTCGACACTCGACTTCCCTCTAATTTACAAAGACACTACTATGACCCCCTTGTCTAGTGGCGCGCGGTTGCAAGTCACAAATAATTTCATTTCAGTGGCTTGTGGCACAAGTACGCGAGTATAATGAATTTGTGGAATCTTAGGGATCCACTTTTTTTTTGTTGTTACTACTGCGTCCTCGATGAATCAAAACCTCATTTCGAAGTTGACACTTAATTATCTTCCATCAGTAAAATCATTTATAAAGTCAAACATGAAAAAAAAAACCCTTGTTATGGGTCTGTCTACCCGAAGAGCATCTTATTCCCGAGTGGTATACGCCTTCAGGAGATAAGACGCTAATGGCAAAAGAAACGAAACAATGATAAAGGAAAAATTTTCAAAATTATAGCAACATTAATTACTTTAGAATTTGACTCAATTAAGGCGGGTCTAGTGATGGTTTTAACGAATTGACGGTAGGAAATGACAAAGCACGTAATTGGAAAATCACTGGACGTAATTTAATTACGAAAGGACCTTCTTTTTAGATTTTTATTCCGCATGAACGGATGAAGTTGAGTTAAGTCAAGAGGTGAACGGGCAAAATTATATAAAACATGAAAGGCACAAAGCAGATGCCGAGGTATATTTTATAAATTCTAATGGAAAACTGAGTGGTATAAGATCGACGGTTGGCTACTCAAGGAATGTTTTGTACGAAAATGGAGATGTGGCGCGGCGTCTAGGTTTTAGAAGCACTCGAAACTGCCGATTATTTGCTTTGGGAAATTTGCACCAACCAATGCATATATTAAACCAACCAGTGGTTGGATGACTAAAATTTACGTAAGAATGTCTGGAAAGTTAAACAAAAAAGTTGGTGCGTGTTTTCCTTAGTCATGTATAGTAATTTTCTAAATACTTACGCTACAGTCCGGGATGAACCTGGGCCTCAACCAACATGCCTCTCCAATTAGCCCGGTCCTTAGCTTACTGGCGCACTCCAAGTTGGTTGAGGTCGGTTTCTACTTGTGCGCGCCACTTCAGGCGAGGTCTTCCTCTACTGCGTCCGACGCCTGGCTGGGAATCGAAGACTCTGCGAGCCGGAGTATTGGTGTCCATTCGTTCTACATGTCCTAGCCATCTTAAACGTCCAATGCGGAGTTTTTTGACCAGGGGCATGTCGCTGTACAGCTCGTATAGTTCTTGGTTGAATCTTCGTCTCCATAGCCCGTCAACGCAAACGGGACCGAAGATTTTTCGAAGAATTTTCCTCTCGAATCTACCAAGGATTTCTTCATCCGCTTTTGATACGGTCCATGCTTCAGCGCCGTAGAGCAGGACTGGGATGATCAGGGTCTTATATAGGGTCTCCTTAGTAGTTCGAGTGAGGGCTTTACTACTAAATTGCCTTCTTAGCCCGAAGAAACAGCGGTTGGCAAGAGTAATTCTTCGTTTAATTTCTGACGAGATGTTGTTGTCAGAGTTAATAGCGGAGCCGATGTAGACAAAGTCCTGTACTAGCTCAAAGTTATATCTGTCAATGGTGACGTTCTGTCCAATTCGTCGATGTTGTGTGTCCTTTCGTGTTGACAGCATATACTTAGTCTTACCCTCATTTACTGCTGAACCCATTTTGCCGCTTCCTTCTCTTTACTAGCAAACGTGGCTATGAACATCACGTTGAGTCCTACCAATGATGTCAATATCGTCGGCGTATGCTAGTAGTTGCACCGATTTTTGGAGAATTGTGCCTCTGGTGTCGGCTCGGGAGTTTTGCACAATCCTCTCAAGAGTCAAATTGAAAAAGTCACATGACAGCGCATCGCCTTGCCTAAATCCTTTGTTGGTATCGAATGTGTCGGTGAGGTCGTTTCAGACCCTGTTGGTGCAGCGAGAATTCTCCATCGTCATTCTACACAAGCGTACGAGTTTGGGCGGTATACCAAAACTAGACATGGCTCTGTACAGTTCGTCTCTATAAATGCTGTCGTATGCGGCTTTGAAATCGATAAATAGGTGGTGGGTATCGACTTGGACTTCTTGGGTTTTATTCCAGGATCTGACGAAGTGTGAAAATTTGATCGATTGTGGAATTTCCTGGCCTAAAACCACACTGATAAGGGCCGATCCGGTTGTTGGTAAACGGTTTTAAGCGTTCACATATTACGGCAGATAGGATCTTGTAAGCGATGTTGAGTAGACTTATGCCTCTGTAGTTTAGAGAGTCTCCTTTTTTGAGGATCGGGCAAACGATGCTGAGGTTCCATTCTTCAGGCATGTTTTCAACCGACCAGATTTGGCTTATGAGTTGGTGGATGTTACTAACCAAGTCATCTCCGCCGGCCTTATAAAGCTCAGCGGGAAGGTCGTCATTTCCGGCAGCCTTATTAAGCTTGAGTTTAGATATTGCTATCCTCACTTCACTCAGGTCGGATGGTTGGCAGTTTTCGCTGTCGTTGCCAATATTAAATGGTTCGTTCTGCCTGACAGCGGAATGTTGTTCGTCATCGCCGTTTAACAGTCTGCAGAAGTGGTTCTTCCATATCCTCAGCATCGACTGTGTCTCAACTACGATATTTCCTTGTTCATCTCGACAGGATTCTGTTCGAGCCTTGTAGCCTTGGCTTTGACGTTTTACACTTTGGTAAAACTTGCGAACATCGTTTCTGGAGTGGCACCTCTCTATATACTCGATCGCGCGCTTTTCGTGCTCTTTTTTCTTCTTTCTGAAAAGCCGATGTTGTTGCCTTTTTCTTTGCCTATAGAGCACAATGGCATCTCTCGTCTTTACCTGCAGCTTGGCCTTGTAGGCCTCGTTCTTGGCTGCGAGCATCTGTCGGCATTCCTCATCAAACCAGGGGTTTCTTGCTGGTGGCCGCGAGAAACCTAGCACATCAGTTGCGGCTGATCTAATGCTTGTTGGCATCGTTGCCATTGTTCTTCGACATTAGATGCTGGTGGTATGTTGTGAGTCGAGAGGTAAAGGGATACGCGTTGCGCGAAGGTCTTGGCGGTCTCTGGCGATTGCAGTCTTTCGACATTAATTTTTTCACAGTATTTCTGTTTTTTTTTTTGTGGCGTGCTGGATATCCGCATCCTTACCTTGGCTACAACAAGGTAGTGGTCCGAGTCGATGTTAGCCCCTCGGAATGTTCGGACATCCAAAATACTGGATGCGTTCGTTGATCTGGAGACTGCCATGTCCTCTTGTGGATATCGAGGTGAGGATACCGTGTGCTGGCTATGGTGGCATTTTGTTCCGTAGCGAAGTCAATTAGCCTAAGTCCTAAGTTACCAGACGTGTTGTCGTGTTGGCTATATTTTCCGACAGTACTGCTAAAGACGTCTTTTCTTCCTACCTTTGCGTTAAAATCTCTCAGCACGATTTTAACATCGTACTTTGGTAGTCGCTCATAGGTTTTGTCGAGGAGCTCGTAGAAGCAATCCTTAGTTATAACATCCTTTTCCTCCGTCGGAGCATGAGCGCATATTAGGCTTATGTTGGCGAATTTGACCTTGATGCGGATTGTTACAATGCGTTCGCTAATGTCTTGAAAACATAAGATTTCTTGCCTAAGTCTGGCACTGATAACAAATCCGCATCCAAATAGTCGCTGTTTCTGCTCACTATAACACGGTCCATAGTAGATGTCACAGTTTTTCATCATCCTTTTGCCCGGACCATCCCATCGTATTTCCTGGATGGCAGTTATGTCTGCTTTGTAGCAGTTTAGGGCTTCCGCTAATTGTTCGCCTGCACATCTCCTGTTTAATGTTCTCACATTCCAGGTGCAGATACGAACGTCGTTCTCATTTTTTCATTTAGCATGGTCGTCAACAATAATATCAGTCCTTTCCGAGGCTATTGGTTGCTTCGTATTAATAGTTTTTTCCGTGGATGGGCAGTTAAACAAAGCACAACCCCCAACCTGGAGGGCCAGGCCATTGTTTTGACCCTAGGGGTATGAGCGCTGCCGTTGACCCATTTAGAGCTCCTCCGCCACCAACTCTTTTCCAATACCCTGGCTCAGTATTGGAAATCCCTATAGACCTGGTGTTCAAATATGTCGAAGCAGCTCATATAGAGATTGCACTACCAGTTCGATCAAACTGGAGCTGTAGGCGCCTCCGTTGACTCCATCTAGGGAATTCCTCCGCTGCCGCCTGAGAGTGAGTGCCTTAGTGAGAGGACACTCCTCCCCCCTCTCTCGTTTGCTGCCACAAACGACCTTCCACAGGGGTTTAATACCCCATCTCCAGTCGAGGTACTAGAAACCCACCAGTCACCAGCGTGGAGGAGTAGGAGTTGATAGTGAGAGGCTAGAGTGAGAACGCTTGTGTTCTCATATAATCGCATCACTATTCTTAAGCACCAGCAAAAAATATTTAAATAGGTACATATTAATATATTTTTTGAAAAAATTGTATTAAGTTTACTGCCTGGCTATATTCGCTTTTATTTTATAATGAAAAAAAGTAATTCAATATGTATTGTGTTTTTCCCATACATCCCTCTTCTCTAATACAATTTGTTTGAATGCTAAATTTATTGCGAATTCGACCTATACAATGTAAGGGCGGTTCTAAACTGAACATTTGAAAAGATCTGAAATTTCGATGTTCCCCAATTTTTTTTGGAAAACATGAAGCTATTTTCGGGATCAGGTTTATTTTGTAGCAAAATGTATTTTCTTGGCCATCATGTCATTAGTAGGGTATCCTAACCAATTATCTATCAAAATACGAATTTTCATTTCTCAGACTGAAACAGTTGGATCTTTTGAAGAAACCAATGTTGTTCCTCATAGAACCTTGTAATGGCTTTCTTTAGAGCATTTTTGCGTTTTTGCATCGAATAATGGTTGCATTATCAGTTTTTTTTTGTCCAATACGCCTGGAGATTCAGAGTGGGGGTTGCACTGTAGGTTTAATACTTCTGAAACAACTTAATAGCTTGGGAATGATGTTTATTTAATAATTACCATGTTAATTGAAACGAAAACAAAGACATCACATTGAAATGTTCAAAACCTCAGCAGAAAGGGAGCGTCCTAACAATTACATCAAAGCATTCACCAAGCCAACATTACTGCGAGCCAGAAAATTAAATGCCAAAATGAGGATGAAAAACTGTCACATTTACTCCGGTCTTTACTTAAGCGCTCCGATTTTTTTTTGTAATTTAACGAATTTGAAGATATACACACATACAAACAACAAACATTGTCAAAATATTTTATGCTTCAACAGCTCGGGTCTTTCTTAGAGAGGAGAACTTCCCATCTTTTAGTTTTTTAGGTGTTTCTTACCGGAAATGGCTATTATGGCTTTAGTTGCTTTGTTGTTTTTTAAATGCGTGAGATCTTCCACGATATGGTTTTGTATCATATTCCGTGATAAATTCTTGATCACGATTTGTAAAGGACATAGTAATAGCGCATTTAAGTTTGCCTCCCTGTTTTAAGAAGACCTGAATCCTTTGGCTTCGGTAGAAATCCTAATCCAGGGAGGTCATCCCGCTACTTTGAAAACGATTATCACTCAGATGGTAGTCGAGACCACATGAGTAATCGCTGAATAATAGTCTGAAAAATCGATTATTGATCTTACGTGATTGATCGAGATTTAAAAAAAAAGAATAAAATGTCAAAACGTTATAAAAGTTTTATTCGCCAAACAAATCTCGTCAAGACAAATATTAGCGCGAGCAAAGATGTGACTCCCGTGGTGGTTGCTATCAAAAAAGAAAGAAGTAAAAACGAGTAGCCAACTTCTAAAAGAATGACACTCAAAAAGAGAAACAGTACCGCTTCGTTCCCACAACACAAACGCGTAAACCCAGCGGCGCAAACCATAAATTTGAAACGCTAGCCTTTTAAGCGTTTATGCTGTGGAAATCATCTAAGCAAATGCATCAGTATGCATATTCAATATATAATACAACTTCACGTAGCTGTTCATCTTTGCTAGCAATAAAAACAATATCGTAAAGCTACCTAAGGTAAATTATACAATGTTGGGCTGATTATAAAATATATAGAAATGCGACTACAGGAGTTCAATTAGTTACATGATTAATTTCAAGTTACAATAATTTTATGATTTATGTTATTAGGTATTTAATTTCTTAACAGTGATGCAAGATGTACCGTCGAAATGTTATCGTAAAACGATAATAACTTTACGGAATGAGGGCCCAGCTTTTCTAAGGCCTCGGTTACGACCAACGCTAGTAACCGTTAGTAAGTCTAATGTATGGTAAATCAATAAGGTTGTCGCAAATCATGCTTTTTGAGTTTGCACTAGTCCACACTTGTAAGCGTTGGCCGTAACCCCGTAACCGCGCCCTAAGCCTCAGTCTCAATAGGATTGAAATCATGCATGCTGTCGAGATGTTTCAAACCAACTGTATTTATATGAGTCACCCTCTCCAAGCCATAAGTAAAAGTTTCACCAGACTAATGCAGAATTAAGGCTGACTGAAGGTCATACCCTGATATGTGGGTTCTTTTCAATTCTATCCAGAATATCAAGGCAATGCGTTTATGCTTAGACGAAATTAGCGAATGATCTGTGTTTTTCATCATCAAGGCCTAGGGAGCAAAAATCTGATACTATCTGATACATGGTTTACTTCTTCTAAACAACAGAGAGAACATCTTACGGAAATAATGACTTGCAACTGAATAATGATATAATTTGCTACGGCCAGGAATTTCACAATAGCCGGTATATGGTTGTGAGTGCAATACCCTAGTAGTGCTAGGTCCCTGATTCAAATCCCGAAAGTGACGACACTTTTACTTTTTTCACTACTCCAAAAGTAACAATGTCATGAGAAGTTTCTCAAATTATCCGTTCAGAGTCGGCGTTGAACAAGAGGTCCTCTTCTTTTTGGGGAAAAATAATAACTTCGCACACACAAATGAAGGGAGAAGCTAGGTTTTAGGCAATGTATGGCCCGTAAATGCCAGAATTTTGTTTAGTATATGGTTGCTTTAACTTGATAATTAGTTATAAAGAGGTACGGCCGTTAATCAAATTTCCAACATATAAACAAATCCACTTAACAAGTACTTTGTGTCTTGACATTCTGGAAGTGTAAATGATAGAGAAGAAGGGCTAAAGTTTCTTTCTTCCCATACGACCTTAAGCTGGGACAGTTGTGAGGTATGTCTAATTTTACATCATAATCGGCGATGGGGTAGTCAGAACGCCGATTGACGTGTACTGGGAACAGACGAACCCATCTAGGGCCGCTAGGGCGTCATTTTGATCATTTCCATCTGTGTTCTGTGGTCTGGAATTTATTTGTATACCCTATCCCATAGGGGTATATATAAGTTGTGATACCTCAATGTATATGAGTCGATTCAAAATCGATGAATGCATGTCTGCCTATCTGTCCGTCTGTCGCTCCGTCTGCACGTCACAGGATAATAAAATTTTGTATATGGGATCCTTGTCGGTGCCTGCAGAACAAGTGTAATTTTTTTTTAAAATTCGCATACTGCCACGCCTACTTTTAAAAAAATCGTTCTTTTTGGTCAACCGGTAAACCGGTTTTTAAAAACGTTTCTTAACATGTTATTTAGTCAATCTTTAAACACATCTATATTTCTCCTATACACATTTTTCGTTTTCTGGGGCGTTTTTTCATCAAATGGATCAATTTTGGTGGGTCATACTCAAGGGGGATCTTTTGCTATTCTTCCAGTATAGTTGCTTTCAGTTGAATGCGGGCTCCCTTTTTCCCACTTTTTTTCTACAAGTGGGCCCACAAATTTTCAATAGGGTTAAGATGGGGACGGGGACTCTGGGGTGGTGTATCGGTGACCTTGCAACAGCTTTCAAGCAGCCAATTCCGCACCTTTAAGTTATTATGTTTCGGATCTTGTCCTGATAAAATTTTAATTTCGCTTATTGTCCGTAATGAGCCCAAATTTTGCCGGACTGCTTTTTAAATTTGGAATGACGTTTCTGTTTTCTAAAGCAGTTATTGGATTGCGTCATACTTTGGGTGGACCATCATTGTAGTATAGCATCCTTTTTGTCTCGTCGCAAAATATGACGTCATCCCAATATATTGCCGGCTGACTGACTGATCATGTTTACAGAAAAAGTGAAGCGCATTTCCACATTGACCGGAGAAAGCAGCGGTTTCTTTCTCTTGAAGAGTACTTATGCCTTAGAATGGCCTGGCGTACTGTTTCATGTGACAGAACCAAGTCACATTCTTCATCAACCTCATTGGCAAGAGCCCTAACCGATATTTGCCGATTTTGAGTAATTTTCCGCATGATTAGGCGGTCTGCCCGTTTGCCAATCATCCATTTACAGCCACATCCACTTTTTGTTTCAAGTGTCCCCTTCGTTTTTTGCGCGACTTAGGACATTGTAAAACATTTCTACCAAGTCCGCAACAGATTTGCCCAATTGGTGGTTATAGTAAATCAATTGGACAATTGGAAATCTCAACATCGTTTTCGCGATACAGATGATAAAATACTATAAACTGTGCCAATTATAAGGGTAATTGTCGTCCTTAAAAACACTTACAAGAGACTATCTACCGTAATATATGGAAGCCTATATCACTGACAATGTAATCGGTCCCCGTCGGTGTGTTTTGGCAAGAAATGTTCAAAATTAATCAGGAAAGGTTGACTCTGCTTTACTTTTTTTTTTAAATTCTGACCTGCAGTAATATACACATCGACCTAAAAGATCTATTGTGCTTGCCGTCTTGCTTCTACTTTCCTAATGTAGCTGATAATACTTTCAGCCGAAGATTTCCTCAGTTCTTCGGGACTTAAAAATTCCCTGAAGAAAGATTCCCTTCTCATACCGTAAAGGGCCGGTTATTCACATATGATATGCTCGGCTGTTTCGTCTTCTTCTAGACATAGTCTGCACTCCGGTGAGTCGACTAGACGCATTTTATTTAGGTGATATAGCAGACCGTGATGACCAGTTAGGTAGGCTACTAAGTTTTTGATATCGTGCCTGTGGAGATTTAGTATCTTATTGGCATCTGATTTGAAGGGCTGAATAGCTCTTTTGGCCTGTCTTAGGCCTGGGATGTTTCCCCAGTATGAAACACATTTGTTTTGTTCCCTTTTTTTTATGACTAGATTTATGGCTGATTTGGGGATTTCCGAACTACTACGTCTAGAAATTCCTCCCTTTCATACTGAGATGCCAACATCAAGAACCTATTTCCGTACATTAATTTGAATATTTTACGTCCTGAATTGTAAAGGCTGTTGGTTTCCATAAATTCCTAGGCTACTTAATATGTCACCTATGGTACACCTAATTATTTTATATTCCCACAAGAATTCTGGAATATAAATTTCACTCATATATGGCTTCAGAAAAGAACATGACAGCTCCTATCTATTTTTCAACCGTTATTAATGAAAAACTTATTAAATAGCATCTGTCCAATATTCACTTACAAAAAAAAACTCACATTCTCAATTAGCCCTAGCTTACATGTCTATTTAATCTAGTTCATGTCAAGTAATTTTCCTAGATAATGGATGTGCATTACAACAAACGGAAAATATTTCCATATTAACGGCTAGTTCCACTTCGCACACATTTGTGTGCTAATTCAGTAACAATATACCCACCTATTTAAAAAACTATTTTCTCATAGATCGCCTAGAAAATTCCCTTTTTTAATTTACAATTAATTATGTCCCCCATTTAAATAGCATTCAATCACGCAATCTTCTTTTATTTAATTATACAAACAGAATTAAACGTAAAGAAAAAAAAAAAGGATAATGCAAATTAAATGCAAAATATTCGCTAATCTCTCGACCGTGGCTAAATGCCATGCCCAGTGAGTCCTTAGACCTGTACACACCCCTTTGTGGTGTATACGATTCCTATGTCCTGTTGAATTTACTCGACTTATTTGTGCGTTTAATTAAAGTCTGTATTAGGTTAAGGATTTTCTGTAGGTACACTGTGAAAAAAATATTTACAAAAAATAACGGAATGTTAATTATGAATTGTAGAAGTGAACAGTTCGAGTTAAATGCCCTGCAATGCCGCTTGTCAAATGACACTAATAGATACTTTTTTTTTTAAATCTACTGTGTCAACGACAGAAGCATTAGGCCAGTCGCACATTGGTCGCGTTATCGTAGGATACGCACTAAAAATCCGGACCTTCCAAGTACTGTTTTCAAAAGTTTTGTACTTTGAAACCACTTCACGATAGCGTTATCACTGCAATACTGTCTATTTGACGCAGAAAATCGTATTCAGTGTGTGTATACAATTCGAACAACCAGTCTTCATACGGTTTCGTACGATACAAATTCGTATCCAATGTGCGACTGGCCTTAGTCTTTTCAACATTCTTCAGGCATACTTTCATCCGACGAAATTTCGCTAATTTTGCAGGTGTATGTTCCTTACCAAACTCAACCGGCTTCAGCTCGGCAGGAGTGCTGTCCTTTTCGGTAGCCTTCTTAAGCTCTAATTTAAATGTTGCTATCCTCACTTTATTTAAGTCGGGTGGTTGGTAGTTTTTGCTGTCCTCGGCAATATTGAACGTTTCGTTCCTCTTGACAGCGGGAGATTATTTGTCATTACCGTCTGCAAAAGAAGATCTTCCATATCATCAGCATTGACTGACACATCAGATCTTTCCTTGTTCATACCGACAGAAATCTGCTCGCGCCTTGTATCCCTGTCTTTGACGTTTAACACTTTCGTAAAACTTACCTGAAGTGGCAGCTCTTTATGTCTTCGATCGCGCGCTTTTCTTCCTCTTTTTTCCGTTTTCTGAAAAGCCGGAGAGCTCTTGTCTTCTTCACCTGCAGCATTCGGTTGTAGGGCTCGTTTTTGGCTGCATCTATCGGCATTTATCATAAATCCATGGGTTTCCTGCTGTTGAGCTGCCTTGCTGACATAGTCACCACTGTTCTTTGACCATCGTATGTGGTAGCAGGGTGTTAATCGAGATTTTAAGAGAAACGCATTCTGCGAAGGCTTGACGGTCCATTGCGATTGCCGTCTTTCGACATTAAGTTTGTTCACAGTATTTCTCATTGGTTGTAGCGTGGTGAAACGATGTTAGCCCCTCGGACTGTTCAAAATAAAAAAAAAATAAAAAAAAAACAGGCTCGTTAGTACCCAGGACATAGCTTTTTTCCCACAACCATTCATGTGTGGGTGTGTACTTCTTGCACGGTGACAAGACCTGTTTTTTATGCATAATCCGAACGGTTACGATGAGATAAGCTTTTCGTGAAAATAGATACTACTCTGATGATTTGTCAGATTATCACGAGAGGCGGGCTAGTGAAAAATCATTAAGGTGTTCCTTCGGCTGGGAATCGAAACCAGATCTTCTGTGCGGGAGTTCATCGCATCACTGAGCATGTCCTGTCGTAGTGTTCGGATATCTATCCAAAATAGTAGATGCGTACCACTTGTCTATCGCGATATGATCAAGTTTATAAACCGTTCGTTTATCTGCAGGAGCTCTTAGAAATATTCCTTAGTTCAAGGGGCTGATTAACCCTTGAAATGCATACCTATATGTCCTGTGGTCCAAAGCAGCTCATGTAGTTTGTCATTCCCTATCCTATAGGTGTATATAAGTTTAGACATTTAGTTTGTCACATAGAGAAATTATCTAGCTAGATATACTTTAAAGTATATGGATTGACCCAGAATCACTAGCTGAGTCGTTTTTGCCATGTCTGTCAGTCTGTCTGCCTGTCTATCTGTCCGTCCGTCAGACTGTATGTCTCCTATTGTTGGATCTTACATTTTGAGCTAGAGTGATGAATTTTGGTATATAAATTCTCTATCTGACGAGCAGAAGAAGTGTAAAAAAAATTTCAAAATCCGCCCACTGCCACGACACTTTCCAGTAAAACGTTGTTTTTGGCAAACAGTAAAGAATTTTGAAAAAGTATCTGCATAACATATTTGGACAATCTAAATAGCCATATTTCGTCAATATAATTTTTTTTGCCACGCACACTGAGCTAAAGGCCTTTTCAGTAAAAAAATACGTTTTTCTGTCAAATTTTAAAAAATTCGAAAAAAAAACTTTCGATGCAATATCATTGTTACTATAAAAATTTCATCTGCAGATCATTTTAACCCACGCCTACTTGTTGCGGGCGTTTTCCTAATAAAACCATTTGAAAAGCCTATTCCATAGCATATGCCATAGAAAAACATTTTTTTTGTCGAACCATAAAAGTTTTCAGATAAACTGTCTAAACAAGATGTATAGTAACAATGGCCCCACTTTTTGGGGAAAATTCATTTTAAGAATTGTAGCCTTCTCATCTGTTTATACCCTATCCCATAGGGGTATATTAGTTTTGATACATAGTTTGTAACATAGAGAAATAATTTTGCTACATATACCTCAAAGTATATGGATCGATTCAGAATCGCTAGCTGAGTCGAATTAGCCATGTCTGTCTGTCCGTCCGTTCGTCTGTCTGTTCATCACCGATTTTTGGGCCTTAAATTTTGAGCTAGGATAATGAAATTTGGTATATAGGATCCTTGTCCGAGTAACCAGAACAAGTGTAAAAAATTTTAAAACCGCCCACTGCCACGCCCCCTTTTTAGGAAAACGTATTTTTTGGCCAAACCGTAATGAATTTTAAAAAAAGTTTCTGAGCAGCGTATTTAGAGAATGGTAATATCTATATATCGTCAATATAAAGTTTTTTGCCACGTCCACTTTTTAGGGGCGTTTTTAACAAAAAAAGGTGATGCACAATCATTGGTAGTATTAATGTGAACATTTCGTCAATAGACCATTTTAACCCACGCCCGCTTTTTAGGGGCGTTTTCTTACAAAACCCATTTGTATGCCCTACCCCAAGCCATATGCAATAGAAAAACGTTGTTTTTTGTCGAACCATAAAAGAATTTGATAAACCTTCTGAACATTATGTTATGACAACGTCATTTACAATACTTTATGCCCATAAAGACCACATTTTGGGGATATTAATTTGAGGATGGGATGGAATAGGGTATTAAACGATCCGCACAGCGGATTGTAGCCTTCTCATATGTTTTTAGTTTTTAATCGCCACCGTTGATTACATCTAATGAATTCATTCGCTGCCGTCTGGGTAGGTTTTTTGATTGAGGACTACATATAGCTTAATTCCAGCTAATTTTTGTCCGCGAGGAGTATTTTCCCCCCCAACAACCCAGCATATCTGCAGAGAGTTTCTTTATCCGCCACTTTGTTAGACTAGCATCTCACAACGCAAAATTTCACTTTACAATTCTATTCAATTGTAAAATTAACTATTTCACAATTTGTTTGTTTTATTATTTATTTTAACATTTATTTTTGTTTCTTTTTTCAGAATGGGTTCTAAACTTTCAACAAAAATAGTGCGTCGTCCCCCTCATCATAATCGGTCGAAATTACAGCCATCGGAATTGTTTAATTTCATTGCAAATCAAAGTCGTTGAATAAAAGTCCGTCGTGAATAAAACCGTTCTAAATTTATTTTTGAAAATAAACGTGTCGGTCGTCATTCAGATTCGTATTAGTTGCACCATTCTGGTACAAGTCGTGCCTTTATTTCCCTTAGTATGTCGCTTTTGTAAATATCGGAAATCGTAGTGTGTATTCGAAGTGTTTTTCCAAATAGAAATCCGTTCAATTTTAAAAACCGCAATCCCTCGCGAAAAAAATAAAGCTTTGCATTCCATTCCCATTATTTCAATGCCTCCTAAGTGCTAAGTGTTTAGTGTTTCTATATATGAGGCCTCTTGTCCATCTTAATATTGTGTTTGTGTTTCTTAAGTGAGTGTGTGTGCTTTGGAAATCAAAATTGCCCTTCAAAAAGATTGGTAAGTCGATAACTTCATTAAATTTTTTTTTCTTAAGATGAAATTTCGAGCATAATTTGGAATTATTTTTATCAATTTTCCGACACGAACTTCGAAATGAAGTAAAAATGTATCTTTATATTCGCTTTTAAAATGAGTTCTTTGTTTTTCGCTCAGCCTTATTGTCTTTACTGAATTGTCACTCTGGGTTAGATTACAAGACTCCCCGTACTGGAAATTGTCCGACTTTGCCGTTTCATGAACTTGTATACTTTTGGAATTTTTTTTTATTTTATTTGGTACGGAATATAATACGGTTGCTTGTATTTACATAACGGATTCCCAATTCATTGAGGATCATTGCCTAAAACTTGACAGCCTTCCATCATCTTCATCCTTGTTTTCAGTTAATCGATCCAAACGCTCGGGCATTCGCTATCGTTTGATCCATGCACTGGAGATTCAGTATTTCCTGTCGCCTGGAACCTAAAGGCTGGGATTCAAACTTTCTCTTGATTGGAGCCGTAGAGTAGGACTGGTAGGATTGGGGTCCAGTAGAGCAAACATTTGGAATTCGTGTTAATATTTTTATTTCCCTTTTGTTTCGCTTAACTGAAATAGCATTGGTTTCCTAGGGCCAACCTTTGTCTTATTTCTACTAAGGCGTCATTCGTGGAGTTTGTGTTATCTCCGAGGTAGATCAGCTCTTTAACTATTTCAAAATTGTTCCTATCAACAGTGATATTTTGTTCAAGGTTGTGCGTTACCAGTTCATTAATTGGCGGAAATTCTTCTGCAACGGCACAATGGGAAGCCCAGTGATGTCGATTTCATCTGCAAAACCTTGCGCGTCAGTGACTAGGTTGCCATTATTATTTCGTAGAACCTGCTTTTCTACTTTGAAGCCAGCTGCCAGGTGTTTGGCTTTTTTGTAGAATTGACGGGTGTTCTTGTTGCAAGACTCTTCGATTTCCCTCAGCTGGGAGGCTACCTGTTTTCTATTTTTCCTACGCAGGATTTTCTTCTGTTCCCTCCTTCGGGCTCGATACTCTTCCCGTGCGGCGCTTGTTTGTCCATTGTAGCACCTTAAGATGTGCCTCTTTTCTCGTCTCTTTTTGGTGCTTGGAAATATCATCATACCACTGTCATCTTTGAGGTTGCTGGAGGCCTATGGTGGTTAGGTTTAGGTTACTCCTAAGGCTATGATATAGTACTACTAGGTATTGACATTGGTAGAGGATGAGGCCACAGCGGGAAGTCGCTCACTCAGTTGTTCCCTGTAGACTCCGGCAATCTCTGGCTCACTAAGGCGACCAACGTGAAGTCTCTTTTGCACCATTCGTTGATTCTCCTCATTGGACAGTCGGGCTCTAAATTTGGCTGCGACGAAAAAATGGTCAGAGTCGCGCCTCGCTTCTATGAGCACATGGCCGATTTGGTTGGCGGTCAACCATCTGAAGATTTTTTCTTTGTGGACTCTGGACGCCTAGTATCTACTGCTGATCGCAATATCACATGCTGCTTCAAAGTCTCTTAATCGGAAGCCATTATCTGTTGTTTTTTCGTGGAGGCTGTGCTTTCCAATTAACCCACCGAAGATGTTTTCCCTACCGATTTTCACATTCAAATCTGCAAGTATGATTCTTCAATCGTTAAACGGTTAGAAAGTCCTAAAATTTCCACTTGATAGGGTCTTAAATCTCATCGGTAGGGGCGAGTTTTGACATATAAGGTTGATATTGCAAAAAGTATCTCCGATAAGGATCACAGCCAGGCGATCACTCTTGAGTCTCTTGATTCGATTACTCTTACGTCTTGTCGGTTCCCCAAAATAAATCCCCATCCTAATATGCGCAGTAGTCCGGGTCGATTTGTATGGAGGCAAAAAAATCGCTCAAGTGACAAGGGAAATCGTATTCTTGGGATCAAAATTAGAAACTTTGCCCGAGGAACCATACCTCTAAAACGAATTCTGATGTCCCGACTTTTGAACCGTAGGGTTGCAGTTGTAAAAAATGTCACATTTGTGTGTTTTCTGTAATCCTGATCTAACGTATTTCCTGAATCGCAGTGATGTCTGCCTTGTTTCAAGTTTTTAAGTATCATCCGGAGGGTGTACAGCGTGCGTTCGTTCCAGATGCATAATCGTAGGTCGTTTTCCATCTTTGTTTCGGGTCTTATTATTATTTGAGGGGTTCCATTGGCCGAGTCTTTTGTCTCTCTGATAACCGGCAATTTTTGTACGTTTTTCAAAAGGTAATTCTGGAAAGGTACTTCTTTTATTTATTTTATAGATATTGCCTTTTCAAACTCAAAAGGCCATGTAAATACGTTGCTTTAATCGCGTAGTTTTTTTTTCTTAATTATGTGAACAATTAGTCCAACTATATATTTAATCGTTAAAGATTTGGTGGTACATAATTTTTTTTTCTTGATCGTATGTAAATCAGTCATTATGCCTAGGATTATGCTTAGGATACCTCGTTTCATTACGAAAGTGCAATCCGGTGAATGTATTTCATCTTTTCCAAAACATTAAAGTTGCATCGTCTAATTGTCACATCTTTCCAAAAAGAGTACATCGTTTATATTTTTAAGCTTTTTTCAAACTTCAAAGCTATGTCTGAGTTTTCACCATAGTTTACCAAAAATATCTTGACTACTAGCTTTCTTTCTAAAACATCTCCAACTTACTGACCAAATTATTTTTTTAACGAATGAATCACCTCACCTTCCTCCGTGTATCCCTGATATTTAATTGTCCTTCCAGAAGAAAAAACACAGTCCTTCCCCATAATAGGTTAGTATGTGTACACTCGGTTTATAACCGTAATCGAACGTAAGTAATTATATTTCATCGCTTATTACGAGGCTCTTGGCTTACGTTTTCATTTTGGTTGCTGAACACCTGAACAAAGTCCTTCCTTGGTTACTTTGTATCCTGATATCCATCGTTCAGCTCTTCTTTTAGTCTTTATAAAGCCCATTAGTCGTACTGTAGCTTGTCCAAGAAACAAACATCAACAAAAAAAAAACATCACCAAGGTGATTTCTAAAAAAACAACCTAACCTCCCTTTGCGTCATCGTCATAAGCATATTATCGATGTAGAGCGGTTTTTTTTTTTGCTCTTTCGTCGCATTATTACTTCAACCCCTATGCCAAGTCGATGATGATGACTATGATGACTGACCATCTGTCGCATAGAATTCCGAATAGTCCGCTACATATTGCGTTTAAGACTCGACTACTCTAATAAACACACACACGAATAGTACTTTGCATGGCAAGACCGTTTACGGCAGAGGGGTAAGCGGATATAAAAAATGATGGTATTTGGAACACGTGCAATATCTGCATATCATGCTTCGAGCTATAATATTTCTTGGGACGGGGCAACCATTTCGGTATCGTCCTATTTTTTGAATCTATATAGGAAATTCCAGGGCGAAGAAACACCCCTTCGTGTTGAAGTTGTCGGCCGGCAAGCTAGTATCGACTGGCCATTGAACTTAGCTGCACCAACTGACATCTTTTTTAATTGTCATTGTTCATCCCCGGTTACTGGTATTGTCATCATTCAATCTACGTTTCCTAGCACTCCAATTGTTTAGCATGTCCATTGAAGTATTATGATGCGATGTGGGTTGCGTAAGTGCAAATCATTTCCATTCGATGTCACTGCCATTGTTGCACGAACTGTTTGTGTCTTTGTTTAGTGCTTGGTTTCGTGGAGCTCTACAAGTTGTCATTGATTGTTAGTCATGTGGAAATGAATAAAAAACTGCATTTGTTGACATTACTAACAGAAAACCGCACAAAATTAATGATTTCATCGAAGGACAATCATTTACATGGATCGGATGAGTGCAACTGGGCATTGAATGATATTGATAACAAATATGAGGTCGAGCAGTTCATCGATTGTTTGAGGGGTAATTTAATTGTTTTTTATATGTTTCCAAAAAAGTATAAAGACACTTTGACATACGAATGTCAACGTTTAATGTTCACCCTCTTAAACTCATTAGTTTTTGACATATACTCATGCTTATAACAGATCCATATCGTAGTGCCATTCTTATAGATATAAACTCCATTCTTATGAAATCATAGATATGATATGCATTCAAAGGCTCATTACAATATAACCAAATGCCTAAGTTATGGTCTCCTGAAGCCCCTTTTCCCCATAATAGTTCATGTTGAGGAATGAATTCTCCCAGCATATGGTACGATATTTTAAATCTCAGCAAATATGACAAATTTAAAACCTTGGGAAATATAGAAATTGTGTTTAGTGTACTGTTGTAAGAGTAGAGTGGATTGATGGTTAATGCAATGGAATACTAAGCTCAGTGTTTCTGGTTCAATTCCCGAAAGTGACATGACCTATGTTTTTTTTTACTGTCCCACTTCTTGCAAAAGTCTATCAAACATTCAAGACAAGTCTATAAAAAACTGACATTAGAAGCTTTTCCAACTTGCCGTTCAGAATCGCCATTATATAGGAGATCCTATTTTTTGAGCCAAAAAGAAAACAACGCTCACAAAAGGGAATGGAGAAGATATGTGTGAGGCTAGACATTTTATTTTTATACCCTATCCCATAGGGGTATATTAGTTTTGATACTTAGTTTGTAACATGGAGAAATAATTTGTAGCTACATATACCTCAAAGTATATGGATCGACTCAGAATCGCTAGCTGAATCGATTAAGCCATGCCTGTCTGTCCGTCCGTCTGTCTGTCTGTTCGTCACCGATTTTTGGGCCTTAAATTTGGAGCTAGGATAATGAAATTTGGTATATAGGATCCTCGTCCGTGCCACCAGAACAAGTGTAAAAATTTTCGAAATCCGCCCACTGCCACGCCCGCTTTTTTAAGAAAACGTATTTTTTGGCCAAACCGTAAAGAATTTTAAAAAAGTATCTGAACAGCATATTTTGAGAATGGTAATATATATATTTTGTCGATATAAAGTTTTTGGCCACGCCGACTTTTTGGGGCGTTTTAAAAAAATGTTTTCCGGTCAAATTTTAAATTTTTCGAAAAAGTTTAGATGCACAATCATTGGTAGTATTAATATGAACATTTCGTCAAAGACCATTTTAACCCACGCCCACTTTTTGGGGGCGTTTCTTACAAAAACCATTTGTATGCCCTACCCCAAGGCATATGCAATAGAAAAACGTTGTTTTTTGTCGAACTATAAAAGAATTTGATAAAGCTTCTGAACAATATGTGGTGACAACGTCATTTACAATACTTTATGCCCATAAAGACCACATTTTGGGGATATTAATTTAAGGATGGGGTAGGGTATTAAACGATCGGCACAGCGTATTGTAGCCTTCTCATATGTTTACTGTTTGATTACTTGTAGGATCAAAAACACTTAGTATTAGATATCCCAAAAGCTTTTAATCGAATTTGGCACCAAGCTTCGGTGGGCAAACTAACAGGATTGCTTTTCAATTTCTGCGGCTTAAGTAGTGGTCAATAATTTGTTTTCAAATAGATTTTCTAAGAACCCTAGAGTGTCTCAAGGCTCCATTTCGTCGGCTTTATATTTTTGATCTCTTAGATCTGAGTTAACCTGGGATTAAATTTAATCTAGAGTTAACTCATGAAGTAGGTTTTCAGTGCAGGATTAAATTTGAATCCATGAGTGGTGATTCAATGGATGCACTGATGATTTATCCATTTTGCTGTCAAAAAGTTATCGCGCAGATTGTTTTTTTTTTTCATGAACGAATGAAAATGGGTTTATCGCGATCTTTTCTTCTTCTTAAAACAGTTCAACTCAATATTTCAAACAATTTTGAGTCACTGAGATTGGATTTCAAATATTCGAATATATATAAATATTTAAAGATATAATAAAATAATTGGTCGCATGTTATTTTATCATCCGTCAAAAACATCGGAAAATTTAATTTGGAATCACCAAACTTGATGGATTAACTCGAAATTAACTCTGAAAATTTTACTGGAAATCACTTTTCTCTAGGTACCTCGAGTTGAATCCCGAATCTACAATGATCTCGCACTAAAAACCGAGCCTTAGAAAAAATAAAAGACCATTTCACAGACAGTAGTACCTTGAAATCTACAATAATAAACCGCAATACCTACTGTGTTCATTGAGTTCGACTCAAAAATATGAACCGATCTTGGTTCTCATTCAACAAAAATCACAACAAGAATTTTCTCATCAGGGTTTTCTTAAAGCTATCTATTACTTTCGTCATCGCTTGTAGGTCAATGCTGTCACCGATTGGGATGCTCATTTTGTCGGATATTGTTACACCGTTAAATCTTTTAAAACTGAAAATCCTGACAGATCCGTTAAGTCATGAATAAACTAAAATATATTTTTTCTTAAATCAAACCTTAACAAGTGAACATACAGTGCTACCAAGAGCATCAAATAAAATATACATTTTATGGGATTTGAGTAAGTTGTGTCCTGCAAATACATATTATCACTTACATTGAAATAGATTACGAAGGAGTTTGTAGATTCTGGCTTTATCATAATTGAAGATTTCGCTCGGAAGACATAAATTCCACATTTTTGGTCATTTCCACTCTTTTCTGTAATATCTCTTGCCAGTTCTCTGTTTGCCAGTTCACCAGCAGTTTCATTATCCTGTATGTCCTTGTGTCTAGAGAGCCATAAATTCTTTAAACGTGTATTTAAAAAAATATTGTTTTAAACAGCATCATTCCATTAGTTGCCATTGGTCTTTAATCAGGACTACCAAAATCAACAACTGCGTCCCGAAAAATATTCGTGTCCATGTACGATTCACAGTCTTTTTTTGTTTTTATCTAAACCTTTATTTTTCGAGGGTATAGGTGAAAATCTTTCATAGACACTATGAGAGTATTGTCATAGTAGTGTCAGATCCGTACCGACTAAAAACACCTGTTTTCGATATAAATCGTTAGGTAGTGCAACTAAGATAAATCTTATCAAACAACTTTTCTATTACGAATTTAATACTTTTGGCAGGTTGCTTTCCTTTTACAGATCCCCCATGTTACAAAATTTAGGCGCAGTTATTCCTTATTTTGAGGCGTCCAAAGGTTTCATTCTTTGTAGCACATCCAAAATTTGTAGCACTGCATTGTTGATATGTCCGATTAGTCAGTTTCTATGCTTTCGCGCGAAACTTCCAGTTTTAGCTCAGATTGTAGGAATTCCGAGATCCCAATCGCTATCGTAGTTTCTACTTTCTATTATATATAATGGTTCTTGCATAGTTTCTCTAAGGACTTTATTTTAAAAAGTTTGTAATATATAAGAATTTTTTTATATATTTTCGGTGCCGCGATGGTTAGTGCTATGAACTGCCGCACAGAAGGTCTGGGTTCGATTCCCACCAGTAGCAACACCTAAATGATTTTTCATTGGCCCTACACTCGTGATGATCTGACAATTCATCCAAGTAGTATCAATTGTCAAGAAAAGCTTGTCTCAACTTAGCCGTTCGGAGTCGGCATAAAACAGGAGGTCCACACGCACACATGAATGGTTGTGAGAAAGCTTAGCCCTGGTTACTAACGAACCTGTGGCGGCAAAAAAAATGTATTTCTTGGTACAGTCTCAAATTTGTTTATCGAAGGTCCATCTTGGCTTTAACCCTTGCTTGGTTAATAGCAGGTTGTTTTCGGTACTGAGCTGGGAATGTTTTCCTAGTATCCAATACAGTTCTCGATATTGAATTTCGAGTTTACATTTCATTTTCACGTGCGAGTTCCATTTCAACTTCTCGTCGAGTGTCATTCTGAGGTATTTGGCTTCGTTTGCAAAAGGTATTCGGTCTGAGTTTAGGAAAATTGGTAAGTCTCTAGTTTTTTTTTTTAAATAAAACTCACGTAAACAGATTCAGTTTCATTGACGGCAAGCGATCCATTAATTTACTTTATTTAGTGCGTTTTGCAGTCTTGCAGTCGTTTCTTCGATCTACTGCTAGGATATCATCGGCAAACGTAGCAAGAGTTGTGCAATCTCCAAGTATTCGTTTTCATGTCTTAAACGGAAGAATCTATTCCATAGACATGATTACTTGTCGTAATTTTAATACATGATTTTATTTTTGCATGATTTTTTTTATTGTGCTTAAACTAATCTTAACATCTGTTTTCTTGATTTTGTTTATGTATGTTTCGTCTTTGATCGTGCTACACATTATCAAAGTCTTGCGAGACATCCAAGAATGTGCTTGAGCATATCATTTTTAATTTTGTTCTCCATTACGTTAGTAGTTCTGTGCACCTGGTCAGTCGTCGAATGCTTACTTCTGAATCAAAACTGGTAGAAAATTAGGAAAACTGTTTTTAACATGCTCCGCTCTTTTAGGTGTACCAAAAACTGATTAAGCTTTCGAACCATCCTTGAATTACACCATATAAGGGTCGCAAAGATTTAGGCGCATTCGCAAACCACAGCCCACCAACCACCACGCTTGGCAACGGAATTCGGCTAATTGGCGAATTGCCATTATAGTCACCGTCCGCTATACTGACCAAATAAGCAATAAGGGTCCAGTTATAGCTATCATTGAAAAGCCCCATTGGAGATTTTCTTTTATTTCTTGCGGCTTATTTATAAATTCAATCATTGGGCAGTTGGTGTCAAAACGAAGCTTATGAATTTTAAAACAAGAAAATCACTTTTTGTTTTTCATTGATCAAGATTTATTTTGCTGAAGTAATGTTTCTCATTCCACCCAAATGAAACAGAATTTTCCAATGATTCCTATAAACAGCTACCGAAGTAAAATTTCAATTCCATCATGTGTTCCAATGATCTTGTAAATTTTATTTAGGGTCCAGCTCTAGGGACCCTAAATAAAATTTACAACTTGACAAGTGACGCATTGGTAACAGACTATAAAAAGGGCTTTAATTATTATTCTGCATTTGTCGAATCCATAAAAAAAGGAACCCCGATCGGTACAAGGAGTCAAAAATGAGGAGTCCTAGAAAAGGCAATTGGACAAGACGAAAGGAATCTAATAAAGTAGCAGTTGAGATTCATAGAAAATAAGAAACGGTGATCACCATTACAAAAAAGGTGAAACTATGGACTTAACATTGTCTATAAGATCCTGCCTGACATAATATGTAAAACGTTTCATCGACAACCTGATGGTATTGTTTTAAGCTAGGGAATTCAACAATTTATTATACTTTCACAATACAACGAATCTAAAAAATGTCCATATCGATAGGGACGAACTACACACAATACAATTAGACCTATCCTTTAATATGCCAACCAAGTATGGTCGCCTTATTACAATACCTCCGTTATGAGAATGTCCAACGCAGATTCTTCCGTTTTGGTCTACGCGATCTCCCCTGGGTAGACAGTTTCACTTTACCCCCTACGAGGGTCGTTTGAAATTAATAAATATTCAATCACTTCAACAACGCCGTGAAAACGCCGACATTCTGTTTCCATATTAGCACATTTAGAAATACTGATTGCCGCGCTCTGCTACAAATGATATCCCCACACGCCAACTCCCGAAATCTAAGATCTGTGCCCCTCTTCCGACTCAACATCCACCTAACCAACTACGACAATAACGAGCCAATGACTAAAATACTCCGCATGGCTAATGAGCTTAACTCCTTTGATTTTCATTGTAGCAAGCTTACTCTACAAAACTCCCTTATGTGGACCTCATCTAACGCGTCCGCCATCTAACGAGCTCGGGCTCGTGGATTTTGGACTTGCCGAATATCCAACCGAGTCTGCCGAGCCACACAGAGCCATCTGAGTTTCCCCACACACGGTGGATTTTGGCTCGGCGAGAGGCCATTTGGCTCGTTGGCTCGCTCGTGTATGGGCAGCTTTACGCCGACAAGCCAGAGACAATTGACGCTTTAAAGGACAATATTCGTGAAGCCATTGGTGAAATACAGCTGCACACAATCGATAATGTGCTTAAAAATTGGACCGTTCGTGTAGGCTACTGCATGGCCAGCCTAGGCAGCCATTTGAATGAAATTATTTTCTATTATTAACCGGAAGGATTGTACTTTCAAATAAAAAAGAAATTTGAAAAAATATTCAGTGGTTTTTTTATAGCATTTTCAAAATTTTGGCGGACCCTTTAAAAGTACTACTCAACCCTTTTTCTAATAAATAAATTAAGTTAGGTTAATTCAGTCTCAGGTTCAGCTTGTACTAGGCTGAAATAAATAAATTAATAGCGATAGCAAATTCTCACTGCTCCATGCATCAAGGACGGTAAAGACCTATAAATTTACAACAATTTTTTGGCGCAACAGGCTCGTTAGTACCCAGGGCCTAGCTTTCTCACAACCATTCATGTGTGCGTGTGTATTTCTTGCACGATGGCGGGACCTCCTGTTTTATGCCGACTCCGAACGGCGAAGTTGAGATAAGCTATTCTTGACAATTGATACTACTCGGACGATTTGTCAGATCATCACGAGAGGAGGGCCAGTGAAAAATCATTTAGGTGTTGCTACGGCTGGGAATCGAACCCAGACCTTCTGCGCGGCAGTTCATCGCACTAACCATCGCGCCACTGAGCCCTCAAAGACCTCGGTAAAGACCTCGCCGAAGATTAAATGTCAAAGACGATTTTTTTATCACGGGTATTATAGACATTTTTCATGATCACAGATTAAAAAAAATTAAAGCGAGATTTCATCCTAGGAATGATGCTCTCAAACTTAATCAAGAGGTAAAATGTCAAAGCCTCCTGCCTTGCCAATGGACGAACTATATTTCGTCAGGTGAGGCTGGTGCGAAATCCACAAAAAGATCTCTATTGGACAAAATCTCCAAAAAATGAAATCCAACTTGACATTATCCCATCAGAATTTTGTTTGTCAAAATCTCCATATCCCCAGCGTATATATATTAATGTACATCATGTAATTGGGTTGGGTATGTTTTTTCAGGACAAAATCTCCACTCATAATCCTTAATCGAAGTTAATTCAAACCACACCAAAGCACAACTGAAATCAGTGGACACTTGTGAATAGCTTAGGTATGTTAATTGACTTCACTGTTCCCTTGGATTCCGAAAACCCCTTTCAGAATAGTAATTTTCCCCTAATGTCCGTTCCGTTTTGTCGGTAATTTCTTATGAATTCAAAATACTACGTCGAAGAACATCACATGTTCTCCAACAATAAAGACTAATTCTCGCTCTGTGTGTCTATCAGGCATAACACTGATAATGGATTGTTGGTAATATAAATATCATAAGTGCCCTAAACATCGTAAATAGGTTCAAGATGACCCAAACCTCATATATAGGTAATTTCACACGATGCTGCTGCCATCATCATCTATACGCTTCCATTAGGTGGCAAACAGGACAATTGACTGCAGTTAAACTGCCCCATTATTCATTTTATGATCTACACCGATCATGCATTAGATGCTTCATTATAGATACTCTCAGACATTGGACAAATTTTTCAAAAAAAAAAAATAACAAACCGTTGATCATTAAAGATGCCTAACTGATTGAAAAGTAGTTACATCTTTCCAAAGAATGCCTTCGAGATTGGTATCTGTCATAAAATAAGCATTATGGTGAGGAGCTGCTCTCTCGTCAGGGGTGGGTACCATTGGAATTGAAGAATCATTTTTTTTTTTCGGATTACTCAAGTTTGACAGGACAATATTTTCTGTCGAATTCATGTTAATTTTAAGACGAAAATTAAGTTTTTATGATTTTTTTCCACAGAAGGTTATTTTAATGAGTTTCTGTGGTCAACGACCACAATCTCTGGTGTACGAGATCGTAAAACAGTGCGTGGATGAAAAGTTTACTTTTGTTTGGGATGAGATCTTGTTCGAGATCTACAGTAGAAAAGCCTCTTAGTTTGAAGATATCTTCACGACTTTTTAATAAGAGGGCGATTTAATTTCTTGTGGTTGGTTTGGTGCTGCTTTGACATTTACATGTGCTTGATGCTTTACTTTATTTACTTGTGAGATTTTCCAATAGAAATTGTGCTTTTTTAGTATCTGTGTAAATAGATCGTTTTAAAGTGTACATATGGTGGTGTTGGGGATTAGAAACCTAAAATTCCACCTAAGTCTATTTATAGGGTTAATATGTCATCAAAGTACATTTGCAGGTTCAGACAAGGGGGAATTATTTATAAAGATGAAGCTAATAACCATTTGATTGCTTTTAGATTTAAAAATAAATAAATGATAGAGACCCGTACAGGGAATGATAGCATATGAGTAGTTAAATTGGATTTAACCTTTAGAATGAAGTCGTTTTGTCTTACTGATGTGATTTTTCCTCCATAATTTTATACTAAGTGGTTTAATCCTTCTCACTTAACCATGACAACTTGAAAATTTGGCCAAAACAGTGAAATTACATATACTGTACTATATAATGATCTTGATATTCAGGGGGTTTGTTTTCTTTTTTTTTATTTAATCACTCACAGGCGCTTAAATAAGATCTCTTCGACCCATGCAGCGGAGAGCCTTCCGTTCCAGGAACGCCCTATGTCACTGTACTCTTCCATCTCTTGAAGTTCGTGGTTCGTCGTCTCCATACTCCGTCAAAGGTCACGGGTCAGAATTGTTCAGGTACACTGCAGGAATGCACTATGTCACTATACTTACATCTCGTGAAGTTCGTTTTTAGATATTCGTCTCCATACTCCGTTAACGTAGACGGGTCAGAATTGTTCAGGAACGCCCTAGGTCACTATACTTACATCTCATGATGTTAGTGGTTAAATCTTCGTCTCTATACTCCGTCAACGCTGATGGGTCAGAATTGTTCAGGAACACTGCAGGAATGCACTATGACACTATACTTACATCTCGTGAAGTTGGTTTTTAAATATTCGTCCCCATACTCCGTCAAAGTAGACTGGTAAGAATTGTTCAGGAACGCCCTAGGTCACTATACTTACATCTTATGAAATTCATGGTTAAATCTTCGTCTCACTACTCCATCACCGCAGAGGGGTCAGAATTGTTCACTCAAAACGACCGCTTTTAAGACGCTCCATGCTTTAGCAGAAGCTGGAATGATTGGTTTCTTATAGTTATAAGATATCTTCAGTAGTTCGATGTATGGACCTATTACTGAATTGCCTTTCAGTCCTAATTTTAGTTACACAGAACCTCTTACTATACTAACTCAAAGTTGTACCTGTCGATTGTGATATTATTCTGCTCAATTCGTCTATGTTCTGTGTCCCTTTTTGTTGACCAAGTATATGGTGTTCACATCTTTTACTAGTAAACCCACTTAAGCTGCTTCCTACTCAATACTAGCAAATGCGGCAATAAGCTTACCGATAGCTCTGATGTCTCCGAGATCTACGTAAGTCGAACACCACGATTCTTCACTTAGCAAACCTTAGGTTCTCTGCAATATTCTGAGGCAATTTCTATTTTTGGTTTGAATTCGTCTCCTAATCCATTCTGTTAAAAGAAATGATACAGCTGGTTGCTTTCTATGTATCATGTAGGTTAGGCTAGAGTGGCTGTCAGTTCAGTTTTTGTTCCATTGTGATACCACGTGGATTTTGTGCATTTTCCTTATTACAAATAAGAAAACCAATATTAGCTATTAATGAAACGGAGGAGACTTCTCACTTCCGTGTTTGACAAATCGCACAGATTTCGAAAGAAGTAAGCTCCAAGATGAAGCTTCCTTTTGTTCGATATTGCCTGGCACTTATTGCCATAAAGTTCCTGCTAAAGTCGTTCGAATGAAGCCTCAGCCTTTCAGCGTGTATATGGTGGCGCTAATATATGGTCTAGCTATCGAGATCAGCCCCTTGGATATTCCTAAATCCAGCTTTGGCCAAATTTGTTTGGTTTTTGACACGTGCGTCGTGCCAAGGCTCCATCTGAGGTTTGATTTGCTGTTAGCATGCTGTGCTAGTAAGCTGTTGCATAAAGCGATAAGAATACCAAATGCACCCGTGTCGGGTACGACTGGTAATTTAGTTCCATGTCTGGAGAGTTCATCAGTTCAGCTCCAGCAGAGATGAATGGTAAACTGCTCTGCTATCTTTTCAAAAGAGATGGGCTGCAATGTAGGGTTGTTTTTTAGTTTGATGAGACTGATTTCAAGGATTTCATGGTCGCTTGGCTGTCCGAGAAGATGCTTGTATCATTGGTTGATATATTACATTCTTTTTAGGCTTCTTTGGTCGCAATGAGTTCCGTCTGGAGCACGCTGCAATGATCAGGAAGACGGAAATACAGGCTGAAATTTAGCCTGTCGTAGAAGACACAAGCACTCGATCCGTCATGTAGAGAGTTCATCAATATTAAATGGCAAAGAGTAAGGAAACACATTTTTTGACAGAAAAAAGTTCCCGTTCTCTTAGCGTAGGCAAATTTCGGAGGTATCCGTAAATGAACACACCTAATGACATCTCGTTTAGTTTGATCAATGATGTCCATATCGGCAACGTATGCTGAATGTTGCAGAAAATTGTTAAAGATTGCCCCGTTCATTAGCTCTCATCTTTGCCAATTTTTCATTCCACCTGTCATGAACAGTTATCAATCACTTCCAAAGATTCTGGTTATGGGTTCTGGACATGGGTTTTTACGATGTTGAGTGCTTGTGGGTGCTTGGTCTAGTGGTTAGTGCGTTGGACTTCTGGTCTAAATTACAAAAGTGGCAAGACGTACGTTTTTTTTCACTGCTCCCCTCTTGCGAAAGTCTTACAACATCCGATTTGCGGTTCGGATTAGACGTTAAACAGGAGGTCCTCTTCTTTGGTCAAAAATCATAACTTCGCACACACAAATGAAGGGAGAAGCTAGGTTGATGCCCTGTTGGGTCGTAAATGTTGGAAATTTGTTTTGAGTGCTTAATCTGCTTTTATTTTTGGATACAAAAAATATTTTATAAACTACTGGATTGCTCGGTGTAGCTACACTTTTGGCTCATCCGCCACCATATCTATTCAACGATTCTGACTAAGAGCCATTTCACACTTAACTGGGCCGGTTAACCGGGGTCGATATCGGTTTGCAGGTGTGAACGCTACCATAAGAATGTATTACAGGGCAGCCGGCTGCCGAGTATGTGTGAAATTACTCTAACCCTTTAAATTTCTAGATTATAATTATATAGGTTGGTTACTCTTTTGTAGTCTAAATAGAAGAGTAGACGTCAAGCTTTGACTCTATCTCGGGAAATTATTCTCTGCTTTCTGGGAAAATGATGGGTTATCTCAGTAAAACCGACACGTTTCCCCCGCTCCGCTTACATTTGCTTCCAAGACTTGAAAATCGATGGTCAAGGTACGAGGAACCCTGTGTTCTCATAAAAGGAAAATATCTTACATATCACTGCATGGTGATGAGAAACTAAACAAATTTGATTATGGTGTCTGGAAGGAAGGAAGAACCATACAGTGACTTCATTCCCGTAATCAATGCAATTTCGCAAAGTTGCTGTTGCACCAAAAATGTGTCAAAATCTTTTTCGAACATTTCACAAACACTCTGCCTCACATATTTTCCGACATTCATTGGCTACATTAATTTTTCTCCCTGGCACGTGGTTGAGTGCAAAAAAGGTCTGCTAACTTCCTTTAACCAACTTTTATTTTTCTATATTTACAATCGTTATATATTTACTACTTTATACCTAGCTTACTCCTCTCTTTCAAGAGTGTATTGAACATAAATTTCTGCAAATGAATGTCATCCTCAAAGACCACACACTCAACTAATTTTCCAAATTAAATGGCTTTTGCCTTAATCCTTTGCAAAGCAAAATCCCCTAATTGATATTATCAATATAACCGATTAACCCAAAAGTCCTACAAGTCATACCGACAAATTCCACCCCAGAGACACAGCGTACCTACTTCCTTAAGGAACAATCACACATGATTAATCGTTTGTTGTACCATTAAGAAACTGACATCGTATTATTTAATTGATTGATTTTGAAAACTTTTCCCATTTACCCAAAACCCCAGTCATATATGTAATAACATTTTCACCCTTTTCCCGGCATACATTGGTATTCTGAAAACTCCACAATGCAACCGCAAATAATTTCGTAATTACATTCTCAACACACACACACACACTCATTCGTCCAACAATTGTCAATTTATCACGTAGATTTCGTTATAAAAAAAATCCCAAATTACCCATGAAGAATCCAACTGTTACTGATGTCCTTTTACAATTTCAAACCATGACACAAAGGAGTCATAGGAGTTTTAAATTGATTTACACATATGAAAGACCCGAACACACAACAAAAGACAAGAGAAGAAACAAACACTGCAACAATAGATACGGCAAATATGTTCCACATACGAAAAAGTTACATGCCGAGGGATTTCATAAAAAGGATACATGTCACTTTTCGTAAGACTACATGCACACACACACACAATATTTTGGGGGAATGTCCTCGTCTATTGTGACGAAGTATCATTTCCGAAGGAAAATCTGATAAACTAATATCTGTGTAGTGCGGAGCTATGCGCGAGTCCCTTTTTCTATTGGTTCATGGTTTGACAGGTAGACAGAGTCCCTGAGAATGTGGAAAATTTGATTCTGAATAACAGATCCTTTCAAAAACTGATATCGTGGGGTGTTATTGTAATCAAAAAGGAAATGCTGTGTTTGTTTCTTTGAGGCGCTAGATTGGTTACAGTTCGCCGACCTCGATGGCTTTGTTGTTGAAACCGATTGTAAAGGTTGAATGAAGTTAAATTGGTTCGGGCATAATAATGGAACAAAGGTGGTAATGGAAAAACAATCTACTGTTTATTGGAGGTTAGTTATGAGGGGGATATTCCCGCAAGGGGTGGCAATATCGAATTACTCGGTATTATAATTACCCTCATAAGTTAAATCGATGACGAAGGATTAGAAAGGAGTAACTTAATGGAATCATATGGAAGTATAATAACGCAAAAAGCAAAAACCTTATCAAAATCAAAACCCGCAAAATTTAAATCGCAAAATACAGAGTTTTGCCCATTTGGGGACTCGTCATTTCGAAATTATTGAAAAGGATTTTGGGTTTAAGGATTTTACAATGGGGTGGTATCTTTACTCTGTTAAATATTCATAACTCTCACACTTGAGTGTATTGTATCCCTTATGATCCTTATGTGGCATTTGGCGTTCAGATTCACTCATGATTACTTTGCCCTTAAAAAAGATTCCCTCACTAATTTTAATCTAGCACCTCAAACATAAAACCAAGGAAGAAAATTGTAGTCCGCAAAGTCGTGGAAAAACTCAGAATCTGTTCCATCATTTAGGAGTAGAGTCTTTCTGCACATCGGTCTCATGGCGATCCGATATCACGCTGCTAAATCGCAATATCGCTGTACTCTAAAGTCTAAAGGTGCTCCTCTAGGTATGTCGACATTATAGTCTTTGATCAGCTATTTGGACCTCATCAACTGATTTCACTAGAATTATACCTAGATATCATTCCTTTTCAAAAATTAATAATCCTAGGGTCTTTATAAATAAACGCTATGATAAAAGAAAGTAAGACCCAAAGTCCATGCTGTTCTCTGTCGCAAACTCGCAAGCTTTGCCATTGAAAAACCTTGACTAGGAAATTGACAAGTCTGTTAAATTAAGACCAATCGTATAAGACATTGCTGTGGAAATCTTTAAGGTACTGGGACTAGAAGCGTTATGTGGGCGGGCATTATGATGTGCTACTACTGTCAATATCTAAACATTTGTAGGTTTTTTTTTAGAGGCATCGAACTTTTTTTTTACAAAAAACAACAAATTCAATGGAATGACCAAAATTTTGACTTATTGGCTCACAAATTTAATGCCATTTAATGTTTGAAAACAATTTCTGACATATGGCCTCCGCGACACAGCTTTATGACCGCCATCCTGTCGGTCTAATTTTGCACCTCTTTTTCGAGCATGCCCGGTCTTATTTCATCAATAGTGCGTCGAATGTTCGATTCTAAGTGATCAATCGTTGCTGGTGTATTACCATTGACCTGAGATTTGACGTACGCCCCACAAAAAGTAGTCCAAAGGTGTCAAATCACACTATCGAGGTGGCCAATTCACACGTCCATTTCATGAGATGATTCGGTCACCAAAAGTTTGGCTCAACAAGGTCAGTTTTGCACGCGCTATATGGCATGTGATACAGTCTTGTTGGAACTATTTCTCCTCCAAATAATTTGAGGACATGAGGAATAATAAAATCACAAATCATTTTCCAGTAGCGTTCGCCATTCACAATAATGTTGGCGCACCGGTTTCGGATTTAAAGACAAATGAGACGATGACGCCTTTGGCATGTAAACCGCACGAAACAGTGATTTTTTTCGGGATGTAATTGAGTCTCAAGAGTCTCATGTGGATTGTGCTCACTCCAAAAACGACAATTCTGCGAGTTTACATCCCCGTCAACCCAGAAATGAGCCTCATCGCTGAAGATGATTTGACGATAAAAATCAGGTTCAACTTCCAGTTGATTTTCAGCCCATTCACCGAACACACGACGGAATTGATGGTCCGCTGGCTGTAATTCTTGCACCAGTTGGATCATATATGGATGTAGGTCAAGATCTATTTTCAACATTTTCCAAGTAGTGGGCGGGCAGAGACCGAGGTGCTGAGAACGGTGTCGGATCGATAAATTCAGGTCTTCTATAACCATCGCCGTCTAAAGCGTATGCACGGTATGCACGGTACAAGCTCGATTTGTGTCAATATTATCAAAAGGAGTAAATGTCAAGGTCATGAATCGATCCATAGTATTGCGTATTAGCCGATCAGATGACGATTATGCGCAACGTAAACTTGACTATAAGTTCGGCGAAAAAAGCGCGAATTTTGGAAATAAATTTCCACGATTTATAAACGTTGTTCTCTTGTTCGTTCTATTTTATGATGATTTGTCATAGTATACTGAAAAAAAGTCAAACACAATTCTTTAGGATGGCAGCTAGTTTGACAATTTTCCCTATTGGAAGTTCTATAACTCTACAAAAAACTACCTTTATAAAAATGCATTCTTCCTTACTTACATAAGTAGCGCTACAGTCCGGAATGAGCCTGGGCCTCAAACAACAATTAGCCTGGTCCTTAGCTTACTGCCTCCAGTTGCGCACTCCAAGTTGGTTGCATTCACTGACCAATTTATCTGCATTTTCGATATCGAAACACATTCCGTGCTCGGTATGTGAGTTTTGCCAACGACATTCTTTGGAATTTATATAAACTGTGTACACCCCCTAAACTTCAGTTCAACGGCTTCATTTGTTCAAATGAAGTAAAAACGTAATTTTGCACCTAATGGACAGGCTACAAAAGCGGTCGATAAAACTGATAGGGGACTCAATCGCATGTTTTTTCGTTTTTGGTTTTTTTCGTTTAACTCTTTTTATTTCGGTCCGGTTTTGTACAGGTTGGTCCAAAAGTCGTTTTCCTATATCAGGAATAACTTTTAAACGAAACGTAAAAGCTTATGAAATAAATTACAAATAACATTTTTTTCATGGAAATTTGATAACATTATGTATGGAAAATCATATCGGTTAAGTGTCCATTAGATTGCATGCACTCGTGGGCTCTTTTGATGGCATTTTCCGCATGTCTTTTTGAAGTGTTGCCGGCGTAATTTGGGCGATTTCTGTGCGAATGTTGGGTTTCAGGTCATGTATAGTGTGTTGTAAACCATTTCCTTCAGATAACCCTACAAAAAAAGTCTGGAACCGACAGATCGATCGGGAGATTGCGGCGGCCATTAAAATTCACCATTTTTGAGATAATGCGATTTAGGAATTGTTCAGGCAACAATTTCACTGTCTCACGAGTAGTGTGAGCGGTAGCTCCGTCTTGCTGAAACCAAATCAGCTCAGATTTGTTATCTCTGCTTGCACAAGTGTAAAAGAAAGTCCTGAAGCATTGTTCTGTAGCGGCACCCATTGACCGTAACGCATCATTTTCAAAGAATATGGCCCATAAATCTTACGCCCGGTTATTCCACACTAAAAGTAACACGAAGTGAGTGAGAATGAAAAGTTGGGTTTCTCTGAGCCGCAAAATCTGCAATTTTCTTTGTTCACAAACCAGCTCCAATGAAAATGTGCATCGTCGGTCATTATAAAATTTTCCAGGCAAAATTCTTTGGCATTCTCAACGATATTTAGCACAGTTCTGTTGCCCTCCAGACGTTTTTCTGGGTCACCCGGATTGAGCTGTTGGATCAACTGGATCTTGTAAGGGTATAGGCAACGATTTTTCCTCCAAATCCGATTAATCGTGCTACGCGGTATGCCTAACTGTGTTTACCGTCGTCGTGTCGATGTTATAGGATCGGTTGCAACACTTTCCCTAACGACCATCCAAACCGAAGACTGCCCGAACGCCTCACATTTCCAACGTCCCCATATTGCTTAAATTTGACCACCACAGCACGTATAGTGGGTGCTGTTGGAACACTTCTAACGCCATAAAATTGTCGATAGGGACGTTGAGTATTTGTAGGTATTTGTAGGGACGTCGAGTACAAATTATTGACTGTTTTTTTTTCCAAAAAATAATTAAACAATTTTTGTTGGCTGTGCCAACGTGTAGTGTCCCACACTAAATCTCCAGGCCTTATTTCTGAAACAAAAAAATAACGGCGCAAATTTATAGTGGGTTAAAGAACACTTTAAAATTATTTAATCACGTACTAACGCGTTTTGGTAATTATAATCGTCAAAAAGTGTACTTTAGCATTGTCACACTGCATTAAAGTTAAAGCGACCGAAACCTCACTTTAAATATTTGATAAAGAGTTAGCGTTATGTCACTTTTTAGGTGATTTTGATTTAGAGTTCTTAGAGGAATGTCCATAAGCATACACTAATTAGCGCAACGTTGAAAAAGTGTCTATTATTGAAAATATGTTAAAGCAAGCTTTTAATTTAAAATACCTCATAACTAGTGTGGAGTTAAACCCTTAAACATCGATTGACTATAAATTTGCGCCAATAACTCAAAAGTATCTATTAGTAATGGTGTCAGTCATTTTTTTTTACGTAGAAATGAGATTTTTGGGCCGCTATGTATGTCTGTATTTTTTTCGGTTATTTTGTCTACTTTTTCTGCGATTTATTTTTTGTAATTTTTCCAGCTTATTTTATAGATGATTTAAATCTGGACATATTATATTCTCACATTTTGTTCAGTTTATACGATCCTGAATTTTTCCGTACCAACGTATTTATCGATCTGTGTTCTTTTGTATATCCGGTTCTTTCCGTCATTTTTTTCGGACGACTTTAACCGATCGGTCTTTGTCTTACTTTTTTTTCAAGTGATTTCCGGACATTTTATTTCATCTAGTTTTTTTTTTTTTTAAAATACCGTTTTCCGGACAGTTTTTCTCCAGATTTCGAGAATTTTTTTTTGGTCCAATTTTTTTGTTTGGTCTTTCGGTTTAGAATGATGCAACTGCGATCTCTACAACCCGAATGAGCATGTCCAATAATGTCCAAAAAGATTTATCGAAAAATAAATTTTAAAAAACCACTGTTTCGACAAAAAAAATCTGAAAAAAATACTTTCTCGAACATATATAACATGGCCCTACAAAATCTACCGAATTAGCAGTCGTAGAGCTCTTTAGGCAATAGAGCAGTTTTCAGGGAGAAAAAATGGCGGATAAAGTGAGCGATTTAACATTTTGCCAGATTCCACCTTAGAAATAATTTACGAAAGTTTTCCAAATATCCAGCGATATTAGCCAGAGATCTAGCGATATTAACTGCTATTAAGATGAATAAACTAAAGGCATAGCAAAGTAATAATTGTTGCTTAAAATGTGGAACAACTGTTTTTTTTATGATAATGGCAAATAAAATTCAAATAAAAAGAAGAAAGTCTTGTCGATGCTGTTTTTATCAAAGAAATCGATCAAGTTGACACCAAATTGAAGCACTGGAAACCCCTGTCCACTACAGTTTAACATTACGGCACTAAATCTTCGTGCATATCAAAAGCGTAAGAAAATCTAATTTCTATTTTTGAGCCCGAAATTATTCTGAAAATGTTAAGACCCTCTTATAATTAAGTATTTCGGGCTAGACATAATCAACATACTCGCATAAGGCCACTAAGATTACTATCATATCCTATGAACACTTACTGGTCACCATCGCTTTGGCTGGCAATCGATTTAGACCCTGACAGTAAACTCAGTATATGAATACCTCAGCTTAGCTGACGTGACCAAGTAAAAAACCATAGTATACACTTTGAAGTATGCAACTGAAGATAATTAACTGAGGATCGTGCTAACTGCATAAACATGTTAACCAAAGGCTACATAAGAAACAAATTCAGAATGTCAAGGCATTTGCACCTGTAGAGTAAAAGATGGGTATATATCTTATTTCTGTATCTATATTCAAAAATTGGAAACAAGTTCCAAAAATAAGAACCAGAGTGACGATTAGTAAACTCAGTTTTACCATTTTGAATTTTTACCAAACAGTATGTATCGCCTCGAATTTTATTTCTATTTGAAGGCATTCCAATATTCTGTTCCTCAAGTCATAGTACGATGTACCCAGTTCAAAGATATATAAGTTCTCCCAATACAATTTCAAACTGTTTACTTATTGTGGAGACTGCTTTTAAATTTATTTGTCTAGCTCCATGCCTTTGTTCAAACAATTTCTGTCTTGGGGGGTAAAATGATTAAGAGCTCGTTAAAAAAAAATGAAAACAATCCGATTTCCAATTTCAAAGTCGTACTACTTCACACGAACTTTTCAATCGACAAATAGCAACAACTAATGGTCTCCTCATTACCCGAAAGCACTAATTACCTTCGTCAGTGATTCAAATTTTGTCACACTCATCAAAAGTGTCAATGTTGTCACCTCAGTCATTCCCCGCATGCCGAATTCATGTAAATCCAAAAAAACACACACACCGAAAATGAACAACCATTTAAGGTTCACTAGCTGTCACATTCCAAACACATCCGTTTACAGTTAAGATCACCTAATCGGCATAAATAAACAAATTATACAAATTCCCATATCGTTTGTGTGTTAGATTCTATATCCATCC
The DNA here is from genome assembly GCA_932526625.1 of Rhingia campestris. Lineage (NCBI taxonomy): Eukaryota > Metazoa > Arthropoda > Insecta > Diptera > Syrphidae > Rhingia > Rhingia campestris. Next base: position 104,546,609 of record OW052184.1, on the reverse strand, counting down.
AAAGGAATCTCTCTAGGGGACTTGTCGAAAAAAAAACTCTAAACATACGCACATCTGAAATGAAGTTCCGGTTAACCGCACACAACCTTTTCTTCTTCTTTATCCCGTAATAATATAAAGAAGCATATTATACACAGAGGAATATCCTCGAGGGAATTTAGTTTCAAATTACCCCCAAGGAACAAGCACTTTATAAATACCATGCTTAAGGAACAACAAACAGGACACAAAGTAAAAACCTCCAACCCTTCCTTTGCCAAAAAAAAAACACAACCGACAGTCAGTCGTCCCATTCGATTCACTTGAGGAAACCACTTGACCATTCCATGGCTCAGTTTAGATACATCATTCGACATGTATCCCTTAACCTTACTGCTGGACCAAGTTTATATCGAGAAAGCGATTTTCATCCAACAACAGCAACAAAAAGGATGAGAGACGAAGAATATGAATGAGATCGGCAGGACTGGTCCTAGATTTTACTTACAAATTACTTACGGATAATAAATCATTCCGGTTGTCAAAATAAATGAATATTTCGCTACGGTGCGTTACTGTTTGCATAGAATGTATGAAACGGATTAAAAGACTGGGGAGAACTTTTCGCCTATAATTTAGCTGATTCGAGGATATTTTCGTTTTTTTTTATAATTTTCCGATTTGTAGTCAAGGCAGGATTATGTAGACGACACCAAAGACTGCAATTGTCTGGCGTTAGACAATCATTCATTTGTATCTGTAATCGGGTTTTTTTCTTTCCTTTGGACATGATTGATGGACTTGTAGATGTTTTATTTATTTTATCCTTTTTTTTTAGTCAATTTGCAATACCGGTGAGAATAGATCGGTAGGGTAGTGTTGTGTGGGAATGGAGCTTTACAGTCAATTGTTTTGGATTTGGCTTAACGACGATATCCAAATTTGCGAGAGGAGAATGGATGGGTATTTTAAGCATAAAGTAGGTATGTAGATATCTGTTCTATATCAGAGCATTTCTGAAGGGCTTTCAGACTCTTATTTTATCCTTATTTTTCTTTTTTAACCTTTTTCTTGATTTTAACGGCTCTTTGCACCTTTTTAAAACTCGGCCTTAATTTACTTGAGAATAAATTGGTACACCTATGTCCCTAGTAGGTCCTTTTAGTGTTTTCCTGCTTTGTAACAAAAAGGGTTAGAGAATTGTGTTTATAGTTCGTGTCATTTGTGTTACCTTAAATTTGGGTATATGTCCTGAAATTCATATCTATTGGGCGTATTAATGTCACGCATCCACGGATATCCGTTCGGTACAATTTCCGAAACAAAAGCCAGTTCCAAACGGAATTCAATTTGCTTTCAAGGTATCCGTTGCGGAATAAAATAAAAAAAACATACAATCGCGTTCGTTTTATTCTGCAGCAATTCTTCGTCGGACATCTTTGGAAGAAACTCAACGCATAGATGCCAAAAATATTTTCGACTTAACGCATATTGCCGATACGCGATCAGATCGGAAGATTTGTCCGAAATGCTAATCGGAAAGGATGCCTCGGTAGAAAATTCTCCGTGTTCGAACAAATTTGGAGAAAATTCTCTTCCGAAGGGATATCTCGATTGGGGTGAATATCTCTAAGTCTTCTGAACGTTAGAAGCATAGACCGAGAGTTCACAGCTCTGAACTCTCCAAATAATGAGTAACGTTGGATATGGCTTCACTTGTTATTCTTCGATGTAAACGGTTTGCATTTTTTTTATTGCGCCATTTGCCATGTTAAATTGTTAGGCCGCGCTAATAGTATGCAAGATTTAAATAAAGGGGTCTTTCATTAAGGACTCGACAACTTGTTTATACCCTATCCCATAGGGGTATATTAGTTTGATACATAGTTTGTAACATAGAGAAATAATTTTGCTACATATACCTCAAAGTATATGGATCGACTCAGAATCGATAGCTGAGTCGAATCAACCATGTTTGTCTGTCCGTCCGTCTGTCTGTTCGTCACCGATTTTTGGGCCTTACATTTTGAGCTAGGATAATGAAATTTGGTTATATAGGATCCTTGCCCGTGCCACCAGAACAAGTGTAAAAATTTTTGAAATTTTGAAATTGTTGTCTGAGCAGCATATTTAGAGAATCGTAATATCTATATTTCGTCAAAATAAAGTTTTTTGCCACGCCCACATTTTCTGGTCAAATTTTAAAAATTTCGAAAAAAAATGTTGATGCACAATCATTGGTAGTATTTATATGAACATTTCGTCGATAGACCATTTTAACCTACGAACACTTTTTGGGGGCGTTTTCTTACAAAAACCATTTGTATGCCCTACCCCAAGGTATATGCAATAGAAAACGTTGTTTTTTTGTCGAGCCATAAATGAATTTGATAAACCTTCTGAACAATATGTTGTGATAACGTCATTATCAATACTTTATGACCATAAAGACTACATTTTGGGGAAATTAATTTTAAGGATGGGTTGGGATAGGGTATTAAACGATCCGACTAGCGGATTGTAGCCTTCTCATATGTTTTTTTTTTAATTTAATGCAAACTACTTGAAAAAAAGTATGTATTGCCTTGAAATTACCATCAAAACATTTATGACTGGAGTTCGACTTCGTTCAAATGTTCACCACGAAAACATATGCAGCTGTCGTTACGTTGAACCTAATATTCGATGAATCGTACTAACATTTCGACCGATACGCCCGCTATTTTTCTTTCGATATTGACTCTGAGTTCCTCTAACGTCTTCGACTTGTTGTCATAAACCAATGAATTAATTTTAAAAAAAAGTCTAGAGGGACCGATGGGTCCGTTTCTCGAGATAACACGTTCACTTCAAGAACTCGATGGCTGCACCCGCTGTGTGGCTTTTGGCACCCTCTTATTGGAACCACATATGACTGATGTCCAGTTCATGCAATTGCTCAAAGAAATAACGTTCCAACATGTCTCTGTAGCAAATACCATTTACCGTAACTTGACGGTTATTTTCATAGACAAAAAAAAACGGCCCAAACGGCGCCACCGGCATGAAAAATCGCACCAAACGGTGACTCTCACCTGTCCAGTAAGGCATATTTGGCTTATGGACGAAGCCGTGTAACCAAAAATGCGCTTCATCACCGAAGGTGACTTTGCGATGAAATTCTTCATTTTCTTCCATCATGTCCAGAGTCCAATTCGTCGCTTCATATTCAGCCCTATCGAGGTATCCGTGCGTCGGAGCGGACAATTTTCCGCAACGCATACTTCGTCGGAGGTTTAAATTTCATTCGAGTTATGTGTCATCGGAAAAAATACTACACAAATGCTTCACTTCACTACAATTTGTAAATAAATTCCGCGAAGAATTTGTGTCGGAGGAAATCGGAAAAAGAATTCCACTTAGGTGTCAAAATTGAACGAAAAATGCCTCGAACGCAATTCGCCGGGATGCATTACAAAATGTCGGAGAAATATTCCGATCAGCTTTTCGGAAAAAAAAATCCTCCGAATGGGAGAATTTTCCGCTCCGACGGATACCTCGCATAGGGCTTATTATCAAGTGGCTTTAGTTCATGTGTCAGCTTGATCTTGTAAGGGTGTAGGCCAAGCTCTGAAATAACGAAGTGGCTTCAGGGTGTAGACCAAGCTTTATATTCGCCACAATGTGGTCCGGGAGAGGCCCAATTTCTGTGAACGTCGTGAAATTGACTGATTTCGCTCGTTTGCGACGGATGCCTCGACGGCAGCAATATTCTTCACACTTCTTTACACAGTGGCTTATCTCAGTGGCACTGCAACATCAAGCAGCGAATATTCTGACTCAAATTTGTTCACCAGACTATGAATTTGCTTGTCTACTGGGTCGAGAAATACATCCACAAATTGACGTTAATGCTCTTAAATTGGCGACCACCAAGTTGGAATTTCGGTAGTAAATTTAAATTATTTGTAAACGTTGTTCCTTCCTGTACCTCAGCACGATGAAAATGTTGATTCTACTGAATATTTTGACATTGACAGTTTGGTAATCGGTTGAAGGGTGCGTTCACACTTGAAGACCCTTTACATGATAATGAACGTGATCGTCAGCCGATTATGGCCCTTCGAACCAAACCTCACTCCACACACTGTTTTCACTGTTGGGTGTTGTAGACTTTAGTTAGCTTACAACGCTATTTGTCTCAAATGAACCTACCAGGAACCGTGTAAGGTGGTAGTTTCTTACTTACTTTACTTAACGGGCTCCCGACCTGTTGCGGGTCTCTGCCTTATACAAGGCAGCCTTCCATCCTTTTCGATTCTGGACACGGTGCTGCATGTTATTCAGTGCAAGCGCTCTGGCATCCGCAATCACATGATTATTAAACCGGATGTGTCTTCCTTGTCGCCTCGAACCATAAGGCTGGGCTCGGATTATTCTTTTGGCTGGAACACCTATTTTTCATCCTAGGCACGGTGCTGCATGTTATTCGTGCAAGTGCTCTGGCATCCGCAATCACTTGATTCTTAAATGTTTGGTCTTCCTTGGCGTCTCGAACCTTCAGGGTGGGATCGGATTATTCTTTTAGCTGGAACACTATTTCTCATTCGCTCGATGTGGCCAAACGTGATTTTACGTTTTGGACTACATCCTCATCTTGTATCTTCTGTTCCATTCGCCTTTCTCACAGACAGCAAGGAAAATTCGACGAAGAATTTTTCTGTCGAATGTGACTATTATTTGCTTCGCTTCATTGATTATTATTGGCCGGCCCAGCCATCGGCACCGTAAAGTTTGTAGGATTAGGGTCCAGTAGAGCAACTTTCGGATTATATTATTTAGCTAAATCGAAATAGCATTGGTTTCCTAAGGTCAGCCTTCATCATATTCCTAGTAAGGACCCATTCGTTGACTATGAGGTAGATGAACTCCTTACAAAGAAAAATACAAATTTTTGGCGCAACAGGCTTGTTAGTATCCAGAGCCTAGATTTCTCAAAACCATTCATTTGTGCGTATGTACTGCACGATAGCGGGACTTCCTGTTTATTGTCGGCTCCGAAGAGCTAAGTTGAGATAAGTTTTTCTTAACAATTGATACCACACGGATGACTTTTCAGATCTTCACGAGAGGATGGCCAGTGAAAAATAAGTTAGGTGTTGATACGGTTGGGAATTGAACCCTGAACTTCTGCGCGGCAGTTCATAGCTCTATTTATCGCGCCACTTAACTCGTTAAGTAAGTTAAAACTGTTGCTATAAATAGTGACGTTTTGTCAAAGGTTGTCCGTTGACAGTGCTTTGTTTGCTACCGCATATGTATCTATACTTTGTCTTGCCCTTGTCTGCGTACCCCTCCAGTAGTTGGATGGATCTGTTGAAAAAAAGTACCTTCCGTATTTACTCCTGCCCTACGTACTATCTGTTTCAGTACGAGATTGAAGAAATCGCATTAAATCGCGTCACCTTATCCGAAACCAGTATAGTATGCACACGTTCAGAAGAGCTGTTTGAACGTTGAATGGCATCTGCTTCATTGTATGGCGACACACCTGCATCAGTTTTGATGGTATCCCGAATTCCACCATTGCTATTTAAAGCTCTAGGCGATGGATGCGTCCGTGAAGTCGATGAAAAGGTGGTGTGGCTCAACATGAAATTCGTTTCAAGGATTTGCCTTACTCTGACAATTTGGTCCACAAATCAAAATTAAGATCAAAAGGATTGAATGAGAGACACCCATATATGCATTTACTAGGCGTTTGTATGTGTAAAATGTTGAATTTGAAAAAAATGCGACGTTTTTCACAAACAAAAGGAGGTTAAGCAAGCCATAAAAATGTTTCAAAAAGTTTATGAAAAATATATTCAAAAAGAGTGTTTTTTTTTTGTTTTATAAAGTTTCCAGTCTGCCGGTCTTTTATATAACTATTTTTTAAGTTTTTGATAAAATGGTCGCTTTTAGAAAATGTTAAAACGCCCTACTTAATATTGTCGTTTTTTGTATAAAAAGTGAATAAGTTCACAATTGGAGCCTCGCATGTGTCTTCGACTTCTATTTTTTTTTAAAAATCTTTACACGTCTTATAAAAACCTTTATTTAAATGAAAATGCATCTTAATAATACTATTTGCTTGTCAAACATATTTGAATGGTAAAGACGAACCCCTTTCTTCATTCCTGATGACACCTAACCAAACAGTCAAAAGGTTTGCCTTCCTCTATTCATGCCTTCAAAACATATTTCGTTTTCAATTTCCAACACATTTCCTCACACCTAATTGGCATTGTTTTCGAATTGCTAATGTAGTCAAGTTCGCGCCCCAAAGCCTGTCAATAGACTACAAACGCACACAATTTATCCAGGTTGGTTAATTGTCATTTGTATGACTAAATAGACACAAAGGGGTAACGAATTTCATTCAATTGTTGCTCTTCTGCTGTTGTCATCGCAGACAACACTCTATAGCCGCCTCAGATTGCCTCACATGTGTCTACCTACACCCAATCTATTTAAATTTGTTTAACTGTGACGAAAAGTCGCACCATAACTTTCAATGAAACTCGAAACAAATGCAAATATTCACTCGAAACCAAACCAACTAAAGGGCGCACTCCAAAATGAGTGTTATTTGGGGGTGCGTGACGCACCCAACAATGACATTCAGTCACACCCACTGAAAACGGAATAATAAAATGACATCTGTTACTATTCGATGACACTTGAAATGGAAAATGCGTTGAAATTCAAAATATACATCCAGACATAAGCATATTCAATGACAAACACCTAATTGCCGGCTAAATGAATGCTGTGCCCCGGATTTATGAATTTTCCAGGACACCAAGTTGCCAAGAACACATTTTCTCCGCAATTCTGTTGACTTAATCAAATTAATTGAGAAAATAGACAGATCGTTGGTATTTACATTGCTAATTGAAGTATAGAAAGCTGATTGTGTTTGCATGTTTTGCATTTGGCAATCTATTTGAAAATGCCTTTGGATGATATCCTGGAACGGGATTGTGTGAGGTCTGCAAAGCAACTGAAGTGTAATTATAAGTTAGATTTTGCTGATTCAATTTGTCTTAATTGTTTTATTGTTAAACGAGTGTTTACAATATTTGTATTCAAATTGTTGATTTATTTCATTAGGATGATCATTGGAAGTATATGAAATGAATTGGCAAATCTCTGTTGGTGTTAGCACATCAGACACTATTTTGATAGTGTAATACGAAAAATACTCTAATTGCAGATTAAATCTGTTCAAACTCTTGAGGTCAAATTGAATTATTGAACCATTCAAAGAAGTGGTAGGTTTATAAAAAATAAATTTTTGGCGCAACAGGCTCGTTAGTACCCAGGGCCTAGCTTTCCCACAACCATTCATGTGTGCGTGTGTACTTCTTGCACGATGGCGGGACCTCCTGTTTTATGCCGACTCCGAACGGCTAAGTTGAGATAATCTATTCTTGACAATTGATACTACTCGGACGATTTGTCATATCATCACGAGAGGAGGGGCCAGTGAAAAATCATTTAGTAGGTGTTGCTACGGCTGTGAAACGAACCCAGACCTTCTGCGCGGCAGTTCAACGCACTAACCATAGTTTATAACTTCGCCTATAACTGTGAAAAAAATATGAAAAAGCATTTTCAGTTTTCATTTAAATAAAATTTGATTTTAGACAAAATTAGAAGATACAAATTAATATTTTATGAAATTCGTTTCTCTATTTTGTTTTATTTTTGTGATGACGACTAATTTATATTAACAGCTAGTTTACGCTTCTGTAGATGCGGTTTTTCCTTATGGCGCTAGGTCCAACGATTGTTCTTTAGTCGGCGTTCAAGGTATGTCTAGGGTAGGGTTTATTTAATTACTGCAATGAAAATGAATACTAGTACGGAGTTTACGAGCAAAGTTTACTACTTCCTTACTCACGGTAGCAATTCCTAGATCTCTGTGAATATCACCATTCCTTGTAACGGGTGATCTTTTAAGCGTACTTTTTTAACTTTCTCTTACAAAGAGAAAGATATTGTTTTCGTGAAAATTTTCGACCTCGAGATTTTGATTGATTCTAACATTACGATGATAGCGGAGCCTAAAAAAGTGGTTTTTGGAATTCCGTCCGTCGGTCCGTAAGTCCGTCGGTCCGTCTGTCCGTAATGGTCTCCCCAGCCTAAACGGCTTGACCGATTTTCTTCAAACTTCGTATCCAAGTTTGTTTTGGTCATAATTCTAGGCCATTTTTTTGTTTGCTTTTAGCCATGTTAATAACGGTACCTGCCATATAAAAATTACACTTACCTCAATTTCCTCGAAAACGGCTCTAACGATTTTGATTAAACCTTATATATACTATAAGTTTATTAGTTCCAACAAAACTGCATACCCAGTTTTTTCGAGAAAATCCATATAACGGATTTTGCCATTTAGGCCATATAAAGAAAATTGTTAATTTCTCGCAAACTACTAAGTCAAATTGAATGAAATTTAATATATATACTACTATTACAGCTTGAAACAATTCCACATAATTAGTTTTGACCCAAATATCACTAAACGGAATTTTCAGTTTTGGCCGATAACGGAAAATCATTATTATTCACATTGACATCGATTCCTTCAAAATTCGGAGTAAACATTCGTATAAATACATTTCGACATTATTTATGTCATTTTAGCATCAATAATCAAAATGCTTATGATTTGATCTAACGCCCAACTTGCTGTGAAAGAGAAAGTTGCGTACGACCCAGTCGTGCACCCACCACTTAGGCCTTTAACATTTATGTTTTAAATACAACTTCATGTAATTGTTCTCCGCGGCTCCGTTTCAAATGGTCCATTCGGAAGGTCTTATTTTGCGTCACTTTTTGAGCATTTCGGCCTGAATTCCACGAATTACGCGTGTTATGTTATCCTGTAAGGCTTCAATCGTGTTCAAGAAATGAGCCTCATCGCTGAACACCATTATATGGTCGTAACAAACGGTGCACATTTTTCACAGAGCACGAGTTTTGATAAAAAAAATTCAATAATTTCGTTTGGAAGTCTTTCCATGATTAAATGGCAGAGTATACTGAAAACTATTCACTTCGACAGATGACGTTTAAACTCTATTACTAACCAGTGCTGCTAACCTGAAAAACTTAACTCTTAAAAAATCACCAAATTTCTTTATCATAGCTCAAAATTTAAGGCTAGACGGACAGACAGACATGTCCTAATCGACTCAGCTAGCGATTCTGAGTCGATCCATATACTTCGACGTATATCTAGTTAAATTATTTCTCTATGTTAAAAACTATGTATCAAAAATAATATACCCCTGTGCGTTAGGGTATAAATACGATTGGCATACTGAGGGGGTGCAGTTTCAATATACAAGGTGGACCTAAAGAAGTCATCCGATGTTGTATGGCTCTCATTTTTTTATTTTATTGGTGAAGTCGAGAAGATGATATCGGCCAAAAGTGCGCCGTCACAATTGATTGCCATACGGGCTCGTTTTATGAAATTTTTTCATCACTTCGACTTTGGGCGACAGATTCTCGCACTCGTGTCGAATGTTGTCCTTGAGGACTTCTAGGGTCTCAGGCTTGTTCACGTAAACACAGGACTTCAAAACCACAAAAAAAAGGCTTCTGGAATGGTTAAATCGGGCGATCTTTCGGGCCAGTGCAAATCGCCAAAACGAGAGATGAGGCGACCCGGGAACGCCGCCTTCAGAATTTCGGTTGTGGCTCGCGCAGTGTGTGCCGTTACTCCGTCTTGTTGGAACCACATGTCCCCCAGTCCTAATTCGTCCAATTGCGTCAGAAAAAACTCGGTTAACATGGCCCTATAGCGCGCACCGTCCACTATTTTCGTTTGACCAGCGGCGTTCTCGAAAAAATGACCCGATGACACCTTCAGCGTGAGCAGCGCACCATGCAGTAACTTTGAGCGGGTGTGATGTCTCCTCGTGCATTACTTCGGTGCACCAGAAGCGATAGTTTTGCTTGTTCACGTACCTGCTGAGGTGGAAATCGCTCATCGCCTCATCGCTCATAGTAATTTTGGTCTAGAAATGCTGCTTCGTCCTCGAGATTGATGATGGTTTGGGCGTAGGTTACACGCGTTTGGCGGTCGACAGGCAGCAGCTAATGCACGGACTGGACTTTGTACGGAAACATGCGCAAGTCTCTTACATTGAGCCTTTTGGCGCTTGTTTTTCGTTTTATCGTTGTCCGTTGATATATAGTTGTGATTTATTTAAAGTTGCACTCTATCACATTTGTTGGCTTTTTGAATGTTTGCGCTTTCTTTATCTATCTCTTAAAGTCCTGCACTCTGTGGTTTTCAACAACAACACTAACCATTTCCAGCTCCGATAGGATTTCACCACTCAAAATAGTATCCAAGAATACCTTCATCTCAGAGTCATCGTATAAACCTGGTTCACCATCGTTAATGGAAAAACCTTAACTCTAAAAATTCAAAATAACCGACTCTGGCTTACGAGCGTTGGATTTGGCAGGTGTACCCATAACCTAGGAATAATTTCCTTCCTAACTAGACGATCGTTGCTGGAGTGTAACAATTTTTGGTCTTGCAGCTTTGATTGATTCAGATTTCTTGTTTCTTGATGGTTGCTTCCATCTGCGATGTTTGCTGCGATGCTGCTATCTCTTAAATTTGTGGGCGTTATATCTGCGTCAAGGTTTCGAGCAGCGAACCACTTATTAGTTAAATAAATGCGTCGTACCAGTGGGTCTAATGAAACAAAGATTGATTTGTTCACTTTGATAGATTTTATTTCCACATCAACAAACGGAAACACACAGTTTAAGTCCACTCTGAAACTCAGCCTGGTTAGACTCATTACTTACTTACTAAAGTGGCGCTACAGTCCGGAATGAATCTGGGCCTCAACCAACATGCCACTCCAATTAGCCCTGTCCTTGGCTAACTGCCTCCAGTTGCGCACTCCAAGTTGGTTGAGGTCGGTTTCTACTTGTGCGCGCAACTTAAGGCGAGGTCTTCCTCTACTGCGTCCGATCTCTGGCTGGGAATCTAGGACCTGCGAGCAGGAGTATTGGTGTCCATTCGTTCTACATGTCCTAGCCATCTTAAATGTCCAATGCGGAGTTTTTTTGACCAGGGGTATGTCGATGTACAGCTCATATAGTTCTTGGTTGAATCTTCGTCTCCATAGCACGTCAACGCAAACGGGACCGAAGATTTTTCGAAGAATTTTCCTATCGAATCAATCAAGGATTTCTTCATCCGCTTTTGATACAGTCCATGCTTCAGCGCCGTAGAGCAGGACTGGGATGATCAGGGTCTTATATAGGATTTCCTTAGTAGTTCGAGTGAGGGCTTTACTACTAAATTGCCTTCTTGGCCCGATGGAACAGCGATTGCCAAGAGTAATTCTTCGTTTAATTTCCGACGAGATGTTGTCAGAGTTAATAGCGGAGCTGAGGTAGACAAAGTCCCTTTATATCTGTCAATAGTGACATTCTGTCCAATTCGTCGATATTGTATGTCCTTTCGTGTTGACAGCATGTACTTGGTCTCACCCTCATTTACTGCTAAACCCATTTTTGCCGCTTCCTTCTCTATACCAGCAAACGTGGCTATGACATCACGTTGGGTACTACCATGATGTCAATATCGAGTTTTGCACAATCATCTCAAGAATCAAATTAAAGAAGTCACATGAGAGCGCATTGTCTTGCCTTAATACTTTTTTTTTTTAATCGTTTCCGACCGTTATGTAGCGAGAATTTCCCATCTTCATCCTACACAAACGGACGAGTTTTGGCGGTATACCAAAACTAGACGTGGCTCTGTAGTCTGTATAGTTCGTCTCTGTAAATGGGTTTTTTCCAGGATCTGCCGAAGTGTGAAAATTTGATCGGTTGTGGAATTTACTGCCCTAAAACCACACTGATAGGGCCGATCAGGTTGTTGATAAACGGTTTCAGGCGGTCACATATTATGTCAGATAGGATCTTGAAGGCGATGTTGAGGAGAATTATGCCTCTGTAGTTGGCGCAGTTCAGAGGGTCTCCTTTTTTGTGGATCGGGCAGATGCTGAGGTTCCATTTCTCAGGCATAATTTCATCCGACCAGATTTGGCTTATGAGTTGTTGGATGTTACTTACCAAGTCATCTCCGCCAGCTTTATAAAGCTTAGCGAGAAAGCCGTCATTTCCGCCGGCAGCCTTATTCAGCCTGAGTTTATATATTGCTATCCTCACTTCACTTAGATCGGGTGGTTGGCAGTTTTCGCTGTCGTTGCCAATATTAAATGGTTCGTTCTGCCTGACAGCGGAATGTTGTTCGTCATCGCCGTTTAACAGTCTGCAGAAGTGGTTCTTCCATATCCTCAGCATCGACTGTGTCTCAACTATGATATTTCCTTGTTCATCTCTACAGGATTCGATTCTAGTCTTGTATCCATGGCTCTGACGTTTTACACTTTGGTAAAACTTGCGAATATCGTGTCTGGAGTTACTCCTCTCTATATCCTCTATCGCGCGCTCCTCTTTCTCTTTTTCTTCTCTCTGAAAAACCCTTCTTTTGCCTGTAGAGCTCAATGGCAGCTCTCGTCTTGACCTGCAACTTAGCCTTGTAGGCCTCGTTCTTGGCTGCGGCATTTTTCGGCATTCCTCATCCAACCATTGGTTTCTTGCTAGTGGGCGCGAGAAACCTAGCACATCAGTTGCGGCGGATCTAATGGCTAGTTGCCATCGACATGAATCGTGAGGTTAACGGATACCCGTTTCGCGAAGGCCTTGGCGGTCTCTTACGATTGCAGTTTTTCGACAATAGATGTTTTTTATAGACTCATCACAGCCAACATATTTGAAAGTGTGATCTAGCCTTGAAACACAAAATCTGATAAAAATGCTAGGTCCATTATTCATTGTACTCAAAATACAAAAAAAAAAAGTTGACAAAAATCTCGCAAAACATCTTCTTTTCGAATAAAAAAAAAGTCTCGTCCTGACAGTGGTCCATCATTGTCCTCATTCATATCATTTGCATTCACTGCTTTTTCTTCCCGTTGTATGCTCTTCCTATAAGATTAATGACACTTATTAATCTTCAGCATTATATCCACTTCCACTTTGTTAAGCACGAAGACGGTTTTTCATCAAAATTACGCAACAATAAGGTCCATCTTATGGTCATCAATAAACATCAACCAGAGGGATGAGAATGATATCTTGGACTTGAATTTGGTGTCATCCTCTCACAGTACTTTGTCCATCGTTTACAATTTTTTTTTTTTTGGTAATTTTTCCCATTTGTACCGAGAACTTGTTACTTGGTGTCTTTGCATATAAATCACACGTCCAAAAAGGGTTTTCATGATCACATCACAAACTCAGTGGAATGACTTTTATACGCATTATTCGAATGGCAGATTACAAATTGATTTTTGGTCGCATTGTAGGGCCATATGAATCTTAAGGAGCGTATGAAACGAATTACGTACTTACGAGTACCTTCGAGTACCGAAACTAATTCAAGTTCTCGACAGCGTGCATGACATTGTTGTGTGAAAAGTAATCATGCATCATTTATATTGCTTAATGATGGTTTGCATATCATAAGTCATCAGTGTGAAGGGGGCTTAATTCGTTTTGTTATGGAATTTTCTATAGAAACGGGTTTTTTTAGAACTTTTTGTTTGTTTAAACTCACGATTGGACTTAAAAGTTATTGCATCACGGAACAAGGTTTTTATGCAGTCACCTACACGAACACCATAAACCACCATAATTGGTACCTTTTCGACAAAGAATCAATCTCAACACCAGTAGTTCCCAAGCCCTAAAACACATCTTATCGTGTTAACTTTTTATTCAAACATTGCAGCCGTAAAAAATCAAAACTCGAACTTTTCCCATTAACCCGCTAATGGAAATAATGAGCTGCTAAAACCGCATCTACCGCATTCAAATTATGCATCCGTAACTTGAGGTTCAATTTGTATCTTTTTTTTGTTTGGGTGGAAATTGGAAGTTCGTTTTGATTGTTTGTGTAGATGTGGATTTCATGTTACAAATTAATTTTGACATTATCGAAGTGATCAGTGATTCGATTGTTATTACACATTTCCACTTGAGTGACTTCTTCAGCTCCCATGTTGAGCTTGTGAGTGCACTTTTACAACTTGTGATCCGTTAATGTACTTGTACCCATGCACTTGGGCATCTACTCATCCATGGCCATTGTGGAGTTTAGTGTGTCTATTCAACAAGTTCAAGTGTTTGTCTCTTTTCGAATACTTTTTTGGAAGCGTGCATACAACTTGAAGGGAATAAAGGTTTTTGAATGTTTTTTTGTCTCTTTATGCGACTGCGGGTTGAATGGTTGCTAGTTAAAAAGGCTATGATGGACACAACTTGAGGATATAAAGTGTAGGCATATAGTTTTGAAGAGAGCGCACGTGTTCAATATTTTTGTCCCACTTGATGAGGCACATTGTTCTATTCTGTCGGACTCATTGACACCATTGTTAGATGGGTTTTTGGGGACACCAGTTGGTTAAATGATGAAATGACAGTTGATACTGTTTAAAGCTGTTGATTATAGAGTTTCGTCTACACAATGATCATTAAGGTGGTTCTGCATTGGGTGCGTGGCAAATTATTTAAATTTTTCAAAACGGAATTATCTATGGTTGTCAAGAATATTAAGCCGTACGTTAGGATAGGTTGCAGTGACTCCACGCGATGCGCGTGCACACTTGCTGTACCACGTATATCTGTCGACTTTCTCTATTCGTTTGCCAAGTTGAACCATTCAGAGCTGACTATTAAGCTGGCCAGATCTCCTAGATTATCCATTAAAGTCTCCTAGACGGAGTTTTCTTTTCTTGGAGATAGCTGGACAAGAGCAGAGTATGCGAGGAATACATTTCTTCCTTTCTCCGTCTAAGCAGCTTCTACAGAAGTAATTGCTAAAGGGGCCCAGTCTTTTTGCGTGTAGGCCTATAGGACAGTGACCTGTAAGGACACTGATGGTGCTTATGTTTGATCTGTTCAGAATTGTCAAGCAGTTGTAGCGCTTCTGGTTATAGTTTGGCCAGGGCTGCCAAGATTTATTGACACGTTGTGCAGTTTAATCGTGATCGTTGATCGCATGCAGTTTGATCGGTGATACATTGAGCGAGGGGCATACTTAATATTTCTACTGACGGTAGAATATTCAGGTTAGTGCCCTGTCTGGATAGCTTATCAGTCTGATATATCTCAGTGGCCCGGTACCCAGAACAGGTGAATGGTTAAGTGTTCAGCCATTTCATTATAGTCGGCATTCGTGGGCTGATTTAGATTTAAAAGAGATGAATTCCAGGGATTTGATTGCCGCTTGAGCCACTGAATTCCGCCATGAATTCCGCCTGGAAAAACATACAATCATCGGGAAGGCGAAAGGATGTGTTTAGGTTAACCGTCTCGGATAAAACACCTCCACCCACTCCAGATTATATATAAGACCCATCGATGTAGTTGATAATCGAGTAATTGTCTCCAAACATATCCAACTCCCATTCAGGGCGACTGGGAATGGTTGACTTCGTTGACTTGTGTTCAAAACTGGGTTGGGTAGTGATGTGATCGGCGTTTTTTTTTGTAGGTGATTCAAAATCTTTGTATGTTCACCTTGAGTGGGTGCCCATTGTGACGAGGCTCTCAGTCTCGCAGTTGCACAAGCTACGGTCTGTTTGCCGTAAATATACCTTAAGCTAACTGTCTCCAGTTGCACACTCCATGTTGGTTCAGGGCGGTTTGTACTTGTGCGCGCTACTTAAGGTGGGGTCTTCCTCTACTTCATCGGACGTATGGCTTTGAATAGAAGATTGCGAGCCGGAGTATTAGTGTCAATTTGTTCCTCATGTCCTAGCTATCTTAAACGTCCAAGGCGGAGTTTTTTTTTTTGGATATGTCGCTGTATAGCTCGTATTTCCTATATTGAATCTTCGTCTCTTAAACCCGTCAGCGCAAACAGGAGAGAAGATGCACACATCTGAGTGCGAGTTTGGGTGTATGCAAAGTTTGAATATTGGAGGGGGGCGTGCAACCCCTTTTAAGACTCACTGTTGGTCGGGGATTGTTTTTCCGTACATCCAACCTTGCACGCAACCCAAATCCAATAGTGATCCCAAACATTAGGGGTTTCAGGGGGCATCATGTCCCCATACAGGTATTTTTACTTCGCATACACCCAAACTCGCACTTTGATGCATGCAAAGTGTGAACTCCCCTTCTTTGGCTCACTGTTGGATTTAAGATAGGCGCGAAATTGGAAGTATGCAAAGTAAAATAAGGCCGACTCGGCTTAAGCAAAGTGAAATAAGACCGAACATGAAAATTCGGCATTATATCATTTTATGAAAGCGAAATAATGCCGAATTTCGGAGTTCAGCGTTACTTCGCTTGGCTTTACATATTTTACGGCACCTCAGGGTCTTGTATAGGATCTCCTTAGTAGTCCGAGTAAGATCTTTACTACTAAATTGCCTTGTTAGTCCAAAAAACAGCGTTTAGCAAGAGTAGTCATCCTTTAATTTCTGACGAGATATTGCTGTCAGAGTTAGTAGCGAAACCGAGGTATACAAAGTCCCGTACTACTTCAAAGTTATATCTGTCAATGGTGGCCTTCTGTCCAATCCGTCGAAGATTTGATCAGTTGTGGACTTTCCTGGCCTAAAACCACATTGATACGGGCTGATCTCAGGTTTTTGGTAAACGGTTTCAGGCGTTCACATATTACGGTAGATAGGATGTTGAAAACTTCTCAATTAATTAAATCATAACCAGGCTTAAGCTAAGTTTCCACTTGCCATTTTTTAATTGACGAATGGCGTATTTTTATGTCATTGCGAAAAATGACAAGTGGAAATAGCCAAAAATTGACAGTCATTTAATTGACTGTCAGGCCTTGTCAATAATTGGCAACGAAAGTGGAAATAGCAAAATTGACGAGCAAAACGTCACTTGGTCATGAACTGGCAAAACAAATTTATTGGCATTGTGTTGAATGTTTTGTCAATTGAATGGCAAAGAAAATACAAAATATATTTTGCTGCGGAAATTAAAAAAAAGTATTAAGTGACATGTCAGCTGCAGAAACAACTGGAAACATGGTAATGTTTTTTTACTTTACTATATTTTCTAATCTTTTAAAAAGGAGTATATACATTCGATTACATTTAGGATGATGCAGTAGAAGAAGGAAAATAACGAGTGAGAAAATCAAGTATGGAATGGAGTGTGCAGTCCTCGCTTGATCTCATTCACAACGTTGAAAAATTCGACAACATTTGGGACTCCAACAGCAAGCTTTATAAAAATCGAGAAATAAATAACAACTCGTGGGAAACTATTTCATTTCATTATGTTACGATGGAATGCTCTTCGTAGCAATTATCAAGTAAGTAAACAATCTTTTCAATGATTCCATTTATTAAATTCAAATTATTTTATCTCATACAGACATATTTAAAAATAAAGAATGAAACTAAAAGCGGACAGGCTGCAAACAAACCAAAGCGAAAAAAATTTCCATTCGTCAACTGAAGTTAAAGGTGCAAATGGAAATAGCTGTCCATGAACTGACAAACGCATTTGTCAAAATTTTATTGTCAATGAAATGACAAACGATTTTGTGCCAATTATTGACATAGGTGGAAATGAACTGGCAATATTGTCAATTAATGACATAAACGAGAACTGTCAAACTTTGTCAATTTAAGGGCATGTGGAAACCCAGCTTTAGGCTTAAGACTCACGATCTCGAGTTTTTGTTCTTTTAGAGTTGCTCTCGTGAGTGCTAAATAAAATAGTCAAATAGTAGATCCGCCCTATTGATATTGACTTAAACCCGATTGACCATCAAAGGGTTTTTAATGGTCTCATCAAGGTGGGCAGCAAAAACGTCCGCCATTTTGTTTATCTTCCCTTGCCAGAGCCCAATTTTTCGCTTTGAAAACGTACCAAGGAATAAATCAAAAAGCCATTTTTGTCCGGCGCTTTCTTTTGCTTGGGCATTTTATTCCAGGAGACAAGCTTTCCGATCTTGACGAAGCGGTCAACTTCGGTAGGGTATCGTAAGTGGAACAATCAGTTCAACAGTTTCTTCTATATCGTTTTAAAAGCCTTCCCAGTTAGTTGATCCCCTAATTAATCTCGTTGACTTCATGTAATAGACTATTTTTAGGCTCAATGTCAAAATGATTGGGGAATGATCAGACGACAAATCAACTCAAATCGATTAGGTCGGGTATTTTCGTATTAGGTGGTCAGAATTACATACCTGGCGTATAGAGCATTCTACATTTTCGCGAGATGTATTTAGAACCCCATAACGTGTGTTTCTCATTGAAATCTCCGCCAATAATGAAATTAGGTGTCAGGACAATAGATAGATGTGATCTCAGTACGTTAACTACTTCAAACTTTGACCATGTAAGTCACAAGTTGTATATTTTAGCTCTTCGCATTGTTAGATGCAGTCTTAAATAAACAAGGACTATCTGCCTCTTGCTACTCCCGAAGGCTGATAGGCGTGGAAAGCTCTATAAGCCTTTTATTGTCGCACGAGAACCCTATTTTTTAAGTCTGTTTTGGAATTGTGTTTACGTAAGGAATGCGTCAATGCTCCAGTCAACAATCTGCAAGCTATATCCAACACAGAAAAAATTATGAGTTGATTGATCGCACATCTTACTTCAAGCTTGTCAACTCGGACTCTTTGGCTAACGACTTAAAATGTATTTTCCGACTTTGTAGCTTGTAGCACGGAAAACACATCTGGAAATATCTATGTCTGTATATATTTTTTATTTATATGAATAAATATGAATGAAGAAGATCCAACTTGTCTACTGTCAGATCTACCCAGCTCCCCATATTACTGCTGACTCCTCATAAAAGCCCGTCAAAGAAATAAAAACTTTTCCAAACCCATTTTTTATTTTGAATCATCTCGCTGCTCGCATAAATTCAATTAATGTTACCATTTCTGGCACGTCATTCAAAAAGTTCTCTTTCTCTTTAAAATGGACAAGGTAACCTTTGTACGACAAAAAGCCAAAAAAATTGAACTCGCAGGAAACAAAACAAAAGTAAGAGTAAAATATTAAAACCAACTCCCTCAGCAAGGATCGTCACATACAGCAGACCAAAGTGATGGGACAAAGTTTAATTATTGTCATTAAACCCCAAACACTGTCAGTTCGACATTAAAAAATTGTTGCACGGAACAAAAATTGCTCGCAAGTCGTCGAGTAGTACGTAGACTGGAGCTATACGATCCCATAAACAATTTCGCAACCCCCGGTGGTACTTACCCCCAACGCCAACAAAAAAAACGAAAGCAAATAGAATCGAAGAAGCAATTGCATGCCACAACAAAACTTCGTAAGGATTCTCTTCGACTAAGGTTGACGCGGTGCAAAATATTTTTTAATGTCCTTTCATAAAATAGACAAAAAGTAATTCCATCAGCGGGACAATTTTTGTTGTTTTCTTAATGCCCGAGTTGTGTGTGTGTTTTTTTTTTTTTTTGTATTTACAAATGAAAGTTCAGACACCTTTCAAAAAAGGGTGGCACATTCATAACAGCATTAACTTTGATCCTTACCAGAGCGCGACACAAAACCGAGGACAAGAACGACTCCACGACTATATGACAACGAAGTGCACAATCATTTGTGAGGAGTCACATTACGATGGCAATCGTAAACATTAAGAAGAGTTAAAATAAGAAAAATTAAGTAAAAACATGATAGAGTCCTTTTCTGGGTGGTCTCGACCCATCATAGTCTTCTGTACACAACTGCGACACAATCCAAATGGTTTGACCGTAGTCGGTGAGTGCGATGAGAGTGGAGTCCCCGTGATACCATTTGATAGACAGACAACAAAATAAATGTTTGCTCTACTCGGAGTTTATGAGCGGATCCTTGATTAAGGTAACTTATCTGCGACATACATTCATTGTACGGCATACCTACCTAGACCTACAACCATTTACCGGAGTTGACCACTTTATGCATTTCACTTAACGACCGCTTCTGGTATACACAATCAAAATACTCCCGAATGGAGGACATTACGACAAATGCATGTGTTGGTAATCTGTCGATAATGACGACGGACAAAATGAAGTCAAGGCAAACGTGTTGGTAACTGCACCCAAAACCAATTAAATGCTTTTAAGGATCCTCAAGAGGAAATTAAAAAAAAAACACACACACACACAAACTCACAGATAAAATGCAAATCCTGCAAATAATCAGTTTTCGCCATTTTGGGGAGTAAGTACCGCACTGGGGATGGCCAATCCTATTTGCAATTTGTGCTTATCTGATGCACCTAATCCCTGTGGTGTCACCTTTTAAATTGGCATTGTTGCCTGGGTCTTCAACGTGGATTAGAACAGATAAAGCTAGTTAGAGCTCCGTATGTTTACGGGTATGTGAATATCAAAAGGCGAAGGACACTTTGTTTCCTTTTTTTGTAGCTGACAGTTAATGAGTCTTTTGCATTTTTAGGAAGCGTTAATTATATTGCTAGCGCAAGATTTCTTGCATGATGTCTGACGTTGATTTTTTGTTGGTGTGACAATCAAATTAATCCTGTGACACGTTTATGTCTGAAGAGTCCTGTCTATAGAATGGTTGACATTAAGTTTTATTATTTAGATGCGTGTCGATGGAGAAGTTGCGATAACAAAGCAGTTTTACACAAACCCTATAACAAAGGATGTAGTGTGCGGTGTCGTTTGTTTGTCTGTGGTTTTAGTTCGGCAATCAAAACCTGCAGGCAAATACTTGGCTTAGAATTTGACAAAAAATAAGAGGTAGCTGTTTTCAACCCACAAAACAGCATTAAGCATGGTTATTTGTGTTAGGGATTAGATATATTTTGGAAGTACATACTTTGGGTTTTAGGACGCAGGCAATGCTCAGCTCTTCACGGCTCACTTGCGCCAAGGGTCCGTATCCCCGGTGCGATTAAGGGACAAATACACTCATACTTCCACAAAAAGGCCTACTCCAAATGGAGAAGGTTAACAAATTGCGTCATATCGAGGACGACATGGCCCTCCTACGACAAAAACAGAACAAACGATTTACTAAATAGAAAACGCCCAGAGAATGTGGTTTGGGATAAACTACGTCGATGAAAAGAAAAGATCTAACATTTCTAAAAGAGGTTTCTGCTTCCTCTACTTCTTTTTAACTTTCTCTTACAAAGAGAAAAGTATTGTTTTTGTTAAAAAAATCGACCTCGAGATTTTAAGTAAATCTAACATTAAAATGATAGCGGAACCCAAGCAAGTCGTTTTTGGAATTCCGTCCGTCGGTTCGCCTGTCCGTAATGGTCTCTCCAGTCTAATCGGCTTGGCCGATTTTCTTCAAACTTAGTATACAGCGTTGCTGGTCATAGTTCTAGGCCATTGATTTTGCTTTTAACCATTTTATTAACGGTTCTTCCTTAAGTGGCGCTTCAGTCCGAAATGAACCTGGGCCTCAACCAACATTAGCCCGGTACTTAGCTAACTGCCTCCAGTTGCGCACTCCAAGTTGGTTGAGTTCGGTTTCTACTTGTGCGCGCAACTTAAGGCGAGGTCTTCCTCTACTGCCTCAGACAAGGCTAGGAATCGAAGACTTTGCGAGCCGGAGTGTTGGTGTCCATTCTTTCTATATGTCCTACCCATCTTAAACGTCCAATGCGGAGTTTTTTGACCAGGGGTAGTTCGCTGTACAGCTGGTATAATGCGTGGTTGAATCTTCGTCTCCATAGCCCGTCAACGCAAACGGGACCGAAGATTTTTCGACGAATTTTCCTCTCGAATCGACCAAGGATTTCTTCATCCGCTTTTGATACATTCCATGCTTCAGCGCCGTAGCGCAGGATTGGGATGATCAGAGTCTTATATAGGATTTCCTTAATAGTTCGAGTGAGGGCTTTACTACTAAATTGCCTTTTTAGCCCGAAGAAACACCGGTTGGCAAGAGTAATTCTTCGTTTGATTTCTGACGAGATGTTGTCGTCAGAGTTAATAGCGGAGCCGAGGTTGTCAAAGTCCCGTATAACCTCAAAGTTATATCTGTCAATGGTGACCCATTCTTGCCGCTTCCTTCTCCATACTAGCAAACGTGGCTATGACATCACGTTGGGTCCTACCATGATGTCAATATCGTCGGCGTATGCTAGTAGCTGCACCGATTTTTGGAAAATTGTGCCTCTGGTGTTGGCTCTGGAGTTTTGCACAATCATCTCAAGAATCAAATTAAAGAAGCCACATGACAGCGCATTGTCTTGCCTTAATCCTTTTTTGGTACCGAATGTGTCGGTGAGGTCGTTTCAGACCCTGATGGATCAGCGAGAATTCTCAATCGTCATCCTACACAAACGGACGAGTTTGGGCGGTATAACAAAACTAGACATGGCTCTGTACAGTTCGTCTCTATAAATGCTATCGTAAATCGATAAATTAGTGGTGGGTATAGATTTGGACTTCTTGGATTTTTTCCAGGATCTGCCGAAGTGTGAAAACTTGATCGTTGTGGACTTTCCTGGCATAAAACCACACTGCTAAGGGCCGATCAGGTTGTTGATAAACGGTTTCAGGCGTTCACATACTACGTCAGATAGGATCTTATAGGCGATGTTGAGAAGAATTATGCCTCTGCAGTTGGCGCAGTTCAGAGGGTCTCCTTTTTGTTGATCGGGCAAACGATGCTGAGGTTCCATTCTTCAGGCATACTTTCATGCGACCAGATTTGGCTTATGAGTTGGTAGATGTTACTTACCAATTCATCTCCGCCGGCTTTATAAAGCTCAGCGGGAAGGCCGTCATTTCCGGCAGACTTATGCAGCCTGAGTTTAGATATTGCTATTCTCACTTCACTTAGGTCGGGTGGTTGGGAGTTTTCGCTGTCGTTGCCAATATTGAATGGTTCGTTCTGCTTGACAGCGGAATGTTCTTCGTTATCGCCGTTTAACAGCCTGCAGAAGTGGTTCTTCCATATCCTCAGCATCGACTGTGTCTCAACTACGATATTTCCTTGTTCATCTCGGCAGGATTCTGTTCAAGCCTTGAATCCTTGGTAAAACTTGCGAACATCATTCCTGGAGTGGCACCTCTCTATATCCTCGATCGCGCGCTTTTCTTGCTTTTTTTCTTCTTTCTGAAAAGCCGGTGTTCTTCCCTTCTTCTTTGTCAATAGAGCTCAATGGCAGCTCTCGTCTTCATTTGCAGCTTAGCCTTGTATACCTCGTTCTCGGCTGCGATCATCTGTCGGCATTCCTCATCGAACCAGGGGTTTCTAGCTAGTGGGCGCGAGAAACCTAGCACATCAGTTGCGACTGATCTAATGGCTTGTTGGTATCGTTGCCATATTTCTTCGACATTCGATGCTGGTGGTATGGTGTGAATCGAGAGGTTAAGGGATACGCGTTTCGCAAAGGCCTTGGCGGTATCTTGCGATTGCAGTCTTTTGACATAAAATGTTTTAACTCTATTTCTTATTTGTTGTGGCGTGGTGCATTCTTACCTTGGCTGCAACTAACAAGTAGATTTGTCATTAAATGTAAGCACATTAGGGCCTGTCATCATTGCTGGTGGCTTGTTGCTTACCTTTAAAACAATTACATTACAAATGGCGTGTATTCATTATTGCCTACTACTATTTAGCCTAATATACCATTTCTCATTCTTTGGTATTCTACTTATCTGCCTTGACTCCTACATCTCCATTCATCTAATAAGGCAACAACAGTAATTTTACTTTCTTATCGACTCGAATGGCTCGTCTGAGCCAGGTGGCTCGGCTTCATTAAATATGTCTAATTTGGAATTGTATAATTATGTAATTACAAATTACCTTCCAATAGCTTCAGCGGCTATTCAAAAAGAAAAACAAAATTTCATAGAAATGGTCATCATGGAGCGAGACAACCGACGGTGACGCGACGTTCAGTTCCACCAGACACCACTCGTACTGCATCCACACACTTCTGTGTTTTAAGGAATAGTCGTCGCCAGCCGCATCAAGATTGTTCTGACCCCAATTAAGAACCATTATGACAAATTATTATTGCCGATGGAAATTTTAAGGAAAATCATTTGGAATGGATAAATCCGAATGCTACTGTTGGGTTGAGAGTAATTTTCTTCGGATTATTGTTGTTTGCTAGTTGCTTAGTTGATTATCTTTGGTGGTGCTGGGGAACATGCCACTGGTTTTGTTGCAACTAGAAGTCGGGAACAAGTGTTTAGTTGTAGGAGGGCTCAGTTATTGTCGAAAATCTAATGTTTTGTCATCATTTTCATGAGCAGGGTTACATAGACCTTGCATCGTAGCTAGGTGTTTTGTCCAGCTTCGATTTGGGTTGAACAAAATTTCTTCTTGGAACATCTTGAGTCTGCATAAACATGTCTGGCTTGTCTTGCAAAGAGCACTAAAGCAAATCTCAATGTATTTTGAAAAGAACTTCTGCAGTGAACACCTAGGGACTTCAGTGTTTAGTTTTTGGGCCGGCAATTCGGAAAATGTTCACACTATGTCAAGTCTAAAAACCTGCTATATGAATACGGATAGAGAGCAGACACTTCGAATGGTTTTAAAGACTTGAAGGCAGCACTTTACGCCCACAGCTGACTTTGTCAAAAAATATTTACACTAGTCGGCATAAGTATTTTGACGAAACCTTTTTGTGACTATTGAGACTAACTTTGCTTGGTATCGTTAAAACAACGGTGCAAAAATGATGCGCGAAACAAAGAATCTATTTTTAGCTCTATGCATGCCAAGTTTTGTATTGTTTACCTTTTGCATTCTCTTTCTGCTGATAAGAACGCATGCAGACAAAGAATTTTTACGTGGCATAAGTATTTTGACGGAAACTTTGTGTAAATATTTTAACAGTTTTGAGCACGTGATTACCAAAGAACTTGTGTAGTTAACTTTAATTTACATTAAACGTTGATAACAAAATAAAAATTTATTAAAATTTATTAAAAACCATGGGTAAAACGGCTGAGTTGAGTTTGGTTGTCAGATCTTCAATGGTAGCGAAGTTTAACGCTGGAACGGCAGTAAAAGACATAGCAAGTGAGTTTAATGTGTCGCGTCAAACTGTGCACTATCAAATCAATAAGTTTAAAAAGCATAATGACATCACAAACCTAATGAGATCAGGTGCTAAGCGCAAAACAACGCCCACTGAAGACCGAACCCTTCTACGGGAATTTAAAAGAAATATATTCCTGAAGCCTCAAACTGCTGCAAATCAATGGAATTTGACGGCAACGAATCCAATCAGTGAGCGCACTGTCCGACGACGTTTAATGGAAGGAGATTTTAAAACATTTAAAGCTAAGGACGTGCCGTACATATCAAAGGTAAACAAGCTTAAAAGACTGTCTTTCGCAAAGGAACATCTGCACAAGCCAAAGGAGTACTGGAGAAGCGTTCTATGGACAGATGAAAGCTCCTTTGAGTATAACTCATCAAAAAACAAATTTTACGTTAGATTGCCAAAGGTAGAAAGGCAAAAAAGACGCCCGTTTGTCAAAAAGTGAGCCATGGTGGAGGCTCTGTCATGTTCTGGGGATGTGTTGCGTATAATGGCCTGGGTGAATTGGTTCCTATCACCGGCTCGATGAACCAAGGTCAATATTTAAGAACCCTAAATGATAATGCCTTTCCTTCCGGAGGTAGGCTTATTGGTGAATCATTTATCCTGCAACAGGACAATGCCCCATGCCACAAAGCCCGGATGATAACTAAATTTTTGAAGGATGTTGGTGTTGCCACTTTGGACTGGCCACCTCAAAGTCCAGATTTAAATATAATAGAAAACGTCTGGTCTCTTTTGAAACGCAAAAGAACAGTTTCTTTAAATAAAACCAGAGAGGAGACGAGTTCTGAGGTCACTTGTCAAAATACTTATGCCAACACACGAAATTACAAATTAATTTATATCTTTTTTGAATTCTATGAAAAAATATTTGTTTGCCTATTTTTAAGTTTGTATTAGTTATATATAAAAATTAAAAAAATAAACATGAATTCTTGTCAAGCCATTTAGAAGTTAAACTCAAAAATGCACGATTTTTATTTCGTCAAAATACTTATGCCGACTAGTGTATACAAGTCCATCTTTATTTTTATATCGACGGGATAATAATTAGAACTGTTGGTTTGTAACTGGCCCACTTCACTGCATCACTACTAGTCCGTCTGTGAGGTTAGTATCGGACAAAAACCGATACGTCTTGAGTAAGAAAACTTTCAGCGAACACTCATGACCCGATAACACCTTAAGCCCATAAATATCACAACAGAGAGCGGTTTTATTTTCAGATTGAACTTATTAGTCGTTGTTTCGAACTTTCTCTTATTTACGCAGGTAGTTGTAAAATTAATTTATTTTCATTCGTGGTGAAAAAACAACTAAGGATTGCACGTTAAAGATAGCGGGGACATGAGTATTTGACGTTACTTCTCCGTGCAAATTGACAACTGGGCATTTTAGCAAACATGGGATAGGTTAGTCGATGTGCGTCTTCCCTCATCACACTCAAGTCAGTCTACACCCATTGTGATGCCCGTTGGAGGGACACGTATGTGGTTGGTTCCTCCATTGTCCCGTTACTGTCCATTGTTATTAGACCCTTTCCAGGCATCCAGATGTTGTTGCAAACCAGAAAAGATTAGAGAGAGTGATAGTTTCGTCAGGTCATGGAAAAATGATTTTTCTAAGGTTCTCATTTTTAATTGGCCAGGGCCGTGGCACAGAAAGTGGAGGGTATCCTCGTGTATTTCTTCATCACCGCAGCCTCTACAAAGGTCATCATCTATAAGGTGCATTTTCAGTTTGTGGCTTTTAAGTAAGTTGTGTCCAGTTAAAATCCCTACTAGTGTCAAAACAGATTTCCTATTTCATTGAATATGGGTTCTGGCTTCGTCATACTCAGGCTACATCCTTTTGGATAATTCACAGGTAGGGGCAATTTCCACCTGTTTTTGGCAATATTCCAGAGTTTTCTGTCCCACCCGTGATTTGAAATCACATAGTGGCTGTTCGACAGCCTGGTCTGCTTGATTAATGCTGGAGACAGATCCCTATTCTCACCAGTTCATCAGCAATTTCATTGCCCTGTATGCCTCTGTGTCCTGGGACCCAGCAGAGCTTTACATTATGTTGGACGCCAAGAACCTTCAGCTCTTCACGACAACGCTTTACAAGCTCAAATTTTATTTCGACAGCAGAAATTGCTTTTATTGCAGCCTGATTGTCAATGAAGATGGTGATATAATCTGGTGGTAACGCCAGCATGAAGGTCGCTTTTGCTCCCTCTACTAATGCCAATATCTCAGTCTGGAAGACACTGATGGGCGACGAAAAGTGCTGTTAGCCTTACGGACGCAGTTGACAGCATTGCAAATTTGAATGAGCTGTCGTTAGAGCAAGTGTCATCCTCATCGAGAAGAAGTTTCTCCATTTGGATGTCGATTGCCCCGCTTCCCTCATTTGAAACTAGCTTAGAGTTTGACGGATCTCGGACCAAGAGGCTTGCGGTATTGGTATATATAAAAAACTTAAAAATAAAAGATTTCCAAACATGAGGAACTTTTATTTGATCCTTTACAATTTACGTGGACCAGTTTTGAGGGTTGCTGTTTAAATATTTTGCTTTTTTAAATAATGCCATCAAAAGAAGTTCGGAGGGGTCGAATCTAGAGATCTCAGCAAACAGTTGCCACGTTTTGACACAGCACGTCCAGGGAATTTTCGTTGCAATGTTTAGTTTGCAGTGTGGCAAAGCCCAACAACTTGTAACTGTCCTGACCTTTTTCACACATTTATGGGCACTTATAATAAGCCAAAATCCACCGATGTCGGTTCCCATCGCCTTCTCTAATATAAAATGGCCCAATGATGGTTTTAGAGGAAACGCCAGTCACTTTTTGGTTATTCAATTGTGTTTTATGGATCTCGTGTGGATTCTCCATTCCCCATATGCACCAATGCTCCAGAGAGGAGTGTGAAAAGGGGCTCGTCGGCCATCCAAATTGGCTTCCAAAAATCAGGTTCAGGGTCAACCATTCAAGCGACTGTTTGGCGTATTCCTAGCGACATGGACGGTCTGTCGGCATTATTCTTTGAATAACAAATGCAAATCCACTGAGGTGGATTTTCGGAATCACTCTCTCTCACTTGTTCACTTGTTCATTGGAACGTCTTGGCCATTGATGTCGACGATCTTCCGCTGTCCTGTGGCCTACAAAATTCGACACCAACGATGAATAGTTTTTTCAGCCGGTGCCTGTTGGCCACGCTATGCACGTTGAGTTAACACAACTGAACGACTTTTTTCAACAAAACTTGGCTTCGATTATTAGCACTGCCACAGTTTTGGGTGAACCTTAACCTCAGCAAATATTCCCCTAAAGTTATTCCGATCTAGCCAACTGCCATTAATTGCACACTTCACGTTGGTTAAGCTCGGTTTTTACATGTTCACAGCTCTCTATACTGTGTCTACCATTTGGCTAAGAATCGAAGACTCTTCGGACTGCCCTAGCCATTTAAAAAAAAAAATGCAGAGGTCTTTGGAACACTTTCGAGCTCGAAGGTCGTAAAGATTTTCGCCTCAACGAATAAACGAAACGAACGATTTTATTGGACAAATTTTCCCTCAAAACGATAAAAAATGTCCTCGTGAGCTTTTGATACGGTAGGGTCTTTAGCTTCTTAATTTAGAATTGGGATGATCCGGGTATTATATAGAATCTCCTAAGTAGTTTAAGTGAGAGCTTTCTTCCTTGCCTTCTTAAACCAAGGAAATAGAGGTTGGTACGAGTAGTTCTTTGGCTGAGTGATAACGTTGACTATAAGTCCCTTATTGCTTTCGGTCGTGGTGTTCTGTCTAGCTCGTCAATTGTTGTGTCTTTTCGTATTAACAGCTAAACTTAGTCTTGCTCTCTTTACCGAGTCCTTATCTATACTCTGAAATGCGGTGATGATATTTTGTTTGATGTGACCAATAATTTATGAAAGATTATGACCCTGTGATGGCTCTGAAATTTTGCACAATCTTCTTAGGCATTTTGTTAAAAAGGCACATGACATTGCTTTGGACTTTGATGAAGCAACGAGAATTCTTCATCAATGTTGTAGAATCCGGCTTTCATATCGACGAATAGGTGGGGTAAATATCGATTTGAGATTCTTGGATTTTATTTTTAGGATCGGTCTAAGAAAGAAGAAGAATTCAGTTGTGAACTTTCTTAGCTTAAAATAACACTGATAGGGACCGATCAGTTGGGCTTTCTTCGCTTAAAACCATACTGAGAGGGTGAACCATACACTTGGTGATGAACAGTCATTTTCCTTCATATTATCTTGCAGACGTCATTTTGAAGGCCATGTGTTTGTAGCCGATGTTTCTGTTATGGGCGCAATTTAGATAGGCTACTCATTTTTTTGTGGATCGGAATAACGATCATAATGTTCCATTCAGACTCTACAGACATACTTTTATCTGACGAAGGTTTCATATTGAGTTGGTTTATGCTTCTTAGCAAGTCACCTATCCCGGCTTTATATAGCTCGGCATAAAACCCGTAATTTCCGGCAGTGTTCTAAAGTTTAGATATTGTTATCCCCCTTTAACTTAGGTCGGACGGATAGTGGTTTTGGCTGTCGTCGGCATCTTTAAATATTTGTTCAGCCTAACAGCGAGAGAATTCATGTCTACAGTGTTGGATGGTATGGAGATTCTGTTCGCGTCACGATCTATTCTCACCTGTTAAGCTAAAATTAAACATCTAGCAAAAATCCATGAAAATTTATGCATGCACCCACCGCGGTACAATTGTTTAAGCACCACCCACGAAGTCAGTCAACACTACACCCAACATTTTGCCTATTTCTGTCTTATTACCTCTTTCCATCCAATGCCTGTTGCTTGCCAAAACTCTATAGAGGTATTCATTGCCCTTAGAGGGCTCGCAAATTATATAAAAAAAAAATTTAGGAAAAGGTTCATAGCAATTCGGAACTCCGTTGGCAACCATTCTCAATTCAAACAATGCGCACAATATAGATTCTCTTTGACTGTCAAAATCGAATCCTTTCTGTGGCAACTTCTCCAAAAAGAAAACTAAATTCCGATGATCACATATCAAACCCCTCGTCGATGACTCATACCTTCATCAGCCTAATATTGAGCAACTTAAACAGCATTATACCACTTGCAGAACGAACCCCCCGCTGACACTTCAAGTATCATGCTGCACTTCCTCTCTATCAATATTGTTTTGGTTTTCATTCAAGTGCGTCGATCCCTATCATAAAAGTGACTTTCAGTCAACAGCAACCTATTATCAATTCAAACACTGAATAGATCTAAGTATGTTATGTGAGTTCCCATAACGTGTATAGCCAGCCCGACACCAATTCGGGAAACTATCTGTGGCCAAAGGTCAGAATGAGTCACCATCGATGTCATGAGAAATCTATACCTTACGAGTCTCATTTTGGTACCCCAAACACGTCCATTCGTAGATGTTTACATTTATCTTCTTCTTTTCTTTTTTTTTTTGTTTGATTGTGTGTAGCGTATCTATGTTTTGTTATCAGTGAATATCAGATTAGTCATCACGCAAGATCACACATCGTCGAATGTTAACCAGCCACCTCCGTAGACTCTTCCCAACATGGTCGTTGTTTACTTGTTCCCCCGCCTATTGATCTCAATTAGGTTTCTTGTAGGGAAGAATCGTTTTGAGATACATTTCTATCTATGGTGTGCCGCATTTGTATTTCTGGTATTTTTTTGTTGTTCCAATATTGACAATGTTTGTCTAGAGATTTCTTGCACGTTGTTTGTGGTGGTAATTGATTTTGATTTGCTCTCCTTTTGGAAAGATGCACTCGACTGCGTATGACTCATGTGGGCAGCCGCGACATCTTTTATATACAAATTGGGAAACCACCTTTAAGACAACACTCAACTTGAAGAAAGTGCATTATTAATTGCAAATTATTTATTCATATCTAATGGATACACGACGCCCACGATGGTATATGCGGTTGGACACCCTAAATTGATGCGGCGACAAGCAACGCTGCGATGTTGGTGTACAGTGACTTTGGGTAGCCAATTAATAATATTCTTGTTAGCTTAGATCGTCCTGAATTATCACGATAATTGAGTTTAGATAGATGAATGACAAAGTGCATAAGCATACCCACCGCATCCTAATGCAATCGGGCGTCGTTAAATATGAAAGGATGTGGAAATTACAATCATGGATGGCTTCTATTCCTGGCTAAAGTGCAATAAATTGAGGCTGAGCACCATTAATCATCACCTGCCATTTTAGCTCATATCCGAGACACAAGGAGGCAATAATAATTTGATAAATATGCATACACACATACACACCAGTGTACACGCAGGATGCTCAGCATTGGATAGGTATATGCGAACTTGGATAAGGAGGTGGTCGATTTGAAGAATGAGCAAGCTTCTGAATATGCACCCCCTAGATGAAACATTGATGTAAATAAGTTACTTGAGCAGAATGGTGGGACACAGACCTAAGGGCTAATGTGCATCGGAGGTGAGAGATGAGTATTTAAATTACTTTGACACATGAGTGAATCGACAAATTATAAATGACCGTGGCCACAATCGAATATAGTGAATGTAATCAGCTTCACCAGATAATATTGGAAATATGACGGAGATATAAATTACCATCATCGAACAGTTCATCTAATTACACAAAAGGACTATAGATAGTTGGTATGTTTAATATAAATATAAGCTGATTATGAGGTGTTGACAGGGTATTCAAATAAAAACAGGATTGCAACGATTTCTGCTTAAAATACGGAGTTACATTTGTCCATGCTTGTGTAGATGAGTGTATGTTCCAGCTCCAACTCCTTCATTTGTTTTTGATCCATCTGTGTACCATACATGAAAATCGTTGGCAAATGTTGGTTCATTCTGTTCCCGATTCTGAAGATTTTGGGAATGTTACCTTGAAGTTTTGGCTGAAGTTGAATTTGGGTAGTTATCTGTCATGGTGATTCCAAGTATTTCATCTTTATTCAGTACCATAACAATTTCAGGATGGATTAGCTTGGAGTTTTCGGCATTATCAGATATGAGCATGAAATCATTTGTCATGGCTTCTTTCTGCATTTAAAGATGTAGAGATGGAAGGTTAAGGATAACTTCCAGCACTACAGTGGGAGTTGTTCCCATTGCGCTTGTGTTGACTTTTGTTTTGTTTTTTGCCACAATACGGAAGCTGCATATGTGACAATTGGTCTAGTTATGGCTGTGTATAGCCATAACATGAAATTGGGGTTTATCCCCCAACTTTTACCAACAAGACTTCTGCTGGTCCACAGAGAGATCCTGGCTTTGTCTATTGTTTTTGCGAGGTGAGAGTTCCAAGTGAGTTTTTCATCCAGAGTAAGTCCTAGGTATTTAATTTCTTTTGAAAACTCTATTGTTCCACCAAATAGAGTGGGTTTTGTTTAGCTTCTCCTGATTCTGACAGTTAGTCCAACTTTTTTGCACCAGTCGGCAACTAGGTTTAGTGTCCTCTGCAGGCGTTCTGAGATTGTTTCTTTGAATTTACCTCTGATTAGGATCGCAATGTCATCGGGGTATCCTTGGACATCGAAACCATCATTGCTGAGTATGTTTAGTAGCTCATTTACTACGATTGACCATAGTAGTGGGGATAAAAAACCTCCCTGTGGGCAACCTTTCGCAGCCGTAACGCTGATTTTGTCACTTCCTAATGTAGCATTTAAATTTCGAAACATGTACTTTATCCATTTACATGTGGTACTATCTATGCCTGTGTTATGGATGCATCTGTCTATTTGGGCATGTTCGGTGTTGTCAAAAGCTCCTTCGATGTCAAGGAAGCAGCCCATTCAATATAGTAGACAGTTATTACACCTCTTTAACGCTTACTACAAGGTAAGAAAGGTTAGGCTTACAGGTTAGCAAGGTAGACCACCCCTTCCATCTTCCTCTATGGGTCACTCTTCTATAACTAGCCACTTCGATCTCCTTCGAAAATTCTTGAATGCCTTGGACTACTTCCAAGTGTTTGTTTTTAATTAATTTTTATTTTTCTTTAACTTGCAACTAAATATGACGTCTGGGTCGTATAGGCACCGCAGTTCTTCGGAAGACGAGGTAGATTAGCGGAACCGGTGATCTATTCTGCATCAGCCCTCAACTATCGCAAGTAAGGCTTTAGGCGGAATGTAGCCGTTTAAACGCGCACTCTGAAAATATTCATCATTGGAATAGAAGGCCCCAAAGATGAGTCCTTTGCTCGAGGCCATCTCTCTTGCCATGTAACCCCGAATGAGTTTTACCAGAAAATTGTATATTCTGTTGATTGTTGGTCCCGTTGTATATAGGACCTGCTTTCAATATTATTTTGTGTGATCAAAATCTGGTGTTCTGTGTATTCTAAGTCAGCTTCTTAGACACTCAAACATCAGAATATTTTCCATTTGAGGTTGGGCAACGTTGAACCACACCGGCCATCCATAGGCAATCATCGGCTTGATAAGGGCCATGTATCCATATCCAGTCACCTTCACCCTGCTGTCAATACGGCTGGTATAAAACAATCGTCTTGTCGGGGCAAACGCTACCCTAGCTCTCCTCAAAGCCCATATAGATACTGAACCAGGAGATGCCAATTAATTTTACTACACTTTTACTCACCAGTGGTGGTCCGTTTGGTCCCAGGATCACCAACTTGCGCCAGTTCTTTCTCGTATCCCTTGAGGCCCAAGGTAACGGTGTCCTAAACAGGATAATTTCCGATTTCTGAAATTGCATTGCAGTTTGGCTTTGTTCCATTGTTCAAGCGACCAGTTTGGAGGCGGTATAAATAGGGCCTTGAAACCAAACTGGGTCTCTGGTATTATCTTATCGTCAGTCCAATGGACAGAGCCCGATTGAAAATATTTTCTACTACCTTGCTGACACTCGTTTGGAGGCTTATCGACAGAAAATTCCCCGGATTGAAGTTGTTCTTTCACTTTTTCGGGAGAGGATGAACCATCTTCCAACGCACAGGGTATCGTAAATTTCCTCAGCTTCAGGAGGTTAATATCTCAGTACAATGTTGGATAGACAACTTCGAGATTAACAGGATACTTATCCCTCTTCGATACTTCCAAGTTTTCTGTTACTCAAGTGCCAGAGACTCGGACAATGAAACCGACAGAATTGTGTATCATTTTTACTGTGGCCTGATACAAATATCGTCATCCTTGAGATTTAGTTTAATTGAGTTACCTTACCGACTTAGATAATGGGGTTCCGTCATATCATAGAAGTTTGTTCCTTCGGTTCTTATCATATCCTCATCATTTTTTTTTTTGTTATGACATAGGTCGAAAGTGACCTAAACTTAATATGGGTTTTCATATGGATCTTGTACTTAATTGTACTTTTCTGAGTATTATACAGAGCTTTAGATTTATTTTTTGAAAACCCTGATTACAATTAGTTGCAGATACATTGCTTGTCACTTTGTCTGTCAATCTGCGATTGCCAGCTACACAGCTTGGAATACACTGCTAAAATCTGGAAATCTAATTGATCTCTATAATACCTCTGAGAATAAGCCTGTTCCATAGTCTATATGTGTCTGAATATCGATTCCTTGTTCTTGGAATTTATGGATGAAAGGCTTTTGCTGCCTTCTCAACTCTTTTATTAAAATTTAGTTTCCAACTAAACTTTTTGTCAAAAATTGTTGTTTAAAGTCTATACAAAGATGTAAACAGAGCTTACGCTGATTAAGGCATTTGCTGGCTTTTTAGCTGTTTCATTTAATTTCAGTTTCCAGTAAAGCTTTCTTTTTGAAAATAGTTATAGCCTATGTATGGTATATCTTCCAACAAAAGCTGGCAAACCTAGCTAATTCCTATGCCTTGGTATTTTTTCCAGAATTAAAACTCTTTCCCAAAATATCCGAGCATCTTATTGTGTCTTTACGAGGACCAGGTCCATCGTATATAGAGGTAAATCATCATCTGTCTACTCAACTCAGCATCGTTAACTAGGTTTGTAATCAAATACTCAAAGAGAAGTCTAGGGTAGACCTAAATGGTGGGACTAAACTTACATAGGCTACGTTTATACCGTGGACAATAACCAGTACTAAGCCTTTGGTCTAATTTCAACTGTGTAAACACATCGCACAAGGACTTAATTATTTAGGTCAGCCCACTAATTTAGGTGACCTTGACTATAATAATTTGTTTCCCTACCTTCCGTTAGATGTCACTAGAAATTCAACTGAAGTGTATAATAAGTTTTTCTACTTTGGCCCAGAGTCACCCCAACGATCGCTTATAATTTGGTCTGATATTGGTGTCGTTTTCACCAAAGGTGTATAATGAAGTATAGATAT
This sequence comes from Rhingia campestris, assembly GCA_932526625.1. Taxonomy (NCBI): domain Eukaryota; kingdom Metazoa; phylum Arthropoda; class Insecta; order Diptera; family Syrphidae; genus Rhingia; species Rhingia campestris. Next base: position 104,511,129 of record OW052184.1, on the reverse strand, counting down.
CGTTAGTTCTGTATTTCTTCCTGTACGGTGTAAACAGAAAAGGCTGACACTAAAATATTTACTGCCGGCCCAAATATTGCCCACGGTTAAAAAGTAGCCATAGGCCTACACGGACCCTTATCAAGACAATTTTAAGTTTTTTTTCTAGTCAAATCTCAACGGCTGTTTACATATGTCAATATTGAATAATAAATTTCAAGCTACGATTTTTCAAAACCCAACTAATTCATAAATGGCCTATTAATTACCTTTATTACCAGAGGCTTTAATAAAAAAAAACTACTCACACAAACCCCACATCTGGAGACACATTACAAAAGGTAATTGATAGCATTGAATGTGGATTCCCCCCACCCCATGCTCAAGAGAGGTCAATATGGCGGCAATTTGTTAGCTCATAAAAAATGAAATGCCATTCATCATTGAAATATGAATCTGAATACCATATTCCGACCTAAAGTATTATACTTCACCTTCCATATAGCGACGACAGGCCCTCCATTTAATTTCGCCGTATCACGTTCATGTCGCGGTATCCCCTTGAGTGCACAACCGACTGGGTTCTCTCAACTCACGCGATATTTCAAAATGCATGAAATGACATATTGCCGCCTCTATGCCCGAAAATCCCCATCCAGATTTTCATTTGGGGTGCACAATATTCTATTTTCGGATGAGATGTTGTGTTCAACCGAAATTCTAATTGGATGCCCTCGTTGTTGTTTAATCACGCAAAGAATTCCTTCACAGAGATGTTTACATACCCCCGAATATTTTATGATCCCTTTTTGGACGCATGTAACAAGTAACAATCCATCTTGGTCTCAATTAGGCCGCGTTAATGATTTTATTTGATTTTTATGATTTTACTTGTGTTTGGATATTTATGTTCCATTCAAAGTGAATAATGAAATTCGAAAAATGTTCGAACATGAATTAATAATGGCTGGGAATGACTTTTGAAATCGGAAGTTGAGATATGTGAAGAATATGGTGTTGTGATTGGAAATGTTCAACACAGATAGTAGATATACCTACATTCTTAGGGTTAAATGACCATTTATGGAATCTTTACTATCTTCACGAGCTAGGATGTGAATTGAAAAAATGTTTTTACCATTCTTTGAGCTGTAGTGAGTTGAAATGCTCGAAAATCGCAATTATTGTTCACTTTTTTGTATTCCGTGATTTTTTTCATTACATCCTCTGTGTATACTGAAACCATTTTTTATATGCATTGCTAATAAACTTACTTTGCCCATGAGTAAGACTTTGGATTCAATCAAAGAGTAAAAAAAAAAATTTTAAAAAATGTCAAATACCCAGTTTTGGTTTTAATATTCACCAGACCCCAGACGCGTAGAGATCAATGCTTCCATACTTTATTAAGGAGCTTCCGATCCTACGAAAAAGTAGTTTTCAATCCTTTACGCTTCTTTACACGCTGTTTCCCCATGGTGTAAGTCTCCACTACATCCAAAATCTTTTCTATCACTCTCGTTTTTCGTTCGTCCTGTGGGTAAAAGGCATTCATAACACCTTGAGTACGCGCAAATTATAAAAAAAAATCACTCCTTGCGCTAAATTATCCCAGGTCGCTTGATCTATTAGCTCGGTATCATTGTCGTCTTCAACCTGGGATCTGGGATTCATTGATATATTTGCCTGTGTTCGAACCAGTATGTTTGATCCAACTTAGTTGACCTGTGACACTTCATCTAAAGCTTGTAACTTTTTAAAAAGTTCGCAATCATACTTCTTCCTCGCTTGGCTCTTCTCGCATCCAGGACCAAATATTTGTAAAACAGTTTTTTTTGCTCCAAAGCTCCTAATATCCAGTGCCGTGGAGTATACTAGATTTATATTTTTGAATAGATCCAGTATCCAAGACGCTCATCTTCCTCATTGGCTATTATTTCTCATTCTGACCACTGCCAACCTTGTGAGTCAGTTCCATTCTGCTAGGACTTAAGACTGAAATTTCCGTATTATATAGCGCCTTAGAGTTGTCTTTTTGCGTCCTTAGTATCTAACTTATATAGTTAGATGTGAAGACGTGTTAAGCTAGGTATAGTACGTTGTATAGAACATAGCCTATATTACTACGACCATGAAATGACTAGAATGACGGCCTAGCGACATGCGTATTACATCACCAAAGCTTCAAAGAATGGAACGTTTCATTCCCAGGACCAACTACTCGATTTTGGACAGGATATATGCGGCACAACAGTTTGACGACCTACCCTGAAGAAGACGTAAGCATTAAAATATTTCAGGAATGCAAAGCCTTCAACGGCTGCATTCCAAACCAAAATACATCTGCTCCCGCTAGACATCTGGTTTTTAAAAGCCCCCAAGTCTGCCTTGAGATTAAGGAATACTCTCCAATGGAATGATTTTAATGTGAAACATATGAGAGGCTACAATCCGCTATGCGGATCGTTGAAAACCCTATCCCATCCAATCCTTAAAATTAATATCTCCAAAAAGTGGGCTTTATGGGCCTATAATATAGAAAATGACATTGTCACAACATATTGTTGAAACAGCTTATCAGAATCTTTTGTTTGTTGACAAAAAACATCGTTTTTCTCCAGCAAATGCTTTGGGGTATGGTATACAAACTGTTTTTGTAAGAAAACGCCCCCAAAAAGTGGGCGTGGGTTAAAATGGTCTATAGACGAAATGTTCACCTTAATATTACTAATGATTCTGCATCAACATTTTTATTATAAATATTTAAAATTTGACCGAAAAACGTTTTTTTTTTTAAAACGTCCCCAAAAAGTGGGCGTGGCAAGAAACTTTATATGCACAAAATATAGATATTATGATTGTCTAACTACGCTTTTCAGACACTTTTTTAAAATTCCTTATGGTTTGGCCAAAAAATACGTTTTTCTGAAAAGGGGGTGTGGCAGTGGGCGGATTTCAAAAATGTTTACACTTGTGGCACGGACCCTATATACCAAATTTCATTATCCTAGCTCAAAATTTAAGGCCCAAAAATCGGTGACGAACAGACAGACGGACGGACAGACAGACATGGCTTAATCGACTTAGCTAGCGATTCTGAGTCGATCCATATACTTTGAGGTATATGTAGCTAAATTATTTCTCTATGTTACAAACTAAGTATCAAAACTAATATACCCCTATGGGATAGGGTATAAAAACGTTTAAATAAAATAAAATCCATCTTCTACTTACCGAAACGGACTTCACGTGGAATACAAATTTTGAATTGCAAACAGTTGTCTGTTTTGTATGACTGTTCAAGCCGCCACTATTGTTCAGTTAGACCGGACCGCCATAGCGCACTCACTTGCTCCGGTACTAATGTGGACCATCAGTTTGTGTGTTTTTGTTGTTAAGATATTTTAAACGAAAACCGTCTTTGCTCATGTAAATTCCACTATGAAATGACGGCCTGATGCTACACACACTCCGGTTCCCCTAATCACAGGCGGCCTACAGGAAAAGCTATTAAGTTTTCTATTTTTCTTCGATTGCCTGCTCAGGCTAAAATAACAGACAACTTTATCATACACACGTTCAGGTATAACTGGCATGAACCAGGCATGCCGGATTTCAGATTTTAGATATCTTATATGCAGCTGAGATGAGAACAATGAGAACATAGCGTCATCTAAGATATCTTACTAAATCTGAAATCCGGAACGCGGTCACGGTTTTAAAACCTAAATAGCAGACATCTTGACCACGTCAATATTGCTTGATTTACAAAACTCCAACAAGTTGTCCCTCATAAACCTGAATGGTTACAGCTGGACTGCTGCCAGCACTGGAACAAACGATCTAAGTCGCAAGTTACAAATCAATATCCTCGTCGTATACTAGTAGTTTCACCGGTTTTTGGAAAATTTTGCCTCTGGTGTTGGCTCGGGAATTTTGCACAATCCTTTCAAGAATTAAATTGAAGAAGTCACATGACAGCGCATCGCCTTGCCTAAATCCTTTTTCTGGTATCGAATGTGTCGGTGAGCGCGTTTCCGACCCTGATGGAGCAGCGAGAATTCTCCATCGTCATCCTACACAGATGGACGAGTTTGGGAGGTATACCAAAACTAGACATGGCTCTGTATAGTTCATCTCTATAAAAGCTGTCGTATGCGCTTTGAAATCGATAAAAAGGTGTTGGGTATCGATTTGCACTTCTGGAGTTTGTTCCAGGATCTGCCGAAGTGTGAAAATTTGATCGGCTGTGGACTTTCCTGGCCTAAAACTACGCTGATAAGGGCAGATCAGGTTGTTGGTAAACAGTTTCAGGCGTTCACATATTACGGCAGATAAGATCTTGTAAGCGATGTTGGGGAGACTTATGCCTCTGTAGTTTGCGCAGTTCAGAGGGTCTCTTTTTTGTGGATCGGGAAAACGATGCAGAGGTTCCATTCTTCAGGCCTACTTTCATCCTACCAGATTTGGCTTAGAGTTGGTGGATGTTACTTACGAAATCATTTCCGCGGGCTTTATAAAACTCAGCGGGAAGACCGTCATTCCGGCGGCTTTATTAAGCTTGAGTTTGGATATTGCTATCCTCACTTCACTTAGGTCGGGTGGTTGGCAGTTTTCGCTGTCGTGGCCAATATTAAATGGATGTTGTTCGCCGTCGCCGTTTAACTGTCTGCAGAAGTGGTTCATCCATATCCTGGGCATCGACTGTGTCTCAACTACGATATTTCCTTATATATCTCGACAGGATTCGGTTCGAGCCTGACCTTGGCTTTGACGTTTTACACTTTGATAAAACTTGCGAATATCGTTCCTGGAGTGACCCCTCTCTATATCCTCGATCGCGTTCTTTTCATGCTCTTTTCTCATCTTTCTGAAAATTCTGTGTTTTTTCCTTCATCTTCACCTGCAGCTTAGCCTTATAGGCCTCGTTCTTGGCTGCGAGCATCTGTCGGCATTCCTCATCAAACCCGGGGTTTCTTGCTGGTGGCCGCAGCTGATCTATTGGCATCTTTGCCATTGTGCTTCGACATTCGATGCTGGTGGTATATTGTAAATCGGGAGGTTAAGGGATACGCGTTGCGCAAAGGTCCACCACCAGTGTGTCAAAGATATTATTATCAGAATTGTCTTATTTCCGCGAAGATTCGATAATAGAACTCCGTTTAGTCGCTCTTTTCAAATTTCCCTTACACAGGGCTTGACAATATCGGAATTTTATTCTTCCATCCTTAAGAGATGTCCAATCCTAAATGGCCTTTCGTCTTCATCATAAATGTAGTTCCCATTTTATCGCCGTATAGTCATTACTTTTATTTAAATTCCCTTTACTGTTTTATTGCACTTGCCATATCGCCTCGACTTGCAGGTCCTTTGTAATAGCCAATTATTTTTCATGCTTGGCTCAATTTATTGTTCCTGCTAGTGCAATAAAGCAAAAAATCAAAGACTTATGCGAATGTCATAACTCATGCAGAGATAAATACAAATAGAAAAAATAGCTTCCTCAAAAAACACCACTGGAAGGCATATATCCTTAAAAAAAAAAAAACAATTTAACTGACAAATACAAGTACAACAAACAAACGGGCAAACCGAAAAACGAAGACATCATAAAAACATAATAATAAAGATTGGAAATAAATTATCCTTGTGGCAATAAAAATCCTCATAATTTTCCACGATTCCAAAAGGATAACACAAACTTTTCGCCAAATTGAATGTTTCCCATGTATGCGTGTGTGCTAGGTATCCTCCGCCAGCTAGATGTGGAAAAATATGGAATTTCCTATTTTCAAAACGGCGGAATCAAATTATGCAAATTGGGCACTGATTTTTCACGCTCGAAGAGGTTTTAAAACCTTCGCACTGATACGCTTATTGCAGACGCCCAATTACATATTCATGGAAAGTGTACAATAAAAATATTTGCCTGTCTTCGAATGTCACTTTGGACTGTTCGCGGTGGATGTGTGTGGTTATGGTTGGGTTTTGTGCTATTCGTTCGGGATAAGTCGCAGGGGTTGGGGTGAATGCCTGCGAGAAATTGCTCTTTACATATTCAAATATTTATACATGTTCTGGGAAACGGGAAAATCACTCAACTGAAATAGAAGTCGATTATTTTTATGAGTAACTCATGGAAGCCGCAGGAAGGACTTGATGGTGGTTTTAGCCTTGTGCGAGGTATATAAAATGCAGACAAGGGTTTATTATTAAAAACATTGGAGAGGAAGCTATTTTAATGGTCTTCTTTCCTTGATTGAAGATTCAAAAACTTTCTAAGGATTAGCTGCAGAAACTACTGATAAGTCTTTTTTTCGGTTGCTGGTTAGACCCCAAAATATGTCAATGTGACATTCGATCAGATTTCTTATCGAATGTTGCCGATTTTAAATTTATGTGGTCTGGCAGTTTGTATGCCTGCCTGTAACTCCTCGCGATTGGATGGGAGCCGATCGCTGCACATTTTTCTAAAGATGGGTCCTTTGAGTTGAGGACTTACATGAATCTTTGAACATCTTATTTCAGGTTTGTTATAACACCTGTTTTTCTCTTGGGAAGGTCTTTTTCACTCAAATAAATGTCTGAAGTAGATCCGAATGGGCAGCAAGGGTACTTTTTAAATTCTTAAATGTCTGTCGCTTCATCGTCAAGAAATATTAACTTTTTTCCCAAGTAATAAAAGCAAAGGACTTAAAACGCCCCTTCGGATGTATACAAAACATCGTAGTCTTGTCTTTACTCAGTGCGTGGTGTTGTCATCGATTTTCTTTTCATTTGGAACCAAATTGGCAAATAGTTGCCTTAAGCATAAATCTTTGCTGATATTGTGTCAAAAAAGGCAGTAGCAGATAAAAATCACCCAAGTGCAAACATATTGCCAAGAATAATTCATGTATGGCTACAGGTCTTTCACACATTAACAAGACGACTAGTAATGCAATCGAGTATCAACCAACATGTTGCAAATAAAGCATTAGGTCTTGCCTTTAGACCGCTAATCTTGAGTAAATCACAACCTTGACCACCAAAGCATCGGGGTTTATGATTGTAAATTAATCACGCATTTTAAGCCCTTATTGAGCCTCTCAGTTAAGATAAGAAAACTTCCTCACCTCACAGATGATATGCACGCTGATTTCAGTTATTCATTCTATGCTTTGTGGCACCACGATCACTTGATGATTATTGATTAAACTCGAAACTCTCAGCCCTATCGAGGTATCAGTTCGGAAGAATTTCCGAAACGAAAATCTATTTGCTTTCGAGGTATCCTATGCAGAACAAAATAAATAAATAGATTCCGCAACAATTCTTCGTTGCACAACTTCGGAAGAATTTCAACGGGCAGGTATCAAAAATTGTTGACCTAACGCATTATGCAGCTGCGAAATCATGTGGCAATCATGTGCGTAAATTTCGTCTGAAGATATGTTCGAAATGCTAATCGGAACGAAGACCTCGGTAGAGATTTCTCCGATTTGTTCGAAATCGAAATCTTTTTCTTTTAAACGAACCTAAGTTCTAAGATTTTAATTTTTTGTTCACTCTCTCAATAGTGCCAATTCATAATGGGCAATGATCCCAACAAGGAACTCTTCAATTCCAAAAAAATGGCATTCTGACCATCTCTCGCAAAGTCCTTGGCCGAATCTTTAATATCCAAAGCCCACCTACGCAAAGCGGACCAACGCTTTTCCGAAGAATTCTTCGCTCAAAAACGACCAAGGATGTCTGCATCCGCTATGCTTCGTAAAAGTTTTTGCTCCAAACGACCATAAGGATTTCTTCATTCACCCGCTACGCTTCGGCGCCGTAGACCAGAACCTGAATGATAAGGGTCTTCTATAGGATCTCCTTGTTAGTTCAAGTGAGGGCTTTAATAGCAGATTCCTTTTTAAACCTAAGAAAGAGCGTTTTACTTATTTACTTAAGTGGCGCTACAGTCCGGAATGTACCTGGGCCTCAACCAATATGCCGCTCCAATTAGCCCGGTCCTTAGCTTACTGCCTCCAGTAGCGCACTCCAAGTTAGTTTCTCAGATCGACAAAGGATTTATTCATCGACTTTTGACGTGGTCCATGCTTCAGCGTCGTAGTGCAGGACTGGAATGATCAGGGTCTAATATAGGATCTCCTTGTAAGTTTGAGCGAGGGCTTTGCTACTTGATTGTCTTCTTAGCCCGAAGAAACAGCGTTTAGAAAGAGTAATTCTTCGTTTGAATTCTGACTAGATGTCAGATACGGAGTTACGGAGATAATAGACAAATCCCTTACTACCTCAAAGTTGTATCTGTCAATAGTTGTTGAATGTTGTGTCCTTTCGAGTTGACAGCATTTAATTTACCCTCGTTTACTGCTAAACCCATTTTTGCCGCTTCCTTCTCTATACTGCCAAACGTGGCTGTGACATCACGTTGAATCCGACTGATGAAGTCAATATAGTCGGCATACCTGCACTGATTTATGGACGTTTGTGCATCTTGTGTTGGCTCCGGAGTTCTGCATAATCCTCTCAAGAATGATGTTAAAGAAGTCACATGACAGTGCGTCCGTCGCCTTGTCTAAATCCTTTTTTGTTATCGCATGTGTCGTGTAGATCGCTACCGACCCTGATTGTGCAGCGAGAATTCTCCATCAGCATCCTGCACAGAGCGACGAATTTGGGGGGTATACCAAAACTTCGCTCTATATAGTTCGTCTCTCTAAATGCTGTCGAATCCGGCTTTGAAATATGTAGTTCTTGGGTTTTTCAGAAACTGCTGACGTATGACGATTTGATCTGCTGTGGACTTTCCTGGTTTGATCCGACCGATCAGGTTGTTGTTAAAAAAATTTTAGGCGTTCACATATTACTTCAGATAAGAGAAGACCTTTTGTTGTTGCAGTTCAGACACCTCTTTTTGTAGATCGGGCAAACGATGCTGTCTTCAGACATACTTTCATCCGGCAAAGTTGTGCTAATGAATTGGTAAATGTTACTTAACAACACATCTCCAAAAAAATAAAAATACAAATTTTGGCGCAACAGGCTCGTTAGTACCCAGGGCCTAGCTTTCTCACAACCATTCATGTGTGCGTGTGTACTTCTTGCACGATGGCGGGACCTCCTGTTTTATGCCGACTCCGAACGGCTAAGTTGAGATAAGCTATTCTTGACAATTGATACTACTCGGATGATTTGTCAGATCATCACGAGAGGAGGGCCAGTGAAAAATCATTTAGGTGTTGCAACGGCTGGGAATCGAACCCAGACCTCCTGCGCGGCAGTTCATCGCACTAACCATCGCGCCACTGAGCCCCTCACAACACATCTCCACCTGATTTATAAAGCTCGACAAGAAGGCCTTCATTTACGGCAGCTTACATTTATATCTTGATGTCCTCATTTCACTTAGGTCGGGTGGTTTGTAGTTCTCACTGTCATTGCCAATATTGAATGGCTCGTTCTGCCTGACATCGGAATGGTGTTCGTCATCGCCGTTTCACAGTCTGCAGAAGTGGTTTTTACATATCATCAGCATCGACTGTGTCTCAACTTCGATATTTCCTGGTTCATCTCGACAGGATTCTATTTGCGCCTTCGTTCCCTGGCTTTGACGTTTTACACGAACATCTCTCCTGGAGTTGCACTCATTCTTCTTTCTGAAAAGCCGATGATCTTTCGTTTTTACTTGCTTAACCTTGTATACCTCGTCTTTGGCTGCGAGCATTATTTGTCAAACCAGGGTTTTCTCGGTGATAAATCTAGCACATTAGTCGCGGCTGATCTGATGGCTGCTGACAACGTCGCCATTATTCTTCGACTGCTGTTGGTATGGTGTTAATTGAAAGTTTAAGGGATACGTTTGCTGCAAATCACTTGGTGTTTTCTTTCGATTGCAGTCTTTTACCATTAAATTTTGTACAATATTTCGCGGTTGTTGCGGCGTGGTGAATTTCTGCATTCTTACAACCTTATAGGCTTTAGCAAGGTCAGACACCATCAGATCTGTGTCGTAGCGAGCTTATTACAAGCAGCATCTCTTAGCAGAGATTTTCCACAGCATATCATAATATGCATCAAGACATTGGTCCGAATCGTGACATCCAAAGTAATATTTCTTTTGGTAATAATCGTGGGCCTAACGCAAGACACATAACTCCATATCATCAAACAATTCAAAAACTATTAAAGAACTCCCTTTGTAGCACCTTTTTTGAATACGTGTAGACACCTTACCAAAACCCATTAACCAATTTTATTAAACCCTAACACGTTTCTCCTTTTGAATCTTATGAAGGCAATTAACCCTCCAAGTCAACTATAACCTTACAATTGAACTAACGACCCAAAATGTACACCACACATGATTTATTTCTATCCAAACACTTTGGCATAATTAAATCCCATAATGTACTTAATAATTATCCGTTACGACAATGCAACTTGCAGCTTACAAACTTCTGATCGAAATAAATTTTCGAATGCCTAATTCTCGGCGGGGTGCCGCCATATCTTCTAAATGGTAAATTTGTCAGAAATGTTAAATCGACATCAGTTTATTAATCAGAAGATGTTTGGCTGTCTGATGGTTCTTTTTATCCGTTACGGTTGGGTTATTAAATCAAAGCTTCAAGTGGATCAGACCAACAATGGCAGTCTACTCCCACTGGGGCATTAAAAGAAAAAAACACACACACACAACACAACAACAAAGACTCGAACATCAAGCACAAGTTTTTCATTTTAATCGCCATCTGAAAATCTTTCAAGTGTTGTCATATAGTGCACACTATGGGGTAATTACGAAAGTGTTTTTTAATGCTTCGGGGGATAGGGGAATTTTTCAAAAAACAAACACAAAGCTTTAGATGACACATTAATGAGTGAGATGAGGTTCGTGTGCTTTGCTTAGATGGAATATATCGACTATAAATTAATTAATGGCAAATAAAAACTTTGATGGGTAACTATCACATAAAGGGAATTCTTTGGAAATGGTGTTGTTAATTTTTTGAATTTCGAAAATGGCGTCCATCGGGAAGAGTCGTTTTATGTAGCTGTTTATTTGTTTGATCTTACAATGTCTTTATTTTAGGGACAGATTTTTGATGAAAAGAATTGTAAAATCTATATTGTCGTGCGATACTGCACGCGTGCACACTTAGACTAGAGAAGTTCCTATGTGGTACGATGTGGATCTGTCGACTGTCCTAATATTCGTTTGCCTAATTGAACCATCTAGAGCTGACTATAAAGCAGAGGAGGTTTCTGATATTAATATAAGCTAGCTTGATTATCAAAGAAAAACTCTTCTAGATGAAGTATTCTTTTGCTGAAGAGAACTCCGGAAAGTTAGAGAAGTTGAGGAATACACTTCTCCTTTTCTTCGGCCTAGCTGCTTTTTTCAGAAATCTAGTCTTTTTGCATGTAGGCCTATGGTACTGATGCTTGATCTGTTCAGCATTTTTAAGCAGATGGAGCGCTTCTTGTTATACTTTGGCCAGAGTTACCTAAATATTTGACACATTGTGCCGCTTATCCATCTGCGGTTTACTTCCTTGATCGTGTCCACTTTGATCTTTGATTTACATGTAGCGAGAGGCATAGCTTTTCAGCCCTATCGGGGTATCCGTCGGGGCGGAAAATTCTCCGATTTTGTACGATACGGAGAAATTTAGCTTCAAGGTATTCTTTCGAAAAGCTGTTCGGAATATTTCTCCGACATTTTGTAACGCATCCCGGCGAATTGCGTTGAAGTGAGTTCAGGTGCATTTTTCGTGCAATTTTTGACAGCTAAGTGCCATTTTTTTCCGATTTCCTCCGACACAAATTCATCGCCGAATTTATTCACGAATTGTAGTTTAAGTGAAGCGGTCTCGTCTGTGTAGTATTTTTTCGATGACACATACCTCGAATGGAATTTGAACCTCCGAAGAAGTATGCGTTGCGGAAAATTGTCCGCTCCGACGGATACCTCGATAGGACTAATTGTTTCTACTGGCGGCAGAACAAATGGATAATACCCTGTCTGACAAGCACATCCGCCTTATAGTTCCCTGGTATATCTCTGTTGCCCGGTAACCAGAAGAGGTTTATTGGTAAAGTACTCTGCCATCATCTCATTAAAGATAGTCGGCATTCGTGGGCTGATTTCGATTTAAAAGAGATGGATCCCAGGAATTTGGCTGTCAATGAAGATTATAATAATTTTATTACGCCTCAGCCGGACAAGTCTTCTTTAATTGCCTTGATTTCCTCCTGGAAGCATTTCGGAGAAAACACCTCCACCTACTCCAGATTTTATTTTAAATCCATCTGTGTAGATGAGCATCCAGTTCCTCACCCCTATCGAGGTATCTGTTCGGGAAGATCTCCAGAACAGAAGTCAGTTACAATCGGAACTCAAATTGCTTTCGAGGTATTCGTTGCGGAACAAATTAACAAAAAAACATACAATCGCGTTCGTTAGATTGCGCAGCAATTCTTTGACGGTCAACTTCGGAATAAATTACCTCCTAGCTGTCAAAAATGTTTGATTCAGCGCATATCCGCGTAAATGTGCGTTACATTTCGTCGGAAGATCCGTTCGAAATGCTAATCGCAACAGATACCTGGTAGAAAATTCTCAGATTTCGAACAAATCGGAGAAAATTTTGTTACGAACCGATACCTCAATAGATGTGATTATCTCCAATCATATCCAACTCCCATTCGAGGCCACTGGAAATGGTTGGCCTGAACTTATGCTGAAAATTAAGTTGGGTAGTTTTTTGATCGGTCTTTTCTGTGATGACAAGGTGATTCAGCATCTTTGTATGTTCACATTGAGTAAGTGCCCATTGTGATGATGCTCTCAGTCTTACAGCTGCACAAGCTTCGGTCAGTTTGCCATGAATATCTATGGACAATACATGTATGATAGCTGCACAAGCTTCGGTCAGCTTGCCATGAATATCTATGGACAATACATGTATGATAGCATCTAGGGCTACGAGTTTCGAGCCCCGCTAATGCATATGCAAGCAGATCTTTGAACTATCCCTAGGAAATTGCGGTTGAAGGCTTTTTCTAGAGCCGTGCATAAGTGTGAAACACCATACAGGGGTATGTGTCCAACGATGGACACGTAAAGCCAGAGAGGTATGTGGTTGCATACCCCATTATTTCCGATATTGGATATTGATTTTCCAGTTTAGTTTCTTATCCAAAACCAGACCCAGTTATTTGTTTGATTCCGCGAACTTGAGACGGACGCCATTAAGTTTGGAAGTCAATTTGCGGGACTTTATATTTCATGCTTAAAAGGACCAATTCAGTTTTTTTAGGGTTCGCGCCGAGTCCGCATCTTTTGAGAGGACAGACCATTTGTAATAGTCCATTGTGTGCCTATTGTGTTCGCAAGCATTTCAGTATGAAAAACTTTTTGTTTTCCATCTGACCCTTTGTACATTTAGAGGGGGTTTGAGATTTTGCAATTGCACCATCATTTCGAAGCATCACAGTGCTGGTCGCTGTTTGTGTAGAGATCAGAGACTTCCAAATTTATTCTCCTTGTACAGAATTTGCTGGCGAAAGTCAGGTCGATGTAGGACCATGCTCTGCCATTGTCGATGGTGGGCTGGTTGCCTTGATTTAGTAGTACTAGATCCATGCTAACCAACGTTTCTACTAGAGCTTTGCCTCTTTTGTTTGCCGTGTTGCTGTCCCATTCTTCTGCCTATGAGTTGAAATCCTCCGCTACTATGGGGTGGTATTTGTCCTCTTAAGTTAGCAGCAAGGTCATCAGTAATTTGTTCGTATTCACCTATGCTGATGCACGGTGGTCCATAGCAGCTGAAGAAATAAACTCTAATTTTGGCATATGCGATGTTCTACAGTTGATGTCCTTGCATTCAAAGGGGTAGCCCAAATCGCTCCTTTACTGCTTCTATCTTCCACCCAACTTCAACTGCTGATTTGGGTTTTGGCTTGCAGAAGAGAATTGCGTCTTAATTTTTTTTATTTCGGCGTTTGTAAAGTGTCTTTTGTTAAGAGCTTCCTATATTTAAATTTAAATAAAACAAAGTGTGTGTGAGATATCATCGCAACTTTAATTCGTTTGAAATGCCTACCGATACCATTATAATATGGAATATAACGTCGTTTAAATGTCCGCCGAGGCTTCTCTGGATTGCGCGAATCCGAAATGTCCAATTTTCTATGACTCTGGCGCATAAATCAGGCTAAATTAGACCAATGACATGGGTTATGATGGATTTGAGGGCCGCTGTGGATTGTGGCGTGTTTGCATAAACCTGCGACTTCAGATAACCCCACCAGAAAAAGTCTAAAGGGATCAAATCGCACGATCTCGGTGGCCAATTTTCATTACCTCCACGTGTGATGACCATGCCCTCGAATCGATCATGCTGAATTTCCAAAGTGGAGTGAGTTATCTGGCGAAGTTTTTTTTTGAAACCACATGTCGTTGGTGTCCATATCATACAATGCAGGCCCAAAGGAGTTGGTTATCATCGACCTATAGCGCTCGCCGTGACGCTGATGGACTGGCCAACGTCGTTCTTAAAGAAATATGCAACGATGACGACGCCAGCTCAAAATCCGCACCAGATAGTGACTTTTTCAGGATGCATTGGACGCTCTTGGATCTCATGTGGCTTGGTATTGTCCCAAACTCAACAAATTTGTTTGTTGACGTACCCATTCATCGAGAAATGGGCCACAACGCTAAAGATGATTTTTCGGTGAAAATTAGGATCAGTTTCCAACTGCTCCAGAGCCCATTCAGCGAACACACGTCGTTGTCTATGGTAGTTTACCTTCAGCTCCTGCTCAATTGAATTTTGTACGGTTACAGGCCCTATAGTCACGAAGCAAAATTCGACAAGTTGTGGCCGAGTTCTTGTGAGCAACGACAAATCGACTGCTTCAGATGCTATAGCATAATCTCACGAACGGCGACGATGTTTTCGGCTGATATTGCGTTTCGTTGACGTAGGGTATTGATTTATCGTTTATTGAACCAGTGTACTCAAATCCAAATCCACCACACTGCGAATGTCCTGTCGTTAGGACGGTTATGGCAACCTTAATATGGGCGAAGCGAGCGGAACGTTGCCCGAACAGAACACCCATTTTGATAAAGCAATTTCATTTTTTGCACGTTTTGTTGAACGCTATGCCTGTTCATTATAATTTGAAGACTTAATAAATGACAGCTAAGTTGACAGTTGTAGCTTTAACAGTATGGCCGCTGTCGAAAGGATCCTTTAAAAGTAGATCATATGCAGATTGCCCGTGGTTTACGTTTATTTGGATGCACTTTATGGCTTCATAGCGATTCCATGCATAAAGCATTTGTACGCTGTATATCTAAGGCATCGCGAAATCGTTCTATGCCGCTCAGAAACATTGCTACCAGTGCGTCGCCACAACCATACAATTTCATATTTTATATTTTTTGCCGCTCTGTCGCTTAGTGCGTGGCTTTAGCCTAAAGCTTCTGGTGGGATGATCGTTTCCAGTTTTGCATCCTGGATCACATATAGCACATTTAGGTTTCGCCTTGCAGATTTCCGTTATCTGTCTTTATATTTCCAAAACGCAAGCATGTTCCAGTGAGGTAGTTTTAGTTTTGCCACAGTCTAGAGACATGTCCGTATAAATTTGCCTTGGGGATTCGGCGTTAAACCGAAGTCCACATTCTTTGTGGCAAAAATAAAAGTTCGCACTAGGTTTAGGGCGGGTTATGCCAAATATTCCATTTTGTTCGCATTCGTCATTGGTCCGTTTTAAGTGAAAACTATTTCGGAATTTACTAATCTATCACCCCTTACTTTTACTTTTATCTATGTATCCGTTCGGAACAATTTCCGAAACGAAAGTTGACTTAACGTATATCGTCGATGCGCGATCAAATGATTAAATGTCGTTGGAAGATCTGTTGTAAATCATAACCGGAACGTATACCTCGATAGATTTTCTTCTTATACCATGTCGAGGCAGTCATCTTGAGCGGCACTCTGGTAAAAACTATAAAAAAGCTTAGAACTGTGATTTCTGGTTAAGTCTGGTTGAAGCACCACTCAAGTGTGTTAGAAAGGATATGTCGCAGCTGTTATATTAATTTTATTCAGATTATTAATACCAAGGAAAGAAAAAGTATCTTCTGCAAATATATATCTTAGTTATGTGCCTACACATTCTCTTTGATTGACATCTCAATAAGCCAATTGATTAAGGTAATGTTTGTGGAATTTTCCAAGGGGACTCATTCCCCAATCAAATACACAAGTCCACCTATCATATCTAAAAGAAAAGTTTTCTTCCACTTATCCTTCCACATCCCCCTCTCCACGGATTTAATGCATTAGCTACTTGCCTTATGAATAATTCATTACATGGATATGGATACCGTGAATATTCCACACTACCAACTCCATCATACCCACACATTGGTATCATCATCAAATCAGATTAAATTAATGAGGAAATTTTATTTCGAGTGATTTGCGGGAATTTTTTTTTTCCACCCATAATCCCATTCGGCGTGTATACGAGTATGCGGTTCAAGGGCCTTATTAATTATGATACCCTGGACAATGGTCTCGTTCTAGTTCTCGTCCACCCAACAATTCTATCTGGGACATGAAATCAACTCATCCATAAGGAAGTTGAAATAATTGTCTAGTCATTGCTCAATCAATCATCCTAGCAGACAGAGGGACTAAGTTCAAATGTTCATGTGTGGACATTTATCCTACTGACTCTCTGACGCATAGTCATGAAAAAAAAAAAAGGAAAACGAACCCAAAAGAAGATATAAATACCATTAGTTATGTTAATGCATCCTTGTGTTTAAGGATCACCGATTTTGGCACATAGTTTGCTGCTTGCCAAACAACAACAACGATGGTAGAGGAAATTCGTCTGTCAATGAGGTTCATTTTTGCACACAGGGGTGGTGTGTGGTCCTGTCATAATGCAATTTGTGTCCATTATTCGACAGATTTGTGCATTGTCATTCCATAGGATTTTGGTGTCCTTTTATGCCTGTGAAATATTTTAGGAGGTTATTTATTGTATTCTTTGAGTTTTTTTTGATATTTTTTTTAGGAAATGTCCTTTTTTTCGCTTATCACGGTCATATGGATATGTGGGTGTCAAAACTGTTTCATGATGGAATTTTTTTTGACAATTTTCTAACCCAATCTGTTTGCATGATTAATCATCGCGCACTATTCATTGAAATGTAAATTTCCAACAAGAAATCCCATCACAAAGAGGCTTCTTTTCTATTGGCAATCTGAGCATTCCATCAAGCTCATCAACACTTCCTTACAACGACACTCTATCCAAAGAAGCGGTGATGATCCGTGAACGTTTAAATAAAGGGTTAAAGGCACTTTAACAAAAGCTTAACTTTTGACAGGGAACGACAATCGAAGTGGGAACATTTTGGGCTCATTCCTTATTCATCGCCGGATCGCATTCACATGATAATGAGGTAATTAATCAAGGGATGAAGGTGCTCGTCAATCAACGTTTGAGGATTCATTTGAATTCGTAAAATTCTCTCTCATTAGTTGGGAATCCTTGTGAAGTAGACTTTTGGTAAAGGATTTTAGTCGACTATTTGGTGGTAAGTAGGGTTTAGCTAGATTGGTCTTACAAAGAGACGTTGATATAGTGGGTTTTTGTAAATCGATGGATTAAGGGTTTTCTGAGTTTTCGGTGATTTTTGTTGAAAGGGTGATGGAGAAAGTATGTGACTTTACAAATTTCAAATATTTTAATAGAGGCGATAAGCTTTTAGAATTCTCCGTTTGGAATTTGTGTTTAATTGCACAAACTCATTAAAAAAAACAGTCTAGGCTTTAACCCTATTTAGGCCGTTAATGTATTGTTGTAAAATATTTTTAAATTAACACGTTTTATATTTTGTTATTAACAATATATTCCTCTCTCTTTTTGCAGGTAAAATTGACAGTTTTCCGGTTTGACACACTTTATCTACAGGTATGTTGTATAAATCGAAAATTTCGATACTGATAATCTTAAATTTATTTCGTAATCAATATTTGTTTGTATAGTAATTGTAAAATTTAAAATTGTAGTTTGAAACTTAACAAAATCAATTTTGACGTATAGGTTCGTAGTTTCGTCCAACTTCTTGAACACATAAAAAACTCGCCTAGCTTTGCTCATATTTTAGGTTAGGTTAGAGTAGCTGCCAGCTATTCCACGTGGATCTTGTGCGTTCTCCTTGTTACCTGTAAAAAAAAAACAATCTCAGCTATTAATGAAACGGAGGAGACTTATCACTTTCTTGTTTGTCAAAGTCGTTTGAATGAAGGCCTAATCTTTCTGCGTGCCTACCTATTAGACAGTGTACAGTGCTGACGCCTATTATGTTTTGTCTAGCAAGCGATATCAGTCCTTTTGATCATCTTAGGCCAAATTTGTTAAGTTACTTGAAACGTCGGCGTGCCTGACTCCATCCGAGATTTGATTTGCTGTTAGCATGCTGCGCTAATAAGCTTTAGCATGAAGCGATGTTAATACCAAGAGCACCCGTGTCGGGTACGACTGGTAATTAAGTTCCATGTCAGGCGGGGTTCATCAGCCTTATAGAATGGAATGTCACTATGCCTCGTCATTTAATCTTTAAAGTGCAACAAATTTATAAGTACATCGATATTAGCTTGCAACTTCAATTATTATAATTTACTTTGAACGTAAACATAGAATTTTCAAAGCCCCTTATAATCTTGCTATACAAGGCGAAAAGGAGTTGCAGTGCTAAATTTACGCATATGATTTTGGTGATTTGGTTCAGGTATCCACTCCTCTGGCAAATGCGAACTCCTTTTAATAAGATTTCGCTGACTTCTTTTGATATTCCAGCAATTTCATATCGAATATTGACCTTTTTCATGAAGGTTTTGCTAGTTTGTTCTGGAAGTAACCTTAAAGTATCAAATTATGAGATCGCGGCGCACATTCGATAGCACCGCTTATGCCAGGAAAGCATTTATCGCCAAAATTGCATCGTAGTAAGATATTTGTGTAATTGCGCAGCATGCCCAACTAGGGTGGTCTTTGGAATTTCGATCTTCCAATTGCTACGTTATAGATGCTCTAAAATAACTTAAATTAAACTAAAAAAAATGCCAACCAAACCAAATTAGCGGGCAAACAAAATCGATCTGTTAATATGCCGGTACCCTATCTTCTTCTTCTCTCCAACTACCGACCAATTGCACTTACGTCCCTTCTTTCCAAGGTCATGGAAACGCTGATTAACCGTCAGCTTATGAAATATCTCGAAACACGAAAACTTCTCAATCACCGGCAGTATGGTTTTCGCAGCAGCAGATCTACTGGTGATTTGATGACATATCTCACCAAAAAGTGGAACCAATCAATCCACCATGGTGGCGAAAGCAAGATTTTTGCGCTTGATATTTCAAAGGCATTTGACAGGGTTTGGCATCAAGCCCTTTTGACGAAAATGCGTGCATTTGGAATTGACGAAAAAAGTCTTCTATGGATTAGACATTATCTTTCGAAACGTTCAATTCAATTTGTTTTGGATGGTTTCAAGTCTGCAACTCACCAAATAACGGGTGATTTTTTAAGAGGTTTAGAACTTTTTTAAAAAAAAAACACAAAAAATTCGAAAAAATGAATGAATTATTTATTTGAATCGATAGTTTGAACCTTGCAATTTAAAGATAATTTCATGCAAATGTTGACCGCGGCTGCGTCTCAGGTAGCCC
This sequence comes from Rhingia campestris, assembly GCA_932526625.1. NCBI lineage: Eukaryota > Metazoa > Arthropoda > Insecta > Diptera > Syrphidae > Rhingia > Rhingia campestris. Next base: position 104,491,384 of record OW052184.1, on the reverse strand, counting down.
ATCCGCTGAGTCCAATTTTGGCATACTCTTTCACACATATCGGCCGGTATCTCACGAATGAATGCATGGATGTTGGCTTCCAGTGCGTCAATCGAAGCGGGCTTGTCCCTATAGACATTAGCCTTGACATACCACCACAAAAAATAATCTAATGGTGTCAAATCGCACGATCTAGGCGGCCAATTGACCGGCCCGAAACGTGAAATTAACTGTTCACCAAACTCGCCTCGCAATTGCGCCATTGTTTCGCGTGCTGTGTGGCATGTGGCACCGTTTTGTTGAAACCACATATCATGCAAGTCAAGAACTTCCATTTCGGGCAAAAAAAAGTTTGTTATCATCGCTCGGTAGCGTTCACCATTGACAGTAACGCTGCGATTCGCATCATCTTTGAAGAAATATGGCCCAATAATGCCGCCGGCCCATAAACCGCACCAAACAGTGGCTTTTTCGGGATGCATTGGTAGCTGTTGCAATGCTTCTGGCTGATCTTCACTCCAAATGCGGCAATTTTGCTTATTTACGTACCCATTCAACCAAAAATGAGCCTCATCGCTGAACACAATTTTTCGATAAAAAAGCGGATCCTCGGCCAGCTTTCCAAGAGCCCATTCACCAAAAATTCGGCGTTGTGGTAGGTCGGCTGGCTTAAGTTCTTGCACCAGCTGTATCTTAAAAGGCTTTACGCCCAAATCCTTCCGCAAAATTTTCCACGTAGTGCTGTAACAAAGGCCTAACTGCTGGGAACGGCGCCGAATCGACATTTCGCGGTCTTCTGTCACACTAGCTGATACGGCCGCAATATTTTCTTCACTACGCACAGTACGTAAACGTGTTGGTGGTTTAATGTCCAACAAAGTAAATTTGGTGCGAAATTTGGTCGCAATCTTCCGAATAGACTGCTCAGAAGGTCGAGAATGCCGATCATAAAATGGAAGCAGCGCGCGATGAACATTTCGAACCGAGCACGAATTTTGATAGTAAAATTCAATAATTTGCAAGCGTTGTTCATTTGTAAGACGATCCATGGTTAAATTGCAAACCAAACTGAAGCTGTTTGACAGTGACACAAGGTACTAAACACACGTCAGCTGTCAAAACCAGTGTTGTCAAAACCAAACCAGCTAAAAAATCACCCGTTATATATAGGATCTTGGCTGTAGCTCGAGAAATACGAAATGAGATGACGCTTATCAACGCTCATGAACCTACAAACTCACATCAGTACCTATTCACTGCGATATTCACTCGGGTTCGTGGATATCATTGTTCAACCGATTCTAATAATTTGCACCGATAAAATCTGTCATATCTCAATCTATAATTTTAATATGATCCAGGTTTGAAACTTGTTGCATAGAATTTTGGGAAGATCTTCTAATGATAGTAGCTTTTGTGTTTTCTGAGGAATGATTCAAGTCCCATTGAAAAAAATAAATCTGTGCCATTAATGGCCCATACACGGCCTCAAATCTAGCTTTTCCCTTCATTTGTGTGTGCTAAATTATTATTGTTTCCACTAAGAAAAGGACCTTCTGCTAAACGGCGAATCCGAACGGCAAGTCTTAGAAGCTGCTTAAGACAGTGGCTCTCATGACAATGACTCTTGGCTGTTTGTCAGATTTTCGCAAGAGCCGGAGCACTGAAAAACCTAGGTGTTGTCACTTTCGGGATTTGACCTATGCACCTCACGCTTAGTAAATTTATATTTGATTTGAATGTTTTGATTAGATATTTACTGACATTGGTGGAGCAGCGAGCAATCTTCATTGTTATTTTACATCGAATGAATTTTTGGTTATTAATTCTGAAAGTGCCCAGAGCTGGTTTTTATATAACATACAGGCAGCTTTGGTAAATGGCAACGTGATTAGAAATAAGATTTTTTACGCTGAAGTTGTCAAACTGAAATATCTACACATCTTCTAGGTATCGAATTTAATTCAGATGTTGTATCATGGCAACAGGATATTTTGACCTCTATGCATTTTTTTTTACACCAGTCAAGCTTACCAAAGACACTATGCTTCGACAAAAGATTCTCAACGGAGATCACAACCAGAGAAGCATGGTGTAGCAACAACCCACCAAACTGCCTAAACGGCCTAAAGTGGTATACGGATGGTTCTAAAATGGACTCAGGAGTAGGAGCTGGCATACATGGACCAAATAAAAACATCTCAATACCTATGGGAAAAAGCCCTAGTGTATTCCAAGCTGAGTTCCTTGCCATAAAAGAATGCGCAAACCTAATACACAACTCAGGTATTAAAGGCGCAAACATCCATATATTCACGGACAGTCAAGCAGCTATAAAAGCCCTTAGCTCACACATCATTGACTCCAAATCAGTACTACACTGTTTCAACTCCCTCGAAACACTCAGTTCCAGGAACAAAACCAACCTATGGTGGGTCCCCGGACATAAGGGAGTTGAAGGTAATGAAAAAGCTGATGAACTAGCCAGAAAAGGTTCGGAAACCCCCTTCATTCGACCTGAACCTTTCTGTGCAATCCCCAAATCAGCCATAATTCTAGTCATAAAAAACTGGGAACAAAACAGATGTGTATCATACTGGGGAAACATCCCAGGCCTAAGACTGGCCAAAAGAGCTATTCAGCCCTTCAAATCAGATGCCAACAAGATACTAAATCTTCGCAGGCACGTCATCACGGTCTGCGATATCACCTAAACAAAATGCGTCTAGTCGACTCACCGGAGTGCAGACTATGTCTTGAAGAAGACGAAACAGCCGAGCATATCATATGTGAATGCCCGGCCCTTTACGGTATGAGAAGGGAATCTTTCTGCAGGGAATTCTTAAGTCCCGAAGAACTGAGGAAATCTTCGGCTGAAAGTATTATCAGCTACATTAGGAAAGTAGAAGCGCTACTAACCTAAAAAGCATCTGACGGCAAGCACAATAGATCTTTTAGGTCGATGTGTATATTACTACTTAGGCAGGTCAGAATTAAAAAAAAAAAAAAAAGTCAAGCTCCAGGTTCCTCTTTATAGACGAATAATATCCTCAACCATCAGCTTATCGGAGGCTTAGGGAGATCTTTCCATTTATTAAAGTTACTACATCGTCTCTTCAGAAAACGTTTAAAAAGTGGAAGTCAAGCGGTTGGAGAATACTGCATCCGTGAAGCCGGTGATTATGTTTAAAAAATCAATGCATTTGTTGAATGACTGTATAAAGATACCGGATTATTGTCTGAATGGCATTCGTATTCTTCTATTTTTGTTGAACGACTAAAGGGCATTTCTGAAGACACCTACTTTTTACATAACACCTTCAGTGTTGAAATTAATATTTCAATCCCTGTAGAAGGCATGCACTAGGTACAACGACCAATACAAGTCTAGCTCCAAAGTCTCTGATTCCCAAAACTGCATGCTAATAAGGAACAGCCAACTCGTCGTCAGCCATACCCTTAAAAGCTTCTCCTTGCAACCTATTCTTTTGCGGAATCTCCCATTTATTACACACCTTGTCAAAGCGAAACCTAATCACTTACAAGTGTTTCTACATAACCGTCTAACCAAATTAGGGAGACTTGTTCTTTTAGCCTTTTGGTCCTACCCACAACGTGCAAAAGCCATAAGTGATTCCAATTCTGACAGCTAGTGAATAATAATAGCGCAACAGTCGTAAATTAGAATTGGTTGTGCGTGTTGTTGGTTGTACCATATAACCAGGGAACGATGAGTTTTCATACTCTGTTGGCCATCCACGCGATCCTATATGGGAGATCCAAACACTTGTTGGTTCGTCGCGTCGGTTACGGGTTCCAACGACAAGTGCTAATTGGTATTCGAAGCATGAATCTGCTGCCAAAGGAGTGCACACACATCGCATACAAAGATGCCAATTTACGTTGGTTTTTGTTTTCGCTTGGCTTTTTGTTGTTGTCCTAAGCCGTATATCCCTATTTTCCTCGCAATTACATCTTCATTTGATATTGACACTCTGTACTCGACCGAGTATGTGTGAGGTGAGGATGTGTATCGTTTGCTTTAAATGGTGCACACAAGGAGTGGCAACGCCATCATTTTCTCACACACTCTACCTAGAAGTTTTCCAGGGAACTCGTAAATTTAATACTCATATTACCGTTATGAGTACCTATATTATTGCTAGAGGTTTAACCAGGAAATACAGCGATACACACACGTATACCTGTCAAAATGCAACAATTATAGTCGCAATTTGTAGATAAACACATATCCGAAGATGAAATTACTGACCGCAAGCCAACAAGATCATGTTTTGCTTGTTAGCAGGCCTGCTCTCAACTATCAAGACTCAATCTCAAAGCCATCGAACGCATTTATTCCAGTTTTTTCGCAGTGGAGCTCCGCACAGATACGCCATGTGCGCAGAACGGATTACGAAATTTCAGTTTTGTTTACATCCAATCGACCGTCCGCCCTCCCCACCGATGAGGACCGGTTACTACAAGTAGCTTTAGTAGCAGACTCGTAAAAGACCGAAAACAAAAACGACGACGGCCTGATCTTCGATAACACCACACATTGCGGGTTAAACACAAAGTCAAAGTGTACAAGTGTATAATGTATCTGCATATAAGCGACGAGTACCCGTACTCGCGTATCTATCCATCGTAAGCCTTATCATTGCAGTGTGCACTTGTGCAGTGTATATGTAAACTTTACTACGTCTTAAGTTTTATATTCGCCGAACGGAAAAAGTGTGCTGCTCCAGCAGCTCTAGAGTCGACGAACGACAAGCCTCAAAAAGTGTTTACACAACAAAAAAAAGAACCACACTCACACAATAAGGACAAGTCGTTGCTGGAGAGTCTTGCGTCTTGAGAGTTGAGAGTTAATAAAGTGGCCTTTCGTGTGCCATTCGATTTTCTCTCCTCACTGCGCCTTGATGCTGTTGCTGGGAGTATTGGTGCGCTCGCTGCTATGCATCCACTTCAGCATATAAACAGCGAGAGTCAAGAAAGTTGTTGCCCTTGCGCCACTGCAACAAGATTCAGCTCACGTCACGCGTCACTAAGTCGTTTGTCTTCTCCTTTATGGCATATTAGCCGTGAATTGACATATGCAACGAATCGGCTTGGTGTATGCATCGCGGGGACCGATAGGTATCCCACTCGTGCTTTTCCAAATCTGAGAGCCTTGCGGAGATTCTAGATCTAGGTTCTTCGTATAGAGTGCACGTGTAGGCCGAGGAAGCGCACTTGTGAAGCGTGCCGTAGATCAGATCTTGAAGCGTGCCTTCTGATATCGGATGAAAAACGGTCCAAGCAAACCAACAACACGAAAGCTGCTAATTTGTGTAAAATAGTTGAAGTGGTCTATCTGTATGCTAGATGCTAGAAGTGCAGTTTGATCTTGAGGCCCACGGGCTATAAATCGTGTGGTCGAATTAAATTGGGGGCAAGCACTGTTGCGGGAAATATGAATCAAAGTAATGAGTTTACATTACACCGCAGCCTACGTACACCAGCAGCAGGTGGATGCAATCCTTACTTGTGCAGTGGGTTTTGGTAGTTCTTTTGGTTTTTGAACAATTACCAGTAAATAGACACACTTGAGGGGGCGGCAGTAGGCTTTTAATTGTTTATACATTTGTGGACCAGAATAAGTGTGGCAGGTGCCATTCGTGGGATTGAATTAGATTCGAGTATCTGTAGATGAAGAGAAACCTGATCGATGACATTTTCAAGTGTCAGGGAAATCTATGGTTAACAAACCTCTTGGGTGGTAACCTATTTATGGAAAAAATGCATTGAGTCAAGTTTTAACTTTTTTTGTAGCCAAGAAGGCAGATTGTCAACTTTTGACTTTTTTATAGGTAGATATCATCAAAGATGATTATTCAGTTTACTAGCTCCAAAGATAGTTGCACACTTGAGTTGAGAGGGGTCATTTTCTTCATGTGCACGCCACCCTACTGAAGATGTATTTATCCACTTTCTCTACTCACTTAGTTGGTACTGAAGTACCAGTTCTAGACCAGTTATGTGTCTTTACTTGACAAGGCAGCCTTTTATACTCTTCGATTCTGAACACGCTGCTTCCAGATATTCAAACCAAGTGTCCCGCTATCCATTTGATTTTAAAACCAGAGGTTCGGTCTTCCACGTCGCCTCGAAATTGGAGGCTGGGAATCAAAGATTCTACTTGTATATTGCTCAACAGACAAAGACAGACAGACACGTCGATTGCATTGACTCGCTCACATTGACTGAATGAACCTCAGCATGCTCGAGTCAATCCAATCAAAGTTGTCTGTCGTCATCCTTTGAACAATATCCACATTTGCACAGCTTATACAGCTCCGGGTTGCTCCCAAATAATTGACTAAGACCTTTTTAGCCAAAAACATGCCAGATATAGACTGATGCCTGATGCTTAGATTGTATATTGGTGGAAATACGTCTTCTGGAAGTTTGTTCCTTTGCTACAGAAGAAGCAAACAATGCACACTTAGACCATAAAGGTCTGTTGTGGTGCCACGTGGATCTGTCGACTTTCCTATGTTCGTTCGCCTATGAACCATTCTGCGAACGGGGTTTTCCGGATTCGGGCAATCACTTTGCAGAGTGCCCGTTTGTCCTTATAGGTAGATATTGAGCGAGGGTGGAGGTGTACCCATCTATCTCTTTGCTACGGATCGGACCAGGTTCCAAAACCAATGTCTTCCCCGATGGCTCGGATGCGCTTACAGCCATAGATGTTTGACCTGCTCTGCAAATCATTCCACTACGTTTAGACTAGGTTTTCTAAGGATACCAGTATGCTGGACCAGGGTGTGAGTCGAAGAAGTGGGTGACCCATTCTTGGGAGAGAGTCCCCTTGCAACGGGTTTTGGGTTCGGACCAGCTTCAACTTCACAGTATCCCTTGGAACAGAAGTGCACTCAGCAGCCTTCGGGATTCCTTACTTTCTACAGTTGCCTGCTTGGTTCAGGCCAGGTTGTCCCAAAGTCATTTTTGCCTTGGCTGCGGCAGTGCTTCTAGGTGTCACTCCCCAGGTTCTGGAAAAGGGTTTTTTTTTTTGGAAGCCCGACCTCCCGTTTTTTATATTCTATTTTTTTTAGGTCCCACGAGTAGCGGAGAAAATCGGTACACCTACACATAGATCCGCACTTTGTAGGCAAGGCAGGGTAATCCAGAGGTTGCCTGGTATCCGGATGCTCCGTTAGCGACTGAGCATTTGGTAGGGCCATAAGCTTGGTCGATTATCGGCACGGGTCGTTTAGTTGTTTTTGGTCCGCGAGTGGGATCGCGTATTTCCACCAGCCCTGCGAGTATGCCGGCCATAAGGCTTACATACACACAGGGGCACCCTATCCGCCACCTGGGACGCTCGCCGATAGAAGAACAACTAAACTCCCACTGAACTTAGAGTCTAGTAAGTTCAGTGTATGTTTCGGGGTGGAACTTCAAAAATGAGAACAGTATTCAAGACCTGTAAGTACATACTTTACTTCTTGGCCTCCTTTTTTGTTATGAACAATGAAGGTTGTCCTAGGTTATGGGTCTTCCTTGATTTTTTTTGTTGATAACCCTTGTGTAATTTGCCTTGTTCTCTTTAACTACAAGGGCAACGCTTTTGTCTGTTTTTCAATTGAAGTCAACATATCTGCAACCGCACATTATAAACGACTAAAGTCGCAAAAAGTTCTACCTCAATTGAAATCCAATACATGGGTCGAAAAGTTCGAATGAGGTATTTCTAAACAAAATATGTGACGCCATTTGTATGGCTGGATCAATTCTGTCAGAATATCGGATTCGGACTTCACTTTATAGAAATCCAGACAGGTTATCATACGCGATCTTGAATCACATGAATAGATGATGAGACTCCACGTGAAATTCGTTGGTCTTTTCTAGGATTTGACTTAAATTAGTATATTGTCGAAAGCCACATTGACACGCGCCAAAAGGTATGTTGCAGAAACGCTTCGACATTCACACAGCACGTTCATCTTGTATCAGCAGGCATATGATATGAAGTCCGAGCAAGATATGGGACAGCCTGTCTTGTAAATAAATAAATACAGGCTTATGATTCAAGGCACAGCTTTTTCTCAAAACGCTTTTTGTCTGTGAGTATACTTATGGCACGATCGAATCCGATCAAATTAGTTGAGATAACCTTTTCTGGACAATTAATCTATTCGTAGATATAATTTATTAGATTAACGACTCTCTTGTAGATTGGACAAATAAGGCTTATATTCCAGTTACCGCTAAAGCTTTCATCTATTCAAACTTGGTTTCAGATTTGGAGGATCTGCATTTCCAAAGCATCATCTCCGTATTTAAAGAGTCTCTTTGGTAGCACATCAGAACCGATGACCTTGTTGTTCTTTAGGCTTTTGATACGTACACTGATTTTTCCTATACTGGATAAAAGGGTTATCTCTTCGATGAATATAGTAGACGCGCAGTTTTCTTGCCCATTTTTCTTTATAAATGTTTAGTCTTCGTTCTCATTTAGCAGCTACAGAAGTCCTACCTGAATACATTTAAAGTTCACTGGGTGTCAGTGACTAATTTTTCATCGCCATTTACATGTCTGACTCCGATTTAGTTGATATTTTATGTTGATCTGTCGGAGTTTTTTCTTTTCGCGACTTTCCTAAGCTAGGAAACTACGTATACTCCCTTTTTCTTACCCATGAGGTTTTTCCTTTATCATCTTCTGCTCTGTACTCTTCCCATCCTGTCCTAATTTCGCCACGCAAATCCTTCATAAAGTTCCTCTTATTGCACATCTTTTCGATCCTTCCAAACATCATCAAAGCTTACTTACTTCCTTAAATGGCGCTTAAGTCCGGGGTAAACATGGGCCTCAACTAACTTGCTTCTCCAATTATTCCGGTTTAAGCTACTTGGGTTCTACTTGGACGAACCACTAAGCAAGAAGTCATTCTCTAATATGCCTTCCATTTTACAGGTCATCGATACTGTACCTGCCGGAGCATTTATGTCTTTTTGCTCCACAAGTCAGCCATCTTAAACGTCCAATGCGGAGTTATTTTTTGACAAGGGGCATGTCGCTGTACAGCTCGTATAGTTGTTGGTTGAATCTACTGCATAGCTCGTTAACGCAAAAGGACCGAAGATTTTTCGAAGATTTTTTCTCTCAACACGACCAAGGATTTCTTCATTCTCTTTTGATACTGTCCATGCTTCAGCGTTGTAGAGTATAACTGGAACAATCAGGGTCATGTATAGGATCTCCCCACATGTCATAACCATTTTAAAAGCGAAGTTTTTAACCAGATATATGTCGCTTTAAGAGAGGTCATCCTTTACTGTATCTGCTATCTGGCTGCAAGTCGAAGACCGGAATATGCCCATTCGCTTGTCCAATGCGTAGTTTTTGAGACCACGTGCATGCTACTTAAGCCTTGGTCTTCTTCCACTACTGCGTCTTTCATCTGGGTTTCAATAGAAGCCTTTCGGGCTGGAGCATTCACTTTCCATGTCATATCCCTCATACACGTCCATGTTAAGTGTTTTAAATCTCGAATGGGACTAAGATTTTCCGAAGCATTTTGCTCTCGTAACGACTCATTGTCAATTTTGATGTTCCTGTTTAGCTAAGTTTGTTCTCATCACAGTCCGTCAACACAAACATGACCTAAAGTTATAATGTGTTTTTGAGCTCGAAATTACTATAGGTTTACTTATTCACTTTTGATACATCCTTAATTAGCGTAAATAGATATGATCGAGGCAGTCAATCCTTTGTGGTGGGGATCACTGCTCAAATTTGACGATAAATAAAAGTTTGCTTTCTGTCTAGATTCGTTGTCAGAGTTAAAAGCAGAGCTCAGGCAGATTTCATATAAATTTGACATGATCTTGATGATGTTTTATTGATGTTAATTGTCACGTTTTATTGAGAGCATACGCTCGGTTAGATCTGGGTGCCTTCTTTTACTTCATCCTGAAAGCCCATTAGGGTATATCCTTTTTCAAAATCTCCAAAGCAGAACATAGTAAGCATTCTATTTGTTTTTTGATTTTTTTTTAAATTCTGTGTTAGATGATCATATCAAAAAATGTGCATTAGTATTCGACAACAATTCCAGCAAACCATGACAGTCCGTACCTACTTTCGATTTCCCTACACGGCTACTTTGCGTGTCAATAAAGCAAATCCCTCCTCACATCTATTACAATCTTCAAACGACCGTATCGGATCATTTAAAACTAGCCGCATTCCAAAATAGAAAATTAAAATATTAAAACGTTTCTCCTAATCCCTTGCACCATCCAAATCTTTCCCATTTTAGACCCAACATTTCTAAACACTCCAAATCCAGATGACATTCCTGAAAATGTTTATACAAATTGGGTGGCCCACCACATCATTCACCATGGAAGTGACACACCTATCTGTCAAACGCGAGAAACTCGACATTGCACACACTACGCACACGCACTCCAAATGCACAGTTGAGTTCTCAAAATGTCATGCAACATCTACATGTGGCTGTTAACCAAAAAAATAAAATAGCATCCATCTCTGCGTCACGTCATCCCCAAACGTGAGTTGTTGTGTTGTTTGCACGGAATTAATATTCCACTCCAGCACAATATTGTGGAAACCTCGCGCACACAGACTGCCCCAGCAAATTGTGCGCTGCCATGCAAGGCGTGCGCATCTATCTATTCCCACTACACAAGTGCGCACCACCTGCTTCGGATTGTGGTGTGTTGCCTAATGCATTTCAAAGGGCACATCCATCATAAGCCAACCCTAATAATAATAATGTTCCCCTTAAGCGCACCCCATAACAATTTATTAATAAGACCAACAAATTCATAGTTCTCCATAATTAAAACTAAAAACTGTTTCCACACCCCCCTCCCTACGCCCCAGCAGCGGCAGGAGAACAAGTGTCTAATCTGTTGGGCTGTCGTTGGAAGAGCTGATGTATGAGACTCCAGTATTAATAAGGGGCCAGCGACGGGACCAAGGGTGACATACCCATACACACACACAGAACAAAACGAAGCCTGATGGAATGAAAATAAACAAGCGGTGGCGGCGGCGGAACGGCATCAGGTCAGATCGTTTACACCATCGTGCTACACGAATGCTGCAGCAGCATCAGTTCAAGTCGAGGACATCGTTGTCGTCATCGTCAGCGTAATAGTTCCATCTGTGGCTAGAGTGCGGGTTGCAGCAGTACAGGAGCTGCCCATATAAACATGCATCTTTATGTGACACATGTTGGCTTCGCTCTTCAAAAGCGCGCCCAAGTCGAACGAGCGCCCATCATACCCACGGTGCTGTTTTCCTGCACCATGCCAATGCTATCTCTGGCATCAAGTTGAAGGAAGTGTGCGCTCGCGAAGCACACAAACGTTTTTTTTTTAGGTTTAATCTCAGCAGGAGATGTTTTCGGGCGGGTGCCCCTTTCCCCAACAGTCCCTGTTCCGAAGATGGGAGATTTTATTTTAAGATCACAAGATCACTGATTGGAAGTGGAAAATCTGTGGGGAGAGGAAGTTTGATGATGATTTTCCTCGTGCAAGTTATGGAAGATGGCGAAGAGGAACTCAGAATTAGATGACATGATAGAGCTATGTGGTAATGGATCGCGGCGAAAATATCGGATGAAGATTCTTACGAATGTGTTTCATTTGGGATGAGGGGGAAATGTGTACATGTGTATGTGGTATGATGTCAATCAGATTTTGTCAAAAGATTAGTTGTCAGAATGTGACGGGGACATATGCAAAGACATCTCAAGACTAGAACCTAGAGGGGTAGATTTTAAAACCATATATTTCTGAATCAAATCTGCTAAAGCCCTAACCTTTAAATAACGAAAAAAAGAACACACTTAGGTGGCACAGCAAATTAGCATGCTTCTAGAAATGGTCCGGTCTAACTCTAGTTGCGATCTTTAAGTTGGCTGATGACGGTTTATACTCTAGAAATGGTCCGGTCTAACTCTACTTGCGATCTTCAAGTTGGTTGATGACGGTTTATACTATTGCACGTCCCTTAAGAGGTCTTCTTCTATATAGCGTCTACCGCCAGGCTTAGAAAGTAAGACTCTGCGCACTGAAGCATTACTGTTCATTTGTTTTACGTGTTCTAGCTAATCTAAACGTCCAATTCAGACATTTTCTTCTAGCTCTAAGGCGCTAGCTTTCAAATTACAAAAAACAAACAAAGCTAAGCGCCAAAACAAATCGAAGTGCTTCTACAATTTTCCCGGTCTTTGGCTTCACCAACTCTAATTGCGATGTTCAAGTTGGTTGAGTGCACTAAGACGAACTCATCTTCGCTGGCGTCTACCGTCAGACTCAGAAAAGTAGACTTCGCACTGCTGCCATTGGTGCCATTCGTCCTAGGCATAGTAAACATCCAAAGTACAGATTTTTGTCAAAGAAAAAATTGCCATAAATAATTGGTCGGTCTGGGGACATGCGTTCTCATGTCCTCTTCATATTAAACCTCCAATTCAGAGTTTTGTCCAGATCTTAAAAAAAACTTCTTCTGCATTTGGCTTCTGGCTTTCGGACTTTAGAATTGTTGTCAATTCGCCTACATATCCTAACCATCTTAAACTTTCAATGCGGATTTTTTTTTAACCAGGTACAGCTCTTAAAGTTCTTAATTGAATCTTCCTCATCAAAGTGCGAAAATAGAACCGAGGTTTTCCGAGGCATTTTCCCAAGGATTTCTTCATTTGCCTTTGATACGGTCCATGCTTCGGCGCCGTTTAGCAGTACTTAGATGATCAGGATCCCATAGGATCTCGTTAATAGTTCGAATGGAGGCTTTATTACTAAATATCCTTTTAGCTCGAAAAATGGTTTGGAATTTTTGATACGAAATGTCGTTTCCAGAGTTGATAGCGTTGCCAAGGTGGATAAATTGCCTTACTATCTCAAAGTTCTAGCAGTCGATTAAGACGCTCTATCTAATTCGTTGATATTGTGTGTATATTTATGTTGACAGCATCTGCTTAGTCTTTTCTTGTTTACTGCCCATTCTTTTTCGCTTTCTTTATAGGAGCAAACGTGTCTGTGGCATCTCGTTGAATCTGACCAATGATTTCAATATCATCATCTTGGAAAACACCAGAGGTCTTCCATTAATCTGCCCAACTTCTTGCATATACATAGGTGTTTGGAAGTTATGCACAGTCCTTTAAAGAAAAATGCTATAAAAGTTACAAAAAATGTTTCACCTTGCCTAAAACCTTTCTGGTATCGGGTATTTCGCTGAGGTCGTTGTCAACCCTGATGGCTCAGTGGCGCAATGGTTAGTGCGATGAACTGCCGCGCAAAAGGGTGGGCTCGTGGTGATCTGGTGATCTGACAAATCATCCGTGTAGTATCAATTGTCAAGAAAAGCTTATCTCAACTAAGCCGTTCGAATTCGGCATAAAACAGGAGGTCCCGCCATCATGCAAGAAGTAAACACGCACACATGAATGGTTGTGAGAAAACTAGGCCCTGGGTACTAAATACCCTGTTGCGCCAACAATTTTTTATTTTTTTTGTTGTCAACACTGATCGAAGAACGAGACATGGCTCTGTATAGTTGATCTCTATAAATTCTTTCGTATGTGGCTTTGACATCAATGGATAGTGGGTATATCGATTTCGACGTCTTGGTTTTTTTTCCAGGATCTGCTGAAATGAGGAAATCTGATCAGTTCTGGATTTTACTGGCTTAAACCACGACCAGATAGCAGATTGATGCCATATTGAAGAGACATATGCCTCTTTATATGGCGCAGTGCAGAGGGTCTCCTACATTGTGGGTCCGACAAATGATGCTGCGGTTCCATGGACTTCGTTATTTCTTATTCATATCAACAGGATATCAGTTTCTGTTTTCTGTCCCCGACTTTACAGATTTCTTTTTGGTAAACATCTTTCTCAACATCATTCCTAGGTATCTGAAAAGCCAATGTCCTTTCCGTTTTTGCTTATAAAGCTCAATGGCAACTTTTCCACTGATTTTGTCTATGACAGCAGCGTTGCTTTGTATTCCATATTTTTGACTTTGATCAACCATCGGTATTCTTCATCATAGCAGGAGTTTCCTGTTTGTCGGCGGAAACACCCAGCTCGTAATTGCCTTTACATTAAGGCAAGCCCTTTTTGCAAGATCTATTGCGATTCTAGGTTTCGACATTCAATTAATTGGCTGTTGCTGAGGCATATTAGATATTCGAATTCTTATTTTGGTCGCAACATGAAAATGGTCCGAATCGATGTTATTTCCTCGACATATTCGGGACATCCATGTCATTTTTTGGTTGATATTTGGGTATATGTCAGGATTTGATTGATCATTTGGTCTTTGTCTTATTTTTTATTTTTTCCTCTTTGGAGCGTGAGTGTGATAAATAAGGCCTTTATATGCTAATTCGACCTTGATGATGCAGAAGATCGTCGAAGCACAACAGTTTCTGTATATGACAGTCACTGGTATCAAATCCACAACTGAAAGTCGCTGTTTATGCTCACTATGATACGGACCGTAGCGAGTGTACGTTGGTAATCCTACTTTAGTCCGGCACATCACATCGGATTTCCTGAAAGGTAGTAGTATCTGTTTTGTTGCAGCTTTTTGTTCTCTCTAGTCGTTCGGATGCACCTTTTTCCTTAAGCTTTCCAACACTATTTTTTTAAGCTTAGGATTGTCATTAACAATAAAATCATCCCACTCCGAGGATCTTGGTAGCTTCCTGATAATTCGTTTTTTTTTTTTGCGTAATTGGGTAGTTAGCCGAAAGGACAACGTGTAGGGCCAATTTCGAATAGGACACTGGGCCTTCCATATCCACAACGGTCATCTTTATTCCAGAATTCTTATATGAGATGTTGTCCGAATATGTCAGAGCAGTTCATGTAGGTTTTTGATTCCATCTGCAGAATTCTTCCGAAAGTGACATGGAAGAGGAGTTTTTGTTAAAAGACTCAATAGCCCCAGCGTTCAGCTGATATCACGAAGGCTTTACAAAGGGGTTTTAAACCCAATCTACGGTCAAGGTACTATCCACCCAATATTCGTAATATGTTGGCTGCGAGTTGATTTTGCTAGTTATTAGCTGATATTCAACGTAGGAAGGCAGATTTTTGGTATGTGCTTGCTGTCTGGTGGCAGGGGTGGCAGGTACTCCGTAATACCTGCCAATTCGTAATGCATATTCTCATTGAAATGCGCCAGAGAAGTCGGCTTATTGGCGTAAGATTTATATTTGAGATAACCCATAGGGTTCAGTGGCGCGATGGTTAGTACGATGAACTGCCGAGCAGAAGGTCTGGGTTCGATTCCCAGCCGTAGCAATATCTAAATGATTTTTCACTGGCCCTCCTCTGGTGATGATCTGAAAAATCATCCGAGTAGTAGCAATTGTCAAGAAAATCTCAACTTAGCCGTTTGGAATCGGCATAGAATAGGAGGTCCGCCATCGAGCAAGAAGTACACACGCACACATGAATAGTTGTGAGAAAGCCTGGCCCCGGGTACTGTCGAGACTGTTGGTCAAAAAGTTGTATATGTGTCCCACACCCAGACCTGTTTAAACCCTAAGGACTGCATAGAGGCCAATTTATGTCACCTTTTTGGAGATCGATTTCCCAGGGAAAGTTTCATGAACTCGTGGCAGGGAATTTTCGGTCGTGTGTGACATAGACATAATAGTAAATTTTGAATTTTAAGCACCAAGGAGTCATCTAACATCAGCACATCATGCTCTGAATTCTCTGTAACTGCACAAGAGTAGTGTCAAGAAACATCTGCAATCATCATAGAAGAGCGCTCCTGCAGCGCTATGTTTGCCTACCTTGAGACAAGTTTATATGTTTGAAAAAAAAAAACAGCATCCCCCCCTAGCGTCTTTAAAAAAGTAAATTCCTCGTACCTAAATCGCAGGCCAAAAGGTCAAATGAAGGGGTTTCTGATGCTTGCGTTGCGTAATCTTTGTACTAAAGTAGCAGGACAGTTGTGCTTATTTACCTGTCAATTGAGATAAAATTGAGCTTCATCCGAAAAGAAGATGTTGGTAAACGTTGAAAAGCTCTCAATCGTCTGGTTTACGAAGCTAAGACTTTCATTCTGGAGCTGCAATTCTTGCACAAATTTTGTAGGTATTTAGGCCTTTGTGCAAAGTACAGTCTAATGATGATCAATGCAGGCTCCACGTTTTTTAACGTTTTTAATTATCTTGGTCGCCCGGATATTAGTGTGTCAAATGTTATACCACTCTTTTCAAACTTTTCACCCATTTTTGAATGAGGGAAATACTAAGCGCATCATTTAAGTGGCGATTACCTTGAATAATGCAGAACCTTCCACGCGCTACAGTCGCCGAATAGTCTTTTTTAAACTCATTTACGCACACCGCGCGGTCCGCTCCCGAAAAAAAAGCTCCATATCGACTGAATTCCCTAGAGATAGCCTACTGATTCACATACTCCCACGCCTGATTCAGATTTGTTGCTTTCTCGGAGTCAGCTAAGCAAATATGAAGACTCCGGTTTATCGTTACGGATGAGAACTGTTTGAGACGTATTTTCCGGAATGAGAACAGCGCTATTAGTAAACCTAAAATTAAAATATTGAAGGTTTTCAAAGGTATTCTAGAAAATCTTTCTTAGACGCGCGACATTGTTCTACAGTTCAAATAGCAATACAAAAATCATTTCATGATGATAATACAACGAACATTTGAGGATTTATAAAAAAAAAATACAGGCCCGAAATTCCGCCTTAAAAAGTAACCACCAGACCAAAAATGAACAATAATTTGCTCACGATAACCCATGCTTTAGTCACATCATTCGATTCCAAGACCATAGAGGAAACTGCAATCCCTCCAACTGATCGGTACCCACATTGCACTTGTGCTCCTACACATTAGCATCAAAAGCCTACAATTAGTGGAACTAATAAGTCTCTATTAGAACCTCAAATATGGCGTCCACACACTGTTGTAGGCCCAATCAAGCGTTCCTCTGCATATGCATATGCATGTGCTCTGCACATTTCACAACAGCTGCATGGAGTCCCGCTGAATCTAACGATTTATGAAAAATCATAATTTTATGCAGCGTCGCAGTTGCTGGGATCGTTGATTGCTCGTGGAATACCCACTTGTGGCAGCAATTTGATTTGCACTTTGTTGGGTTGAGTAGGTATCTTTGGAGGAGAGCTCGAGCTCAGGCTTGTCGAGCGTCATAGTGCAATGTGCAATTAATAATCTGGACCCCTCAGGCGAGCGCACACGAGCAAGTGCTTGAGCGCAAGTGCCACCAAATAAACGCGCTCCTGATTACCAATCTCTGAACGTTTTGCTTTGCCATTTCATATTGGAAGTGGAATCGCAGTTGCGTCGTAGTTAAAACCCGTATCTAGCTCGTCATCGTGATGCCGAGCTGTATGTGCTTTGCGGTGGCGCACGGCGCGTATGACAGACAGTGGCAGGTTATATCCATTGTCCGTGTCCCTGTGTGCCTATACTGTGGCTGAACCGCCGCCACCGTCCATTCCGAACGGATGGCATATGTACACACAGTTTCGCTTGACTGGTGCTAATAATTATTTGCAATTATTGACCAGGGTCCGGACGGACGGACCGGTGTGAGACGGGACGAATGGCTATGGCAGTAGCTCTATGAGTTGACTAGAGCTACGGTGTGGTCAGAAACTCAGAACAAGACCCACGTGTTGCGGCAGATTGATAATTTCTGGTTGCAATGGCAATAAGTCTTCAGAATCCAATTAACGGCGCGGCGGCGGAGACGATTGCATAATGGTGCTTTTTTAAATGGAATGATTAGACTTTTTTTATGAACAAGGTACCTTGGAAGTTGAAGAAAAAATGTTTTTTTTTTTTATTTTTAATGTTTTTTGTGTGGTGGTATTTGGATTTAGAAGTCATCAAGTAGCAATATTGTGGTCAGTAAACTCAGTGGTGCTGCAATTGTAATGTGACAACGATGCTATACAGAGGTTCAGGCGTTTTATGTTCACTTGATTAGACCCCCCACAGGCTTGTTTGCAAGACAGCGAGTTAATTGTTCGCTGGATAGTGATTCTGAGGCAAAACACGAATTCCAGACCCTTGAGTGATGAACGGCAGAATGGAGTAAGAAGTGGATTGAAGGATTAGGGCAATTAGAGGTCAATTATTGAAGTTCAAGAATGTATCAATTAAGGGCATATTGGGGGAATTTATAAATCAAACTAGCCCTTTGTTAGTTGGATTTTGTAAAACGAGGGCTGACAATAAGGCGTTAAATTGGCAATGAAGACAAAATTATCCGTAAATGGGCTCACGCTCCGACGGAGAGAAAATTGACATTGCGATGGATTGCTTGCACTAGCTTCTCGACTACCGAAGTATGATGTTAAAATCGTCCGGGGAGATTTTAAGGCAAAGTTCGTAAGAGAGAACATCTGTAGCAGTATGACGGAAAACTTAGTCTATACGAGACCACATCTGGCAACGGACTTTGCCGCGAAACAAAATGCCACTTTATAGTCACACGATTTTTTACACCTGGATATCAATAAAGGGATGTGGCGTTATCCAGATCCATTCTTTTATTTCTAATAAAGAGATTTATCTATAGCACCAACGATACCGTGTAGAATGGTTTCGACACCAAAGATATGTCTCTTGGCTTGAGCTTCTCACAAACATGGACATCCATTAGTTATTCAAAAGTCTTTAATACGAAGGATGTCGTTTTACTAGGTTTGCCAGCTTTCGGGATGAAGAATACCTTAGCTTCCCGCCAAGACACAGGATCGTAACATCATATTAAACTACTAAGAAACAGTTTGTTTAGGAATCTCGTTACAAAGTGCCTGGGTTTTTAAAGTGGGGATCACCCAATTGATTCTTTCTACACTCAATATACTTTCCGGTGTCCCTATTTTATTCAGCCCTATCGAGGTATCCGTCAAAGCGGACAATTTTCCGCAACGCATACTTCGTCGGAGGTTCAAATTCCATTCGAGGTATGTGTCATCGAAAAAAAATACTACACAGATGCAACCGGCGGCTTCACTTTACTACATTTCGAATAGCACTTAGCTGTCAAAAATTGCACGAAAAATGCACCCGAATGCAATTCAAAGCAAACGCCGGGATGCGTTACAAAATATCGGAGAAATATTTCGAACAGCTTTTCGACGAATACCTCGAGCTAAAATCCCGCGAATTGTACAAAATCGGAGAATTTTCCGCTCTAACGGATACCTCGATAGTGCTGATTGTGTCTGGATCTATACCAGAGTATAAATCGCAACCTGGAAAGTGGGTTTCCAGAAGATGAATTTGTGATTTCTTGGTGGACTGTGTTCCGTCTCCATTGGAGACCTGGAGATAACCTGGTACAGCCGATCCCTGGCAATTTTTTTTCTTAGTCTGACTGATGCAGTTGTGATTTCTTTACTAATACAGAAGTTATGGCAGGTGGTACGTTCAGTAGTGTTGTCCGCTCCTTTGTTGGTTGACATTTTATAGACTCAGTTTCTGTGTTGTACTAGTTTCGTTGTGACTTCAGCTCTCCCAACCAATAGACCAACCAAATGGAGATAACTTCATGTATGTCTTATAGCCTAGCCAACTCAGCAGATCGAGTACGATGAGGATATCTGCTTTGAATAGACTGCGGGAGTTGAGTTTGCAATATTTCTTCACACTAAACTTCAGAGTTTACTTCAATTTCCAGTGGATACCAATTGGTAACGATTGCTATTTTCATGTTGTGGTGCGTTGCTACATCATGAATCTGAAGGTCAATTGTTGGTAAGTGAAGGATTATTTCTAAGCCTGATGTAGGGATGCCTGGCACCGGACATCTTTGGCGTGTTTTTCTTTCAGATCCCATAGCAAAATCAAATCCGTAAGTTGAACACGATCTCCTCACTTGGCAAAGTGTAGATTTTTTGCATTAGGCTGAGGCTAATTTTATTTTCGCCTGACCCACTTTCTCTAACTACTCAGTTTTTCGTTACCTTACTCTTTCTGCTAAAAAAGTACAACTGTTTATTTTTTAATGTATCATGAAGGATAGACATATATTTTGAGTTGCGAAGGAAACTGCTTTTAAGGCAAAATGTTGTTTCACTGAATCAAAACATCTCCAGTTGAGACATGGAGAAAAAACTCTCAAGAATCAGATGTTGGAACATACCTACTCTTTCTAAATTATGTGAGATCAGTTTTATATTTGCCATTAAGGCTAACACATCACTGGGGCTGGATAAAACTAAATGTAATTCATAAATAATTAAATGATAGGACGATGTCCAGATTCCTACTGTAATGAGTCAAAAATAATTTGTCCCTAAACTGTTTTGAGTTTTCAAATTGGAATGCAAATAAAATAAGAGACTAGGCTATTTCATTTCCAGCAATATTACCTGCATGAAGTCTTCTGGAAAAACGTTTGGCACACTTTTAGGAAGCTATTTGCTTCTATAAGATTTATTTAAATACTTCTAATAAGCCTTACAGAGAAAACTTTGTTTGCTTATGAAAGGCCTTACAGAAGCTAATTATAGGCTTCGTAAAATTCTTTCCGAACATTTTTGCAAGCCTTTCCGAATTTTTAAAAATAACAATAGATATTTGTAAACCCTATCCCATAGGGGTGTATTAGTTTTGATACATAGTTTGTAACATAGAGACAAAATTTAGGTACATATCCCTTAAAGTATATGGATCGACTCAGAATCGCTAGCTGAGTCGATTAAGCAATGTCTGTCTGTCCGTCCGTCTGTACGTCACCGAATTTTAGGCCTTAAATTTTGAGCTAGGATATGGTATATAGGATCCTCGTCCGTACCTACAGAACAAAAGTAAATTTTTAAAATCCGTCCACTGCCACTCCCCCTTTTAAGAAAAACTTAGTTTTTGGCCAACCCGTAATGAATTTTGAAAAAGTTTCTGAACAACATATTTAGACAATCTTAATATCTTTATTTCGTCTATATAACGTTTTTTGCCACGCCCGCTTTTTGGAGGGTATTCAGTGAAAAACTTTGTCAAATTTTTAATTTTTGGAAAAAAAATTCGATGCAGAATCATTGGTAATATTAATTCAAACATTTCGTCTGCAGACCAGGAGAAAAACCTTGTCTTTTGTAGAACTGGAAATGAGCCTCATCGCTCATTATGATTTTGGTCGGAAAATCGTCCACTTCGTCTTTGGAATTAAGGATGGCTTGGGCGTAGGTTACACGCGTTTGGCGGTCGACAGGCAGCAGCTGATGCACGGACCGGACTTTGTACGGGAAGTTTCACAAGTCTTTGACCAAAATTCGCCTAAGGGACGACCGGCTGATGGCTAATTGCGAGGCAACAGCGGCGAAATTATCGGCACAATGGACGCTCCGGAGCCGGCAACTCTTGGCAACGTATCGTGTGGTCCCATACAGTGTTTGCGCAGTCGGTGTCGGACGGAAGGGGTATCGGCGACGGAATTCGCGCTAGGCCAACACTACAGACGAATTGTTACGCAAATAAATAGACACGATTATACCTCGTTCTTGGGGAGTGTATCGGTCTATGGCTTGTTCATTTGTATTCTATATCTGTCTGGTTCACAAATGTCAAAACAGATTTGACATTGGCGGCCATTTGCAAAAATAAGAGCATCTTCCAATAGGGTGATCTCTTTTGGCCCTATTATAGGCGACCATTTTATCGAATATCTCTAGTCGAGGTATTGCGAGAAGCGAACTACGGCATTCTCCTTTGAAATCAATGTAAATTCAAAATAAAATTTGTGAAACGTCTAGATTGAATTCAAAAAAATGTAAACAAATTAAACATTGAAAAAAATGATGATGATCTGTGTTGGATTGTTTTTTAAAGATGACAATACAAACGGAAGAGAAGAGAAAACTATGGTTTCCAGACTGGACTTGATATGCCTACTGTTCGATATTATTTGTTGACCTGCGATTTGCTATCAAACTTTACGTTGGCCTTTACGTTTTCATTTTCCTATTCGTCATATTGAAGCGTTCCTCTAAAAATAAATATATCTGCTCGTATTAGTGCACTACAAAGAACTTTTCTGGGCATGCCAAAAATAGCCAACTCCCTATCCTATGAATTTTTTTTTTGTAATACTGAATACCTACTGCGCTCATTAAACTGCAGATTCTTCTTTCATGATAAAATATCGCTCATATGAATCATTCTTCAGTTTATTACGCCATTAGCCATTTCCTTGGCTCAAAATCGGCAATCATCCAGATCTACCGTGATAAAGACTATTTTGAAATCCGTCTTGCATTGTAATTAACTGCATCGTAAAACTCTTCAAGACGCAGTGGATTAGCGCACGCCAATTCCATTTGCATGGTACCACAATTCAATTACACATTCGAGTACCTACTTGTTACTAGAATTAGCCCGATTTTATGAGATAATTTGACTCTCGCACTAATAAAAACTTGGTCAACGTTCTCTTGTAACATGGCAACAACTGCTGGCAGTACCAGAAATCGTTAAATCTACGTATCGCAACCACACAAGAAATACGCACACTCAATTTCTAAAAGATGCACCTAAGCAAACGTTAGGACTTGGTTCGCATTCGGAAGGTATTTCGTTCCGTATAACCATCTAGTGTGCGCTGTGCTGGCAGCATGTTTATTTATTTTGCAGTAAGAATAATCTCTTCAACTGCATAACGACAGGCAAACAATTGGACACATGTGTTCCAGAGCTGTAAACTGAAAAATCCCAACGTTACGGGGTCGGGATGAGGACGGGAGACGACAGCTATACTTCGAAGCTTGTCATCATCATCGTGCGTCGTCCAGTTGTAGGAAATGACCCTATGCAGCGGGAGAAGTTAAGGAAAGATAGTGCCAATGTGTGTTCGTGAATGTGAGATGAGAAGATAAAACATTCACTTGCCGATTTTACTTTTACGGAGAGTGGGGATCTTTTTCAAGTGATGGAATTTTGGTGGACTTTTCATTCATACACGAATGTTTTTGAATTTTTCATCAAGATTTTGTAAGGTCCCAATCACAAAAAATATTACATTGGTGAACAAAATTATAAATTTTTGATAAACATTTTGGATCAAATTCTTAAAATATCAAAATTTTGATCAAAAACCAAAAATGTTTGTTTTGTTGTAAGAAATTTCAAAAATTTCGAAATTTTGATCAAAAACCAAAAATGTTTGGTTGTATGACATTTAAAAAATTTTTATCAGAAATCATTTTTTAAGCAAAAGCCATCTTTTGTTTAGCAAATGTTTACTGAGGAAAAACCATTTTATTAAAACGACAACATGCCTTCCTAATTTTCTCGTTTGCGTTATCCCCTACACATACCGTGAACGTGTGCGATAAAAAAAGCCCAGGTGGTTGCGCTTATGGTGATTTATTTATTTATTCAGAGCAAAAATGCTCGCGAACATTGCCCTGCACGGCGAACATCAAAGCCAACGAACACGAAAAATTCGAAATTTTTCGCCAACAGCGAGCGGCTCGTGAACCAGCCTGAGAAAAACATACCAAGCACGAGAAAGTTCGGCGAGCATGTCCCTCGTTTAGGGCTACCTCCAGACAGAGACCCTGAACGGGTCGCGTGCCCGTTAAGTTAGTAAAAAAAAGGTTGCACGACTGTGTCGTACATTCTTGCTCTTTGTGCGCTCAAATTTAAGTTATGGAACTTCTAATACTGAGTTTAAAAAAAATCAGTTAAGGCGTTCATGCGGCAGAAAATAGTGATATGTTGTTGTTATTGTCCAAAACCGAAAATTCCGTTAGGTGATTTTTATGCGTAAACTAAGTATAAGAAAAAGTTACAACATACAATGCCAAGTCCCCTCTATGTATTAAATACTCCAAGAAATTCGTATATCAAATTTGAATTAAATCCGTCCATCCGATTAGCCTTCAGTTGCGATCACAGACCGACAGACGAAAAGAATTATGAGACCTACTTTTCGGACTTCTTTATCTTAGCATCGTTAGCCTTGAGTTCGAATTTTTCACGAAATCAATATTTGTTCTATTAGCAGCACTGCAATATGCTACTATGGATTCTTGAACTCCCTACCGCACATATGTTTCTGTTGCAAGGCGTTTAGCATTTCCTTACTGCAATATATTTGTTTTTCTATATTCGTATGTATTTAAAAAAAATTGTTTCTTCACATTAATTGCAGGGAATTGCTGAGCTACTTTACGGTTTGAAATTAGTGATGAGCTAGGATTCAGCGTAAATTCATCGAATAGTTTCCTGTTCTCCATTTTGGCCGCATCTATAGGTACTAAGAGGTAAGTCTTTCGCTGAATGAATTAATAAATACATTTCCTACATCCCATCTCTTATAGGTGAAATTCTATGGATCTACGGAGTTCCAATGATGTGATCCATTCCATTTTCTTTAAAACCTGAGTCTCCACTTGCCATATATTCTTGGTGTTCTAAACACGAGCTTTGATGCCGTTGCTGATTGCGGTCCACCATTGGAACAGTAAGAAAAATTGATGTGTTGATATTGATATGCAATATCCATATTTTGTTTCAGACATTTTACATTAGATGAATCGAAATGCCCTGCCCCAGGTCGAACTTATGGAACCTCGGGAAATTTAACACAGCGTCGATGTTGCAGTCCAATATAATATATCTCTTGCAGATTGATTAACATTATGATGTAGGTGTTCAAAGTGAAAAGTTCAACGTATTATTCTTCTATTATTCTTGTATTATCTGTTTACTTCTCGCAATTTTTCTTTAGATTTAAATCTTTCTTTCTTTTCAGATCTGCTGCACCAATTATATTTTTTAAATATGAATATATGCTTTATATAAATTATTAAAAACAAAAATAAAAAAATGTATATTGACCTTAAATCTAAAAAAAATACAAGCAAACAAATATGTGTACAAAAAAAAACTATAAATAACTAAACGTAAAACACACAAAAACTACATAAACATACAAATTTAAGATAAAATTTAAAAAAAAAATTAGTAATGACCAACATTTATAAATTATCTATGCAAAACAAGTAGGCAAACTGACTGAAAAAAACATGTTAAAAAGCGAATATTCAAGTAGATAAGAAACAAAACATATAAATCAATAAAAAGAACAACAAAATTTAATTTAAAACAAAAAGAAATAAATAATGACGAAAATATTGTAAGCTCTATGAACTCTATCAAAAAAATTTAAGAAAAGTTCTGCTGGATCTTAACTTTTCAATAAATTATTTTATTAGTAAAAAATTAATAAATATTAATACCTAAGTCTTAGAATTAAACTATGAAACCCTATACGGCATTAATTTGCAAAACTTGATGACAGACTAAAACATATTTTATAAGAAATGTTAGCTAAAAAAACTTAAAATACGAAAATATATATTTTTTATCATTTTCTTAACCAAAAATAATTCTTTTCATTTTATAAGCAAACGTATTTATTTCTACCAAAAATATATACTAGTCACTAGATTAAAACTTTGCAGACAGATCGACTGACTAACGGGCTTTCTAAATCCGGCTTAATACTAATCGGGGAAAGTGAAATTTGGCCTGAGGCAGCGGTGAAGCATCTTATTAGGGGTTTGGCGTCAGGCAGCGGTGAAGCATCTTATTAGGGGTTTTACGTATAACGGTATTATTTGCAGCGGTACCGGGTTAAGCTTTTGCAGACAGATAGCCCGACTAACGGGCTTTCTAAATCCAGCGTAAAACTAATCCGGGAAAGTGAGGTTTGGCGTCAGGCAGCGGTGAAGCATCTTATTAGGAGTTTTACGTATAACGGTATTATTTGCAGCGGTACCGGGTTAAGCTTTTTCAGACAGATAGCCCGACTAACGGGCTTTCTAAATCCGGCGTAAAACTAATCCGGGAAAGTGAGGTTTGGCGGCAGGCAGCGGTGAAGCATCTTATTAGGGGTTTTACGTATAACGGTATTATTTGCAGCGGTACCGGGTTAAGCTTTTGCAGACAGATAGCCCGACTAACGGGCTTTCTAAATCCGGCGTAAAACTAATCCGGGAAAGTGATGTTTGGCGTCAGGCAGCGGTGAAGCATTTTATTAGGGTTTTACGTATAACGGTATTATTTGCAGCGGTACCGGGTTAAGCTTTTGCAGACAGATAGCCCGACTAACGGGCTTTCTAAATCCGGCGTAAAACTAATCCGGGAAAGTGAGGTTTGGCGGCAGGCAGCGGTGAAGCATCTTATTAGGGGTTTTACGTATAACGGTATTATTTGCAGCGGTACCGGGTTAAGCTTTTGCAGACAGATAGCCCGACTAACGGGCTTTCTAAATCCGGCGTAAAACTAATCCGGGAAAGTGATGTTTGGCGTCAGGCAGCGGTGAAGCATTTTATTAGGGTTTTACGTATAACGGTATTATTTGCAGCGGTACCGGGTTAAGCTTTTGCAGACAGATAGCCCGACTAACGGGCTTTCTAAATCCGGCGTAAAACTAATCCGGGAAAGTGAGGTTTGGCATCAGGCAGCGGTGAAGCATCTTATTAGGGGTTTTACGTATAACGGTATTATTTGCAGCGGTACCGGGTTAAGCTTTTGCAGACAGATAGCCCGATTAACGGGCTTTCTAAATCCGGCGTAAAACTAATCCGGGAAAGTGAGGTTTGGCGTCAGGCAGCGGTGAAGCATCTTATTAGGGGTTTTACGTATAACGGTATTATTTGCAGCGGTACCGGGTTAAGCTTTTTCAGACAGATAGCCCGACTAACGGGCTTTCTAAATCCGGCGTAAAACTAATCCGGGAAAGTGATGTTTGGCGTCAGGCAGCGGTGAAGCATTTTATTAGGATTTAACGTATAACGGTATTATTTGCAGCGGTACCGGGTTAAGCTTTTGCAGACAGATAGCCCGACTAACGGGCTATCTAAATCCGGCGTAAAACTAATCCGGGAAAGTGATGTTTGGCGTCAGGCAGCGGTGAAGCATTTCATTAGGGTTTAACGTATAACGGTATTATTTGCAGCGGTACCGGGTTAAGCTTTTGCCGACAGATAGCCCGACTAACGGGCTTTCTAAATCCGGCGTAAAACTAATCCGGAAAAGTGAGGTTTGGCGTCAGGCAGCGGTGAAGCATCTTATTAGGGGTTTTACGTATAACGGTATTATTTGCAGCGGTACCGGGTTAAGCTTTTGCAGACAGATAGCCCGACTAATGGGCTTTCTAAATCCGGCGTAAAACTAATCCGGGAAAGTGAGGTTTGGCGTCAGGCAGCGGTGAAGCATTTTATTAGGGTTTTACGTATAACGGTATTATTTGCAGCGGTACCGGGTTAAGCTTTTGCAGAGAGATAGCCCGACTAACGCGCTTTCTAAATCCGGCGTAAAACTAATCCGGGAAAGTGATGTTTGGCGTCAGGCAGCGGTGAAGCATTTCATTAGGGTTTAACGTATAACGGTATTATTTGCAGCGGTACCGGGTTAAGCTTTTGCCGACAGATAGCCCGACTAACGGGCTTTCTAAATCCGGCGTAAAACTGATCCGGGAAAGTGAGGTTTGGCGTCAGGCAGCGGTGAAGCATCTTATTAGGGGTTTTACGTATAGCGGTATTATTTGCAGCGGTACTGGGTTAAGCTTTTTCAGACAGATAGCCCGACTAACGGGCTTTCTAAATCCGGCGTAAAACTAATCCGGGAAAGTGAGGTTTGGCGGCAGGCAGCGGTGAAGCATCTTATTAGGGGTTTTACGTATAACGGTATTATTTGCTGCGGTACCGGGTTTAGCTTTTGCAGACGATAGCCCGACTAACGGGCTTTCTAAATCCGGCGTAAAACTAATCCGGGAAAGTGATGTTTGGCGTCAGGCAGCGGTGAAGCATTTTATTAGGGTTTTACGTATAACGGTATTATTTGCAGCGGTACCGGGTTAAGCTTTTGCAGACAGATAGCCCGACTAACGGGCTTTCTAAATCCGGCGTAAAACTAATCCGGGAAAGTGAGGTTTGGCGTCAGGCAGCGGTGAAGCATTTTATTAGGGTTTTACGTATAACGGTATTATTTGCAGCGGTACCGGGTTAAGCTTTTGCAGACAGATAGCCCGACTAACGGGCTTTCTAAATCCGGCGTAAAACTAATCCGGGAAAGTGAGGTTTGGCGTCAGGCAGCGGTGAAGCATTTTATTAGGGTTTTACGTATAACGGTATTATTTGCAGCGGTACCGGGTTAAGCTTTTGCAGACAGATAGCCCGACTAACGGGCTTTCTAAATCCGGCGTAAAACTAATCCGGGAAAGTGATGTTTGGCGTCAGGCAGCGGTGAAGCATTTTATTAGGGTTTCACGTATAACGGTATTATTTGCAGCGGTACCGGGTTAAGCTTTTGCAGACAGATAGCCCGACTAACGGGCTTTCTAAATCCGGCGTAAAACTAATCCGGGAAAGTGAGGTTTGGCGTCAGGCAGCGGTGAAGCATCTTATTAGGGGTTTTACGTATAACGGTATTATTTGCAGCGGTGCCGGGTTAAGCTTTTGCAGACAGATAGCCCGACTAACGGGCTTTCTAAATCCGGCGTAAAACTAATCCGGGAAAGTGATGTTTGGCGTCAGGCAGCGGTGAAGCATTTTATTAGGGTTTTACGTATAACGGTATTATTTGCAGCGGTACCGGGTTAAGCTTTTGCAGACAGATAGCCCGACTAACGGGCTTTCTAAATCCGGCGTAAAACTAATCCGGGAAAGTGAGGTTTGGCGTCAGGCAGCGGTGAAGCATCTTATTAGGGGTTTTACGTATAACGGTATTATTTGCAGCGGTACCGGGTTAAGCTTTTGCAGACAGATAGCCCGACTAATGGGCTTTCTAAATCCAGCGTAAAACTAATCCGAGAAAGTGAGGTTTGGCGTCAGGCAGCGGTGAAGCATTTTATTAGGGTTTTACGTATAACGGTATTATTTGCAGCGGTACCGGGTTAAGCTTTTGCAGACAGATAGCCCGACTAACGGGCTTTCTAAATCCGGCGTAAAATTAATCCGGAAAAGTGAGGTTTGGCGTCAGGCAGCGGTGAAGCATCTTATTAGGGGTTTTACGTATAACGGTATTATTTGCAGCGGTACCGGGTTAAGCTTTTGCAGACAGATAGCCCGACTAACGGGCTTTCTAAATCCGGCGTAAAACTAATCCGGGAAAGTGAAGTTTGGCGTCAGGCAGCGGTGAAGCATCTTATTAGGGGTTTGGCGTCAGGCAGCGGTGAAGCATCTTATTAGGGGTTTTACGTATAACGGTAATATTTGCAGCGGTACCGGGTTAAGCTTTTGCAGACAGATAGCCCGACTAACGGGCTTTCTAAATCCGGCGTAAAACTAATCCGGGAAAGTGAGGTTTGGCGTCAGGCAGCGGTGAAGCATCTTATTAGGGGTTTTACGTATAACGGTATTATTTGCAGCGGTACCGGGTTAAGCTTTTTAACACAGATAGCCCGACTAACGGGCTTTCTAAATCCGGCGTAAAACTAATCCGGGAAAGTGATGTTTGGCGTCAGGCAGCGGTGAAGCATTTTATTAGGGTTTTACGTATAACGGTATTATTTGCAGCGGTACCGGGTTAAGCTTTTGCAGACAGATAGCCCGACTAACGGGCTTTCTAAATCCGGCGTAAGACTAATCCGGGAAAGTGAGGTTTGGCGTCAGGCAGCGGTGAAGCATTTTATTAGGGTTTAACGTATAACGGTATTATTTGCAGCGGTACCGGGTTAAGCTTTTGCAGACAGATAGCTCGACTAACGGGCTTTCTAAATCCGGCGTAAAACTAATCCGGGAAAGTGAGGTTTGGCGTCAGGCAGCGGTGAAGCATTTTATTAGGGTTTTACGTATAACGGTATTATTTGCAGCGGTACCGGGTTAAGCTTTTGCAGACATATAGCCCGACTAACGGGCTTTCTAAATCCGGCGTAAAACTAATCCGGGAAAGTGAGGTTTGGCGTCAGGCAGCGGTGAAGCATTTTATTAGGGTTTTACGTATAACGGTATTATTTGCAGCGGTACCGGGTTAAGCTTTTGCAGATAGATAGCCCGACTAACGGGCTTTCTAAATCCGGCGTAAAATTAATCCGGAAAAGTGAGGTTTGGCGTCAGGCAGCGGTGAAGCATCTTATTAGGGGTTTTACGTATAACGGTATTATTTGCAGCGGTACCGGGTTAAGCTTTTGCAGACAGATAGCCCGACTAACGGGCTTTCTAAATCCGGCGTAAAACTAATCCGGGAAAGTGAGGTTTGGCGTCAGGCAGCGGTGAAGCATCTTATTAGGGGTTTTACGTATAACGGTATTATTTGCAGCGGTACCGGGTTAAGCTTTTGCAGACAGATAGCCCGACTAACGGGCTTTCTAAATCCGGCGTAAAACTAATCCGGGAAAGTGAGGTTTGGCGTCAGGCAGCGGTGAAGCATTTTATTAGGGTTTTACGTATAACGGTATTATTTGCAGCGGTACCGGGTTAAGCTTTTGCAGATAGATAGCCCGACTAACGGGCTTTCTAAATCCGGCGTAAAATTAATCCGGAAAAGTGAGGTTTGGCGTCAGGCAGCGGTGAAGCATCTTATTAGGGGTTTTACGTATAACGGTATTATTTGCAGCGGTACCGGGTTAAGCTTTTGCAGACAGATAGCCCGACTAACGGGCTTTCTAAATCCGGCGTAAAACTAATCCGGGAAAGTGAGGTTTGGCGTCAGGCAGCGGTGAAGCATCTTATTAGGGGTTTTACGTATAACGGTATTATTTGCAGCGGTACCGGGTTAAGCTTTTGCAGACAGATAGCCCGACTAACGGGCTTTCTAAATCCGGCGTAAAACTAATCCGGGAAAGTGAGGTTTGGCGTCAGGCAGCGGTGAAGCATCTTATTAGGGGTTTTACGTATAACGGTATTATTTGCAGCGGTACCGGGTTAAGCTTTTGCAGACAGATAGCCCGACTAATGGGCTTTCTAAATCCGGCGTAAAACTAATCCGGGAAAGTGAGGTTTGGCGTCAGGCAGCGGTGAAGCATTTTATTAGGGTTTTACGTATAACGGTATTATTTGCAGCGGTACCGGGTTAAGCTTTTGCAGACAGATAGCCCGACTAACGGGCTTTCTAAATCCGGCGTAAAACTAATCCGGGAAAGTGAGGTTTGGCGTCAGGCAGCGGTGAAGCATTTTATTAGGGTTTTACGTATAACGGTATTATTTGCAGCGGTACCGGGTTAAGCTTTTGCAGATAGATAGCCCGACTAACGGGCTTTCTAAATCCGGCGTAAGATTATTCCGGAAAAGTGAGGTTTGGCGTCAGGCAGCGGTGAAGCATCTTATTAGGGGTTTTACGTATAACGGTATTATTTGCAGCGGTACCGGGTTAAGCTTTTGCAGACAGATAGCCCGACTAACGGGCTTTCTAAATCCGGCGTAAAACTAATCCGGGGAAGTGAGGTTTGGCGTCAGGCAGCGGTGAAGCATCTTATTAGGGGTTTTACGTATAACGGTATTATTTGCAGCGGTACCGGGTTAAGCTTTTGCAGACAGATAGCCCGACTAACGGGCTTTCTAAATCCGGCGTAAAACTAATCCGGGAAAGTGAGGTTTGGCGTCAGGCAGCGGTGAAGCATCTTATTAGGGGTTTTACGTATAACGGTATTATTTGCAGCGGTACCGGGTTAAGCTTTTGCAGACAGATAGCCCGACTAATGGGCTTTCTAAATCCGGCGTAAAACTAATCCGGGAAAGTGAGGTTTGGCGTCAGGCAGCGGTGAAGCATTTTATTAGGGTTTTACGTATAACGGTATTATTTGCAGCGGTACCGGGTTAAGCTTTTGCAGAGAGATAGCCCGACTAACGGGCTTTCTAAATCCGGCGTAAAACTAATCCAGGAAAGTGATGTTTGGCGTCAGGCAGCGGTGAAGCATTTCATTAGGGTTTAACGTATAACGGTATTATTTGCAGCGGTACCGGGTTAAGCTTTTGCCGACAGATAGCCCGACTAACGGGCTTTCTAAATCCGGCGTAAAACTAATCCGGGAAAGTGAGGTTTGGCGTCAGGCAGCGGTGAAGCATCTTATTAGGGGTTTTACGTATAACGGTATTATTTGCAGCGGTACCGGGTTAAGCTTTTTCAGACAGATAGCACGACTAACGGGCTTTCTAAATCCGGCGTAAAACTAATCCGGGAAAGTGAGGTTTGGCGGCAGGCAGCGGTGAAGCATCTTATTAGGGGTTTTACGTATAACGGTATTATTTGCAGCGGTACCGGGTTAAGCTTTTGCAGACAGATAGCCCGACTAATGGGCTTTCTAAATCCAGCGTAAAACTAATCCGAGAAAGTGAGGTTTGGCGTCAGGCAGCGGTGAAGCATTTTATTAGGGTTTTACGTATAACGGTATTATTTGCAGCGGTACCGGGTTAAGCTTTTGCAGACAGATAGCCCGACTAACGGGCTTTCTAAATCCGGCGTAAAACTAATCCGGGAAAGTGAGGTTTGGCGGCAGGCAGCGGTGAAGCATCTTATTAGGGGTTTTACGTATAACGGTATTATTTGCAGCGGTACCGGGTTAAGCTTTTGCAGACAGATAGCCCGACTAATGGGCTTTCTAAATCCAGCGTAAAACTAATCCGAGAAAGTGAGGTTTGGCGTCAGGCAGCGGTGAAGCATTTTATTAGGGTTTTACGTATAACGGTATTATTTGCAGCGGTACCGGGTTAAGCTTTTGCAGACAGATAGCCCGACTAACGGGCTTTCTAAATCCGGCGTAAGACCAATCCGGGAAAGTGATGTTTGGCGTCAGGCAGCGGTGAAGCATTTTATTAGGGTTTAACGTATAACGGTATTATTTGCAGCGGTACCGGGTTAAGCTTTTGCAGACAGATAGCCCGACTAACGGGCTTTCTAAATCCGGCGTAAAACTAATCCGGGAAAGTGAGGTTTGGCGTCAGGCAGCGGTGAAGCATTTTATTAGGGTTTTACGTATAACGGTATTATTTGCAGCGGTACCGGGTTAAGCTTTTGCAGACAGATAGCCCGACTAACGGGCTTTCTAAATCCGGCGTAAAACTAATCCGGGAAAGTGAGGTTTGGCGTCAGGCAGCGGTGAAGCATTTTATTAGGGTTTTACGTATAACGGTATTATTTGCAGCGGTACCGGGTTAAGCTTTTGCAGATAGATAGCCCGACTAACGGGCTTTCTAAATCCGGCGTAAAATTAATCCGGGAAAGTGAGGTTTGGCGTCAGGCAGCGGTGAAGCATCTTATTAGGGGTTTTACGTATAACGGTATTATTTGCAGCGGTACCGGGTTAAGCTTTTGCAGACAGATAGCCCGACTAACGGGCTTTCTAAATCCGGCGTAAAACTAATCCGGGAAAGTGAAATTTGGCGTCAGGCAGCGGTGAAGCATCTTATTAGGGGTTTTACGTATAACGGTATTATTTGCAGCGGTACCGGGTTAAGCTTTTGCAGACAGATAGCCCGACTAACGGGCTTTCTAAATCCGGCGTAAAACTAATCCGGGAAAGTGAGGTTTGGCGTCAGGCAGCGGTGAAGCATCTTATTAGGGGTTTGGCGTCAGGCAGCGGTGAAGCATCTTATTAGGGGTTTTACGTATAACGGTATTATTTGCAGCGGTACCGGGTTAAGCTTTTGCAGACAGATAGCCCGACTAACTGGCTTTCTAAATCCGGCGTAAAACTAATCCGGAAAAGTGAGGTTTGGCGTCAGGCAGCGGTGAAGCATCTTATTAGGGGTTTTACGTATAACGGTATTATTTGCAGCGGTACCGGGTTAAGCTTTTTAACACAGATAGCCCGACTAACGGGCTTTCTAAATCCGGCGTAAAACTAATCCGGGAAAGTGATGTTTGGCGTCAGGCAGCGGTGAAGCATTTTATTAGGGTTTTACGTATAACGGTATTATTTGCAGCGGTACCGGGTTAAGCTTTTGCAGACAGATAGCCCGACTAACGGGCTTTCTAAATCCGGCGTAAGACCAATCCGGGAAAGTGATGTTTGGCGTCAGGCAGCGGTGAAGCATTTTATTAGGGTTTAACGTATAACGGTATTATTTGCAGCGGTACCGGGTTAAGCTTTTGCAGACAGATAGCCCGACTAACGGGCTTTCTAAATCCGGCGTAAAACTAATCCGGGAAAGTGAGGTTTGGCGTCAGGCAGCGGTGAAGCATCTTATTAGGGTTTTACGTATAACGGTATTATTTGCAGCGGTACCGGGTTAAGCTTTTGCAGACAGATAGCCCGACTAACGGGCTTTCTAAATCCGGCGTAAAACTAATCCGGGAAAGTGAGGTTTGGCGTCAGGCAGCGGTGAAGCATTTTATTAGGGTTTTACGTATAACGGTATTATTTGCAGCGGTACCGGGTTAAGCTAGATAGATAGCCCGACTAACGGGCTTTCTAAATCCGGCGTAAAATTAATCCGGAAAAGTGAGGTTTGGCGTCAGGCAGCGGTGAAGCATCTTATTAGGGGTTTTACGTATAACGGTATTATTTGCAGCGGTACCGGGTTAAGCTTTTGCAGACAGATAGCCCGACTAACGGGCTTTCTAAATCCGGCGTAAGACTAATCCGGGAAAGTGAGGTTTGGCGTCAGGCAGCGGTGAAGCATCTTATTAGGGGTTTTACGTATAACGGTATTATTTGCAGCGGTACCGGGTTAAGCTTTTGCAGACAGATAGCCCGACTAACGGGCTTTCTAAATCCGGCGTAAAACTAATCCGGGAAAGTGAGGTTTGGCGTCAGGCAGCGGTGAAGCATTTCATTAGGGTTTAACGTATAACGGTATTATTTGCAGCGGTACCGGGTTAAGCTTTTGCCGACAGATAGCCCGACTAACGGGCTTTCTAAATCCGGCGTAAAACTAATCCGGGAAAGTGAGGTTTGGCGGCAGGCAGCGGTGAAGCATCTTATTAGGGGTTTTACGTATAACGGTATTATTTGCAGCGGTACCGGGTTAAGCTTTTTCAGACAGATAGCACGACTAACGGGCTTTCTAAATCCGGCGTAAAACTAATCCGGGAAAGTGAGGTTTGGCGGCAGGCAGCGGTGAAGCATCTTATTAGGGGTTTTACGTATAACGGTATTATTTGCAGCGGTACCGGGTTAAGCTTTTGCAGACAGATAGCCCGACTAACGGGCTTTCTAAATCCGGCGTAAGACCAATCCGGGAAAGTGATGTTTGGCGTCAGGCAGCGGTGAAGCATTTTATTAGGGTTTAACGTATAACGGTATTATTTGCAGCGGTACCGGGTTAAGCTTTTGCAGACAGATAGCCCGACTAACGGGCTTTCTAAATCCGGCGTAAAACTAATCCGGGAAAGTGAGGTTTGGCGTCAGGCAGCGGTGAAGCATTTTATTAGGGTTTTACGTATAACGGTATTATTTGCAGCGGTACCGGGTTAAGCTTTTGCAGACAGATAGCCCGACTAACGGGCTTTCTAAATCCGGCGTAAAACTAATCCGGGAAAGTGAGGTTTGGCGTCAGGCAGCGGTGAAGCATTTTATTAGGGTTTTACGTATAACGGTATTATTTGCAGCGGTACCGGGTTAAGCTTTTGCAGACAGATAGCCCGACTAACGGGCTTTCTAAATCCGGCGTAAAACTAATCCGGGAAAGTGAGGTTTGGCGTCAGGCAGCGGTGAAGCATTTTATTAGGGTTTTACGTATAACGGTATTATTTGCAGCGGTACCGGGTTAAGCTTTTGCAGATAGATAGCCCGACTAACGGGCTTTCTAAATCCGGCGTAAAATTAATCCGGAAAAGTGAGGTTTGGCGTCAGGCAGCGGTGAAGCATCTTATTAGGGGTTTTACGTATAACGGTATTATTTGCAGCGGTACCGGGTTAAGCTTTTGCAGACAGATAGCCCGACTAACGGGCTTTCTAAATCCGGCGTAAAACTAATCCGGGAAAGTGAGGTTTGGCGTCAGGCAGCGGTGAAGCATCTTATTAGGGGTTTTACGTATAACGGTATTATTTGCAGCGGTACCGGGTTAAGCTTTTGCAGACAGATAGCCCGACTAACGGGCTTTCTAAATCCGGCGTAAAACTAATCCGGGAAAGTGAGGTTTGGCGTCAGGCAGCGGTGAAGCATCTTATTAGGGGTTTTACGTATAACGGTATTATTTGCAGCGGTACCGGGTTAAGCTTTTGCAGACAGATAGCCCGACTAATGGGCTTTCTAAATCCGGCGTAAAACTAATCCGGGAAAGTGAGGTTTGGCGTCAGGCAGCGGTGAAGCATTTTATTAGGGTTTTACGTATAACGGTATTATTTGCAGCGGTACCGGGTTAAGCTTTTGCAGAGAGATAGCCCGACTAACGGGCTTTCTAAATCCGGCGTAAAACTAATCCAGGAAAGTGATGTTTGGCGTCAGGCAGCGGTGAAGCATTTCATTAGGGTTTAACGTATAACGGTATTATTTGCAGCGGTACCGGGTTAAGCTTTTGCAGACAGATAGCCCGACTAACGGGCTTTCTAAATCCGGCGTAAAACTAATCCGGGAAAGTGAGGTTTGGCGTCAGGCAGCGGTGAAGCATTTTATTAGGGTTTTACGTATAACGGTATTATTTGCAGCGGTACCGGGTTAAGCTTTTGCAGATAGATAGCCCGACTAACGGGCTTTCTAAATCCGGCGTAAAATTAATCCGGAAAAGTGAGGTTTGGCGTCAGGCAGCGGTGAAGCATCTTATTAGGGGTTTTACGTATAACGGTATTATTTGCAGCGGTACCGGGTTAAGCTTTTGCAGACAGATAGCCCGACTAACGGGCTTTCTAAATCCGGCGTAAAACTAATCCGGGAAAGTGAGGTTTGGCGTCAGGCAGCGGTGAAGCATCTTATTAGGGGTTTTACGTATAACGGTATTATTTGCAGCGGTACCGGGTTAAGCTTTTGCAGACAGATAGCCCGACTAATGGGCTTTCTAAATCCGGCGTAAAACTAATCCGGGAAAGTGAGGTTTGGCGTCAGGCAGCGGTGAAGCATTTTATTAGGGTTTTACGTATAACGGTATTATTTGCAGCGGTACCGGGTTAAGCTTTTGCAGAGAGATAGCCCGACTAACGGGCTTTCTAAATCCGGCGTAAAACTAATCCGGGAAAGTGAGGTTTGGCGTCAGGCAGCGGTGAAGCATCTTATTAGGGATTTTACGTATAACGGTATTATTTGCAGCGGTACCGGGTTAAGCTTTTTCAGACAGATAGCACGACTAACGGGCTTTCTAAATCCGGCGTAAAACTAATCCGGGAAAGTGAGGTTTGGCGGCAGGCAGCGGTGAAGCATCTTATTAGGGGTTTTACGTATAACGGTATTATTTGCAGCGGTACCGGGTTAAGCTTTTGCAGACAGATAGCCCGACTAACGGGCTTTCTAAATCCGGCGTAAAACTAATCCGGGAAAGTGAGGTTTGGCGTCAGGCAGCGGTGAAGCATCTTATTAGGGGTTTTACGTATAACGGTATTATTTGCAGCGGTACCGGGTTAAGCTTTTGCAGACAGATAGCCCGACTAACGGGCTTTCTAAATCCGGCGTAAAACTAATCCGGAAAAGTGAGGTTTGGCGTCAGGCAGCGGTGAAGCATCTTATTAGGGTTTTACGTATAACGGTATTATTTGCAGCGGTACCGGGTTAAGCTTTTGCAGACAGATAGCCCGACTAACGGGCTTTCTAAATCCGGCGTAAAACTAATCCGGGAAAGTGATGTTTGGCGTCAGGCAGCGGTGAAGCATCTTATTAGGGGTTTTACGTATAACGGTATTATTTGCAGCGGTACCGGGTTAAGCTTTTGCAGACAGATAGCCCGACTAACGGGCTTTCTAAATCCGGCGTAAAACTAATCCGGGAAAGTGAGGTTTGGCGTCAGGCAGCGGTGAAGCATCTTATTAGGGGTTTTACGTATAACGGTATTATTTGCAGCGGTACCGGGTTAAGCTTTTGCAGACAGATAGCCCGACTAACGGGCTTTCTAAATCCGGCGTAAAACTAATCCGGGAAAGTGATGTTTGGCGTCAGGCAGCGGTGAAGCATTTTATTAGGGTTTTACGTATAACGGTATTATTTGCAGCGGTACCGGGTTAAGCTTTTGCAGACAGATAGCCCGACTAACGGGCTTTCTAAATCCGGCGTAAAACTAATCCGGAAAAGTGAGGTTTGGCGTCAGGCAGCGGTGAAGCATCTTATTAGGGGTTTTACGTATAACGGTATTATTTGCAGCGGTACCGGGTTAAGCTTTTGCAGACAGATAGCCCGACTAACGGGCTTTCTAAATCCGGCGTAAAACTAATCCGGGAAAGTGAAGTTTGGCGTCAGGCAGCGGTGAAGCATCTTATTAGGGGTTTGGCGTCAGGCAGCGGTGAAGCATCTTATTAGGGGTTTTACGTATAACGGTAATATTTGCAGCGGTACCGGGTTAAGCTTTTGCAGACAGATAGCCCGACTAACGGGCTTTCTAAATCCGGCGTAAAACTAATCCGGGAAAGTGAGGTTTGGCGTCAGGCAGCGGTGAAGCATCTTATTAGGGGTTTTACGTATAACGGTATTATTTGCAGCGGTACCGGGTTAAGCTTTTTAACACAGATAGCCCGACTAACGGGCTTTCTAAATCCGGCGTAAAACTAATCCGGGAAAGTGATGTTTGGCGTCAGGCAGCGGTGAAGCATCTTATTAGGGATTTTACGTATAACGGTATTATTTGCAGCGGTACCGGGTTAAGCTTTTTCAGACAGATAGCACGACTAACGGGCTTTCTAAATCCGGCGTAAAACTAATCCGGGAAAGTGAGGTTTGGCGGCAGGCAGCGGTGAAGCATCTTATTAGGGGTTTTACGTATAACGGTATTATTTGCAGCGGTACCGGGTTAAGCTTTTGCAGACAGATAGCCCGACTAACGGGCTTTCTAAATCCGGCGTAAGACCAATCCGGGAAAGTGATGTTTGGCGTCAGGCAGCGGTGAAGCATTTTATTAGGGTTTAACGTATAACGGTATTATTTGCAGCGGTACCGGGTTAAGCTTTTGCAGACAGATAGCCCGACTAACGGGCTTTCTAAATCCGGCGTAAAACTAATCCGGGAAAGTGAGGTTTGGCGTCAGGCAGCGGTGAAGCATTTTATTAGGGTTTTACGTATAACGGTATTATTTGCAGCGGTAC
This sequence comes from Rhingia campestris, assembly GCA_932526625.1. Classification (NCBI taxonomy): domain Eukaryota; kingdom Metazoa; phylum Arthropoda; class Insecta; order Diptera; family Syrphidae; genus Rhingia; species Rhingia campestris. The sequence continues at coordinate 104,452,228 of OW052184.1, read as the reverse complement.
CGGGTTAAGCTTTTGCAGACAGATAGCCCGACTAACGGGCTTTCTAAATCCGGCGTAAAACTAATCCGGGAAAGTGAGGTTTGGCGTCAGGCAGCGGTGAAGCATTTTATTAGGGTTTTACGTATAACGGTATTATTTGCAGCGGTACCGGGTTAAGCTTTTGCAGACAGATAGCCCGACTAACGGGCTTTCTAAATCCGGCGTAAAACTAATCCGGGAAAGTGAGGTTTGGCGTCAGGCAGCGGTGAAGCATTTTATTAGGGTTTTACGTATAACGGTATTATTTGCAGCGGTACCGGGTTAAGCTTTTGCAGATAGATAGCCCGACTAACGGGCTTTCTAAATCCGGCGTAAAATTAATCCGGAAAAGTGAGGTTTGGCGTCAGGCAGCGGTGAAGCATCTTATTAGGGGTTTTACGACTAACGGGCTTTCTAAATCCGGCGTAAAACTAATCCGGGAAAGTGAGGTTTGGCGTCAGGCAGCGGTGAAGCATCTTATTAACGGTATTATTTGCAGCGGTACCGGGTTAAGCTTTTGCAGACAGATAGCCCGACTAATGGGCTTTCTAAATCCGGCGTAAAACTAATCCGGGAAAGTGAGGTTTGGCGTCAGGCAGCGGTGAAGCATTTTATTAGGGTTTTACGTATAACGGTATTATTTGCAGCGGTACCGGGTTAAGCTTTTGCAGAGAGATAGCCCGACTAACGGGCTTTCTTAATCCGGCGTAAAACTAATCCAGGAAAGTGATGTTTGGCGTCAGGCAGCGGTGAAGCATTTCATTAGGGTTTAACGTATAACGGTATTATTTGCAGCGGTACCGGGTTAAGCTTTTGCAGACAGATAGCCCGACTAACGGGCTTTCTAAATCCGGCGTAAAACTAATCCGGGAAAGTGAGGTTTGGCGTCAGGCAGCGGTGAAGCATTTTATTAGGGTTTTACGTATAACGGTATTATTTGCAGCGGTACCGGGTTAAGCTTTTGCAGATAGATAGCCCGACTAACGGGCTTTCTAAATCCGGCGTAAAATTAATCCGGAAAAGTGAGGTTTGGCGTCAGGCAGCGGTGAAGCATCTTATTAGGGGTTTTACGTATAACGGTATTATTTGCAGCGGTACCGGGTTAAGCTTTTGCAGACAGATAGCCCGACTAACGGGCTTTCTAAATCCGGCGTAAAACTAATCCGGGAAAGTGAGGTTTGGCGTCAGGCAGCGGTGAAGCATCTTATTAGGGGTTTTACGTATAACGGTATTATTTGCAGCGGTACCGGGTTAAGCTTTTGCAGACAGATAGCCCGACTAATGGGCTTTCTAAATCCGGCGTAAAACTAATCCGGGAAAGTGAGGTTTGGCGTCAGGCAGCGGTGAAGCATTTTATTAGGGTTTTACGTATAACGGTATTATTTGCAGCGGTACCGGGTTAAGCTTTTGCAGAGAGATAGCCCGACTAACGGGCTTTCTAAATCCGGCGTAAAACTAATCCGGGAAAGTGAGGTTTGGCGTCAGGCAGCGGTGAAGCATCTTATTAGGGATTTTACGTATAACGGTATTATTTGCAGCGGTACCGGGTTAAGCTTTTTCAGACAGATAGCACGACTAACGGGCTTTCTAAATCCGGCGTAAAACTAATCCGGGAAAGTGAGGTTTGGCGGCAGGCAGCGGTGAAGCATCTTATTAGGGGTTTTACGTATAACGGTATTATTTGCAGCGGTACCGGGTTAAGCTTTTGCAGACAGATAGCCCGACTAACGGGCTTTCTAAATCCGGCGTAAAACTAATCCGGGAAAGTGAGGTTTGGCGTCAGGCAGCGGTGAAGCATCTTATTAGGGGTTTTACGTATAACGGTATTATTTGCAGCGGTACCGGGTTAAGCTTTTGCAGACAGATAGCCCGACTAACGGGCTTTCTAAATCCGGCGTAAAACTAATCCGGAAAAGTGAGGTTTGGCGTCAGGCAGCGGTGAAGCATTTTATTAGGGTTTTACGTATAACGGTATTATTTGCAGCGGTACCGGGTTAAGCTTTTGCAGACAGATAGCCCGACTAACGGGCTTTCTAAATCCGGCGTAAAACTAATCCGGGAAAGTGATGTTTGGCGTCAGGCAGCGGTGAAGCATTTTATTAGGGTTTCACGTATAACGGTATTATTTGCAGCGGTACCGGGTTAAGCTTTTGCAGACAGATAGCCCGACTAACGGGCTTTCTAAATCCGGCGTAAAACTAATCCGGGAAAGTGAGGTTTGGCGTCAGGCAGCGGTGAAGCATCTTATTAGGGGTTTTACGTATAACGGTATTATTTGCAGCGGTACCGGGTTAAGCTTTTGCAGACAGATAGCCCGACTAACGGGCTTTCTAAATCCGGCGTAAAACTAATCCGGGAAAGTGATGTTTGGCGTCAGGCAGCGGTGAAGCATTTTATTAGGGTTTTACGTATAACGGTATTATTTGCAGCGGTACCGGGTTAAGCTTTTGCAGACAGATAGCCCGACTAACGGGCTTTCTAAATCCGGCGTAAAACTAATCCGGAAAAGTGAGGTTTGGCGTCAGGCAGCGGTGAAGCATCTTATTAGGGGTTTTACGTATAACGGTATTATTTGCAGCGGTACCGGGTTAAGCTTTTGCAGACAGATAGCCCGACTAACGGGCTTTCTAAATCCGGCGTAAAACTAATCCGGGAAAGTGAAGTTTGGCGTCAGGCAGCGGTGAAGCATCTTATTAGGGGTTTGGCGTCAGGCAGCGGTGAAGCATCTTATTAGGGGTTTTACGTATAACGGTAATATTTGCAGCGGTACCGGGTTAAGCTTTTGCAGACAGATAGCCCGACTAACGGGCTTTCTAAATCCGGCGTAAAACTAATCCGGGAAAGTGAGGTTTGGCGTCAGGCAGCGGTGAAGCATCTTATTAGGGGTTTTACGTATAACGGTATTATTTGCAGCGGTACCGGGTTAAGCTTTTTAACACAGATAGCCCGACTAACGGGCTTTCTAAATCCGGCGTAAAACTAATCCGGGAAAGTGATGTTTGGCGTCAGGCAGCGGTGAAGCATTTTATTAGGGTTTTACGTATAACGGTATTATTTGCAGCGGTACCGGGTTAAGCTAGATAGATAGCCCGACTAACGGGCTTTCTAAATCCGGCGTAAAATTAATCCGGAAAAGTGAGGTTTGGCGTCAGGCAGCGGTGAAGCATCTTATTAGGGGTTTTACGTATAACGGTATTATTTGCAGCGGTACCGGGTTAAGCTTTTGCAGACAGATAGCCCGACTAACGGGCTTTCTAAATCCGGCGTAAAACTAATCCGGGAAAGTGAGGTTTGGCGTCAGGCAGCGGTGAAGCATTTTATTAGGGTTTTACGTATAACGGTATTATTTGCAGCGGTACCGGGTTAAGCTAGATAGATAGCCCGACTAACGGGCTTTCTAAATCCGGCGTAAAATTAATCCGGAAAAGTGAGGTTTGGCGTCAGGCAGCGGTGAAGCATCTTATTAGGGGTTTTACGTATAACGGTATTATTTGCAGCGGTACCGGGTTAAGCTTTTGCAGACAGATAGCCCGACTAACGGGCTTTCTAAATCCGGCGTAAAACTAATCCGGGAAAGTGAGGTTTGGCGTCAGGCAGCGGTGAAGCATCTTATTAGGGGTTTTACGTATAACGGTATTATTTGCAGCGGTACCGGGTTAAGCTTTTGCAGACAGATAGCCCGACTAACGGGCTTTCTAAATCCGGCGTAAAACTAATCCGGGAAAGTGAGGTTTGGCGTCAGGCAGCGGTGAAGCATCTTATTAGGGGTTTTACGTATAACGGTATTATTTGCAGCGGTACCGGGTTAAGCTTTTGCAGACAGATAGCCCGACTAACGGGCTTTCTAAATCCGGCGTAAAACTAATCCGGGAAAGTGAGGTTTGGCGTCAGGCAGCGGTGAAGCATTTTATTAGGGTTTTACGTATAACGGTATTATTTGCAGCGGTACCGGGTTAAGCTAGATAGATAGCCCGACTAACGGGCTTTCTAAATCCGGCGTAAAATTAATCCGGAAAAGTGAGGTTTGGCGTCAGGCAGCGGTGAAGCATCTTATTAGGGGTTTTACGTATAACGGTATTATTTGCAGCGGTACCGGGTTAAGCTTTTGCAGACAGATAGCCCGACTAACGGGCTTTCTAAATCCGGCGTAAAACTAATCCGGGAAAGTGAGGTTTGGCGTCAGGCAGCGGTGAAGCATCTTATTAGGGGTTTTACGTATAACGGTATTATTTGCAGCGGTACCGGGTTAAGCTTTTGCAGACAGATAGCCCGACTAACGGGCTTTCTAAATCCGGCGTAAAACTAATCCGGGAAAGTGAGGTTTGGCGTCAGGCAGCGGTGAAGCATTTCATTAGGGTTTAACGTATAACGGTATTATTTGCAGCGGTACCGGGTTAAGCTTTTGCCGACAGATAGCCCGACTAACGGGCTTTCTAAATCCGGCGTAAAACTAATCCGGGAAAGTGAGGTTTGGCGGCAGGCAGCGGTGAAGCATCTTATTAGGGGTTTTACGTATAACGGTATTATTTGCAGCGGTACCGGGTTAAGCTTTTTCAGACAGATAGCACGACTAACGGGCTTTCTAAATCCGGCGTAAAACTAATCCGGGAAAGTGAGGTTTGGCGGCAGGCAGCGGTGAAGCATCTTATTAGGGGTTTTACGTATAACGGTATTATTTGCAGCGGTACCGGGTTAAGCTTTTGCAGACAGATAGCCCGACTAACGGGCTTTCTAAATCCGGCGTAAGACCAATCCGGGAAAGTGATGTTTGGCGTCAGGCAGCGGTGAAGCATTTTATTAGGGTTTAACGTATAACGGTATTATTTGCAGCGGTACCGGGTTAAGCTTTTGCAGACAGATAGCCCGACTAACGGGCTTTCTAAATCCGGCGTAAAACTAATCCGGGAAAGTGAGGTTTGGCGTCAGGCAGCGGTGAAGCATTTTATTAGGGTTTTACGTATAACGGTATTATTTGCAGCGGTACCGGGTTAAGCTTTTGCAGACAGATAGCCCGACTAACGGGCTTTCTAAATCCGGCGTAAAACTAATCCGGGAAAGTGAGGTTTGGCGTCAGGCAGCGGTGAAGCATTTTATTAGGGTTTTACGTATAACGGTATTATTTGCAGCGGTACCGGGTTAAGCTTTTGCAGACAGATAGCCCGACTAACGGGCTTTCTAAATCCGGCGTAAAACTAATCCGGGAAAGTGAGGTTTGGCGTCAGGCAGCGGTGAAGCATTTTATTAGGGTTTTACGTATAACGGTATTATTTGCAGCGGTACCGGGTTAAGCTTTTGCAGATAGATAGCCCGACTAACGGGCTTTCTAAATCCGGCGTAAAATTAATCCGGAAAAGTGAGGTTTGGCGTCAGGCAGCGGTGAAGCATCTTATTAGGGGTTTTACGTATAACGGTATTATTTGCAGCGGTACCGGGTTAAGCTTTTGCAGACAGATAGCCCGACTAACGGGCTTTCTAAATCCGGCGTAAAACTAATCCGGGAAAGTGAGGTTTGGCGTCAGGCAGCGGTGAAGCATCTTATTAGGGGTTTTACGTATAACGGTATTATTTGCAGCGGTACCGGGTTAAGCTTTTGCAGACAGATAGCCCGACTAACGGGCTTTCTAAATCCGGCGTAAAACTAATCCGGGAAAGTGAGGTTTGGCGTCAGGCAGCGGTGAAGCATCTTATTAGGGGTTTTACGTATAACGGTATTATTTGCAGCGGTACCGGGTTAAGCTTTTGCAGACAGATAGCCCGACTAATGGGCTTTCTAAATCCGGCGTAAAACTAATCCGGGAAAGTGAGGTTTGGCGTCAGGCAGCGGTGAAGCATTTTATTAGGGTTTTACGTATAACGGTATTATTTGCAGCGGTACCGGGTTAAGCTTTTGCAGAGAGATAGCCCGACTAACGGGCTTTCTAAATCCGGCGTAAAACTAATCCAGGAAAGTGAGGTTTGGCGTCAGGCAGCGGTGAAGCATTTCATTAGGGTTTATCGTATAACGGGATTATTTGCAGCGGTACCGGGTTAAGCTTTTGCCGACAGATAGCCCGACTAACGGGCTTTCTAAATCCGGCGTAAAACTAATCCGGGAAAGTGAGGTTTGGCGTCAGGCAGCGGTGAAGCATCTTATTAGGGATTTTACGTATAACGGTATTATTTGCAGCGGTACCGGGTTAAGCTTTTTCAGACAGATAGCACGACTAACGGGCTTTCTAAATCCGGCGTAAAACTAATCCGGGAAAGTGAGGTTTGGCGGCAGGCAGCGGTGAAGCATCTTATTAGGGGTTTTACGTATAACGGTATTATTTGCAGCGGTACCGGGTTAAGCTTTTGCAGACAGATAGCCCGACTAACGGGCTTTCTAAATCCGGCGTAAAACTAATCCGGGAAAGTGAGGTTTGGCGTCAGGCAGCGGTGAAGCATCTTATTAGGGGTTTTACGTATAACGGTATTATTTGCAGCGGTACCGGGTTAAGCTTTTGCAGACAGATAGCCCGACTAACGGGCTTTCTAAATCCGGCGTAAAACTAATCCGGAAAAGTGAGGTTTGGCGTCAGGCAGCGGTGAAGCATCTTATTAGGGTTTTACGTATAACGGTATTATTTGCAGCGGTACCGGGTTAAGCTTTTGCAGACAGATAGCCCGACTAACGGGCTTTCTAAATCCGGCGTAAAACTAATCCGGGAAGTGATGTTTGGCGTCAGGCAGCGGTGAAGCATTTTATTAGGGTTTCACGTATAACGGTATTATTTGCAGCGGTACCGGGTTAAGCTTTTGCAGACAGATAGCCCGACTAACGGGCTTTCTAAATCCGGCGTAAAACTAATCCGGGAAAGTGAGGTTTGGCGTCAGGCAGCGGTGAAGCATCTTATTAGGGGTTTTACGTATAACGGTATTATTTGCAGCGGTACCGGGTTAAGCTTTTGCTTTTTCTAAATCCGGCGTAAAACTAATCCGGGAAAGTGAAGTTTGGCGTCAGGCAGCGGTGAAGCATCTTATTAGGGGTTTGGCGTCAGGCAGCGGTGAAGCATCTTATTAGGGGTTTTACGTATAACGGTAATATTTGCAGCGGTACCGGGTTAAGCTTTTGCAGACAGATAGCCCGACTAACGGGCTTTCTAAATCCGGCGTAAAACTAATCCGGGAAAGTGAGGTTTGGCGTCAGGCAGCGGTGAAGCATCTTATTAGGGGTTTTACGTATAACGGTATTATTTGCAGCGGTACCGGGTTAAGCTTTTTAACACAGATAGCCCGACTAACGGGCTTTCTAAATCCGGCGTAAAACTAATCCGGGAAAGTGATGTTTGGCGTCAGGCAGCGGTGAAGCATTTTATTAGGGTTTTACGTATAACGGTATTATTTGCAGCGGTACCGGGTTAAGCTTTTGCAGACAGATAGCCCGACTAACGGGCTTTCTAAATCCGGCGTAAGACCAATCCGGGAAAGTGATGTTTGGCGTCAGGCAGCGGTGAAGCATTTTATTAGGGTTTAACGTATAACGGTATTATTTGCAGCGGTACCGGGTTAAGCTTTTGCAGACAGATAGCTCGACTAACGGGCTTTCTAAATCCGGCGTAAAACTAATCCGGGAAAGTGAGGTTTGGCGTCAGGCAGCGGTGAAGCATTTTATTAGGGTTTTACGTATAACGGTATTATTTGCAGCGGTACCGGGTTAAGCTTTTGCAGACATATAGCCCGACTAACGGGCTTTCTAAATCCGGCGTAAAACTAATCCGGGAAAGTGAGGTTTGGCGTCAGGCAGCGGTGAAGCATTTTATTAGGGTTTTACGTATAACGGTATTATTTGCAGCGGTACCGGGTTAAGCTTTTGCAGATAGATAGCCCGACTAACGGGCTTTCTAAATCCGGCGTAAAATTAATCCGGAAAAGTGAGGTTTGGCGTCAGGCAGCGGTGAAGCATCTTATTAGGGGTTTTACGTATAACGGTATTATTTGCAGCGGTACCGGGTTAAGCTTTTGCAGACAGATAGCCCGACTAACGGGCTTTCTAAATCCGGCGTAAAACTAATCCGGGAAAGTGAGGTTTGGCGTCAGGCAGCGGTGAAGCATCTTATTAGGGGTTTTACGTATAACGGTATTATTTGCAGCGGTACCGGGTTAAGCTTTTGCAGACAGATAGCCCGACTAACGGGCTTTCTAAATCCGGCGTAAAACTAATCCGGGAAAGTGAGGTTTGGCGTCAGGCAGCGGTGAAGCATTTCATTAGGGTTTAACGTATAACGGTATTATTTGCAGCGGTACCGGGTTAAGCTTTTGCCGACAGATAGCCCGACTAACGGGCTTTCTAAATCCGGCGTAAAACTAATCCGGGAAAGTGAGGTTTGGCGTCAGGCAGCGGTGAAGCATCTTATTAGGGGTTTTACGTATTACGGTATTATTTGCAGCGGTACCGGGTTAAGCTTTTTCAGACAGATAGCCCGACTAACGGGCTTTCTAAATCCGGCGTAAAACTAATCCGGGAAAGTGAGGTTTGGCGGCAGGCAGCGGTGAAGCATCTTATTAGGGGTTTTACGTATAACGGTATTATTTGCAGCGGTACCGGGTTAAGCTTTTGCAGACAGATAGCCCGACTAACGGGCTTTCTAAATCCGGCGTAAGACCAATCCGGGAAAGTGATGTTTGGCGTCAGGCAGCGGTGAAGCATTTTATTAGGGTTTAACGTATAACGGTATTATTTGCAGCGGTACCGGGTTAAGCTTTTGCAGACAGATAGCCCGACTAACGGGCTTTCTAAATCCGGCGTAAAACTAATCCGGGAAAGTGAGGTTTGGCGTCAGGCAGCGGTGAAGCATTTTATTAGGGTTTTACGTATAACGGTATTATTTGCAGCGGTACCGGGTTAAGCTTTTGCAGACAGATAGCCCGACTAACGGGCTTTCTAAATCCGGCGTAAAACTAATCCGGGAAAGTGAGGTTTGGCGTCAGGCAGCGGTGAAGCATCTTATTAGGGGTTTTACGTATAACGGTATTATTTGCAGCGGTACCGGGTTAAGCTTTTGCAGACAGATAGCCCGACTAACGGGCTTTCTAAATCCGGCGTAAAACTAATCCGGGAAAGTGAGGTTTGGCGTCAGGCAGCGGTGAAGCATCTTATTAGGGGTTTTACGTATAACGGTATTATTTGCAGCGGTACCGGGTTAAGCTTTTGCAGACAGATAGCCCGACTAACGGGCTTTCTAAATCCGGCGTAAAACTAATCCGGGAAAGTGAGGTTTGGCGTCAGGCAGCGGTGAAGCATCTTGTTAGGGGTTTTACGTATAACGGTATTATTTGCAGCGGTACCGGGTTAAGCTTTTGCAGACAGATAGCCCGACTAATGGGCTTTCTAAATCCGGCGTAAAACTAATCCGGGAAAGTGAGGTTTGGCGTCAGGCAGCGGTGAAGCATTTTATTAGGGTTTTACGTATAACGGTATTATTTGCAGCGGTACCGGGTTAAGCTTTTGCAGAGAGATAGCCCGACTAACGGGCTTTCTAAATCCGGCGTAAAACTAATCCGGGAAAGTGAGGTTTGGCGTCAGGCAGCGGTGAAGCATTTCATTAGGGTTTAACGTATAACGGTATTATTTGCAGCGGTACCGGGTTAAGCTTTTGCCGACAGATAGCCCGACTAACGGGCTTTCTAAATCCGGCGTAAAACTAATCCGGGAAAGTGATGTTTGGCGTCAGGCAGCGGTGAAGCATTTTATTAGGGTTTCACGTATAACGGTATTATTTGCAGCGGTACCGGGTTAAGCTTTTGCCGACAGATAGCCCGACTAACGGGCTTTCTAAATCCGGCGTAAAACTAATCCGGGAAAGTGAGGTTTGGCGTCAGGCAGCGGTGAAGCATCTTATTAGGGGTTTTACGTATAACGGTATTATTTGCAGCGGTACCGGGTTAAGCTTTTGCAGACAGATAGCCCGACTAACGGGCTTTCTAAATCCGGCGTAAAACTAATCCGGGAAAGTGAGGTTTGGCGTCAGGCAGCGGTGAAGCATTTCATTAGGGTTTAACGTATAACGGTATTATTTGCAGCGGTACCGGGTTAAGCTTTTGCCGACAGATAGCCCGACTAACGGGCTTTCTAAATCCGGCGTAAAACTAATCCGGGAAAGTGAGGTTTGGCGTCAGGCAGCGGTGAAGCATCTTATTAGGGGTTTTACGTATTACGGTATTATTTGCAGCGGTACCGGGTTAAGCTTTTTCAGACAGATAGCACGACTAACGGGCTTTCTAAATCCGGCGTAAAACTAATCCGGGAAAGTGAGGTTTGGCGTCAGGCAGCGGTGAAGCATCTTATTAGGGGTTTTACGTATAACGGTATTATTTGCAGCGGTGCCGGGTTAAGCTTTTGCAGACAGATAGCCCGACTAACGGGCTTTCTAAATCCGGCGTAAGACCAATCCGGGAAAGTGATGTTTGGCGTCAGGCAGCGGTGAAGCATTTTATTAGGGTTTAACGTATAACGGTATTATTTGCAGCGGTACCGGGTTAAGCTTTTGCAGACAGATAGCCCGACTAACGGGCTTTCTAAATCCGGCGTAAAACTAATCCGGGAAAGTGAGGTTTGGCGTCAGGCAGCGGTGAAGCATTTTATTAGGGTTTTACGTATAACGGTATTATTTGCAGCGGTACCGGGTTAAGCTTTTGCAGACAGATAGCCCGACTAACGGGCTTTCTAAATCCGGCGTAAAACTAATCCGGGAAAGTGAGGTTTGGCGTCAGGCAGCGGTGAAGCATTTTATTAGGGTTTTACGTATAACGGTATTATTTGCAGCGGTACCGGGTTAAGCTTTTGCAGACAGATAGCCCGACTAACGGGCTTTCTAAATCCGGCGTAAAACTAATCCGGGAAAGTGAGGTTTGGCGTCAGGCAGCGGTGAAGCATTTTATTAGGGTTTTACGTATAACGGTATTATTTGCAGCGGTACCGGGTTAAGCTTTTGCAGATAGATAGCCCGACTAACGGGCTTTCTAAATCCGGCGTAAAATTAATCCGGAAAAGTGAGGTTTGGCGTCAGGCAGCGGTGAAGCATCTTATTAGGGGTTTTACGTATAACGGTATTATTTGCAGCGGTACCGGGTTAAGCTTTTGCAGACAGATAGCCCGACTAACGGGCTTTCTAAATCCGGCGTAAAACTAATCCGGGAAAGTGAGGTTTGGCGTCAGGCAGCGGTGAAGCATCTTATTAGGGGTTTTACGTATAACGGTATTATTTGCAGCGGTACCGGGTTAAGCTTTTGCAGACAGATAGCCCGACTAACGGGCTTTCTAAATCCGGCGTAAAACTAATCCGGGAAAGTGAGGTTTGGCGTCAGGCAGCGGTGAAGCATCTTATTAGGGGTTTTACGTATAACGGTATTATTTGCAGCGGTACCGGGTTAAGCTTTTGCAGACAGATAGCCCGACTAATGGGCTTTCTAAATCCGGCGTAAAACTAATCCGGGAAAGTGAGGTTTGGCGTCAGGCAGCGGTGAAGCATTTTATTAGGGTTTTACGTATAACGGTATTATTTGCAGCGGTACCGGGTTAAGCTTTTGCAGAGAGATAGCCCGACTAACGGGCTTTCTAAATCCGGCGTAAAACTAATCCAGGAAAGTGATGTTTGGCGTCAGGCAGCGGTGAAGCATTTCATTAGGGTTTAACGTATAACGGTATTATTTGCAGCGGTACCGGGTTAAGCTTTTGCCGACAGATAGCCCGACTAACGGGCTTTCTAAATCCGGCGTAAAACTAATCCGGGAAAGTGAGGTTTGGCGTCAGGCAGCGGTGAAGCATCTTATTAGGGGTTTTACGTATAACGGTATTATTTGCAGCGGTACCGGGTTAAGCTTTTTCAGACAGATAGCACGACTAACGGGCTTTCTAAATCCGGCGTAAAACTAATCCGGGAAAGTGAGGTTTGGCGGCAGGCAGCGGTGAAGCATCTTATTAGGGGTTTTACGTATAACGGTATTATTTGCAGCGGTACCGGGTTAAGCTTTTGCAGACAGATAGCCCGACTAATGGGCTTTCTAAATCCAGCGTAAAACTAATCCGAGAAAGTGAGGTTTGGCGTCAGGCAGCGGTGAAGCATTTTATTAGGGTTTAACGTATAACGGTATTATTTGCAGCGGTACCGGGTTAAGCTTTTGCCGACAGATAGCCCGACTAACGGGCTTTCTAAATCCGGCGTAAAACTAATCCGGGAAAGTGAAGTTTGGCGTCAGGCAGCGGTGAAGCATCTTATTAGGGGTTTTACGTATAACGGTATTATTTGCAGCGGTACCGGGTTAAGCTTTTGCAGACAGATAGCCCGACTAACGGGCTTTCTAAATCCGGCGTAAAACTAATCCGGGAAAGTGAAGTTTGGCGTCAGGCAGCGGTGAAGCATCTTATTAGGGGTTTGGCGTCAGGCAGCGGTGAAGCATCTTATTAGGGGTTTTACGTATAACGGTATTATTTGCAGCGGTACCGGGTTAAGCTTTTGCAGACAGATAGCCCGACTAACGGGCTTTCTAAATCCGGCGTAAAACTAATCCGGGAAAATGAGGTTTGGCGTCAGGCAGCGGTGAAGCATCTTATTAGGGGTTTTACGTATAACGGTATTATTTGCAGCGGTACCGGGTTAAGCTTTTGCAGACAGATAGCCCGACTAACGGGCTTTCTAAATCCGGCGTAAAACTAATCCGGGAAAGTGAAGTTTGGCGTCAGGCAGCGGTGAAGCATCTTATTAGGGGTTTGGCGTCAGGCAGCGGTGAAGCATCTTATTAGGGGTTTTACGTATAACGGTATTATTTGCAGCGGTACCGGGTGAAGCTTTTGCAGACAGATAGCCCGACTAACGGGCTTTCTAAATCCGGCGTAAAACTAATCCGGGAAAGTGAGGTTTGGCGTCAGGCAGCGGTGAAGCATCTTATTAGGGGTTTTACGTATAACGGTATTATTTGCAGCGGTACCGGGTTAAGCTTTTGCAGACAGATAGCCCGACTAACGGGCTTTCTAAATCCGGCGTAAAACTAATCCGGGAAAGTGAGGTTTGGCGTCAGGCAGCGGTGAAGCATTTCATTAGGGTTTAACGTATAACGGTATTATTTGCAGCGGTACCGGGTTAAGCTTTTGCCGACAGATAGCCCGACTAACGGGCTTTCTAAATCCGGCGTAAAACTAATCCGGGAAAGTGAGGTTTGGCGTCAGGCAGCGGTGAAGCATCTTATTAGGGGTTTTACGTATAACGGTATTATTTGCAGCGGTACCGGGTTAAGCTTTTTCAGACAGATAGCACGACTAACGGGCTTTCTAAATCCGGCGTAAAACTAATCCGGGAAAGTGAGGTTTGGCGGCAGGCAGCGGTGAGGCATCTTATTAGGGGTTTTACGTATAACGGTATTATTTGCAGCGGTACCGGGTTAAGCTTTTGCAGACAGATAGCCCGACTAACGGGCTTTCTAAATCCGGCGTAAGACCAATCCGGGAAAGTGATGTTTGGCGTCAGGCAGCGGTGAAGCATTTTATTAGGGTTTAACGTATAACGGTATTATTTGCAGCGGTACCGGGTTAAGCTTTTGCAGACAGATAGCCCGACTAACGGGCTTTCTAAATCCGGCGTAAAACTAATCCGGGAAAGTGAGGTTTGGCGTCAGGCAGCGGTGAAGCATTTTATTAGGGTTTTACGTATAACGGTATTATTTGCAGCGGTACCGGGTTAAGCTTTTGCAGACAGATAGCCCGACTAACGGGCTTTCTAAATCCGGCGTAAAACTAATCCGGGAAAGTGAGGTTTGGCGTCAGGCAGCGGTGAAGCATTTTATTAGGGTTTTACGTATAACGGTATTATTTGCAGCGGTACCGGGTTAAGCTTTTGCAGACAGATAGCCCGACTAACGGGCTTTCTAAATCCGGCGTAAAACTAATCCGGGAAAGTGAGGTTTGGCGTCAGGCAGCGGTGAAGCATTTTATTAGGGTTTTACGTATAACGGTATTATTTGCAGCGGTACCGGGTTAAGCTTTTGCAGACAGATAGCCCGACTAACGGGCTTTCTAAATCCGGCGTAAAATTAATCCGGAAAAGTGAGGTTTGGCGTCAGGCAGCGGTGAAGCATCTTATTAGGGGTTTTACGTATAACGGTATTATTTGCAGCGGTACCGGGTTAAGCTTTTGCAGACAGATAGCCCGACTAACGGGCTTTCTAAATCCGGCGTAAAACTAATCCGGGAAAGTGAGGTTTGGCGTCAGGCAGCGGTGAAGCATCTTATTAGGGGTTTTACGTATAACGGTATTATTTGCAGCGGTACCGGGTTAAGCTTTTGCAGACAGATAGCCCGACTAACGGGCTTTCTAAATCCGGCGTAAAACTAATCCGGGAAAGTGAGGTTTGGCGTCAGGCAGCGGTGAAGCATCTTATTAGGGGTTTTACGTATAACGGTATTATTTGCAGCGGTACCGGGTTAAGCTTTTGCAGACAGATAGCCCGACTAATGGGCTTTCTAAATCCGGCGTAAAACTAATCCGGGAAAGTGAGGTTTGGCGTCAGGCAGCGGTGAAGCATTTTATTAGGGTTTTACGTATAACGGTATTATTTGCAGCGGTACCGGGTTAAGCTTTTGCAGAGAGATAGCCCGACTAACGGGCTTTCTAAATCCGGCGTAAAACTAATCCAGGAAAGTGATGTTTGGCGTCAGGCAGCGGTGAAGCATTTCATTAGGGTTTTACGTATAACGGTATTATTTGCAGCGGTACCGGGTTAAGCTTTTGCCGACAGATAGCCCGACTAACGGGCTTTCTAAATCCGGCGTAAAACTAATCCGGGAAAGTGAGGTTTGGCGTCAGGCAGCGGTGAAGCATCTTATTAGGGATTTTACGTATAACGGTATTATTTGCAGCGGTACCGGGTTAAGCTTTTTCAGACAGATAGCACGACTAACGGGCTTTCTAAATCCGGCGTAAAACTAATCCGGGAAAGTGAGGTTTGGCGGCAGGCAGCGGTGAAGCATCTTATTAGGGGTTTTACGTATAACGGTATTATTTGCAGCGGTACCGGGTTAAGCTTTTGCAGACAGATAGCCCGACTAACGGGCTTTCTAAATCCGGCGTAAAACTAATCCGGGAAAGTGAGGTTTGGCGTCAGGCAGCGGTGAAGCATCTTATTAGGGGTTTTACGTATAACGGTATTATTTGCAGCGGTACCGGGTTAAGCTTTTGCAGACAGATAGCCCGACTAACGGGCTTTCTAAATCCGGCGTAAAACTAATCCGGAAAAGTGAGGTTTGGCGTCAGGCAGCGGTGAAGCATCTTATTAGGGTTTTACGTATAACGGTATTATTTGCAGCGGTACCGGGTTAAGCTTTTGCAGACAGATAGCCCGACTAACGGGCTTTCTAAATCCGGCGTAAAACTAATCCGGGAAAGTGATGTTTGGCGTCAGGCAGCGGTGAAGCATTTTATTAGGGTTTCACGTATAACGGTATTATTTGCAGCGGTACCGGGTTAAGCTTTTGCAGACAGATAGCCCGACTAACGGGCTTTCTAAATCCGGCGTAAAACTAATCCGGGAAAGTGAGGTTTGGCGTCAGGCAGCGGTGAAGCATCTTATTAGGGGTTTTACGTATAACGGTATTATTTGCAGCGGTACCGGGTTAAGCTTTTGCAGACAGATAGCCCGACTAACGGGCTTTCTAAATCCGGCGTAAAAACTAATCCGGGAAAGTGATGTTTGGCGTCAGGCAGCGGTGAAGCATTTTATTAGGGTTTTACGTATAACGGTATTATTTGCAGCGGTACCGGGTTAAGCTTTTGCAGACAGATAGCCCGACTAACGGGCTTTCTAAATCCGGCGTAAAACTAATCCGGAAAAGTGAGGTTTGGCGTCAGGCAGCGGTGAAGCATCTTATTAGGGGTTTTACGTATAACGGTATTATTTGCAGCGGTACCGGGTTAAGCTTTTGCAGACAGATAGCCCGACTAACGGGCTTTCTAAATCCGGCGTAAAACTAATCCGGGAAAGTGAAGTTTGGCGTCAGGCAGCGGTGAAGCATCTTATTAGGGGTTTGGCGTCAGGCAGCGGTGAAGCATCTTATTAGGGGTTTTACGTATAACGGTAATATTTGCAGCGGTACCGGGTTAAGCTTTTGCAGACAGATAGCCCGACTAACGGGCTTTCTAAATCCGGCGTAAAACTAATCCGGGAAAGTGAGGTTTGGCGTCAGGCAGCGGTGAAGCATCTTATTAGGGGTTTTACGTATAACGGTATTATTTGCAGCGGTACCGGGTTAAGCTTTTTCACACAGATAGCCCGACTAACGGGCTTTCTAAATCCGGCGTAAAACTAATCCGGGAAAGTGAGGTTTGGCGTCAGGCAGCGGTGAAGCATTTTATTAGGGTTTTACGTATAACGGTATTATTTGCAGCGGTACCGGGTTAAGCTTTTGCAGACAGATAGCCCGACTAACGGGCTTTCTAAATCCGGCGTAAGACCAATCCGGGAAAGTGATGTTTGGCGTCAGGCAGCGGTGAAGCATTTTATTAGGGTTTAACGTATAACGGTATTATTTGCAGCGGTACCGGGTTAAGCTTTTGCAGACAGATAGCTCGACTAACGGGCTTTCTAAATCCGGCGTAAAACTAATCCGGGAAAGTGAGGTTTGGCGTCAGGCAGCGGTGAAGCATTTTATTAGGGTTTTACGTATAACGGTATTATTTGCAGCGGTACCGGGTTAAGCTTTTGCAGACATATAGCCCGACTAACGGGCTTTCTAAATCCGGCGTAAAACTAATCCGGGAAAGTGAGGTTTGGCGTCAGGCAGCGGTGAAGCATTTTATTAGGGTTTTACGTATAACGGTATTATTTGCAGCGGTACCGGGTTAAGCTTTTGCAGATAGATAGCCCGACTAACGGGCTTTCTAAATCCGGCGTAAAATTAATCCGGAAAAGTGAGGTTTGGCGTCAGGCAGCGGTGAAGCATCTTATTAGGGGTTTTACGTATAACGGTATTATTTGCAGCGGTACCGGGTTAAGCTTTTGCAGACAGATAGCCCGACTAACGGGCTTTCTAAATCCGGCGTAAAACTAATCCGGGAAAGTGAGGTTTGGCGTCAGGCAGCGGTGAAGCATCTTATTAGGGGTTTTACGTATAACGGTATTATTTGCAGCGGTACCGGGTTAAGCTTTTGCAGACAGATAGCCCGACTAACGGGCTTTCTAAATCCGGCGTAAAACTAATCCGGGAAAGTGAGGTTTGGCGTCAGGCAGCGGTGAAGCATTTCATTAGGGTTTAACGTATAACGGTATTATTTGCAGCGGTACCGGGTTAAGCTTTTGCCGACAGATAGCCCGACTAACGGGCTTTCTAAATCCGGCGTAAAACTAATCCGGGAAAGTGAGGTTTGGCGTCAGGCAGCGGTGAAGCATCTTATTAGGGGTTTTACGTATAACGGTATTATTTGCAGCGGTACCGGGTTAAGCTTTTGCAGACAGATAGCCCGACTAACGGGCTTTCTAAATCCGGCGTAAGACCAATCCGGGAAAGTGATGTTTGGCGTCAGGCAGCGGTGAAGCATTTTATTAGGGTTTAACGTATAACGGTATTATTTGCAGCGGTACCGGGTTAAGCTTTTGCAGACAGATAGCCCGACTAACGGGCTTTCTAAATCCGGCGTAAAACTAATCCGGGAAAGTGAGGTTTGGCGTCAGGCAGCGGTGAAGCATTTTATTAGGGTTTTACGTATAACGGTATTATTTGCAGCGGTACCGGGTTAAGCTTTTGCAGACAGATAGCCCGACTAACGGGCTTTCTAAATCCGGCGTAAAACTAATCCGGGAAAGTGAGGTTTGGCGTCAGGCAGCGGTGAAGCATTTTATTAGGGTTTTACGTATAACGGTATTATTTGCAGCGGTACCGGGTTAAGCTTTTGCAGACAGATAGCCCGACTAACGGGCTTTCTAAATCCGGCGTAAAACTAATCCGGGAAAGTGAGGTTTGGCGTCAGGCAGCGGTGAAGCATTTTATTAGGGTTTTACGTATAACGGTATTATTTGCAGCGGTACCGGGTTAAGCTTTTGCAGATAGATAGCCCGACTAACGGGCTTTCTAAATCCGGCGTAAAACTAATCCGGGAAAGTGAGGTTTGGCGTCAGGCAGCGGTGAAGCATCTTATTAGGGGTTTTACGTATAACGGTATTATTTGCAGCGGTACCGGGTTAAGCTTTTTCAGACAGATAGCACGACTAACGGGCTTTCTAAATCCGGCGTAAAACTAATCCGGGAAAGTGAGGTTTGGCGGCAGGCAGCGGTGAAGCATCTTATTAGGGGTTTTACGTATAACGGTATTATTTGCAGCGGTACCGGGTTAAGCTTTTGCAGACAGATAGCCCGACTAACGGGCTTTCTAAATCCGGCGTAAGACCAATCCGGGAAAGTGATGTTTGGCGTCAGGCAGCGGTGAAGCATTTTATTAGGGTTTAACGTATAACGGTATTATTTGCAGCGGTACCGGGTTAAGCTTTTGCAGACAGATAGCCCGACTAACGGGCTTTCTAAATCCGGCGTAAAACTAATCCGGGAAAGTGAGGTTTGGCGTCAGGCAGCGGTGAAGCATTTTATTAGGGTTTTACGTATAACGGTATTATTTGCAGCGGTACCGGGTTAAGCTTTTGCAGACAGATAGCCCGACTAACGGGCTTTCTAAATCCGGCGTAAAACTAATCCGGGAAAGTGAGGTTTGGCGTCAGGCAGCGGTGAAGCATTTTATTAGGGTTTTACGTATAACGGTATTATTTGCAGCGGTACCGGGTTAAGCTTTTGCAGACAGATAGCCCGACTAACGGGCTTTCTAAATCCGGCGTAAAACTAATCCGGGAAAGTGAGGTTTGGCGTCAGGCAGCGGTGAAGCATTTTATTAGGGTTTTACGTATAACGGTATTATTTGCAGCGGTACCGGGTTAAGCTTTTGCAGACAGATAGCCCGACTAACGGGCTTTCTAAATCCGGCGTAAAATTAATCCGGAAAAGTGAGGTTTGGCGTCAGGCAGCGGTGAAGCATCTTATTAGGGGTTTTACGTATAACGGTATTATTTGCAGCGGTACCGGGTTAAGCTTTTGCAGACAGATAGCCCGACTAACGGGCTTTCTAAATCCGGCGTAAAACTAATCCGGGAAAGTGAGGTTTGGCGTCAGGCAGCGGTGAAGCATCTTATTAGGGGTTTTACGTATAACGGTATTATTTGCAGCGGTACCGGGTTAAGCTTTTGCAGACAGATAGCCCGACTAACGGGCTTTCTAAATCCGGCGTAAAACTAATCCGGGAAAGTGAGGTTTGGCGTCAGGCAGCGGTGAAGCATCTTATTAGGGGTTTTACGTATAACGGTATTATTTGCAGCGGTACCGGGTTAAGCTTTTGCAGACAGATAGCCCGACTAATGGGCTTTCTAAATCCGGCGTAAAACTAATCCGGGAAAGTGAGGTTTGGCGTCAGGCAGCGGTGAAGCATTTTATTAGGGTTTTACGTATAACGGTATTATTTGCAGCGGTACCGGGTTAAGCTTTTGCAGAGAGATAGCCCGACTAACGGGCTTTCTAAATCCGGCGTAAAACTAATCCAGGAAAGTGATGTTTGGCGTCAGGCAGCGGTGAAGCATTTCATTAGGGTTTAACGTATAACGGTATTATTTGCAGCGGTACCGGGTTAAGCTTTTGCCGACAGATAGCCCGACTAACGGGCTTTCTAAATCCGGCGTAAAACTAATCCGGGAAAGTGAGGTTTGGCGTCAGGCAGCGGTGAAGCATCTTATTAGGGATTTTACGTATAACGGTATTATTTGCAGCGGTACCGGGTTAAGCTTTTTCAGACAGATAGCACGACTAACGGGCTTTCTAAATCCGGCGTAAAACTAATCCGGGAAAGTGAGGTTTGGCGGCAGGCAGCGGTGAAGCATCTTATTAGGGGTTTTACGTATAACGGTATTATTTGCAGCGGTACCGGGTTAAGCTTTTGCAGACAGATAGCCCGACTAACGGGCTTTCTAAATCCGGCGTAAAACTAATCCGGGAAAGTGAGGTTTGGCGTCAGGCAGCGGTGAAGCATCTTATTAGGGGTTTTACGTATAACGGTATTATTTGCAGCGGTACCGGGTTAAGCTTTTGCAGACAGATAGCCCGACTAACGGGCTTTCTAAATCCGGCGTAAAACTAATCCGGAAAAGTGAGGTTTGGCGTCAGGCAGCGGTGAAGCATCTTATTAGGGTTTTACGTATAACGGTATTATTTGCAGCGGTACCGGGTTAAGCTTTTGCAGACAGATAGCCCGACTAACGGGCTTTCTAAATCCGGCGTAAAACTAATCCGGGAAAGTGATGTTTGGCGTCAGGCAGCGGTGAAGCATTTTATTAGGGTTTCACGTATAACGGTATTATTTGCAGCGGTACCGGGTTAAGCTTTTGCAGACAGATAGCCCGACTAACGGGCTTTCTAAATCCGGCGTAAAACTAATCCGGGAAAGTGAGGTTTGGCGTCAGGCAGCGGTGAAGCATCTTATTAGGGGTTTTACGTATAACGGTATTATTTGCAGCGGTACCGGGTTAAGCTTTTGCAGACAGATAGCCCGACTAACGGGCTTTCTAAATCCGGCGTAAAACTAATCCGGGAAAGTGATGTTTGGCGTCAGGCAGCGGTGAAGCATTTTATTAGGGTTTTACGTATAACGGTATTATTTGCAGCGGTACCGGGTTAAGCTTTTGCAGACAGATAGCCCGACTAACGGGCTTTCTAAATCCGGCGTAAAACTAATCCGGAAAAGTGAGGTTTGGCGTCAGGCAGCGGTGAAGCATCTTATTAGGGGTTTTACGTATAACGGTATTATTTGCAGCGGTACCGGGTTAAGCTTTTGCAGACAGATAGCCCGACTAACGGGCTTTCTAAATCCGGCGTAAAACTAATCCGGGAAAGTGAAGTTTGGCGTCAGGCAGCGGTGAAGCATCTTATTAGGGGTTTGGCGTCAGGCAGCGGTGAAGCATCTTATTAGGGGTTTTACTTATAACGGTAATATTTGCAGCGGTACCGGGTTAAGCTTTTGCAGACAGATAGCCCGACTAACGGGCTTTCTAAATCCGGCGTAAAACTAATCCGGGAAAGTGAGGTTTGGCGTCAGGCAGCGGTGAAGCATCTTATTAGGGGTTTTACGTATAACGGTATTATTTGCAGCGGTACCGGGTTAAGCTTTTTAACACAGATAGCCCGACTAACGGGCTTTCTAAATCCGGCGTAAAACTAATCCGGGAAAGTGATGTTTGGCGTCAGGCAGCGGTGAAGCATTTTATTAGGGTTTTACGTATAACGGTATTATTTGCAGCGGTACCGGGTTAAGCTTTTGCAGACAGATAGCCCGACTAACGGGCTTTCTAAATCCGGCGTAAGACCAATCCGGGAAAGTGATGTTTGGCGTCAGGCAGCGGTGAAGCATTTTATTAGGGTTTAACGTATAACGGTATTATTTGCAGCGGTACCGGGTTAAGCTTTTGCAGACAGATAGCTCGACTAACGGGCTTTCTAAATCCGGCGTAAAACTAATCCGGGAAAGTGAGGTTTGGCGTCAGGCAGCGGTGAAGCATTTTATTAGGGTTTTACGTATAACGGTATTATTTGCAGCGGTACCGGGTTAAGCTTTTGCAGACATATAGCCCGACTAACGGGCTTTCTAAATCCGGCGTAAAACTAATCCGGGAAAGTGAGGTTTGGCGTCAGGCAGCGGTGAAGCATTTTATTAGGGTTTTACGTATAACGGTATTATTTGCAGCGGTACCGGGTTAAGCTTTTGCAGATAGATAGCCCGACTAACGGGCTTTCTAAATCCGGCGTAAAATTAATCCGGAAAAGTGAGGTTTGGCGTCAGGCAGCGGTGAAGCATCTTATTAGGGGTTTTACGTATAACGGTATTATTTGCAGCGGTACCGGGTTAAGCTTTTGCAGACAGATAGCCCGACTAACGGGCTTTCTAAATCCGGCGTAAAACTAATCCGGGAAAGTGAGGTTTGGCGTCAGGCAGCGGTGAAGCATCTTATTAGGGGTTTTACGTATAACGGTATTATTTGCAGCGGTACCGGGTTAAGCTTTTGCAGACAGATAGCCCGACTAACGGGCTTTCTAAATCCGGCGTAAAACTAATCCGGGAAAGTGAGGTTTGGCGTCAGGCAGCGGTGAAGCATTTCATTAGGGTTTAACGTATAACGGTATTATTTGCAGCGGTACCGGGTTAAGCTTTTGCCGACAGATAGCCCGACTAACGGGCTTTCTAAATCCGGCGTAAAACTAATCCGGGAAAGTGAGGTTTGGCGTCAGGCAGCGGTGAAGCATCTTATTAGGGGTTTTACGTATAACGGTATTATTTGCAGCGGTACCGGGTTAAGCTTTTGCAGACAGATAGCCCGACTAACGGGCTTTCTAAATCCGGCGTAAGACCAATCCGGGAAAGTGATGTTTGGCGTCAGGCAGCGGTGAAGCATTTTATTAGGGTTTAACGTATAACGGTATTATTTGCAGCGGTACCGGGTTAAGCTTTTGCAGACAGATAGCCCGACTAACGGGCTTTCTAAATCCGGCGTAAAACTAATCCGGGAAAGTGAGGTTTGGCGTCAGGCAGCGGTGAAGCATTTTATTAGGGTTTTACGTATAACGGTATTATTTGCAGCGGTACCGGGTTAAGCTTTTGCAGACAGATAGCCCGACTAACGGGCTTTCTAAATCCGGCGTAAAACTAATCCGGGAAAGTGAGGTTTGGCGTCAGGCAGCGGTGAAGCATTTTATTAGGGTTTTACGTATAACGGTATTATTTGCAGCGGTACCGGGTTAAGCTTTTGCAGACAGATAGCCCGACTAACGGGCTTTCTAAATCCGGCGTAAAACTAATCCGGGAAAGTGAGGTTTGGCGTCAGGCAGCGGTGAAGCATTTTATTAGGGTTTTACGTATAACGGTATTATTTGCAGCGGTACCGGGTTAAGCTTTTGCAGATAGATAGCCCGACTAACGGGCTTTCTAAATCCGGCGTAAAATTAATCCGGAAAAGTGAGGTTTGGCGTCAGGCAGCGGTGAAGCATCTTATTAGGGGTTTTACGTATAACGGTATTATTTGCAGCGGTACCGGGTTAAGCTTTTGCAGACAGATAGCCCGACTAACGGGCTTTCTAAATCCGGCGTAAAACTAATCCGGGAAAGTGAGGTTTGGCGTCAGGCAGCGGTGAAGCATCTTATTAGGGGTTTTACGTATAACGGTATTATTTGCAGCGGTACCGGGTTAAGCTTTTGCAGACAGATAGCCCGACTAACGGGCTTTCTAAATCCGGCGTAAAACTAATCCGGGAAAGTGAGGTTTGGCGTCAGGCAGCGGTGAAGCATCTTATTAGGGGTTTTACGTATAACGGTATTATTTGCAGCGGTACCGGGTTAAGCTTTTGCAGACAGATAGCCCGACTAATGGGCTTTCTAAATCCGGCGTAAAACTAATCCGGGAAAGTGAGGTTTGGCGTCAGGCAGCGGTGAAGCATTTTATTAGGGTTTTACGTATAACGGTATTATTTGCAGCGGTACCGGGTTAAGCTTTTGCAGAGAGATAGCCCGACTAACGGGCTTTCTAAATCCGGCGTAAAACTAATCCAGGAAAGTGATGTTTGGCGTCAGGCAGCGGTGAAGCATTTCATTAGGGTTTAACGTATAACGGTATTATTTGCAGCGGTACCGGGTTAAGCTTTTGCCGACAGATAGCCCGACTAACGGGCTTTCTAAATCCGGCGTAAAACTAATCCGGGAAAGTGAGGTTTGGCGTCAGGCAGCGGTGAAGCATCTTATTAGGGATTTTACGTATAACGGTATTATTTGCAGCGGTACCGGGTTAAGCTTTTGCAGACAGATAGCACGACTAACGGGCTTTCTAAATCCGGCGTAAAACTAATCCGGGAAAGTGAGGTTTGGCGGCAGGCAGCGGTGAAGCATCTTATTAGGGGTTTTACGTATAACGGTATTATTTGCAGCGGTACCGGGTTAAGCTTTTGCAGACAGATAGCCCGACTAACGGGCTTTCTAAATCCGGCGTAAAACTAATCCGGGAAAGTGATGTTTGGCGTCAGGCAGCGGTGAAGCATCTTATTAGGGGTTTTACGTATAACGGTATTATTTGCAGCGGTACCGGGTTAAGCTTTTGCAGACAGATAGCCCGACTAACGGGCTTTCTAAATCCGGCGTAAAACTAATCCGGAAAAGTGAGGTTTGGCGTCAGGCAGCGGTGAAGCATCTTATTAGGGTTTTACGTATAACGGTATTATTTGCAGCGGTACCGGGTTAAGCTTTTGCAGACAGATAGCCCGACTAACGGGCTTTCTAAATCCGGCGTAAAACTAATCCGGGAAAGTGAAGTTTGGCGTCAGGCAGCGGTGAAGCATCTTATTAGGGGTTTTACGTATAACGGTATTATTTGCAGCGGTACCGGGTTAAGCTTTTGCAGACAGATAGCCCGACTAACGGGCTTTCTAAATCCGGCGTAAAACTAATCCGGGAAAATGAGGTTTGGCGTCAGGCAGCGGTGAAGCATCTTATTAGGGGTTTTACGTATAACGGTATTATTTGCAGCGGTACCGGGTTAAGCTTTTGCAGACAGATAGCCCGACTAACGTGCTTTCTAAATCCGGCGTAAAACTAATCCGGAAAAGTGAGGTTTGGCGTCAGGCAGCGGTGAAGCATCTTATTAGGGGTTTTACGCATAACGGTATTATTTGCAGCGGTACCGGGTTAAGCTTTTGCAGACAGATAGCCCGACTAACGGGCTTTCTAAATCCGGCGTAAAACTAATCCGGGAAAGTGAGGTTTGGCGGCAGGCAGCTGTGAAGCATCTTATTAGGGGTTTTACGTATAACGGTATTATTTGCAGCGGTACCGGGTTAAGATTTTGCAGACAGATAGCCCGACTAACGGGCTTTCTAAATCCGGCGTAAAACTAATCCGGGAAAGTGAGGTTTGGCGTCAGGCAGCGGTGAAGCATCTTATTAGGGGTTTTACGTATAACGGTATTATTTGCAGCGGTACCGGGTTAAGCTTTTGCAGACAGATAGCCCGACTAACGGGCTTTCTAAATCCGGCGTAAAACTAATTCGGAAAAGTGAGGTTTGGCGTCAGGCAGCGGTGAAGCATCTTATTAGGGTTTTACGTATAACGGTATTATTTGCAGCGGTACCGGGTTAAGCTTTTGCAGACAGATAGCCCGACTAACGGGCTTTCTAAATCCGGCGTAAAACTAATCCGGGAAAGTGAGGTTTGGCGTCAGGCAGCGGTGAAGCATCTTATTAGGGGTTTGGCGTCAGGCAGCGGTGAAGCATCTTATTAGGGGTTTTACGTATAACGGTTTTATTTGCAGCGGTACCGGGTTAAGCTTTTGCAGACATATAGCCCGACTAACTGGCTTTCTAAATCCGGCGTAAGACTAATCCGGGAAAGTGAGGTTTGGCGTCAGGCAGCGGTGAAGCATCTTATTAGGGGTTTTACGTATAACGGTATTATTTGCAGCGGTACCGGGTTAAGCTTTTTAACACAGATAGCCCGACTAACGGGCTTTCTAAATCCGGCGTAAAACTAATCCGGGAAAGTGATGTTTGGCGTCAGGCAGCGGTGAAGCATTTTATTAGGGTTTTACGTATAACGGTATTATTTGCAGCGGTACCGGGTTAAGCTTTTGCAGACAGATAGCCCGACTAACGGGCTTTCTAAATCCGGCGTAAGACCAATCCGGGAAAGTGATGTTTGGCGTCAGGCAGCGGTGAAGCATTTTATTAGGGTTTAACGTATAACGGTATTATTTGCAGCGGTACCGGGTTAAGCTTTTGCAGACAGATAGCCCGACTAACGGGCTTTCTAAATCCGGCGTAAAACTAATCCGGGAAAGTGAGGTTTGGCGTCAGGCAGCGGTGAAGCATTTTATTAGGGTTTTACGTATAACGGTATTATTTGCAGCGGTACCGGGTTAAGCTTTTGCAGACAGATAGCCCGACTAACGGGCTTTCTAAATCCGGCGTAAAACTAATCCGGGAAAGTGAGGTTTGGCGTCAGGCAGCGGTAAAGCATTTTATTAGGGTTTTACGTATAACGGTATTATTTGCAGCGGTACCGGGTTAAGCTTTTGCAGATAGATAGCCCGACTAACGGGCTTTCTAAATCCGGCGTAAAATTAATCCGGAAAAGTGAGGTTTGGCGTCAGGCAGCGGTGAAGCATCTTATTAGGGGTTTTACGTATAACGGTATTATTTGCAGCGGTACCGGGTTAAGCTTTTGCAGACAGATAGCCCGACTAACGGGCTTTCTAAATCCGGCGTAAAACTAATCCGGGAAAGTGAAATTTGGCGTCAGGCAGCGGTGAAGCATCTTATTAGGGGTTTTACGTATAACGGTATTATTTGCAGCGGTACCGGGTTAAGCTTTTGCAGACAGATAGCCCGACTAACGGGCTTTCTAAATCCGGCGTAAAACTAATCCGGGAAAGTGAGGTTTGGCGTCAGGCAGCGGTGAAGCATCTTATTAGGGGTTTGGCGTCAGGCAGCGGTGAAGCATCTTATTAGGGGTTTTACGTATAACGGTATTATTTGCAGCGGTACCGGGTTAAGCTTTTGCAGACAGATAGCCCGACTAACGGGCTTTCTAAATCCGGCGTAAGACTAATCCGGGAAAGTGAGGTTTGGCGTCAGGCAGCGGTGAAGCATCTTATTAGGGGTTTTACGTATAACGGTATTATTTGCAGCGGTACCGGGTTAAGCTTTTTAACACAGATAGCCCGACTAACGGGCTTTCTAAATCCGGCGTAAAACTAATCCGGGAAAGTGATGTTTGGCGTCAGGCAGCGGTGAAGCATTTTATTAGGGTTTTACGTATAACGGTATTATTTGCAGCGGTACCGGGTTAAGCTTTTGCAGACAGATAGCCCGACTAACGGGCTTTCTAAATCCGGCGTAAGACCAATCCGGGAAAGTGATGTTTGGCGTCAGGCAGCGGTGAAGCATTTTATTAGGGTTTAACGTATAACGGTATTATTTGCAGCGGTACCGGGTTAAGCTTTTGCAGACAGATAGCCCGACTAACGGGCTTTCTAAATCCGGCGTAAAACTAATCCGGGAAAGTGAGGTTTGGCGTCAGGCAGCGGTGAAGCATTTTATTAGGGTTTTACGTATAACGGTATTATTTGCAGCGGTACTGGGTTAAGCTTTTGCAGACAGATAGCCCGACTAACGGGCTTTCTAAATCCGGCGTAAAACTAATCCGGGAAAGTGAGGTTTGGCGTCAGGCAGCGGTGAAGCATTTTATTAGGGTTTTACGTATAACGGTATTATTTGCAGCGGTACCGGGTTAAGCTAGATAGATAGCCCGACTAACGGGCTTTCTAAATCCGGCGTAAAACTAATCCGGAAAAGTGAGGTTTGGCGTCAGGCAGCGGTGAAGCATCTTATTAGGGTTTTACGTATAACGGTATTATTTGCAGCGGTACCGGGTTAAGCTTTTGCAGACAGATATCCCGACTAACGGGCTTTCTAAATCCGGCGTAAAACTAATCCGGGAAAGTGATGTTTGGCGTCAGGCAGCGGTGAAGCATTTTATTAGGGTTTCACGTATAACGGTATTATTTGCAGCGGTACCGGGTTAAGCTTTTGCAGACAGATAGCCCGACTAACGGGCTTTCTAAATCCGGCGTAAAACTAATCCGGGAAAGTGAGGTTTGGCGTCAGGCAGCGGTGAAGCATCTTATTAGGGGTTTTACGTATAACGGTATTATTTGCAGCGGTACCGGGTTAAGCTTTTGCAGACAGATAGCCCGACTAACGGGCTTTCTAAATCCGGCGTAAAACTAATCCGGGAAAGTGATGTTTGGCGTCAGGCAGCGGTGAAGCATTTTATTAGGGTTTTACGTATAACGGTATTATTTGCAGCGGTACCGGGTTAAGCTTTTGCAGACAGATAGCCCGACTAACGGGCTTTCTAAATCCGGCGTAAAACTAATCCGGGAAAGTGAGGTTTGGCGTCAGGCAGCGGTGAAGCATCTTATTAGGGGTTTTACGTATAACGGTATTATTTGCAGCGGTACCGGGTTAAGCTTTTGCAGACAGATAGCCCGACTAATGGGCTTTCTAAATCCAGCGTAAAACTAATCCGAGAAAGTGAGGTTTGGCGTCAGGCAGCGGTGAAGCATTTTATTAGGGTTTTACGTATAACGGTATTATTTGCAGCGGTACCGGGTTAAGCTTTTGCAGACAGATAGCCCGACTAACGGGCTTTCTAAATCCGGCGTAAAACTAATCCGGAAAAGTGAGGTTTGGCGTCAGGCAGCGGTGAAGCATCTTATTAGGGGTTTTACGTATAACGGTATTATTTGCAGCGGTACCGGGTTAAGCTTTTGCAGACAGATAGCCCGACTAACGGGCTTTCTAAATCCGGCGTAAAACTAATCCGGGAAAGTGAAGTTTGGCGTCAGGCAGCGGTGAAGCATCTTATTAGGGGTTTGGCGTCAGGCAGCGGTGAAGCATCTTATTAGGGGTTTAACGTATAACGGTATTATTTGCAGCGGTACCGGGTTAAGCTTTTGCAGACAGATAGCCCGACTAACGAGCTTTCTAAATCCGGCGTAAAACTAATCCGGGAAAATGAGGTTTGGCGTCAGGCAGCGGTGAAGCATCTTATTAGGGGTTTTACGTATAACGGTATTATTTGCAGCGGTACCGGGTTAAGCTTTTGCAGACAGATAGCCCGACTAACGTGCTTTCTAAATCCGGCGTAAAACTAATCCGGAAAAGTGAGGTTTGGCGTCAGGCAGCGGTGAAGCATCTTATTAGGGGTTTTACGCATAACGGTATTATTTGCAGCGGTACCGGGTTAAGCTTTTGCAGACAGATAGCCCGACTAACGGGCTTTCTAAATCCGGCGTAAAACTAATCCGGGAAAGTGAGGTTTGGCGTCAGGCAGCGGTGAAGCATTTTATTAGGGTTTTACGTATAACGGTATTATTTGCAGCGGTACCGGGTTAAGCTTTTGCAGACAGATAGCCCGACTAACGGGCTTTCTAAATCCGGCGTAAAACTAATCCGGAAAAGTGAGGTTTGGCGTCAGGCAGCGGTGAAGCATCTTATTAGGGGTTTTACGTATAACGGTATTATTTGCAGCGGTACCGGGTTAAGCTTTTGCAGACAGATAGCCCGGCTTTCTAAATCCGGCGTAAAATTAATCCGGAAAAGTGAGGTTTGGCGTCAGGCAGCGGTGAAGCATCTTATTAGGGGTTTTACGTATAACGGTATTATTTGCAGCGGTACCGGGTTAAGCTTTTGCAGACAGATAGCCCGACTAACGGGCTTTCTAAATCCGGCGTAAAACTAATCCGGGAAAGTGAGGTTTGGCGTCAGGCAGCGGTGAAGCATCTTATTAGGGGTTTTACGTATAACGGTATTATTTGCAGCGGTACCGGGTTAAGCTTTTGCAGACAGATAGCCCGACTAACGGGCTTTCTAAATCCGGCGTAAAACTAATCCGGGAAAGTGAGGTTTGGCGTCAGGCAGCGGTGAAGCATTTCATTAGGGTTTAACGTATAACGGTATTATTTGCAGCGGTACCGGGTTAAGCTTTTGCCGACAGATAGCCCGACTAACGGGCTTTCTAAATCCGGCGTAAAACTAATCCGGGAAAGTGAGGTTTGGCGTCAGGCAGCGGTGAAGCATCTTATTAGGGGTTTTACGTATTACGGTATTATTTGCAGCGGTACCGGGTTAAGCTTTTTCAGACAGATAGCACGACTAACGGGCTTTCTAAATCCGGCGTAAAACTAATCCGGGAAAGTGAGGTTTGGCGGCAGGCAGCGGTGAAGCATCTTATTAGGGGTTTTACGTATAACGGTATTATTTGCAGCGGTACCGGGTTAAGCTTTTGCAGACAGATAGCCCGACTAACGGGCTTTCTAAATCCGGCGTAAGACCAATCCGGGAAAGTGATGTTTGGCGTCAGGCAGCGGTGAAGCATTTTATTAGGGTTTAACGTATAACGGTATTATTTGCAGCGGTACCGGGTTAAGCTTTTGCAGACAGATAGCCCGACTAACGGGCTTTCTAAATCCGGCGTAAAACTAATCCGGGAAAGTGAGGTTTGGCGTCAGGCAGCGGTGAAGCATTTTATTAGGGTTTTACGTATAACGGTATTATTTGCAGCGGTACCGGGTTAAGCTTTTGCAGACAGATAGCCCGACTAACGGGCTTTCTAAATCCGGCGTAAAACTAATCCGGGAAAGTGAGGTTTGGCGTCAGGCAGCGGTGAAGCATTTTATTAGGGTTTTACGTATAACGGTATTATTTGCAGCGGTACCGGGTTAAGCTTTTGCAGACAGATAGCCCGACTAACGGGCTTTCTAAATCCGGCGTAAAACTAATCCGGGAAAGTGAGGTTTGGCGTCAGGCAGCGGTGAAGCATTTTATTAGGGTTTTACGTATAACGGTATTATTTGCAGCGGTACCGGGTTAAGCTTTTGCAGATAGATAGCCCGACTAACGGGCTTTCTAAATCCGGCGTAAAATTAATCCGGAAAAGTGAGGTTTGGCGTCAGGCAGCAGTGAAGCATCTTATTAGGGGTTTTACGTATAACGGTATTATTTGCAGCGGTACCGGGTTAAGCTTTTGCAGACAGATAGCCCGACTAACGGGCTTTCTAAATCCGGCGTAAAACTAATCCGGGAAAGTGAGGTTTGGCGTCAGGCAGCGGTGAAGCATCTTATTAGGGGTTTTACGTATAACGGTATTATTTGCAGCGGTACCGGGTTAAGCTTTTGCAGACAGATAGCCCGACTAACGGGCTTTCTAAATCCGGCGTAAAACTAATCCGGGAAAGTGAGGTTTGGCGTCAGGCAGCGGTGAAGCATCTTATTAGGGGTTTTACGTATAACGGTATTATTTGCAGCGGTACCGGGTTAAGCTTTTGCAGACAGATAGCCCGACTAATGGGCTTTCTAAATCCGGCGTAAAACTAATCCGGGAAAGTGAGGTTTGGCGTCAGGCAGCGGTGAAGCATTTTATTAGGGTTTTACGTATAACGGTATTATTTGCAGCGGTACCGGGTTAAGCTTTTGCAGAGAGATAGCCCGACTAACGGGCTTTCTAAATCCGGCGTAAAACTAATCCAGGAAAGTGATGTTTGGCGTCAGGCAGCGGTGAAGCATTTCATTAGGGTTTAACGTATAACGGTATTATTTGCAGCGGTACCGGGTTAAGCTTTTGCCGACAGATAGCCCGACTAACGGGCTTTCTAAATCCGGCGTAAAACTAATCCGGGAAAGTGAGGTTTGGCGTCAGGCAGCGGTGAAGCATCTTATTAGGGGTTTTACGTATAACGGTATTATTTGCAGCGGTACCGGGTTAAGCTTTTTCAGACAGATAGCACGACTAACGGGCTTTCTAAATCCGGCGTAAAACTAATCCGGGAAAGTGAGGTTTGGCGGCAGGCAGCGGTGAAGCATCTTATTAGGGGTTTTACGTATAACGGTATTATTTGCAGCGGTACCGGGTTAAGCTTTTGCAGACAGATAGCCCGACTAATGGGCTTTCTAAATCCAGCGTAAAACTAATCCGAGAAAGTGAGGTTTGGCGTCAGGCAGCGGTGAAGCATTTTATTAGGGTTTTACGTATAACGGTATTATTTGCAGCGGTACCGGGTTAAGCTTTTGCAGACAGATAGCCCGACTAACGGGCTTTCTAAATCCGGCGTAAAACTAATCCGGAAAAGTGAGGTTTGGCGTCAGGCAGCGGTGAAGCATCTTATTAGGGGTTTTACGTATAACGGTATTATTTGCAGCGGTACCGGGTTAAGCTTTTGCAGACAGATAGCCCGACTAACGGGCTTTCTAAATCCGGCGTAAAACTAATCCGGGAAAGTGAAGTTTGGCGTCAGGCAGCGGTGAAGCATCTTATTAGGGGTTTGGCGTCAGGCAGCGGTGAAGCATCTTATTAGGGGTTTTACGTATAACGGTATTATTTGCAGCGGTACCGGGTTAAGCTTTTGCAGACAGATAGCCCGACTAACGGGCTTTCTAAATCCGGCGTAAAACTAATCCGGGAAAATGAGGTTTGGCGTCAGGCAGCGGTGAAGCATCTTATTAGGGGTTTTACGTATAACGGTATTATTTGCAGCGGTACCGGGTTAAGCTTTTGCAGACAGATAGCCCGACTAACGTGCTTTCTAAATCCGGCGTAAAACTAATCCGGAAAAGTGAGGTTTGGCGTCAGGCAGCGGTGAAGCATCTTATTAGGGGTTTTACGCATAACGGTATTATTTGCAGCGGTACCGGGTTAAGCTTTTGCAGACAGATAGCCCGACTAACGGGCTTTCTAAATCCGGCGTAAAACTAATCCGGGAAAGTGAGGTTTGGCGGCAGGCAGCTGTGAAGCATCTTATTAGGGGTTTTACGTATAACGGTATTATTTGCAGCGGTACCGGGTTAAGCTTTTGCAGACAGATAGCCCGACTAACGGGCTTTCTAAATCCGGCGTAAAACTAATCCGGGAAAGTGAGGTTTGGCGTCAGGCAGCGGTGAAGCATCTTATTAGGGGTTTTACGTATAACGGTATTATTTGCAGCGGTACCGGGTTAAGCTTTTGCAGACAGATAGCCCGACTAACGGGCTTTCTAAATCCGGCGCAAAACTAATCCGGAAAAGTGAGGTTTGGCGTCAGGCAGCGGTGAAGCATCTTATTAGGGTTTTACGTATAACGGTATTATTTGCAGCGGTACCGGGTTAAGCTTTTGCAGACAGATAGCCCGACTAACGGGCTTTCTAAATCCGGCGTAAAACTAATCCGGGAAAGTGAGGTTTGGCGTCAGGCAGCGGTGAAGCATCTTATTAGGGGTTTGGCGTCAGGCAGCGGTGAAGCATCTTATTAGGGGTTTTACGTATAACGGTTTTATTTGCAGCGGTACCGGGTTAAGCTTTTGCAGACAGATAGCCCGACTAACGGGCTTTCTAAATCCGGCGTAAGACTAATCCGGGAAAGTGAGGTTTGGCGTCAGGCAGCGGTGAAGCATCTTATTAGGGGTTTTACGTATAACGGTATTATTTGCAGCGGTACCGGGTTAAGCTTTTTAACACAGATAGCCCGACTAACGGGCTTTCTAAATCCGGCGTAAAACTAATCCGGGAAAGTGATGTTTGGCGTCAGGCAGCGGTGAAGCATTTTATTAGGGTTTTACGTATAACGGTATTATTTGCAGCGGTACCGGGTTAAGCTTTTGCAGACAGATAGCCCGACTAACGGGCTTTCTAAATCCGGCGTAAGACCAATCCGGGAAAGTGATGTTTGGCGTCAGGCAGCGGTGAAGCATTTTATTAGGGTTTAACGTATAACGGTATTATTTGCAGCGGTACCGGGTTAAGCTTTTGCAGACAGATAGCCCGACTAACGGGCTTTCTAAATCCGGCGTAAAACTAATCCGGGAAAGTGAGGTTTGGCGTCAGGCAGCGGTGAAGCATTTTATTAGGGTTTTACGTATAACGGTATTATTTGCAGCGGTACCGGGTTAAGCTTTTGCAGACAGATAGCCCGACTAACGGGCTTTCTAAATCCGGCGTAAAACTAATCCGGGAAAGTGAGGTTTGGCGTCAGGCAGCGGTGAAGCATTTTATTAGGGTTTTACGTATAACGGTATTATTTGCAGCGGTACCGGGTTAAGCTTTTGCAGATAGATAGCCCGACTAACGGGCTTTCTAAATCCGGCGTAAAACTAATCCGGAAAAGTGAGGTTTGGCGTCAGGCAGCGGTGAAGCATCTTATTAGGGGTTTTACGTATAACGGTATTATTTGCAGCGGTACCGGGTTAAGCTTTTGCAGACAGATAGCCCGACTAACGGGCTTTCTAAATCCGGCGTAAAACTAATCCGGGAAAGTGAAATTTGGCGTCAGGCAGCGGTGAAGCATCTTATTAGGGGTTTTACGTATAACGGTATTATTTGCAGCGGTACCGGGTTAAGCTTTTGCAGACAGATAGCCCGACTAACGGGCTTTCTAAATCCGGCGTAAAACTAATCCGGGAAAGTGAGGTTTGGCGTCAGGCAGCGGTGAAGCATCTTATTAGGGGTTTGGCGTCAGGCAGCGGTGAAGCATCTTATTAGGGGTTTTACGTATAACGGTTTTATTTGCAGCGGTACCGGGTTAAGCTTTTGCAGACAGATAGCCCGACTAACTGGCTTTCTAAATCCGGCGTAAGACTAATCCGGGAAAGTGAGGTTTGGCGTCAGGCAGCGGTGAAGCATCTTATTAGGGGTTTTACGTATAACGGTATTATTTGCAGCGGTACCGGGTTAAGCTTTTTAACACAGATAGCCCGACTAACGGGCTTTCTAAATCCGGCGTAAAACTAATCCGGGAAAGTGATGTTTGGCGTCAGGCAGCGGTGAAGCATTTTATTAGGGTTTTACGTATAACGGTATTATTTGCAGCGGTACCGGGTTAAGCTTTTGCAGACAGATAGCCCGACTAACGGGCTTTCTAAATCCGGCGTAAGACCAATCCGGGAAAGTGATGTTTGGCGTCAGGCAGCGGTGAAGCATTTTATTAGGGTTTAACGTATAACGGTATTATTTGCAGCGGTACCGGGTTAAGCTTTTGCAGACAGATAGCCCGACTAACGGGCTTTCTAAATCCGGCGTAAAACTAATCCGGAAAAGTGAGGTTTGGCGTCAGGCAGCGGTGAAGCATTTTATTAGGGTTTTACGTATAACGGTATTATTTGCAGCGGTACCGGGTTAAGCTTTTGCAGACATATAGCCCGACTAACGGGCTTTCTAAATCCGGCGTAAAACTAATCCGGGAAAGTGAGGTTTGGCGTCAGGCAGCGGTGAAGCATTTTATTAGGGTTTTACGTATAACGGTATTATTTGCAGCGGTACCGGGTTAAGCTAGATAGATAGCCCGACTAACGGGCTTTCTAAATCCGGCGTAAAATTAATCCGGAAAAGTGAGGTTTGGCGTCAGGCAGCGGTGAAGCATCTTATTAGGGGTTTTACGTATAACGATATTATTTGCAGCGGTACCGGGTTAAGCTTTTGCAGACAGATAGCCCGACTAACGGGCTTTCTAAATCCGGCGTAAAACTAATCCGGGAAAGTGAGGTTTGGCGTCAGGCAGCGGTGAAGCATCTTATTAGGGGTTTTACGTATAACGGTATTATTTGCAGCGGTACCGGGTTAAGCTTTTGCAGACAGATAGCCCGACTAACGGGCTTTCTAAATCCGGCGTAAAACTAATCCGGGAAAGTGAGGTTTGGCGTCAGGCAGCGGTGAAGCATTTCATTAGGGTTTAACGTATAACGGTATTATTTGCAGCGGTACCGGGTTAAGCTTTTGCCGACAGATAGCCCGACTAACGGGCTTTCTAAATCCGGCGTAAAACTAATCCGGGAAAGTGAGGTTTGGCGTCAGGCAGCGGTGAAGCATCTTATTAGGGGTTTTACGTATAACGGTATTATTTGCAGCGGTACCGGGTTAAGCTTTTTCAGACAGATAGCACGACTAACGGGCTTTCTAAATCCGGCGTAAAACTAATCCGGGAAAGTGAGGTTTGGCGGCAGGCAGCGGTGAAGCATCTTATTAGGGGTTTTACGTATAACGGTATTATTTGCAGCGGTACCGGGTTAAGCTTTTGCAGACAGATAGCCCGACTAACGGGCTTTCTAAATCCGGCGTAAGACCAATCCGGGAAAGTGATGTTTGGCGTCAGGCAGCGGTGAAGCATTTTATTAGGGTTTAACGTATAACGGTATTATTTGCAGCGGTACCGGGTTAAGCTTTTGCAGACAGATAGCCCGACTAACGGGCTTTCTAAATCCGGCGTAAAACTAATCCGGGAAAGTGAGGTTTGGCGTCAGGCAGCGGTGAAGCATTTTATTAGGGTTTTACGTATAACGGTATTATTTGCAGCGGTACCGGGTTAAGCTTTTGCAGACAGATAGCCCGACTAACGGGCTTTCTAAATCCGGCGTAAAACTAATCCGGGAAAGTGAGGTTTGGCGTCAGGCAGCGGTGAAGCATTTTATTAGGGTTTTACGTATAACGGTATTATTTGCAGCGGTACCGGGTTAAGCTTTTGCAGACAGATAGCCCGACTAACGGGCTTTCTAAATCCGGCGTAAAACTAATCCGGGAAAGTGAGGTTTGGCGTCAGGCAGCGGTGAAGCATCTTATTAGGGGTTTTACGTATAACGGTATTATTTGCAGCGGTACCGGGTTAAGCTTTTGCAGACAGATAGCCCGACTAACGGGCTTTCTAAATCCGGCGTAAAACTAATCCGGGAAAGTGAGGTTTGGCGTCAGGCAGCGGTGAAGCATCTTATTAGGGGTTTTACGTATAACGGTATTATTTGCAGCGGTACCGGGTTAAGCTTTTGCAGACAGATAGCCCGACTAATGGGCTTTCTAAATCCGGCGTAAAACTAATCCGGGAAAGTGAGGTTTGGCGTCAGGCAGCGGTGAAGCATTTTATTAGGGTTTTACGTATAACGGTATTATTTGCAGCGGTACCGGGTTAAGCTTTTGCAGAGAGATAGCCCGACTAACGGGCTTTCTAAATCCGGCGTGAAACTAATCCAGGAAAGTGATGTTTGGCGTCAGGCAGCGGTGAAGCATTTCATTAGGGTTTAACGTATAACGGTATTATTTGCAGCGGTACCGGGTTAAGCTTTTGCCGACAGATAGCCCGACTAACGGGCTTTCTAAATCCGGCGTAAAACTAATCCGGGAAAGTGAGGTTTGGCGTCAGGCAGCGGTGAAGCATCTTATTAGGGATTTTACGTATAACGGTATTATTTGCAGCGGTACCGGGTTAAGCTTTTTCAGACAGATAGCACGACTAACGGGCTTTCTAAATCCGGCGTAAAACTAATCCGGGAAAGTGAGGTTTGGCGGCAGGCAGCGGTGAAGCATCTTATTAGGGGTTTTACGTATAACGGTATTATTTGCAGCGGTACCGGGTTAAGCTTTTGCAGACAGATAGCCCGACTAACGGGCTTTCTAAATCCGGCGTAAAACTAATCCGGGAAAGTGAGGTTTGGCGTCAGGCAGCGGTGAAGCATCTTATTAGGGGTTTTACGTATAACGGTATTATTTGCAGCGGTACCGGGTTAAGCTTTTGCAGACAGATAGCCCGACTAACGGGCTTTCTAAATCCGGCGTAAAACTAATCCGGAAAAGTGAGGTTTGGCGTCAGGCAGCGGTGAAGCATCTTATTAGGGTTTTACGTATAACGGTATTATTTGCAGCGGTACCGGGTTAAGCTTTTGCAGACAGATAGCCCGACTAACGGGCTTTCTAAATCCGGCGTAAAACTAATCCGGGAAAGTGATGTTTGGCGTCAGGCAGCGGTGAAGCATTTTATTAGGGTTTCACGTATAACGGTATTATTTGCAGCGGTACCGGGTTAAGCTTTTGCAGACAGATAGCCCGACTAACGGGCTTTCTAAATCCGGCGTAAAACTAATCCGGGAAAGTGAGGTTTGGCGTCAGGCAGCGGTGAAGCATCTTATTAGGGGTTTTACGTATAACGGTATTATTTGCAGCGGTACCGGGTTAAGCTTTTGCAGACAGATAGCCCGACTAACGGGCTTTCTAAATCCGGCGTAAAACTAATCCGGGAAAGTGATGTTTGGCGTCAGGCAGCGGTGAAGCATTTTATTAGGGTTTTACGTATAACGGTATTATTTGCAGCGGTACCGGGTTAAGCTTTTGCAGACAGATAGCCCGACTAACGGGCTTTCTAAATCCGGCGTAAAACTAATCCGGGAAAGTGAGGTTTGGCGTCAGGCAGCGGTGAAGCATCTTATTAGGGGTTTTACGTATAACGGTATTATTTGCAGCGGTACCGGGTTAAGCTTTTGCAGACAGATAGCCCGACTAATGGGCTTTCTAAATCCAGCGTAAAACTAATCCGAGAAAGTGAGGTTTGGCGTCAGGCAGCGGTGAAGCATTTTATTAGGGTTTTACGTATAACGGTATTATTTGCAGCGGTACCGGGTTAAGCTTTTGCAGACAGATAGCCCGACTAACGGGCTTTCTAAATCCGGCGTAAAACTAATCCGGAAAAGTGAGGTTTGGCGTCAGGCAGCGGTGAAGCATCTTATTAGGGGTTTTACGTATAACGGTATTATTTGCAGCGGTACCGGGTTAAGCTTTTGCAGACAGATAGCCCGACTAACGGGCTTTCTAAATCCGGCGTAAAACTAATCCGGGAAAGTGAAGTTTGGCGTCAGGCAGCGGTGAAGCATCTTATTAGGGGTTTGGCGTCAGGCAGCGGTGAAGCATCTTATTAGGGGTTTAACGTATAACGGTATTATTTGCAGCGGTACCGGGTTAAGCTTTTGCAGACAGATAGCCCGACTAACGAGCTTTCTAAATCCGGCGTAAAACTAATCCGGGAAAATGAGGTTTGGCGTCAGGCAGCGGTGAAGCATCTTATTAGGGGTTTTACGTATAACGGTATTATTTGCAGCGGTACCGGGTTAAGCTTTTGCAGACAGATAGCCCGACTAACGTGCTTTCTAAATCCGGCGTAAAACTAATCCGGAAAAGTGAGGTTTGGCGTCAGGCAGCGGTGAAGCATCTTATTAGGGGTTTTACGCATAACGGTATTATTTGCAGCGGTACCGGGTTAAGCTTTTGCAGACAGATAGCCCGACTAACGGGCTTTCTAAATCCGGCGTAAAACTAATCCGGGAAAGTGAGGTTTGGCGGCAGGCAGCTGTGAAGCATCTTATTAGGGGTTTTACGTATAACGGTATTATTTGCAGCGGTACCGGGTTAAGCTTTTGCAGACAGATAGCCCGACTAACGGGCTTTCTAAATCCGGCGTAAAACTAATCCGGGAAAGTGAGGTTTGGCGTCAGGCAGCGGTGAAGCATCTTATTAGGGGTTTTACGTATAACGGTATTATTTGCAGCGGTACCGGGTTAAGCTTTTGCAGACAGATAGCCCGACTAACGGGCTTTCTAAATCCGGCGTAAAACTAATCCGGAAAAGTGAGGTTTGGCGTCAGGCAGCGGTGAAGCATCTTATTAGGGTTTTACGTATAACGGTATTATTTGCAGCGGTACCGGGTTAAGCTTTTGCAGACAGATAGCCCGACTAACGGGCTTTCTAAATCCGGCGTAAAACTAATCCGGGAAAGTGAGGTTTGGCGTCAGGCAGCGGTGAAGCATCTTATTAGGGGTTTGGCGTCAGGCAGCGGTGAAGCATCTTATTAGGGGTTTTACGTATAACGGTATTATTTGCAGCGGTACCGGGTTAAGCTTTTGCAGACAGATAGCCCGACTAACTGGCTTTCTAAATCCGGCGTAAGACTAATCCGGGAAAGTGAGGTTTGGCGTCAGGCAGCGGTGAAGCATCTTATTAGGGGTTTTACGTATAACGGTATTATTTGCAGCGGTACCGGGTTAAGCTTTTTAACACAGATAGCCCGACTAACGGGCTTTCTAAATCCGGCGTAAAACTAATCCGGGAAAGTGATGTTTGGCGTCAGGCAGCGGTGAAGCATTTTATTAGGGTTTTACGTATAACGGTATTATTTGCAGCGGTACCGGGTTAAGCTTTTGCAGACAGATAGCCCGACTAACGGGCTTTCTAAATCCAGCGTAAAACTAATCCGAGAAAGTGAGGTTTGGCGTCAGGCAGCGGTGAAGCATTTTATTAGGGTTTTACGTATAACGGTATTATTTGCAGCGGTACCGGGTTAAGCTTTTGCAGACAGATAGCCCGACTAACGGGCTTTCTAAATCCGGCGTAAAACTAATCCGGAAAAGTGAGGTTTGGCGTCAGGCAGCGGTGAAGCATCTTATTAGGGGTTTTACGTATAACGGTATTATTTGCAGCGGTACCGGGTTAAGCTTTTGCAGACAGATAGCCCGACTAACGGGCTTTCTAAATCCGGCGTAAAACTAATCCGGGAAAGTGAAGTTTGGCGTCAGGCAGCGGTGAAGCATCTTATTAGGGGTTTGGCGTCAGGCAGCGGTGAAGCATCTTATTAGGGGTTTAACGTATAACGGTATTATTTGCAGCGGTACCGGGTTAAGCTTTTGCAGACAGATAGCCCGACTAACGAGCTTTCTAAATCCGGCGTAAAACTAATCCGGGAAAATGAGGTTTGGCGTCAGGCAGCGGTGAAGCATCTTATTAGGGGTTTTACGTATAACGGTATTATTTGCAGCGGTACCGGGTTAAGCTTTTGCAGACAGATAGCCCGACTAACGTGCTTTCTAAATCCGGCGTAAAACTAATCCGGAAAAGTGAGGTTTGGCGTCAGGCAGCGGTGAAGCATCTTATTAGGGGTTTTACGCATAACGGTATTATTTGCAGCGGTACCGGGTTAAGCTTTTGCAGACAGATAGCCCGACTAACGGGCTTTCTAAATCCGGCGTAAAACTAATCCGGGAAAGTGAGGTTTGGCGTCAGGCAGCGGTGAAGCATCTTATTAGGGGTTTTACGTATAACGGTATTATTTGCAGCGGTACCGGGTTAAGCTTTTGCAGACAGATAGCCCGACTAACGGGCTTTCTAAATCCGGCGTAAAACTAATCCGGAAAAGTGAGGTTTGGCGTCAGGCAGCGGTGAAGCATCTTATTAGGGTTTTACGTATAACGGTATTATTTGCAGCGGTACCGGGTTAAGCTTTTGCAGACAGATAGCCCGACTAACGGGCTTTCTAAATCCGGCGTAAAACTAATCCGGGAAAGTGAGGTTTGGCGTCAGGCAGCGGTGAAGCATCTTATTAGGGGTTTGGCGTCAGGCAGCGGTGAAGCATCTTATTAGGGGTTTTACGTATAACGGTTTTATTTGCAGCGGTACCGGGTTAAGCTTTTGCAGACAGATAGCCCGACTAACTGGCTTTCTAAATCCGGCGTAAGACTAATCCGGGAAAGTGAGGTTTGGCGTCAGGCAGCGGTGAAGCATCTTATTAGGGGTTTTACGTATAACGGTATTATTTGCAGCGGTACCGGGTTAAGCTTTTTAACACAGATAGCCCGACTAACGGGCTTTCTAAATCCGGCGTAAAACTAATCCGGGAAAGTGATGTTTGGCGTCAGGCAGCGGTGAAGCATTTTATTAGGGTTTTACGTATAACGGTATTATTTGCAGCGGTACCGGGTTAAGCTTTTGCAGACAGATAGCCCGACTAACGGGCTTTCTAAATCCGGCGTAAGACCAATCCGGGAAAGTGATGTTTGGCGTCAGGCAGCGGTGAAGCATTTTATTAGGGTTTAACGTATAACGGTATTATTTGCAGCGGTACCGGGTTAAGCTTTTGCAGACAGATAGCCCGACTAACGGGCTTTCTAAATCCGGCGTAAAACTAATCCGGGAAAGTGAGGTTTGGCGTCAGGCAGCGGTGAAGCATTTTATTAGGGTTTTACGTATAACGGTATTATTTGCAGCGGTACCGGGTTAAGCTTTTGCAGACAGATAGCCCGACTAACGGGCTTTCTAAATCCGGCGTAAAACTAATCCGGGAAAGTGAGGTTTGGCGTCAGGCAGCGGTGAAGCATTTTGTTAGGGTTTTACGTTTAACGGTATTATTTGCAGCGGTACCGGGTTAAGCTTTTGCAGATAGATAGCCCGACTAACGGGCTTTCTAAATCCGGCGTAAAATTAATCCGGAAAAGTGAGGTTTGGCGTCAGGCAGCGGTGAAGCATCTTATTAGGGGTTTTACGTATAACGGTATTATTTGCAGCGGTACCGGGTTAAGCTTTTGCAGACAGATAGCCCGACTAACGGGCTTTCTAAATCCGGCGTAAAACTAATCCGGGAAAGTGAGGTTTGGCGTCAGGCAGCGGTGAAGCATCTTATTAGTGGTTTTACGTATAACGGTATTATTTGCAGCGGTACCGGGTTAAGCTTTTGCAGACAGATAGCCCGACTAACGGGCTTTCTAAATCCGGCGTAAAACTAATCCGGGAAAGTGAGGTTTGGCGTCAGGCAGCGGTGAAGCATCTTATTAGGGGTTTTACGTATAACGGTATTATTTGCAGCGGTACCGGGTTAAGCTTTTGCAGACAGATAGCCCGACTAATGGGCTTTCTAAATCCGGCGTAAAACTAATCCGGGAAAGTGAGGTTTGGCGTCAGGCAGCGGTGAAGCATTTTATTAGGGTTTTACTTATAACGGTATTATTTGCAGCGGAACCGGGTTAAGCTTTTGCAGAGAGATAGCCCGACTAACGGGCTTTCTAAATCCGGCGTAAAACTAATCCAGGAAAGTGATGTTTGGCGTCAGGCAGCGCTGAAGCATTTCATTAGGGTTTAACGTATAACGGTATTATTTGCAGCGGTACCGGGTTAAGCTTTTGCCGACAGATAGCCCGACTAACGGGCTTTCTAAATCCGGCGTAAAACTAATCCGGGAAAGTGAGGTTTGGCGTCAGGCAGCGGTGAAGCATCTTATTAGGGGTTTTACGTATAACGGTATTATTTGCAGCGGTACCGGGTTAAGCTTTTTCAGACAGATAGCACGACTAACGGGCTTTCTAAATCCGGCGTAAAACTAATCCGGGAAAGTGAGGTTTGGCGGCAGGCAGCGGTGAAGCATCTTATTAGGGGTTTTACGTATAACGGTATTATTTGTAGCGGTACCGGGTTAAGCTTTTGCAGACAGATAGCCCGACTAACGGGCTTTCTAAATCCGGCGTAAAACTAATCCGGGAAAGTGATGTTTGGCGTCAGGCAGCGGTGAAGCATTTTATTAGGGTTTTACGTATAACGGTATTATTTGCAGCGGTACCGGGTTAAGCTTTTGCAGACAGATAGCCCGACTAACGGGCTTTCTAAATCCGGCGTAAAACTAATCCGATAAAGTGAGGTTTGGCGTCAGGCAGCGGTGAAGCATTTTATTAGGGTTTTACGTATAACGGTATTATTTGCAGCGGTACCGGGTTAAGCTTTTGCAGACAGATAGCCCGACTAACGGGCTTTCTAAATCCGGCGTAAAACTAATCCGGGAAAGTGAGGTTTGGCGTCAGGCAGCGGTGAAGCATTTTATTAGGGTTTTACGTATAACGGTATTATTTGCAGCGGTACCGGGTTAAGCTTTTGCAGATAGATAGCCCGACTAACGGGCTTTCTAAATCCGGCGTAAAATTAATCCGGAAAAGTGAGGTTTGGCGTCAGGCAGCGGTGAAGCATCTTATTAGGGGTTTTACGTATAACGGTATTATTTGCAGCGGTACCGGGTTAAGCTTTTGCAGACAGATAGCCCGACTAACGGGCTTTCTAAATCCGGCGTAAAACTAATCCGGGAAAGTGAGGTTTGGCGTCAGGCAGCGGTGAAGCATCTTATTAGGGGTTTTACGTATAACGGTATTATTTGCAGCGGTACCGGGTTAAGCTTTTGCAGACAGATAGCCCGACTAACGGGCTTTCTAAATCCGGCGTAAAACTAATCCGGGAAAGTGAGGTTTGGCGTCAGGCAGCGGTGAAGCATCTTATTAGGGGTTTTACGTATAACGGTATTATTTGCAGC
Source organism: Rhingia campestris (assembly GCA_932526625.1). Classification (NCBI taxonomy): domain Eukaryota; kingdom Metazoa; phylum Arthropoda; class Insecta; order Diptera; family Syrphidae; genus Rhingia; species Rhingia campestris. The sequence continues at coordinate 104,408,690 of OW052184.1, read as the reverse complement.
GGTACCGGGTTAAGCTTTTTCAGACAGATAGCCCGACTAACGGGCTTTCTAAATCCGGCGTAAAACTAATCCGGGAAAGTGATGTTTGGCGTCAGGCAGCGGTGAAGCATTTTATTAGGATTTAACGTATAACGGTATTATTTGCAGCGGTACCGGGTTAAGCTTTTTCAGACAGATAGCCCGACTAACGGGCTTTCTAAATCCGGCGTAAAACTAATCCGGGAAAGTGATGTTTGGCGTCAGGCAGCGGTGAAGCATTTTATAAGGGGTTTTACGTATAACGGTATTATTTGCAGCGGTACCGGGTTAAGCTTTTGCAGACAGATAGCCCGACTAACGGGCTTTCTAAATCCGGCGTAAAACTAATCCGGGAAAGTGAGGTTTGGCGTCAGGCAGCGGTGAAGCATCTTATTAGGGGTTTTACGTATAACGGTATTATTTGCAGCGGTACCGGGTTAAGCTTTTGCAGACAGATAGCCCGACTAATGGGCTTTCTAAATCCGGCGTAAAACTAATCCGGGAAAGTGAGGTTTGGCGTCAGGCAGCGGTGAAGCATTTTATTAGGGTTTTACGTATAACGGTATTATTTGCAGCGGTACCGGGTTAAGCTTTTGCAGACAGATAGCCCGACTAACGGGCTTTCTAAATCCGGCGTAAAACTAATCCGGGAAAGTGAGGTTTGGCGTCAGGCAGCGGTGAAGCATCTTATTAGGGGTTTTACGTATAACGGTATTATTTGCAGCGGTACCGGGTTAAGCTTTTGCAGACAGATAGCCCGACTAACGGGCTTTCTAAATCCGGCGTAAAACTAATCCGGGAAAGTGAGGTTTGGCGTCAGGCAGCGGTGAAGCATCTTATTAGGGGTTTTACGTATAACGGTATTATTTGCAGCGGTACCGGGTTAAGCTTTTTCAGACAGATAGCCCGACTAACGGGCTTTCTAAATCCGGCGTAAAACTAATCCGGGAAAGTGAGGTTTGGCGTCAGGCAGCGCTGAAGCATCTTATTAGGGGTTTTACGTATAACGGTATTATTTGCAGCGGTACCGGGTTAAGCTTTTGCAGACAGATAGCCCGACTAACGGGCTTTCTAAATCCGGCGTAAAACTAATCCGGGAAAGTGAGGTTTGGCGTCAGGCAGCGGTGAAGCATCTTATTAGGGGTTTTACGTATAACGGTATTATTTGCAGCGGTACCGGGTTAAGCTTTTGCAGACAGATAGCCCGACTAAGGGGCTTTCTAAATCCGGCGTAAAACTAATCCGGGAAAGTGAGGTTTGGCGTCAGGCAGCGGTGAAGCATTTTATTAGGGTTTTACGTATAACGGTATTATTTGCAGCGGTACCGGGTTAAGCTTTTGCAGAGAGATAGCCCGACTAACGGGCTTTCTAAATCCGGCGTAAAACTAATCCGGGAAAGTGATGTTTGGCGTCAGGCATCGGTAAAGCATTTCATTAGGGTTTAACGTATAACGGTATTATTTACAGCGGTACCGGGTTAAGCTTTTGCAGACAGATAGCCCGACTAACGGGCTTTCTAAATCCGGCGTAAAACTAATCCGGGAAAGTGAGGTTTGGCGTCAGGCATCGGTGAAGCATTTTATAAGGGGTTTTACGTATAACGGTATTATTTGCAGCGGTACCGGGTTAAGCTTTTGCAGACAGATAGCCCGACTAACGGGCTTTCTAAATCCGGCGTAAAACTAATCCGGGAAAGTGAGGTTTGGCGTCAGGCAGCGGTGAAGCATCTTATTAAGGGTTTTACGTATAACGGTATTATTTGCAGCGGTACCGGGTTAAGCTTTTGCAGACAGATAGCCCGACTAATGGGCTTTCTAAATCCGGCGTAAAACTAATCCGAGAAAGTGAGGTTTGGCGTCAGGCAGCGGTGAAGCATTTTATTAGGGTTTTACGTATAACGGTATTATTTGCAGCGGTACCGGGTGAAGCTTTTGCAGACAGATAGCCCGACTAACGGGCTTTCTAAATCCGGCGTAAAACTAATCCGGAAAAGTGAGGTTTGGCGTCAGGCAGCGGTGAAGCATCTTATTAGGGGTTTTACGTATAACGGTATTATTTGCAGCGGTACCGGGTTAAGCTTTTGCAGACCGATAGCCCGACTAACGGGCTTTCTAAATCCGGCGTAAAACTAATCCGGGAAAATGAGGTTTGGCGTCAGGCAGCGGTGAAGCATCTTATTAGGGGTTTTACGTATAACGGTATTATTTGCAGCGGTACCGGGTTAAGCTTTTGCAGACAGATAGCCCGACTAACGGGCTTTCTAAATCCGGCGTAAAACTAATCCGGAAAAGTGAGGTTTGGCGTCAGGCAGCGGTGAAGCATCTTATTAGGGGTTTTACGTATAACGGTATTATTTGCAGCGGTACCGGGTTAAGCTTTTGCAGACAGATAGCCCGACTAACGGGCTTTCTAAATCCGGCGTAAAACTAATCCGGGAAAGTGAGGTTTGGCGTCAGGCAGCGGTGAAGCATCTTATTAGGGGTTTTACGTATAACGATATTATTTGCAGCGGTACCGGGTTAAGCTTTTTAACACAGATAGCCCGACTAACGGGCTTTCTAAATCCGGCGTAAAACTAATCCGGAAAAGTGAGGTTTGGCGTCAGGCAGCGGTGAAGCATCTTATTAGGGGTTTTACGTATAACGGTATTATTTGCAGCGGTACCGGGTTAAGCTTTTGCAGACAGATAGCCCGACTAACGGGCTTTCTAAATCCGGCGTAAAACTAATCCGGAAAAGTGAGGTTTGGCGTCAGGCAGCGGTGAAGCATCTTATTAGGGGTTTTACGTATAACGGTATTATTTGCAGCGGTACCGGGTTAAGCTTTTGCAGACAGATAGCCCGACTAACGGGCTTTCTAAATCCGGCGTAAAACTAATCCGGGAAAGTGAGGTTTGGCGTCAGGCAGCGGTGAAGCATCTTATTAGGGGTTTTACGTATAACGATATTATTTGCAGCGGTACCGGGTTAAGCTTTTTAACACAGATAGCCCGACTAACGGGCTTTCTAAATCCGGCGTAAAACTAATCCGGGAAAGTGAGGTTTGGCGTCAGGCAGCGGTGAAACATCTTATTAGGGGTTTTACGTATAACGGTATTATTTGCAGCGGTACCGGGTTAAGCTTTTGCAGACAGATAGCCCGACTAACGGGCTTTCTAAATCCGGCGTAAAACTAATCCGGGAAAATGAGGTTTGGCGTCAGGCAGCGGTGAAGCATCTTATTAGGGGTTTTACGTATAACGGTATTATTTGCAGCGGTACCGGGTTAAGCTTTTGCAGACAGATAGCCCGACTAACGGGCTTTCTAAATCCGGCGTAAAACTAATCCGGAAAAGTGAGGTTTGGCGTCAGGCAGCGGTGAAGCATCTTATTAGGGGTTTTACGTATAACGGTATTATTTGCAGCGGTACCGGGTTAAGCTTTTGCAGACAGATAGCCCGACTAACGGGCTTTCTAAATCCGGCGTAAAACTAATCCGGGAAAGTGAGGTTTGGCGTCAGGCAGCGGTGAAGCATCTTATTAGGGGTTTTACGTATAACGATATTATTTGCAGCGGTACCGGGTTAAGCTTTTTAACACAGATAGCCCGACTAACGGGCTTTCTAAATCCGGCGTAAAACTAATCCGGGAAAGTGAGGTTTGGCGTCAGGCAGCGGTGAAACATCTTATTAGGGGTTTTACGTATAACGGTATTATTTGCAGCGGTACCGGGTTAAGCTTTTGCAGACAGATAGCCCGACTAACGGGCTTTCTAAATCCGGCGTAAAACTAATCCGGGAAAGTGAGGTTTGGCGTCAGGCAGCGGTGAAGCATCTTATTAGGGGTTTTACGTATAACGGTATTATTTGCAGCGGTACCGGGTTAAGCTTTTGCAGACAGATAGCCCGACTAACGGGCTTTCTAAATCCGGCGTAAAACTAATCCGGAAAAGTGAGGTTTGGCGTCAGGCAGCGGTGAAGCATCTTATTAGGGTTTTACGTATAACGGTATTATTTGCAGCGGTACCGGGTTAAGCTTTTGCAGACAGATAGCCCGACTAACGGGCTTTCTAAATCCGGCGTAAAACTAATCCGGGAAAGTGAGGTTTGGCGTCAGGCAGCGGTGAAGCATCTTATTAGGGGTTTGGCGTCAGGCAGCGGTGAAGCATCTTATTAGGGGTTTTACGTATAACGGTTTTATTTGCAGCGGTACCGGGTTAAGCTTTTGCAGACAGATAGCCCGACTAACTGGCTTTCTAAATCCGGCGTAAGACTAATCCGGGAAAGTGAGGTTTGGCGTCAGGCAGCGGTGAAGCATCTTATTAGGGGTTTTACGTATAACGGTATTATTTGCAGCGGTACCGGGTTAAGCTTTTTAACACAGATAGCCCGACTAACGGGCTTTCTAAATCCGGCGTAAAACTAATCCGGGAAAGTGATGTTTGGCGTCAGGCAGCGGTGAAGCATTTTATTAGGGTTTTACGTATAACGGTATTATTTGCAGCGGTACCGGGTTAAGCTTTTGCAGACAGATAGCCCGACTAACGGGCTTTCTAAATCCAGCGTAAAACTAATCCGAGAAAGTGAGGTTTGGCGTCAGGCAGCGGTGAAGCATTTTATTAGGGTTTTACGTATAACGGTATTATTTGCAGCGGTACCGGGTTAAGCTTTTGCAGACAGATAGCCCGACTAACGGGCTTTCTAAATCCGGCGTAAAACTAATCCGGAAAAGTGAGGTTTGGCGTCAGGCAGCGGTGAAGCATCTTATTAGGGGTTTTACGTATAACGGTATTATTTGCAGCGGTACCGGGTTAAGCTTTTGCAGACAGATAGCCCGACTAACGGGCTTTCTAAATCCGGCGTAAAACTAATCCGGGAAAGTGAAGTTTGGCGTCAGGCAGCGGTGAAGCATCTTATTAGGGGTTTGGCGTCAGGCAGCGGTGAAGCATCTTATTAGGGGTTTAACGTATAACGGTATTATTTGCAGCGGTACCGGGTTAAGCTTTTGCAGACAGATAGCCCGACTAACGAGCTTTCTAAATCCGGCGTAAAACTAATCCGGGAAAATGAGGTTTGGCGTCAGGCAGCGGTGAAGCATTTTATTAGGGTTTTACGTATAACGGTATTATTTGCAGCGGTACCGGGTTAAGCTTTTGCAGACAGATAGCCCGACTAACGGGCTTTCTAAATCCGGCGTAAAACTAATCCGGAAAAGTGAGGTTTGGCGTCAGGCAGCGGTGAAGCATCTTATTAGGGGTTTTACGTATAACGGTATTATTTGCAGCGGTACCGGGTTAAGCTTTTGCAGACAGATAGCCCGACTAACGGGCTTTCTAAATCCGGCGTAAAACTAATCCGGGAAAGTGAAGTTTGGCGTCAGGCAGCGGTGAAGCATCTTATTAGGGGTTTGGCGTCAGGCAGCGGTGAAGCATCTTATTAGGGGTTTTACGCATAACGGTATTATTTGCAGCGGTACCGGGTTAAGCTTTTGCAGACAGATAGCCCGACTAACGGGCTTTCTAAATCCGGCGTAAAACTAATCCGGGAAAGTGAGGTTTGGCGGCAGGCAGCTGTGAAGCATCTTATTAGGGGTTTTACGTATAACGGTATTATTTGCAGCGGTACCGGGTTAAGCTTTTGCAGACAGATAGCCCGACTAACGGGCTTTCTAAATCCGGCGTAAAACTAATCCGGGAAAGTGAGGTTTGGCGTCAGGCAGCGGTGAAGCATCTTATTAGGGGTTTTACGTATAACGGTATTATTTGCAGCGGTACCGGGTTAAGCTTTTGCAGACAGATAGCCCGACTAACGGGCTTTCTAAATCCGGCGTAAAACTAATCCGGAAAAGTGAGGTTTGGCGTCAGGCAGCGGTGAAGCATCTTATTAGGGTTTTACGTATAACGGTATTATTTGCAGCGGTACCGGGTTAAGCTTTTGCAGACAGATAGCCCGACTAACGGGCTTTCTAAATCCGGCGTAAAACTAATCCGGGAAAGTGAGGTTTGGCGTCAGGCAGCGGTGAAGCATCTTATTAGGGGTTTGGCGTCAGGCAGCGGTGAAGCATCTTATTAGGGGTTTTACGTATAACGGTTTTATTTGCAGCGGTACCGGGTTAAGCTTTTGCAGACAGATAGCCCGACTAACTGGCTTTCTAAATCCGGCGTAAGACTAATCCGGGAAAGTGAGGTTTGGCGTCAGGCAGCGGTGAAGCATCTTATTAGGGGTTTTACGTATAACGGTATTATTTGCAGCGGTACCGGGTTAAGCTTTTTAACACAGATAGCCCGACTAACGGGCTTTCTAAATCCGGCGTAAAACTAATCCGGGAAAGTGATGTTTGGCGTCAGGCAGCGGTGAAGCATTTTATTAGGGTTTTACGTATAACGGTATTATTTGCAGCGGTACCGGGTTAAGCTTTTGCAGACAGATAGCCCGACTAACGGGCTTTCTAAATCCGGCGTAAGACCAATCCGGGAAAGTGATGTTTGGCGTCAGGCAGCGGTGAAGCATTTTATTAGGGTTTAACGTATAACGGTATTATTTGCAGCGGTACCGGGTTAAGCTTTTGCAGACAGATAGCCCGACTAACGGGCTTTCTAAATCCGGCGTAAAACTAATCCGGGAAAGTGAGGTTTGGCGTCAGGCAGCGGTGAAGCATTTTATTAGGGTTTTACGTATAACGGTATTATTTGCAGCGGTACCGGGTTAAGCTTTTGCAGACAGATAGCCCGACTAACGGGCTTTCTAAATCCGGCGTAAAACTAATCCGGGAAAGTGAGGTTTGGCGTCAGGCAGCGGTGAAGCATTTTATTAGGGTTTTACGTTTAACGGTATTATTTGCAGCGGTACCGGGTTAAGCTTTTGCAGATAGATAGCCCGACTAACGGGCTTTCTAAATCCGGCGTAAAATTAATCCGGAAAAGTGAGGTTTGGCGTCAGGCAGCGGTGAAGCATCTTATTAGGGGTTTTACGTATAACGGTATTATTTGCAGCGGTACCGGGTTAAGCTTTTGCAGACAGATAGCCCGACTAACGGGCTTTCTAAATCCGGCGTAAAACTAATCCGGGAAAGTGAGGTTTGGCGTCAGGCAGCGGTGAAGCATCTTATTAGGGGTTTTACGTATAACGGTATTATTTGCAGCGGTACCGGGTTAAGCTTTTGCAGACAGATAGCCCGACTAACGGGCTTTCTAAATCCGGCGTAAAACTAATCCGGGAAAGTGAGGTTTGGCGTCAGGCAGCGGTGAAGCATCTTATTAGGGGTTTTACGTATAACGGTATTATTTGCAGCGGTACCGGGTTAAGCTTTTGCAGACAGATAGCCCGACTAATGGGCTTTCTAAATCCGGCGTAAAACTAATCCGGGAAAGTGAGGTTTGGCGTCAGGCAGCGGTGAAGCATTTTATTAGGGTTTTACTTATAACGGTATTATTTGCAGCGGAACCGGGTTAAGCTTTTGCAGAGAGATAGCCCGACTAACGGGCTTTCTAAATCCGGCGTAAAACTAATCCAGGAAAGTGATGTTTGGCGTCAGGCAGCGCTGAAGCATTTCATTAGGGTTTAACGTATAACGGTATTATTTGCAGCGGTACCGGGTTAAGCTTTTGCCGACAGATAGCCCGACTAACGGGCTTTCTAAATCCGGCGTAAAACTAATCCGGGAAAGTGAGGTTTGGCGTCAGGCAGCGGTGAAGCATCTTATTAGGGGTTTTACGTATAACGGTATTATTTGCAGCGGTACCGGGTTAAGCTTTTTCAGACAGATAGCACGACTAACGGGCTTTCTAAATCCGGCGTAAAACTAATCCGGGAAAGTGAGGTTTGGCGGCAGGCAGCGGTGAAGCATCTTATTAGGGGTTTTACGTATAACGGTATTATTTGTAGCGGTACCGGGTTAAGCTTTTGCAGACAGATAGCCCGACTAACGGGCTTTCTAAATCCGGCGTAAAACTAATCCGGGAAAGTGATGTTTGGCGTCAGGCAGCGGTGAAGCATTTTATTAGGGTTTTACGTATAACGGTATTATTTGCAGCGGTACCGGGTTAAGCTTTTGCAGACAGATAGCCCGACTAACGGGCTTTCTAAATCCGGCGTAAAACTAATCCGATAAAGTGAGGTTTGGCGTCAGGCAGCGGTGAAGCATTTTATTAGGGTTTTACGTATAACGGTATTATTTGCAGCGGTACCGGGTTAAGCTTTTGCAGACAGATAGCCCGACTAACGGGCTTTCTAAATCCGGCGTAAAACTAATCCGGGAAAGTGAGGTTTGGCGTCAGGCAGCGGTGAAGCATTTTATTAGGGTTTTACGTATAACGGTATTATTTGCAGCGGTACCGGGTTAAGCTTTTGCAGATAGATAGCCCGACTAACGGGCTTTCTAAATCCGGCGTAAAATTAATCCGGAAAAGTGAGGTTTGGCGTCAGGCAGCGGTGAAGCATCTTATTAGGGGTTTTACGTATAACGGTATTATTTGCAGCGGTACCGGGTTAAGCTTTTGCAGACAGATAGCCCGACTAACGGGCTTTCTAAATCCGGCGTAAAACTAATCCGGGAAAGTGAGGTTTGGCGTCAGGCAGCGGTGAAGCATCTTATTAGGGGTTTTACGTATAACGGTATTATTTGCAGCGGTACCGGGTTAAGCTTTTGCAGACAGATAGCCCGACTAACGGGCTTTCTAAATCCGGCGTAAAACTAATCCGGGAAAGTGAGGTTTGGCGTCAGGCAGCGGTGAAGCATCTTATTAGGGGTTTTACGTATAACGGTATTATTTGCAGCGGTACCGGGTTAAGCTTTTTCAGACAGATAGCCCGACTAACGGGCTTTCTAAATCCGGCGTAAAACTAATCCGGGAAAGTGATGTTTGGCGTCAGGCAGCGGTGAAGCATTTTATTAGGATTTAACGTATAACGGTATTATTTGCAGCGGTACCGGGTTAAGCTTTTTCAGACAGATAGCCCGACTAACGGGCTTTCTAAATCCGGCGTAAAACTAATCCGGGAAAGTGATGTTTGGCGTCAGGCAGCGGTGAAGCATTTTATAAGGGGTTTTACGTATAACGGTATTATTTGCAGCGGTACCGGGTTAAGCTTTTGCAGACAGATAGCCCGACTAACGGGCTTTCTAAATCCGGCGTAAAACTAATCCGGGAAAGTGAGGTTTGGCGTCAGGCAGCGGTGAAGCATCTTATTAGGGGTTTTACGTATAACGGTATTATTTGCAGCGGTACCGGGTTAAGCTTTTGCAGACAGATAGCCCGACTAATGGGCTTTCTAAATCCGGCGTAAAACTAATCCGGGAAAGTGAGGTTTGGCGTCAGGCAGCGGTGAAGCATTTTATTAGGGTTTTACGTATAACGGTATTATTTGCAGCGGTACCGGGTTAAGCTTTTGCAGACAGATAGCCCGACTAACGGGCTTTCTAAATCCGGCGTAAAACTAATCCGGGAAAGTGAGGTTTGGCGTCAGGCAGCGGTGAAGCATCTTATTAGGGGTTTTACGTATAACGGTATTATTTGCAGCGGTACCGGGTTAAGCTTTTGCAGACAGATAGCCCGACTAACGGGCTTTCTAAATCCGGCGTAAAACTAATCCGGGAAAGTGAGGTTTGGCGTCAGGCAGCGGTGAAGCATCTTATTAGGGGTTTTACGTATAACGGTATTATTTGCAGCGGTACCGGGTTAAGCTTTTTCAGACAGATAGCCCGACTAACGGGCTTTCTAAATCCGGCGTAAAACTAATCCGGGAAAGTGAGGTTTGGCGTCAGGCAGCGGTGAAGCATCTTATTAGGGGTTTTACGTATAACGGTATTATTTGCAGCGGTACCGGGTTAAGCTTTTGCAGACAGATAGCCCGACTAACGGGCTTTCTAAATCCGGCGTAAAACTAATCCGAGAAAGTGAGGTTTGGCGTCAGGCAGCGGTGAAGCATCTTATTAGGGGTTTTACGTATAACGGTATTATTTGCAGCGGTACCGGGTTAAGCTTTTGCAGACAGATAGCCCGACTAAGGGGCTTTCTAAATCCGGCGTAAAACTAATCCGGGAAAGTGAGGTTTGGCGTCAGGCAGCGGTGAAGCATTTTATTAGGGTTTTACGTATAACGGTATTATTTGCAGCGGTACCGGGTTAAGCTTTTGCAGAGAGATAGCCCGACTAACGGGCTTTCTAAATCCGGCGTAAAACTAATCCGGGAAAGTGATGTTTGGCGTCAGGCATCGGTAAAGCATTTCATTAGGGTTTAACGTATAACGGTATTATTTACAGCGGTACCGGGTTAAGCTTTTGCAGACAGATAGCCCGACTAACGGGCTTTCTAAATCCGGCGTAAAACTAATCCGGGAAAGTGAGGTTTGGCGTCAGGCATCGGTGAAGCATTTTATAAGGGGTTTTACGTATAACGGTATTATTTGCAGCGGTACCGGGTTAAGCTTTTGCAGACAGATAGCCCGACTAACGGGCTTTCTAAATCCGGCGTAAAACTAATCCGGGAAAGTGAGGTTTGGCGTCAGGCAGCGGTGAAGCATCTTATTAAGGGTTTTACGTATAACGGTATTATTTGCAGCGGTACCGGGTTAAGCTTTTGCAGACAGATAGCCCGACTAATGGGCTTTCTAAATCCGGCGTAAAACTAATCCGAGAAAGTGAGGTTTGGCGTCAGGCAGCGGTGAAGCATTTTATTAGGGTTTTACGTATAACGGTATTATTTGCAGCGGTACCGGGTGAAGCTTTTGCAGACAGATAGCCCGACTAACGGGCTTTCTAAATCCGGCGTAAAACTAATCCGGAAAAGTGAGGTTTGGCGTCAGGCAGCGGTGAAGCATCTTATTAGGGGTTTTACGTATAACGGTATTATTTGCAGCGGTACCGGGTTAAGCTTTTGCAGACCGATAGCCCGACTAACGGGCTTTCTAAATCCGGCGTAAAACTAATCCGGGAAAATGAGGTTTGGCGTCAGGCAGCGGTGAAGCATCTTATTAGGGGTTTTACGTATAACGGTATTATTTGCAGCGGTACCGGGTTAAGCTTTTGCAGACAGATAGCCCGACTAACGGGCTTTCTAAATCCGGCGTAAAACTAATCCGGAAAAGTGAGGTTTGGCGTCAGGCAGCGGTGAAGCATCTTATTAGGGGTTTTACGTATAACGGTATTATTTGCAGCGGTACCGGGTTAAGCTTTTGCAGACAGATAGCCCGACTAACGGGCTTTCTAAATCCGGCGTAAAACTAATCCGGGAAAGTGAGGTTTGGCGTCAGGCAGCGGTGAAGCATCTTATTAGGGGTTTTACGTATAACGGTATTATTTGCAGCGGTACCGGGTTAAGCTTTTGCAGACAGATAGCCCGACTAACGGGCTTTCTAAATCCGGCGTAAAACTAATCCGGGAAAGTGAGGTTTGGCGTCAGGCAGCGGTGAAGCATCTTATTAGGGGTTTTACGTATAACGGTATTATTTGCAGCGGTACCGGGTTAAGCTTTTTCAGACAGATAGCCCGACTAACGGGCTTTCTAAATCCGGTGTAAAACTAATCCGGGAAAGTGATGTTTGGCGTCAGGCAGCGGTGAAGCATTTTATTAGGATTTAACGTATAACGGTATTATTTGCAGCGGTACCGGGTTAAGCTTTTGCAGACAGATAGCCCGACTAACGGGCTTTCTAAATCCGGCGTAAAACTAATCCGGGAAAGTGATGTTTGGCGTCAGGCAGCGGTGAAGCATTTCATTAGGGTTTAACGTATAACGGTATTATTTGCAGCGGTACCGGGTTAAGCTTTTGCCGACAGATAGCCCGACTAACGGGCTTTCTAAATCCGGCGTAAAACTAATCCGGAAAAGTGAGGTTTGGCGTCAGGCAGCGGTGAAGCATCTTATTAGGGGTTTTACGTATAACGGTATTATTTGCAGCGGTACCGGGTTAAGCTTTTGCAGACAGATAGCCCGACTAATGGGCTTTCTAAATCCGGCGTAAAACTAATCCGGGAAAGTGAGGTTTGGCGTCAGGCAGCGGTGAAGCATTTTATTAGGGTTTTACGTATAACGGTATTATTTGCAGCGGTACCGGGTTAAGCTTTTGCAGAGAGATAGCCCGACTAACGGGCTTTCTAAATCCGGCGTAAAACTAATCCGGGAAAGTGATGTTTGGCGTCAGGCAGCGGTGAAGCATTTCATTAGGGTTTAACGTATAACGGTATTATTTGCAGCGGTACCGGGTTAAGCTTTTGCCGACAGATAGCCCGACTAACGGGCTTTCTAAATCCGGCGTAAAACTAATCCGGGAAAGTGAGGTTTGGCGTCAGGCAGCGGTGAAGCATCTTATTAGGGGTTTTACGTATTACTGGGTTAAGCTTTTGCAGACAGATAGCCCGACTAACGGGCTTTCTAAATCCGGCGTAAAACTAATCCGGGAAAGTGATGGTTGGCGTCAGGCAGCGGTGAAGCATTTTATTAGGGTTTTACGTATAACGGTATTATTTGCAGCGGTACCGGGTTAAGCTTTTGCAGACAGATAGCCCGACTAACGGGCTTTCTAAATCCGGCGTAAAACTAATCCGGGAAAGTGAGGTTTGGCGTCAGGCAGCGGTGAAGCATTTTATTAGGGTTTTACGTATAACGGTATTATTTGCAGCGGTACCGGGTTAAGCTTTTGCAGACAGATAGCCCGACTAACGGGCTTTCTAAATCCGGCGTAAAACTAATCCGGGAAAGTGAGGTTTGGCGTCAGGCAGCGGTGAAGCATCTTATTAGGGGTTTTACGTATAACGGCAGCGGTACCGGGTTAAGCTTTTGCAGACAGATAGCCCGACTAACGGGCTTTCTAAATCCGGCGTAAAACTAATCCGGGAAAGTGAGGTTTGGCGTCAGGCAGCGGTGAAGCATCTTATTCGGGGTTTAACGTATAACGGTATTATTTGCAGCGGTACCGGGTTAAGCTTTTGCAGACAGATAGCCCGACTAACGGGCTTTCTAAATCCGGCGTAAAACTAATCCGGGAAAGTGAGGTTTGGCGTCAGGCAGCGGTGAAGCATCTTATTAGGGGTTTTACGTATAACGGTATTATTTGCAGCGGTACCGGGTTAAGCTTTTGCAGACAGATAGCTTTCTAAACGGGCTTTCTAAATCCGGCGTAAAACTAATCCGGGAAAGTGATGTTTGGCGTCAGGCAGCGGTGAAGCATTTTATTAGGATTTAACGTATAACGGTATTATTTGCAGCGGTACCGGGTTAAGCTTTTGCAGACAGATAGCCCGACTAACGGGCTTTCTAAATCCGGCGTAAAACTAATCCGGGAAAGTGATGTTTGGCGTCAGGCAGCGGTGAAGCATTTCATTAGGGTTTAACGTATAACGGTATTATTTGCAGCGGTACCGGGTTAAGCTTTTGCCGACAGATAGCCCGACTAACGGGCTTTCTAAATCCGGCGTAAAACTGATCCGGGAAAGTGAGGTTTGGCGTCAGGCAGCGGTGAAGCATCTTATTAGGGGTTTTACGTATAACGGTATTATTTGCTGCGGTACCGGGTTAAGCTTTTGCAGACGATAGCCCGACTAACGGGCTTTCTAAATCCGGCGTAAAACTAATCCGGGAAAGTGATGTTTGGCGTCAGGCAGCGGTGAAGCATTTTATTAGGGTTTTACGTATAACGGTATTATTTGCAGCGGTACCGGGTTAAGCTTTTGCAGACAGATAGCCCGACTAACGGGCTTTCTAAATCCGGCGTAAAACTAATCCGGGAAAGTGAGGTTTGGCGTCAGGCAGCGGTGAAGCATTTTATTAGGGTTTTACGTATAACGGTATTATTTGCAGCGGTACCGGGTTAAGCTTTTGCAGACAGATAGCCCGACTAACGGGCTTTCTAAATCCGGCGTAAAACTAATCCGGGAAAGTGAGGTTTGGCGTCAGGCAGCGGTGAAGCATTTTATTAGGGTTTTACGTATAACGGTATTATTTGCAGCGGTACCGGGTTAAGCTTTTGCAGACAGATAGCCCGACTAACGGGCTTTCTAAATCCGGCGTAAAACTAATCCGGGAAAGTGATGTTTGGCGTCAGGCAGCGGTGAAGCATTTTATTAGGGTTTCACGTATAACGGTATTATTTGCAGCGGTACCGGGTTAAGCTTTTGCAGACAGATAGCCCGACTAACGGGCTTTCTAAATCCGGCGTAAAACTAATCCGGGAAAGTGAGGTTTGGCGTCAGGCAGCGGTGAAGCATCTTATTAGGGGTTTTACGTATAACGGTATTATTTGCAGCGGTACCGGGTTAAGCTTTTGCAGACAGATAGCCCCACTAACGGGCTTTCTAAATCCGGCGTAAAACTAATCCGGGAAAGTGATGTTTGGCGTCAGGCAGCGGTGAAGCATTTTATTAGGGTTTTACGTATAACGGTATTATTTGCAGCGGTACCGGGTTAAGCTTTTGCAGACAGATAGCCCGACTAACGGGCTTTCTAAATCCGGCGTAAAACTAATCCGGGAAAGTGAGGTTTGGCGTCAGGCAGCGGTGAAGCATCTTATTAGGGGTTTTACGTATAACGGTATTATTTGCAGCGGTACCGGGTTAAGCTTTTGCAGACAGATAGCCCGACTAATGGGCTTTCTAAATCCAGCGTTAAACTAATCCGAGAAAGTGAGGTTTGGCGTCAGGCAGCGGTGAAGCATTTTATTAGGGTTTTACGTATAACGGTATTATTTGCAGCGGTACCGGGTTAAGCTTTTGCAGACAGATAGCCCGACTAACGGGCTTTCTAAATCCGGCGTAAAACTAATCCGGAAAAGTGAGGTTTGGCGTCAGGCAGCGGTGAAGCATCTTATTAGGGGTTTTACGTATAACGGTATTATTTGCAGCGGTACCGGGTTAAGCTTTTGCAGACAGATAGCCCGACTAACGGGCTTTCTAAATCCGGCGTAAAACTAATCCGGGAAAGTGAAGTTTGGCGTCAGGCAGCGGTGAAGCATCTTATTAGGGGTTTGGCGTCAGGCAGCGGTGAAGCATCTTATTAGGGGTTTTACGTATAACGGTATTATTTGCAGCGGTACCGGGTTAAGCTTTTGCAGACAGATAGCCCGACTAACGGGCTTTCTAAATCCGGCGTAAAACTAATCCGGGAAAATGAGGTTTGGCGTCAGGCAGCGGTGAAGCATCTTATTAGGGGTTTTACGTATAACGGTATTATTTGCAGCGGTACCGGGTTAAGCTTTTGCAGACAGATAGCCCGACTAACGTGCTTTCTAAATCCGGCGTAAAACTAATCCGGGAAAGTGAGGTTTGGCGTCAGGCAGCGGTGAAGCATCTTATTAGGGGTTTTACGCATAACGGTATTATTTGCAGCGGTACCGGGTTAAGCTTTTGCAGACAGATAGCCCGACTAACGGGCTTTCTAAATCCGGCGTAAAACTAATCCGGGAAAGTGAGGTTTGGCGGCAGGCAGCTGTGAAGCATCTTATTAGGGGTTTTACGTATAACGGTATTATTTGCAGCGGTACCGGGTTAAGCTTTTGCAGACAGATAGCCCGACTAACGGGCTTTCTAAATCCGGCGTAAAACTAATCCGGGAAAGTGAGGTTTGGCGTCAGGCAGCGGTGAAGCATCTTATTAGGGGTTTTACGTATAACGGTATTATTTGCAGCGGTACCGGGTTAAGCTTTTGCAGACAGATAGCCCGACTAACGGGCTTTCTAAATCCGGCGTAAAACTAATCCGGAAAAGTGAGGTTTGGCGTCAGGCAGCGGTGAAGCATCTTATTAGGGTTTTACGTATAACGGTATTATTTGCAGCGGTACCGGGTTAAGCTTTTGCAGACAGATAGCCCGACTAACGGGCTTTCTAAATCCGGCGTAAAACTAATCCGGAAAAGTGAGGTTTGGCGTCAGGCAGCGGTGAAGCATCTTATTAGGGTTTTACGTATAACGGTATTATTTGCAGTGGCACCGGGTTAAGCTTTTGCAGACAGATAGCACGACTAACGGGCTTTCTAAATCCGGCGTAAAACTAATCCGGAAAAGTGAGGTTTGGCGTCAGGCAGCGGTGAAGCATCTTATTAGGGGTTTTACGTATAACGGTATTATTTGCAGCGGTACCGGGTTAAGCTTTTGCAGACAGATAGCCCGACTAACGGGCTTTCTAAATCCGGCGTAAAACTAATCCGGGAAAGTGAGGTTTGGCGTCAGGCAGCGGTGAAGCATCTTATTAGGGGTTTTACGTATAACGGTATTATTTGCAGCGGTACCGGGTTAAGCTTTTTCAGACAGATAGCCCGACTAACGGGCTTTCTAAATCCGGCGTAAAACTAATCCGGGAAAGTGATGTTTGGCGTCAGGCAGCGGTGAAGCATTTTATTAGGATTTAACGTATAACGGTATTATTTGCAGCGGTACCGGGTTAAGCTTTTGCAGACAGATAGCCCGACTAACGGGCTTTCTAAATCCGGCGTAAAACTAATCCGGGAAAGTGATGTTTGGCGTCAGGCAGCGGTGAAGCATTTCATTAGGGTTTAACGTATAACGGTATTATTTGCAGCGGTACCGGGTTAAGCTTTTGCCGACAGATAGCCCGACTAACGGGCTTTCTAAATCCGGCGTAAAACTGATCCGGGAAAGTGAGGTTTGGCGTCAGGCAGCGGTGAAGCATCTTATTAGGGGTTTTACGTATAACGGTATTATTTGCAGCGGTACTGGGTTAAGCTTTTTCAGACAGATAGCCCGACTAACGGGCTTTCTAAATCCGGCGTAAAACTAATCCGGGAAAGTGAGGTTTGGCGGCAGGCAGCGGTGAAGCATCTTATTAGGGGTTTTACGTATAACGGTATTATTTGCTGCGGTACCGGGTTAAGCTTTTGCAGACGATAGCCCGACTAACGGGCTTTCTAAATCCGGCGTAAAACTAATCCGGGAAAGTGATGTTTGGCGTCAGGCAGCGGTGAAGCATTTTATTAGGGTTTTACGTATAACGGTATTATTTGCAGCGGTACCGGGTACAGATAGCCCGACTAACGGGCTTTCTAAATCCGGCGTAAAACTAATCCGGGAAAGTGAGGTTTGGCGTCAGGCAGCGGTGAAGCATTTTATTAGGGTTTTACGTATAACGGTATTATTTGCAGCGGTACCGGGTTAAGCTTTTGCAGACAGATAGCCCGACTAACGGGCTTTCTAAATCCGGCGTAAAACTAATCCGGGAAAGTGATGTTTGGCGTCAGGCAGCGGTGAAGCATTTTATTAGGGTTTCACGTATAACGGTATTATTTGCAGCGGTACCGGGTTAAGCTTTTGCAGACAGATAGCCCGACTAACGGGCTTTCTAAATCCGGCGTAAAACTGATCCGGGAAAGTGAGGTTTGGCGTCAGGCAGCGGTGAAGCATCTTATTAGGGGTTTTACGTATAACGGTATTATTTGCAGCGGTACCGGGTTAAGCTTTTGCAGACAGATAGCCCCACTAACGGGCTTTCTAAATCCGGCGTAAAACTAATCCGGGAAAGTGATGTTTGGCGTCAGGCAGCGGTGAAGCATTTTATTAGGGTTTTACGTATAACGGTATTATTTGCAGCGGTACCGGGTTAAGCTTTTGCAGACAGATAGCCCGACTAACGGGCTTTCTAAATCCGGCGTAAAACTAATCCGGGAAAGTGAGGTTTGGCGTCAGGCAGCGGTGAAGCATCTTATTAGGGGTTTTACGTATAACGGTATTATTTGCAGCGGTACCGGGTTAAGCTTTTGCAGACAGATAGCCCGACTAATGGGCTTTCTAAATCCAGCGTTAAACTAATCCGAGAAAGTGAGGTTTGGCGTCAGGCAGCGGTGAAGCATTTTATTAGGGTTTTACGTATAACGGTATTATTTGCAGCGGTACCGGGTTAAGCTTTTGCAGACAGATAGCCCGACTAACGGGCTTTCTAAATCCGGCGTAAAACTAATCCGGAAAAGTGAGGTTTGGCGTCAGGCAGCGGTGAAGCATCTTATTAGGGGTTTTACGTATAACGGTATTATTTGCAGCGGTACCGGGTTAAGCTTTTGCAGACAGATAGCCCGACTAACGGGCTTTCTAAATCCGGCGTAAAACTAATCCGGGAAAGTGAAGTTTGGCGTCAGGCAGCGGTGAAGCATCTTATTAGGGGTTTGGCGTCAGGCAGCGGTGAAGCATCTTATTAGGGGTTTTACGTGTAACGGTATTATTTGCAGCGGTACCGGGTTAAGTTTTTGCAGACAGATAGCCCGACTAACGGGCTTTCTAAATCCGGCGTAAAACTAATCCGGGAAAATGAGGTTTGGCGTCAGGCAGCGGTGAAGCATCTTATTAGGGGTTTTACGTATAACGGTATTATTTGCAGCGGTACCGGGTTAAGCTTTTGCAGACAGATAGCCCGACTAACGTGCTTTCTAAATCCGGCGTAAAACTAATCCGGAAAAGTGAGGTTTGGCGTCAGGCAGCGGTGAAGCATCTTATTAGGGGTTTTACGCATAACGGTATTATTTGCAGCGGTACCGGGTTAAGCTTTTGCAGACAGATAGCCCGACTAACGGGCTTTCTAAATCCGGCGTAAAACTAATCCGGGAAAGTGAGGTTTGGCGGCAGGCAGCTGTGAAGCATCTTATTAGGGGTTTTACGTATAACGGTATTATTTGCAGCGGTACCGGGTTAAGCTTTTGCAGACAGATAGCCCGACTAACGGCCTTTCTAAATCCGGCGTAAAACTAATCCGGGAAAGTGAGGTTTGGCGTCAGGCAGCGGTGAAGCATCTTATTAGGGGTTTTACGTATAACGGTATTATTTGCAGCGGTACCGGGTTAAGCTTTTGCAGACAGATAGCCCGACTAACGGGCTTTCTAAATCCGGCGTAAAACTAATCCGGAAAAGTGAGGTTTGGCGTCAGGCAGCGGTGAAGCATCTTATTAGGGTTTTACGTATAACGGTATTATTTGCAGCGGTACCGGGTTAAGCTTTTGCAGACAGATAGCCCGACTAACGGGCTTTCTAAATCCGGCGTAAAACTAATCCGGAAAAGTGAGGTTTGGCGTCAGGCAGCGGTGAAGCATCTTATTAGGGTTTTACGTATAACGGTATTATTTGCAGTGGCACCGGGTTAAGCTTTTGCAGACAGATAGCACGACTAACGGGCTTTCTAAATCCGGCGTAAAACTAATCCGGAAAAGTGAGGTTTGGCGTCAGGCAGCGGTGAAGCATCTTATTAGGGGTTTTACGTATAACGGTATTATTTGCAGCGGTACCGGGTTAAGCTTTTGCAGACAGATAGCCCGACTAACGGGCTTTCTAAATCCGGCGTAAAACTAATCCGGGAAAGTGAGGTTTGGCGTCAGGCAGCGGTGAAGCATCTTATTAGGGGTTTTACGTATAACGGTATTATTTGCAGCGGTACCGGGTTAAGCTTTTTCAGACAGATAGCCCGACTAACGGGCTTTCTAAATCCGGCGTAAAACTAATCCGGGAAAGTGATGTTTGGCGTCAGGCAGCGGTGAAGCATTTTATTAGGATTTAACGTATAACGGTATTATTTGCAGCGGTACCGGGTTAAGCTTTTGCAGACAGATAGCCCGACTAACGGGCTTTCTAAATCCGGCGTAAAACTAATCCGGGAAAGTGAGGTTTGGCGTCAGGCAGCGGTGAAGCATCTTATTAGGGTTTTACGTATAACGGTATTATTTGCAGCGGTACCGGGTTAAGCTTTTGCAGACAGATAGCCCGACTAACGGGCTTTCTAAATCCGGCGTAAAACTAATCCGGGAAAGTGAGGTTTGGCGTCAGGCAGCGGTGAAGCATCTTATTAGGGGTTTTACGTATAACGGTATTATTTGCAGCGGTACCGGGTTAAGCTTTTGCAGACAGATAGCCCGACTAATGGGCTTTCTAAATCCAGCGTTAAACTTATCCGAGAAAGTGAGGTTTGGCGTCAGGCAGCGGTGAAGCATTTTATTAGGGTTTTACGTATAACGGTATTATTTGCAGCGGTACCGGGTTAAGCTTTTGCAGACAGATAGCCCGACTAACGGGCTTTCTAAATCCGGCGTAAAACTAATCCGGAAAAGTGAGGTTTGGCGTCAGGCAGCGGTGAAGCATCTTATTAGGGGTTTTACGTATAACGGTATTATTTGCAGCGGTACCGGGTTAAGCTTTTGCAGACAGATAGCCCGACTAACGGGCTTTCTAAATCCGGCGTAAAACTAATCCGGGAAAGTGAAGTTTGGCGTCAGGCAGCGGTGAAGCATCTTATTAGGGGTTTGGCGTCAGGCAGCGGTGAAGCATCTTATTAGGGGTTTTACGTATAACGGTATTATTTGCAGCGGTACCGGGTTAAGCTTTTGCAGACAGATAGCCCGACTAACGGGCTTTCTAAATCCGGCGTAAAACTAATCCGGGAAAATGAGGTTTGGCGTCAGGCAGCGGTGAAGCATCTTATTAGGGGTTTTACGTATAACGGTATTATTTGCAGCGGTACCGGGTTAAGCTTTTGCAGACAGATAGCCCGACTAACGTGCTTTCTAAATCCGGCGTAAAACTAATCCGGAAAAGTGAGGTTTGGCGTCAGGCAGCGGTGAAGCATCTTATTAGGGGTTTTACGCATAACGGTATTATTTGCAGCGGTACCGGGTTAAGCTTTTGCAGACAGATAGCCCGACTAACGGGCTTTCTAAATCCGGCGTAAAACCAATCCGGGAAAGTGAGGTTTGGCGGCAGGCAGCTGTGAAGCATCTTATTAGGGGTTTTACGTATAACGGTATTATTTGCAGCGGTACCGGGTTAAGCTTTTGCAGACAGATAGCCCGACTAACGGGCTTTCTAAATCCGGCGTAAAACTAATCCGGGAAAGTGAGGTTTGGCGTCAGGCAGCGGTGAAGCATCTTATTAGGGGTTTTACGTATAACGGTATTATTTGCAGCGGTACCGGGTTAAGCTTTTGCAGACAGATAGCCCGACTAACGGGCTTTCTAAATCCGGCGTAAAACTAATCCGGAAAAGTGAGGTTTGGCGTCAGGCAGCGGTGAAGCATCTTATTAGGGTTTTACGTATAACGGTATTATTTGCAGCGGTACCGGGTTAAGCTTTTGCAGACAGATAGCCCGACTAACGGGCTTTCTAAATCCGGCGTAAAACTAATCCGGAAAAGTGAGGTTTGGCGTCAGGCAGCGGTGAAGCATCTTATTAGGGTTTTACGTATAACGGTATTATTTGCAGTGGCACCGGGTTAAGCTTTTGCAGACAGATAGCACGACTAACGGGCTTTCTAAATCCGGCGTAAAACTAATCCGGAAAAGTGAGGTTTGGCGTCAGGCAGCGGTGAAGCATCTTATTAGGGGTTTTACGTATAACGGTATTATTTGCAGCGGTACCGGGTTAAGCTTTTGCAGACAGATAGCCCGACTAACGGGCTTTCTAAATCCGGCGTAAAACTAATCCGGGAAAGTGAGGTTTGGCGTCAGGCAGCGGTGAAGCATCTTATTAGGGGTTTTACGTATAACGGTATTATTTGCAGCGGTACCGGGTTAAGCTTTTTCAGACAGATAGCCCGACTAACGGGCTTTCTAAATCCGGCGTAAAACTAATCCGGGAAAGTGATGTTTGGCGTCAGGCAGCGGTGAAGCATTTTATTAGGATTTAACGTATAACGGTATTATTTGCAGCGGTACCGGGTTAAGCTTTTGCAGACAGATAGCCCGACTTACGGGCTTTCTAAATCCGGCGTAAAACTAATCCGGGAAAGTGAGGTTTGGCGTCAGGCAGCGGTGAAGCATCTTATTAGGGGTTTGGCGTCAGGCAGCGGTGAAGCATCTTATTAGGGGTTTTACGTATAACGGTATTATTTGCAGCGGTACCGGGTTAAGCTTTTGCAGACAGATAGCCCGACTAACGGGCTTTCTAAATCCGGCGTAAGACTAATCCGGGAAAGTGAGGTTTGGCGTCAGGCAGCGGTGAAGCATCTTATTAGGGGTTTTACGTATAACGATATTATTTGCAGCGGTACCGGGTTAAGCTTTTTAACACAGATAGCCCGACTAACGGGCTTTCTAAATCCGGCGTAAAACTAATCCGGGAAAGTGAGGTTTGGCGTCAGGCAGCGGTGAAACATCTTATTAGGGGTTTTACGTATAACGGTATTATTTGCAGCGGTACCGGGTTAAGCTTTTGCAGACAGATAGCCCGACTAAAGGGCTTTCTAAATCCGGCGTAAAACTAATCCGGGAAAGCGAGGTTTGGCGTCAGGCAGCGGTGAAGCATCTTATTAGGGGTTGTACGTATAACGGTATTATTTGCAGCGGTACCGGGTTAAGCTTTTGCAGACAGATAGCCCGACTAACGGGCTTTCTAAATCCGGCGTAAAACTAATCCGGGAAAGTGAGGTTTGGCGTCAGGCAGCGGTGAAGCATCTTATTAGGGGTTTTACGTATAACGGTATTATTTGCAGCGGTACCGCGTTAAGCTTTTGCAGACAGATAACCCGAATAACGGGCTTTCTAAATCCGGCGTAAAACTAATCCGGGAAAGTGAGGTTTGGCGTCAGGCAGCGGTGAAGCATTTTATTAGGGTTTTACGTATAACGGTATTATTTGCAGCGGTACCGGGTTAAGCTTTTGCAGACAGATAGCCCGACTAACGGGCTTTCTAAATCCGGCGTAAAACTAATCCGGGAAAGTGAGGTTTGGCGTCAGGCAGCGGTGAAGCATCTTATTAGGGGTTTTACGTATAACGGTATTATTTGCAGCGGTACCGCGTTAAGCTTTTGTAGACAGATAACCCGAATGACGGGCTTTCTAAATCCGGCGTAAAACTAATCCGGGAAAGTGAGGTTTGGCGTCAGGCAGCGGTGAAGCATTTTATTAGGGTTTTACGTATAACGGTATTATTTGCAGCGGTACCGGGTTAAGCTTTTGCAGACAGATAGCCCGACTAACGGGCTTTCTAAATCCGGCGTAAAACTAATCCGGGAAAGTGAGGTTTGGCGTCAGGCAGCGGTGAAGCATTTTATTAGGGTTTCTTAATCCGACGTAATACTCCTCCGGGAAAGTGGAGTTTGGCGTTAGGGAGCGATGAAGCATATTATTAGGGTTTTAACAATAACGGTATTATTTGCAGCGGTACCGGGTTAAGATATAGCAGACAGATAGACAGACTAACGGGCTATCGTATTGGAGCGGGTACGGGTTAAGTGGCTTTTTTTTTCAAGAAACTGTTTTTGCTTAGTAAAAATATTTTTGCGCAAAGAAGTATTATTTCTCAAAAAGTATTTTCTTTTTTTTTTTTTAATCTAGAAATTTATTTTACTCAAAAAATGATTATTGCTTAAGAATTTAATTTTTGGTAAAAAAAATCTTTTCTTTTAATTATGTTTTTATATTTATACCAAGTCTAGAATCTTTAGTGGATAGTGAATTGTAACTAAAAAAATCGTCAATTATTAATTTTTATATATTTATGCACACGAAGCTGTTTTTATCCAGCCTTTTGATGAAAGGCCGTTATCTTTTAAGTATCTGAGCCTCCGCACATGAGATGAGTTTAACTCTGGCATAAGACCGGTTTCTTACCATACTCCAACTAGACGAATATGCCGCAAGAGTAAATTGTATACATGGAACCCTATTCATTGTCGAAGCTGACATTTGACTTGAGTACTTTTAACCGTTCGCAAGCTCTTAGGCTTGTGTCAGAGTATATGCAACTTCATTGATGTCGATTGCTCGGCTTACAAAACGCGTATGAGAGCCGAATGACATACATTTTTTTGTAAAATGTGTTGAAAAATGTATTTGTATAGTTTTTCAAACTCGGTTGAAGAATTCAAACTATTTTTCTCTTGATGGCTCAACTTTAAAAGCGGTTTCATATCAACTAAACTCATCTCGTGTGCAGAGGCGATTGTGTTACCAAATTAAATGTAAGTTATCAATATTTTTTTTTCTTCATTTAAAATAATAATAACAATAATAAATAATAAGTTTACAGATTTTTGGGTTCCTAACTTCTGACAAAGTTTTCTTCAATTTTTAAACAGAGTTAATAAAGCTTTTATAATTTATTGTTTTTGTCATTATTTATTTCTTCTTGAATTAACTTTAGTTTAGTTATTCTATTTAATGATTTGTTTCTTTCTTCTTTCGTTTCTTATCTTCAATTTATGCTTTTTAAATTTTTTTTTAATAATCAATTAACTTACTTTTTATGTATATTTTTTAATTTTTTTCTTTTAGTTTTTTTTAATTTCTTTCTTTTATTTTTTTTTTAATTTCTTTCTTTTATTTTTTTTTTAATTTCTTTCTTTTATTTTTTTTTAATTCCACCCTGATTTTGTTCAATAATTATTGATTTTTCTTACATCTATTTTTTGTTTGCTATAAATTTAGGTATTTATAGTTTTTTTTTCACATATTTCCTTTCTTTATAACAGTTTACCTTTTTTTTAGATATTAGAAATATGTGAATGCATTGTTTTGTTTTTAATAATTTTTATATAATTTAAAACTATATAATCGACAAATATGATGAACAGATCTAAAAAGAAAGAAAGATGTATAAATCATAAGAAACCTCGAGATAGGTATACAGATACTAGGAGAATGACACATTGAACTTCTAATTTGGAACACTTACAACAAATAATAATCAATCTGCAAAAAGTATATATTGGACTGTAACATCGACATCGAGTTATAGGTATGTTTAACCAAGCTTCCACAACTTCAACCAGAGGCAGGGCATTTTGATTCATCTAGTGTCAATTGTCTGAAACAAAATATGGGTTTTGAATACCAATATCAAGATAAATTTTTTTTACAATTCTAATCCTGGCAAGACCGCAGCCAACAAAGGTATCAAAGCATGTGTTGAGATCAGCAATAAAAAATACAAGTTAAACGAACTTCCAGATGATTTGTTTCCACAAGTACACAGTCAACAACATTTCAAGAGGAGAATCATTAACCATCTACAAGCATCATATCAGGGCGCTCCTTCGTTTTATGTTCGCCTCACCTGAGAAAAGTTTATAAAAATAAATTGTTACTCCATATTACAAAATATTCATTTGCAAGTCACTATTGGATCCAGAAGTACACCTATAAGATATAGGACGTTGGAAATTTGTTTATTAGTTTTTTCTGGGAAAGACTTTCCTTTTAGCATAGATGCGGCCAAGAAAGGGAAAACAAATCTATTGGAAGATAACGTTCAATCCAAGCTCATCAGTAATTTCAAGCCGTAGAGTAGCACACCAATTCCCTGCAATAAATGTGAAGGAATATAGAAAAACAAATATCTATATATAAAGAAATGAAACACGTTTTCCGTTGTCACGACATAACATGAAAACGGCTTGACCGATTTGACCGATTTTTTTTTGTAGTTTTCTAATACTCTGTACCCTCTTACGGAAAAAAATATTGAGAAAATCTCTCAGGTCAGCTTTGAGAAAATAAATACTACTAACACTAAAATACTATTACGGACCCTAAAACGAAACAGTACCCGGGCGAAGCCGAGCCGGGCAGCTAGTATTACAATAAATGTAGAAATTCTGGAGGCAGTTCAAGAGCGTACACATGCAAATATGCAGAAGCTCAATAATATTTCATCGATATTAGCATTCATATCGCAGTGAACATTTTAACTTGCTCCTATGTACTGGTCTTGTGAAAAAAATTCTAAATCAAGACTTCAATCCTAACATTCTGATGATGAAGAACTCCGAGAAAGTGGGTCTCTGTCCATCTGTCAATCTGTGATTGCAACTGGAGGCAAAAATTTTATAAACGACTTTTTTGAAGTTATACCCAGAATAGTTTTTGGAATCAAGGTTTAAGGGTCAAAACTAATTGTATAGCTGCGTATTGTGTTTTTGGTAATGTCCAAATTCCTAAAAAAAAAACAGCTTGAAAGGTTTTGATTAAACTGAAGATGATTGTAAACGTTGATATTTAAAACAAAACTGCGTACCCTGTTTTTTACATGAAAACTAGAATATTGAATTTTTTATTTAGTCCAAAATCATTAACTTCTTGTGAAATATTTTTCTAGTTTAATGAAATTAGAATCCCCTGTTATTATTCAGAGATATTTGTAACAATGCCTTATAATAAGTTTTATTTCTTCTTTACTCAACTTGAAGTTCTGGCCAAAAACGAAAAATCTCTATTTTCTGCAGCATGAAGGCATTCAATGATATTTAAAAAAAACAGTAGATATTAAGATTTCCTATATTTATAATTTTAGGTCTAGTACGCCAGTAGGACCTACGTTACCACTAGTATTTAAGAAAGTATCTAAACAACTTTTTTTGACAGAAATGTCAGGATTTCACAACCCTGCCCGACTTGGCCCGGGTAAAATTCGATTTCTATTAATATATGTTAGTATTTTTTTTTGTTTGTTGTTACAATATTTCTTTGTACACAACATTCAAATTGATAATCGTTGACGATAGTGAAGGAGACTTTCTGGGTAACTACCGTGTGATTTATATATATTTGCACACAAAATTACACTCTACGTACCTTGAAAGTCTCATACACTATCGTCCACGAATACATACTATGGCGTCACCTACTGCTATTGTTGAGTTAAGACCACTCAGACCTCGAATACTCCTCGAATGCTCACCTCCTGTAAGTTATAGAGCAATTTTGAATACCCTATATCCTTCCTGTGGTAATGCAGATCATAACAGTGGAAACCACGTCTAAATCAGATCAGAGGTTCTCGAGATTACCGTTTTCATACACGTTTTGGGACTTTATTTTATACTATGTATAGAAGATACATTTGCAATTTTGAAATTTTGATTATTTTTATACATTTTTGGTTAAAAATGGATGGATTTTCTAAAATGCTTACAGCGGTTCTACTTTTCAATATAAGACTCCTCATCATTGATTTTCCATATCCTAAAGTAGAGCCCTCACTTAACGAAACTGTGGCACATCGATCTTGTTATCTATAACCTTTCGGTCATAATTCTTTTTTTCATGACTATCTTTCTAAAAGGGCAAAACAAAGAGTGAACAAAATATCCTCGTTTTTATGCCATAAAAAGTGTCTTCTTCCAGTTATTATTTACTCTTAATTTTGTTTACCACTGACTCTCAACGGTTGTTTTTTGAATTTTTTTATTTCGTTTTCGTTTATTTTGTATCTGCCACTCGTGTAATAATTCTTTTATTTTTTTTATGGTCTCCACTCCCTCCATTCTACTCCACTGTGTTTGCTCAAATCTTTATCGTTTTTACGTTTTGGTTTAAGATCCATTAAGGCAATGACCTGTTTTCGATTTGTTGTTGTTTTCTCTCACTCCAACACGTTGGATTAGAGGAGTATAACTGCGCCCGGGCACAGGATCGACATCGACACACGATCCATTTGGCTGGGTTAGTAGAGGGTTGTCAAACGAGTTTTTCAGTTTATCTTTTGTACGTAGATACATGTTTGTAGCACTGGCCTATGCAACAAACTCTACCTCTTAAAAAAAAACTGACAAAAAAAAATAAAACACAAAAAAATAAAAGAAGGTGAACACTTGCGTTTTCGCGTATCGACTATAAGATACATTCTTGTATGAACAAAAATATATATAACGTGTACGATGTGTGCACTCTATCCATGGTTCAAGGAAATAGGTGCACACATGGTTGCAATTGCAATATATTGGTGCAGTTCTTGCATAGCCAACCGAGGCAGCAGCAGCACTTGGGTTTCGAAGACCTGAGTCTATGCACTTTGCAGCTTGATGTTGGCTGCAATCACAACAGAGCTGCGTATTGGACCTCTGCATGTGACTTTTGATGGTTTCCCTCTCTGGTGGAGGTTCTCGTTTTTGATTTTCCTTTTCCTCAAGAAAATCTTGTGTTTTTCTATCTACAGTTTTGTTTTGATAGTTTTTTGTTGTTGTTGTTGCTTGTGCCTGATTTGCACAGCATGTCCACTTTATACTAGTTTGTTGTAGCCTGGGGACTCCCGTCCCGGTGCAGCTTACAAAATTATTTTTTTTTGTTTTTGTATGCCTTCAGCGAGTACGGAAGTGAGATAATGGTTTTGGGATCTTAGGATTAATCTGAGTGGTCGCCGCCCGCCGGTCGGTTAGGTGGACGATTGAAAAAGGGCGCAACGAACATTGATACAAAATGGTACCTACCTACTTCCATTATCTTTCACTTGTATATTTTTAAGAAATTTCATGAAGGGCTTGTTTAATTTTATCAAAAAAATATTCAAAAATGTTTAAGACAATTTTAGGGGTTCCATGAGAATTTTAATCTTTAAGGCCAATTGACACCCTCTCAACCGTCCCTGGAAAACTAGAATTTTTAAGCGCGAAACCCCTTTATTGCCAGATTCACTTACCTACGGACTACACGTCAAGCTTGGCGAAGTTGTTGGGCGGGTTTTCGACTTTAATGCTATCTGGTAGGCCCATCTGGTGTGTGTATATTATGTTCTCTTTGGACATTTGAGCGGGCCTTGTGCTTTTTCACGGTAGCGGGTAGTGGATTATCTGTAGATCGAGGCACGAGCGAGTTGCTGCTTATGCTATGGATGTAGATAGATGTATCTTGGCTTCATTTTTCATGTAATAATTTCACCATAATGAACAATGTCTGTTTGGGATCTCGTTTGGGTTTGTTCGATTTACCAAGTTATTGGTATTAATTGACATAATTCGTTCATTGCAGTAATTATTGTGTGTTTGACATGATTGCTGTGTCTGCCTGCCAGCCGTTAATGGAAGAATAGTGGGTGGCAATGTGTGTGTGCTGCCGTGAGGAAGTGCGAATATTTTTTTTTATTTTTTTTTTGCGTTAAATCTTAATCGGCCTAAGGACTTTTGGTGTTTAAGGTTTAAGTGGCCGCTGTGAATTTGCATGACAGTTGGCTAAAGTGAAATGTCTTGAAGCATGGGACCAATAAATAATTTCAGGTAGTTACCTTACCTTGATCTCCACGGCCGGCGGTCTAATGATCAAGAAAAGATCAATCAAATTTAACACATTGCGATGGACAAATGGCACGCATCCAGTATTTTGAAGACCATAACGTTCCAACTTTTACCACTAGCCAAGGTAAGAATGCGGATATTCACCACTCGACCACAAGTGCGAAATACTGGGGAAAAACGTAATATGTCGAAAGCCAGCAAGAGACGGCCAAGTCCTTTGCGAACGCTTATCCATGTTAACCTCTCGATTTATATTATGCCACCAGCATTTAATTTCGAAGAACCATAACGAGGATTTCAACAAGCCGTCAGCCGCAACTGATACGCTATGTTCCTCACGCCCACCAACAAGAAATCCCAAAGTATTCCAAAAAATACTCTGATCCAAAAATGAGGCCTACAAGGCAAAGCTTGAGGTGAAGACCAGAGCCGACATTGCGCTTTATTGGCAAAGAAGGGAGGAGCTTTAGTTACTTATCAGGAAAAAGAAAAAAGAGATAGAAAAACGCGCGATCGAAGATATTGAAAGTTGCCATTCAAGAAATGTTGTTCCTAAGGTTAACTAACGCATAGTTGAGTCACACGGATTCATAGTTGAGTCACAGTCGATGGTGAGAAGAACCCCTTCTGCAAATGGTGGCTTTCTTGATGAGATTTATAAAGCCGGTGGAAATGATTCGGTAAATAATATTCACCAACTCAAAAGCAAAATTTTGTCAGATGAAAGTTTGCCTAAAAAATGAGAACTCAGCATCGTTTGCAAATGAAATGAAATATCTGGCATTGATGGTCCATATAGTGCCACAAACATAGCTTCTTCCTTCAAACGTATGTGCAAAGTTTAATTTGTGCCACAAAGAAGAGGATTTCCTATTTAACGCCGAGTCCGAACTGCAAATTTAGAAGCTTTACATGACAATGTTACTCATGATGTTTGTCAGACTTCGGCAAGGGGTGAAGAAGTGGGTAAAACTTAGGTGTTGTTACTTTTGGCCCTTTAGGCAAGGCATGGGTTATTTGTTTAATCACATTCTTGAGATAATTGTGTAAAACTCAAGATGAGCCCCAGGTTCATACCGGACTGTAGCGGCCAACTTAAGTAAGTAAGCTGTAGTATGAAGATAATCTGAATATTTCCGTTTAAGTTGATGAAACTTGTTAACCGCACTTACATATCCCCCGACTTACATATCCGTGACATATCCCCACCATTTTGCAGAGCTCCATGTGGTTTTTCATTTTTCCGTACTCGACTCGACTGGAAGATAGAACCTGGCACGTCAGTCACTTGGTCCTGCTAGCTTCCCTGCCGCATTTTCACCGGTCTTCTGCGTATGTTGTTGGTGACATTCTGTCATAGTAAACGTTTTCAAATTTATCATTAAGATCCAAAATGGCTGGGGCCAAGATGTCGGATTTAGTTTGCAATCTTTTTCATAATTTGCCTTAAAATATTAGGGCGGGGGTAGCATTAAAAATTTCAGACGCCGCTCTTCTATATTTCCTTCTTGAGAATGTGTCCTACAGATGCAGATACATTTAGCAAACCTCAAAGAGTTAAAGCTTGCAGTTTAAATTTTATCATCAGTGTCTGTCCAACAAACTAACACCACATCATTTTGGTCAGCCATCCGTTTGTTGGTGCCTAATGCTGGCTCGTGCGATCATCAACTATAGAACCAGTTTGCGGATAGTTATACTTGTACTCAAGCACTGGAGGAGGCCATGAGCCCATGGCAAGCGAAAAACCTAATAGGTTGCCTATAGTATTCTCTACTCGTGGCTGATGACGCTCGCTGGTCGCATACTGGATATGACCGCCAGCATTCAAGCCAGCTACTGTGCATTTCAAAGAGTACGAAGTACGAGTGTATAGTTCTCGCTTTTTATGTTTGCTTCGTGGATCTTTGTTTTGGTTGCATCTCTCTTACACTTTATTGCACAGCGTGATTCATTAGTCGTGCATCGTATTTTTCACAAATGGCACACACGAAGCGGTCGACGTTTGAAGAGAATAGCTTCTCGACAAAAAAAAAATGCTAGGAAAATACAAAAAAAAAAGGATAATGACGAGACGCGCGAGTACAACGAAGTACTAGATAAAAACGAAATGAGAAAAACTAACAAAGTACGAGTGCTATTAGATTCGTTTTTGCAGTTCCCTAACAATTTAGAGAAACACGTGGTAAGGCTAAATCATTGGAGTTTTCTTGCCTTATCCTATAGCCTCCACGTATGGATGGGAGAAGTGTGTAACGTGGTAGCCAATGTGGGCAGATGGTACTATGCAATAAGTCAATGTGGTGTATAATTAATCTGGATTTTTACGGGCTTCAGGGCATTTGTTGGAGAGGGGCACTTGTTGCCTTTAAAAAGGATGAGACTAACGTGTTGGGACATGAGTTGTCGAGTACATTTATGCATTTATAATATCAACGAGGTTTTTCTTTGGTATAGAATCGCTATTTTAATGCATTTTTAAAAGTAGGTACAGTTTTTAGAGCATTGGGGTCTAAGAGCATTGTTATCCTACATTGGACTTAAGTTTTGATTATTAACTTTGACAAATTCTAGTAGAGAGGTTTCAACGAACTGTCACTTCAAGGACGGATTTCACAAGTATATAAGTCATTCCCGATTCGTATTATAAAATATAAATGGTATACAACCATTTGCATAGTTAAAATCGAGTAAAAAGTAAAAGAAGATTGGAGAGCTGTACGAAATTCCCAAAATAAAATTTCCATTGGAGAAAATATCCAGAAAAAAATAATCCAACTGGCCATTATCTCCATAGAAAAACTATAGATGGACAAAATCCTTAATGAAAAAATCTTTTTTTTAAAAATCTCCAAATCTTACGATTCTCTTTTTGCGGATGGAGATTTCAGTTTGGGGATTTTGGGTTTTAAGATTTTGTCTTGGGGATTGTGTACCTATTGGGAAAACGTACCCAAGCCATGTATTTGCTTTGCACGTTAAGTATTTTTCATGAAATGAGGACTAATTGTAATGCCATCGTTCGGCAGGGGAGGCTTTTCCCCTGTCCGGCGTTCAACAAAATTCGACAATAATCGATTGAAATTTTTAAAAGATACGCACGTTGAGTTAACACAAAGGAAAGGTAATTTTGATTAATCAACGTCACTATTTCGGCACATTGTTTTGGTTGGGAGCGATTCATGGTTAAAATTGTACTGCATTGACGTTTGTCATGCCATGTCTATTCGAGCCATTCGGTTGATAAATGTCAACGTTATTCGATGTTTGCATACCGACATCAAAGATGGAGAAATCTGGTAACATATTAGACATTTAGAGGTCTAATTAAACCCAACATCTCCAGTCCTTTAAAGTATTTTAATTTTAGGTATTGGAACAAGGGATCCTTCGTTTAGTAGACCAACGCGATAACCACAGAGCCACTTCATCCATGTGAATCTTTTAGACAAAGTATGTAGCAGCTATAGAGCCATGATTACTGACTTTTTCGTTCATCAAGTGAACCAACCATGATGTGCAGGGGCTGTGGTTTGAACAAAACGGCTCAACATGTAACACAGCTCATGTCAAAATTGATTTGTTGAAGGAAATGTTCGGTGAGCGTATAATATCGCGTTTTGGTCCTGTGAAATGGCCTCCAAGATCGTGCGATTTAACTCCGCTTGACTATTTTCTGTGTGGTTATGTGAGGTCGGTACGCCGATAAGCCCGAAACAATTGACCACTTGGAGGACAACATTCGCCGCGTTATTGCCGATATACAGCCACAATTGTTGGAAAAAGTCATCGAAAATTGGACCTCCAAATTAGAATACGTCCGAGCCAGCCTTGGCGGTCATATGCAAAAATCATATTTAAATCATAATGCCAGAAGATTATCTTTGAAATAAAGTAAATTTCATGTCAATTTAAAAAAATCACCTTTGTTTTATTCCATTTCAAAGTTCTATACCTATAAAAAAAACACCCTTTACAATTCGTCCTCTGCCATCCACGCCACGGAGAGCCTTTAAAAAAGATTCAACTCACCTAACTGACAGGCAATTCCAAAACGATCTAAGTGGAAGTTATAATTCTAGTAGATGACACTTCAGAAAAAAGTGCGCATAACCAACCTCCTGTCCGGGTGAAACGCGATTACATTTGAGACAAATACTGACGTCAACATTCATTTAGATGACGAAATTGCATGATTGTCGAATTGTAAAATAAAAAGGCAAAAAGCTGTCGACAATTATTTGTTTGCACTGCCCTGCATGACTGTGCAGGAAAGCTTTGTAATTCAATATCTCTTTTTTCCTATTCCTGTTTAGGTAATAATTTTTTAATTGTGAACTTGTTATTGTTTTTTTACCAGGAAACTAATTAACACGAAATGTTATTCCCATTTGTATCTCTGACAGTGCAATACAATAATTTTTTGTTTAAATGCGGACAAGACATCTAATATAAAGTCATGCTTACACCATACTCAAGGATTTTGTCTTAACCTTGAATTCAATTTGGATCTAATGAATAGTTTTCACATCCATTTCGAACACAACGCCTACTTCGCACTATTCTCAATCTCAATCGTGATTAAGTATCTCACGCATCACTTTGTCATGCGCATGACTTTTATTTGGTTTGTAGACGTCTACACCTTGTAAACATATTTATGGTATGCTGTTCACAAAAGGAATGATCAAAGGATATTTTCATTGTTAGAAACTTGAAGATTATTATTTCCGTTTTCCAAATATGATTTTAAGATTTATTTAGTGACGATGGTATATGTGGTGACTATACCTGTGAGTCATTAAAATTGTTGTCATATGGGGGAATGGACATTCTGGGTGAAATCGGCTAAGGTGATACTTGTTGATATAGAAGACAATTACAGATTGTAGATTATAAAACAGATTCCAGACATACATTTTAAAAATTTGTTTTCTGAACTATAACGACCTTAGCACTAAAAAACTGAAGTAGGTAGATATGTGAACATTTATCAACCTTACGTTTCATTCGTTATTAGCAGTATTTTTAAGGTGAGCACCGAATCTGGACTCACGAGGCTTCTAAATTGAAGCAGTCAATATTTGCCAACAAGATAACCGTAAATACAAATAACAGAGGGACATGGTCTTGTAGGGTTGTCGAAAGGTGCTTTGAATAAACTGAAAATGACGGTCAATATTTTATCTTTCAAAAATTCTGAAAAATGGGAGAAAAGTGGTAGGCATCGTTACCGTGTTGCCTGATATTACAGACACAGAAGGCGCAGTTAAACAATTGGGAAGAATACCAAAAAGATTTGAACAGCGCTGTGAAAAATCAAAAAAAAAAAACTGTGAGTGCAGCCCTCAAGAAATTATAAATGCTGACAAAATGGGAAAATGAAATTTGTCAAGGATCTTTCTGAAGCTTCATCGAATAAAGTTATGGAAGTGAAAATACTTTACAAAAGATCTAAGTCTTCACTGGTTCTATCTTCTGATGAAGCATTGGGTTTAATGGTTGATGTTCATTTGGCCAAGTATCAATAATTCAAAAAGTCAACTCGAAATTTAAAAATCTTTTCCCTTCCTTTGAAGTAACAAAGCGAAAAAAAAATTGCTGTCCTACAAAAATTTGAATCACCGTGGTACATGCTTGAAGTCAACTTTAGTCTTTGGTTGACCATACCGTACAAAGGTTTTGATTGGCTCAGGAAGGGATTTTATTTGGTATGGATGAGCTTAAAACTGGTGAAAATCAATTAAAATTTTGATCAAATGGGGATGCTATGGGACTCAGGCGAAATAATACAAACAGACATTTTTTTTGACAAAGATTCCACAGACTTAATTTCTCAGTGAAGTCGATCGAGCAAGAAATTGGAAGCCTCAGAAATAAAGCCGAAAAGTTTCCTCCACACTATATTACATGAAAACTTGATTTATATGTGGAGCATAACATAGTGAGTTGAATAATCCATCAATTTTATTGGATAAATTATTTGATAGAAGATCTTTAATCATTGGATTGTCTCCACTTCACTCCTGGGTACGTTTCATGGAGTGTATATTGCACATAGCGTATTACCCGTGAAGAGTCTCTGTCTGAGACACTGCAGCCTTCCATCTTCTTCGATCATGGGTACGCTGCTTCCAGTTGTCCAGACCAAGCGCTTTGGCATACGCGATGGCTTGGTCTTTGAAACGGGGGTTCGGCCTTCCTTGTCTTCTCGAACCTGGGGATTCGAACTTACTCTTATTTGGAGCATTATTGTCCATTTTCTCGATGTGGCCGAGCCAATGTAGTCGAGGTGTTTTGGCTTTTTGGACTACATCCATATCTTGGTACAGCTTATACCGTTCGCGGTTGTATCTTCTCCTCCATTCGCTTTCCTCGCGCACAGGACCAAAAATCCGCCGAAGTATTTCTTTTAAAGGAGCTCAGTATCAGCTCTCCCTTCTTGCTTATCGTTCAGCACTCGGCACCATAAAGCAGAAATGACAGGATAAGGGTTTTGTCGAGCACACATTTCGTCCTTCGAGTTTGGAGTTTTGAACCCAGTTGTTTTGCCCAACGGCGTCCTAGGGTATTTCTTCGCTGGATCTTCGCTAGGGTGTCATTCGTGGAGTCTATGTTTACTCCGATGTGGGTGAACACCTTAACTACCTCGAAATTGCTGCTATCAATAGTGACGTTTTGTCCAAGGCGGTGGACAGATGCTTGTTTGTTGATAGCATGTACTTAGTCTTGTCATCATTTACTTCAAGGCCAACGGATTTGGCCTGTTTTTCAATCGCCGTGAACGCTTTTATCATGGCAGGCTGAGAGCGACCTATGATGTCAATATCGCAGCAGCTAGTCGGACCTGTTGAAAATAGTGCCTTCAGTGTTGACACCTGCCCTGCACACTATCTGCTCCAGTACGAGATTAAAGAAGTCACATGATAGCGCGTCTTCTTGCCGAAATCTGGTGCATGTTTGGAACAGTTCGGAGGAGCTACTTCCAATACTACTTCCGCGGCTTTGAAGTCGATGAATAGGTGGTGAGTTTCGACTTGAAATTCGTTGGTCTTTTCTTTGGTCGAAATGTTATTACGGTCGTGCGACTCTTCGATCACCTTGAGCTGGGAAGCTGCGTAAGCCCTCTTCTTTCTACGCAGGATCTTCTTTCCTCCCTTCTCCTGGCTCGATACTCTTCTCTTGCTGCCCTTGTTTTGCGCTGCAGCGCTTTCTTGTGTACATCTTCTGTCACCTTTTTCATGTAGACGCATTATTCTTCATACCACGGGCTCTTTCTCTGGGATGGCCTACCTTACAGTGGTTTCGGCTACCTCCTTGATGATGTCGCGGTACTGGCACCACTGATTGTTGGCGTCTGTGGCAGGTTTCATACTCACGCGCTTGCTGAACTCTCTGGCTTGCTATGGCGTCCAACGTCAAATTTCTTTTTCTGGGAAGTTTGCAGCTTCTTCTCGTTGGACAGTCGAGCTCTGAATTTAGCCGCCACAAGAAATGGTCAGAGTCGACGTTTGTCCCTGGGAAAGTGTGCACGTCGAGGATGGTGAATGCGTGCCTCGCATCGATTAGCACATAGCGTATAAGCTTCCTATAAAAACCTGGCAAGCCCGAGGAACTGAATATAAAGCTAAAGTAGCTGAATTGAAAAATAATCCCATCCCATGCCTACTGTATAGTAAGCAGGCAATAATAATGATGGTAATACTGGTAGGCAGTTTTCCGAATAGCTGAGAAGAATTCTGTCATCGCAGGAGTCGGTTAAACTCATCGAGCGATTTCACTTTTTACTTTATTTTGAAAACTTTGGGAAGTGTTTATGCTATAAATGAATATACCTTTCAAATGTATGTTTTTGAATCAAGAAACCTTTTTTCAAGGAATATTCATGGTACATTATGCAAGTAAGTGCCCACAAAGTGCTCTTCCATACCAGGGATATAATATCGTGTTGCATTCTTCCTATCGGACAGCTGTCGGAAGAACCACAAAAGACTAGAAAGTAAAAACAAATAGACACGAAAAAAAACAGATGTTCAATACACCTACCAATTGTGGGCTTGTTTGCATCGACTTTTGACTTCAAAAATCCCAAAGAAAAAAGTCCAATTGCGTTAAATCGCAAGATCTGGATGGCCAATTCCGATTTAGGATTTAGCAAGGTATCTTATATGAAGTTCTGTTTCCATAGGTCAGAATGGTCGATTGGCCAAATGAGAACAAAGCTGCAGCTATCATATTTTAGTAAATCTGAAATCCGAAACACGGCCAATGTCATTGTCTAATTATCTTGTAAATATACTTTATTTCAAAATTGCTCATGGTTTGGTTAAGAACGACGTTTTTTAAGTGAAAATGGCAATGGGCTAGTTTTAAAATGTTTACAAGTGTACTTGAGGCATGAACAATCAAAATTGATCAAAATTTAAGGCCTGAAAATCGGTGACACATAGATGAACGGACAAACAGAGAGACATGCAAAGACACTTAACTTAAGTCTTGACAACATATCTATCTAAATTATATCCTACAATTTTTGAAAAACAAATTCCAAACTCTGAAGTGTCACAAGAATCAAATATTATGCAAGGTAGGAACATATGCTCTTCGGTCCCCAGAGCACCCAATTCTAACTCAGGATTATAAGGCAGTAAAAGAAGACCAACCTTCGGAAAGGCACATAGGTATAAAAAAAATAACAAAAATATAGAACTCAATAGCGCGGCAAAGAAGTAAAATATTAAAATCGCAAATATGTATTAAGTTCAGGAACTTCTTCTAGATTCATCTATATCTCTGATCATAAAATGGTAATAATTTAACCTATCCCAGCTATTAAGAAAGTCAAAAGTGTATAGCAATTTAGAATTATGCTTGTTATCAGATAAAGAAACAAATTTAGATATTAAAACAAAAATTCACTTACCAATCTTCTTGAAAATGTAATCTCCATTGAATTCGTCAGTTTAACTTCTATTTTAGAGCGCATTGACAGGTGGGCTTCTGTTGAAACACTTGATCTTCAGCAGATAGAAATGCTCACATCAAAACAACAATTATTGGCAATATTAAACGTCAAATGAGGGACGGCGGAAAATTTCAATATATCTTTTTTTTTTTTCAAATTCTTTTCGTAGAAATTGTAAATCCATTCTGGAAAAAAAAAATAAAAAAAATTAAATACATGGTGCAATAGAAATATTAATTTGATGTTTTTCTAAAACTAATCAAATGCATATTAATCACAGGATTTGTCTACTAAAATCCTCTGAAAATTGTCCTATAGCTATCTCTTCTCTTTTCAATATAAACAGCAACAAATTTTTAATCATTATAGCGTTTACTAAAAATAATTACATGAGAGGCGGTGGAATTGGCTTCCCCATATATGACGACTCCCACTAGGTTACATACAAAACATTGCTGTATCCAAATACAAAAGTTCAACAATAATAAAGGGTGATTTTTTAGCTGGTTTGGTTTTGGCAACACTGGTTTTGACAGCTGACGTGTGTTTAGTACCTTGTGTCACTGTCAAACAGCTTCAGTTTGGTTTGCAATTTAACCATGGATCGTCTTACAAATGAACAACGCTTGCAAATTATTGAATTTTACTATCAAAATTCGTGCTCGGTTCGAAATGTTCATCGCGCGCTGCTTCCATTTTATGATCGGCATTCTCGACCTTCTGAGCAGTCTATTCGGAAGATTGTGACCAAATTTCGCACCAAATTTACTTTGTTGGACATTAAACCACCAACACGTTTACGTACTGTGCGTAGTGAAGAAAATATTGCGGCCGTATCAGCTAGTGTGACAGAAGACCGCGAAATGTCGATTCGGCGCCGTTCCCAGCAGTTAGGCCTTTGTTACAGCACTACGTGGAAAATTTTGCGGAAGGATTTGGGCGTAAAGCCTTTTAAGATATAGCTGGTGCAGGAACTAAAGCCAGCCGACCTACCACAACGCCGAATTTTTGGTGAATGGGCTCTTTGAAAGCTGGCCGAGGATCCGCTTTTTTATCGAAAAATTGTGTTCAGCGATGAGGCTCATTTTTGGTTGAATGGGTACGTAAATAAGCAAAATTGCCGCATTTGGAGTGAAGATCAGCCAGAAGCATTGCAACAGCTACCAATGCATCCCGAAAAAGCCACTGTTTGGTGCGGTTTATGGGCCGGCGGCATTATTGGGCCATATTTCTTAGAAGATGATGCGAATCGCAGCGTTACTGTCAATGGTGAACGCTACCGAGCGATGATAACAAACTTTTTTTTGCCCGAAATGGAAGTTCTTGACTTGCATGATATGTGGTTTCAACAAGACGGTGCCACATGCCACACAGCACGCGAAACAATGGCGCAATTGCGAGGCGAGTTTGGTGAACAGTTAATTTCACGTTTCGGGCCGGTCAATTGGCCGCCTAGATCGTGCGATTTGACACCATTAGATTATTTTTTGTGGGGGTATGTCAAGGCTAATGTCTATAGGGACAAGCCCGCTTCAATTGACGCACTGGAAGCCAACATCCATGCATTCATTCGTGAGATACCGGCCAATATGTGTGAAAGAGTATGCCAAAATTGGACTCAGCGGATGGGCTACCTGAGACGCAGCCGCGGTCAACATTTGCATGAAATTATCTTTAAACATTAAATTGCAAGGTTCAAACTATCGATTCAAATAAATTTTTCATTCATTTTTTCGAATTTTTTGTGTTTTTTTTTTTTTTAAAGTTCTAAACCTCTTAAAAAATCACCCGTTATGAAACAAAAATTCGTAGAAATCTGAATTTTTTTTTCGTTTCTGGTGCTATTAAATCAAAGCCTTCCCTTTCGTTATGATATAACAAATCATCTGAGTAGTATCAGTTGTCAGTGAAAATTCATACCTTCCGATTCGTCATAAGATAGTAGGTCCCGTATGAATTCAAGAAGTATCCACGCACAAATGAATGGTTGTTAGCAAAAAGTTAAGCAAGGTTTTATAAATTATTCACTATGTAGGTAGGTACCAATCTACCAGAAAGTTAAAACCGCACATTTTGCAAGCATTTGCATCATGTCTGTATCTGCATATTACAAATTTATTAACTAATTTATACACGTTGCAAAACGAGTCAAAAATTAAATATTTTGACTCTTTAAATGTAACAAATAAATAATTTATTTATTTTTGAAATTTTATTTGGTAGTGAACAGACACCAGCAGGTGACTGTATCTATCTGATAGTCCCCTGAAATCTTGAAATTTAATCCTATTCCATTTCAAAGCAAACATAAATAGGTGGGTACCAGCATAATAAGTATCCCATTGCTTCATAAATATTCAATCTCCTGGCTACAGCTATATTGCTATTTAATCAGGTGCTGAAATGTCAACACTGAAAGTAACAGTGCCTTACGTGTACCTACACTTAGCCACCAGTTAAATAATTTTATTGACTCATCATTGTGTTTATCGATTCAACCGCAATTCGATAAGAAACCTCTTCCCAGCGAAAACATCATCATAATGTATCTACACATACGACGACATAAAATTTATCATAATTGCCCCATTTATGATGAGACATGTTCGTGCATGCACAATCGGCCATCAGCAGAAGTAGCTCCAAACGATCTCCCAAAAATGATTTTTATTCCGAAATATTATCCAGAGCAAAAGCTCCGCCCTTATGCCCATCGGATTCTGCTCGTAAAACAAATCCGAAAAAATATATATATGCCCACGAGTTGCACGTACGATCATTCGATTACCTGACCCATTATCTACTTGCTGCGCCATGATCTGGAGGAGCACAGCATGAAGTAGTAGCAACCATACGGACATCACTACAAGTGTGTGCGAGTCCCCCAACCACCGAAATGACTTCAGCAGAGACCGATCGCTGAAAAAAAAAAATCAAAATATCATCAATTTGCTGATTGCTGCTAAAGAACCAAGAAAAGAACAAACAAAAGAAAGGAACAACAACAAACTAAGGAGGAAAAAAAAAACGAATCGTAAAGGGCATAAAAAACGATCACAGGTGTTCACGATCAAGCAAATAAAATGCATGTACATACACACATGCATCCAAACACCCATCAAATCAAGTTAATGATGGATGATGTTTTTTTTTTCTTCTTCTTCTTCTGCTGTTGCTTTCTCTTTCTTTATTTTGTTTTATCCCATTTTCCTTCTTCTTTTTCCATCGTTTTTGTACTTCATCGTAGCCAGCGCAAGATACAAGTTAGAGACGTATGGCGACGCTTTAAATCGCATCTCTGGTGCCGTCTAGGCTGACCCGACTTGTGTATTGAAATTAAAATGAAAATTACACTAAAGATGGATTAAGAACGCACACATGCGCATCGAGAATTTACTACGAAACGGGGCACACATGTTATGAAAGGTGTGCGCAGGAGAAATAATCAAAACAAACCTTTTTATGTACCCTCTCCCTGGTGGTTTGGTATATGGAAAATTTGGCGGGATACTATTCGTATTCGTCGAGATACATTCCAATTGGAGAATTTTCTCTTTGATTTCGTTGACATACTCTTAGTCGGAGTATCTGCTCAAGAGAATTTCAATGACAAAAACGGATTAAAGAGATTGATCGTGTTTAGAGTGTGTTGCCATTGCATTGTAATCAAATACATACTTATAGATACAAGTTATTGGCGAGGTTAGGGTCCAGTATAGCTATCATTCAAAAGCCTCATTGGAAATTTTATTTCACTTTTGTGGCTTTTTTTATAAAGCGGATCATTGGTGTGCTGGGTTTTAAGACAAAGCCAATGAATTTTAGAACATTATTATCCAGAAATAATGTGACCACAAGACATAACCGCTTAAGTCGATTTTTCATACTTTTCAGGAGAGCAGTTTCAAGTTTACGAACTTTTTCAAACCCTCCCTCATTGACTCATTGACTATTTATGTATTTTGAATTTTTTGACAGAAATGAAGAAAATATACTTTTTTTCTGCCACTTACAAGCAAATAAAAAACACACTTAAGCTGCTTTGCCTTATTGTACGTTATAATCAAGAACAACCTTAGTCGAGTTAAGTCAAACAAGAAAACGAACTGTCGTTGCTATAACAACCTATGTCAAGTTAAGAAAATGAAATACTTTTTCGAGTTGAAGGAAAAACACCCTAACTCAAGATAGGATAAATTAAAAAAAATACGGTTGTTAATAATGAAAAGGCATTGAATGTCTTATTTCGACTAACGAATTTTTTGCAAATTGATGATACTAACGAAAAAAATTGAGTGATCGTAGATTTGAACATTCTGAACAAAATTATAACAAAAACTCAAATTCATCATCGATTTTTCATACTTTTCAGGAGAGCAGTTTGAAGTTTACGAACCTTTTCAAACCCTTCCTGCAGCTGCAACTCAATGACTATTTATTTTGAATTTTTTTTGACATAAATGAAGAAAATAGACGTTTTTTCTGCCACTTACAAGCAAATATATTTGTTTCTCTTAAATAAGGAATAAATAGCAAAAAAAAACACACTTAAGATGTTTTGCGTTATTGTACGTTATAATCAAGAACAACCTAAGTCGAGTTAAGTCAAACAAGAAAACAAACTGTCGTTGCCATAACAACCTATGTCAAGTTAAGAAAAGGAAATAGTTTTCGAGTTGGAGGAAAAACACCCTAACTCAAGATGGGATAAATTAAAAAAATACGGTTGTCAATAATGAAAAGGCATGGAATGTCTTATTTCGACATACGAATTAAAGAATATTATAGTTTAACTCAAGATAAGATCGTATGATAAAATAATTATGTTTTGGCTAAAAAACATAACTTAAGTTAAGTTGTTCAGATTTGAACATTCTGAACAAGATTATAACAAAAACTCAATTTTGTTATAACTCAAGTTAAGCGGTTATGGTTTGCAGCCACAGTTTTAATTTTAAATTTAAGTTTCCTCAGAAAATCACTTTTTGTTTTCCAATTATGTTTATCATTCCAACCAAATGAAACAGAATATTCCAATAAATCTTATAACCAACTACCTAAGTAACATTTCAATCCCATAGAGTTTTGTGTTCCAATGAGGCTTTTTCAATGAAATCCATATCCAACTGGACCCTTATGATATACACTGAGAAAGAGTTTGAACCATAAGAAATGGTGGATTCAAATAAAAGTGGTCATCTATCATTTGTTATTTGCTTCATCTTTCATCTATATTGTATGCGGAGAGTTGTTTAAGAAACGTATCCAACTGGACCCTTATGATATACACTGAGAAAGAGTTTGAACCATAAGAAATGGTGGATTCAAATAAAAGTGGTCATCTATCATTTGTTATTTGCTTCATCTTTCATCTATATTGTATGCGGAGAGTTGTTTAAGAAACGTATATGAGCTTGATCGTACCATCCCAGTTTATTAAATCACTTTTTATCCTACATGATAACACCAAAAATTGTAATTGGATTAAGCTCTGGAGTCTACTAAAGGGTGGTCCATCCATAATGCACGATGTCAATTGTGAGTCACACCTTAACGTCATGTTTTTTGCCCAACTTAATTTGACATTTCTTTGTTTCAGTGTTTGACAAATTCAACTTGAAGAGGTACACAATTGAGCAGCGCGTTAAGATTAATGAAGCCTTTTACGAAAATGGGCGTTCAAGTCAAAATGCATTTCGTGCACGTCGTGATTTTTTTGGTCAGAATAATCGACCAAATGTGCCCACAATCGGGAGAATTGTGCGCAAATTTCAGCAAACCACCTGTGCATGATCGCCCAGTTCGTTCTGCAGAAAACATTGGTGTTGTTCGCGATAGTATGTCACAAGAGCCGTCAACCTAGACTCGTCATCGTGCCCAACAATTGAACATCTCACGAACATCACTGATGCGAATTTTGAAAAAAGATTTAAGTTTACACGCTTACAAGGTTCAATTGACTCAAGAGCTGAAGCCTACTGACAATTTCAAGCGTGCGTCGTCAATACGCCGAATGGTTGGTTGAACAGACAGAAATGGTGCCTTTACAAAGAAAATCATCTTCAGCGATGAGGCACACTTTCACCTCAGTGGATTCGTTAACAAACAGAATTGCCGCATTTGGGAAAATAAGGATCCGCGAGTGATTGTTGAAAAATCGATGCTGGCGGCATCATCGGGCCGTACCTACTTATTCGAAAATTAGGTCGGCCAAGCAGTTACCGTGAATGGTGTTCGCTATTGCGAGATGATAAAGGTCTTCTTGTGGCTAGAAATTAAGGATATGGATCTGGACGATATGTGCTTCCAACAGGTTGGTGCAACTTGCCATAAAGCCAACTAATAATGGCTCTTTTGAGAGAGAAATTCAATGTTACCTCACGACGCAACGTGGTGATGTAAATTGGCCACCACGATCATGTGATTTGACACCGTTGGTCATCTTTCTATGGGAATACTTTAAAGAAAAAGTCATGGCGGTCTCCAGATAAACGAACAGTCAACCAAATTGATATCATTGCGATAGACAAGAATCAAGCATCCAGTATTTTGGATGTCCG
The DNA here is from genome assembly GCA_932526625.1 of Rhingia campestris. Lineage (NCBI taxonomy): Eukaryota > Metazoa > Arthropoda > Insecta > Diptera > Syrphidae > Rhingia > Rhingia campestris. Next base: position 104,364,252 of record OW052184.1, on the reverse strand, counting down.
AACATTCCGAGGAGCTATCATCGACTCGGACCACTACCTTGTTGCAGCCAAGTTAAGAATGCGGATATCCACCACGCCACAACAAACCAGAAATACTGTAAAAAATTTGATGTCGAAAGACTAAAATCGCCACAGACCGCCAAGGCCTCTCGATTCACACCATACCACCAGCTCGAATGTCGAAGAACAATGATGTGCTAGGTTGCTCGCGCCCACCAGCAAGAAACCCCTGGTTTGATGAGGAATGCCGATTGCCGATAGATGCTCGCAGCCAAGAACGAGGCCTACAAGAACGAAGGGAAGAACACCGTATTTTCAGAAAGAAGAAAAAGTGCAAGAAAAGCGAGCGATCGGGGATATAGAGAGGTGCCACTCCATGAACGGTGTTCGCAAGTTTTTAAGTGTAAAACGCCAAAGTATACAAGGCTCGAACAGAATCCTGTCGAGATGAACAAGGAAATATCATAGTTGAGACACAGTCGATGTTCAGAATAAAGAAGAACCATTTCTGCAGACTGTTAAGCGGCGATGACGAACAACATTCCGCTGTCAGGCAGAACAATCAATTCAAGATTGGCAACAACAGCGAAAACTGCTAACCACCCGACCTAAGTGAAGTGAGGATTGAAATATCTAAATTCAAGCTTAATAAGGCTGCCGGAAATAACGTCCTTCCCGCTGAGCTTTATAAAGCCGGCGGAGATGACTTGGTAGGTTACATCCACTCATAAGCCAAATCTGGTCGGATGAAAGTATGCCTGAAGAATGGAACCTAAACATCGATTGCCCGATCCACAAAATTGGAGACCCTCTTACGTCGACGACGTCATGGCTGGGAATCGAAGACTTTGCAAATCGAATTATTGGTGTCCATTCGTTCTTCATGTCCTAGCCATCTGAAACGTCAAATACGGATTTTTTTGACCAAGGTGTATGTCGCTGAACAGCTCTTATAGTTCGTGGTTGAATCTTCGTCTCAATAGCCCGTGTTGGCTCGGGAGTTTTGCACAATTCTCTCCAGAATCAAATAAAAGAAGTCACATGACAGCGCATCGCCTTGCCAAAATCCTTTTTTGGTATCGAATGTGTCGGTGAGTCGTTTCCGCTAAGGACCGGGCTAATTGGAGAGGCATGTTGGTTGAGGCCAGGTTCATTCCGGACTGTAGCGGCACTTAAGTAAGTAAGTAGCACAGTGCTATCAAATGGCGAAAGATTCAAATTGTACCAATTTTCAAAAAAACATGCACAGATATGGGAGCTAAACATACGGTCCTGCTGTATTACTGCAATTCCTGATGGCTGTCACGTGGAAATGTCTTATTTCGTGTGATCCAATTACATAAATAAATTCACACTTTCTTACAAAAAGAACGTCATGAAAACGCCATATACTTTGCTGACCCAGCTTTTTTTCTAAAACTAGCATATTTGTGCATATTTGACAAACAGAATAATTTGAACCTATCTTTGCGGCGTTTAGAAATAAAATGCAGTTGTGAATAAAAAAATATGAATGAATGTGGCATCCAAGATTGCTTCCCACAATTGTATAAATGTGCAATATATCTAATGAACTGGTGTCCATTTTTATGGAACACCTTTCGAAACTCATCGAATGGTTTTCAAAATACTTTACAAATGATGATGTCGAAAAGTTTGCCAAGATCCATTTCATGCACAAGCTCCACCAGTCCACCAGAATTCACATCACAAGAAGAAGATAGTCTCACTGTACCCTCTTGCGACAGCAGTCTTAAAACTAGATTCACCGGTTCCGGTTTAATGGAGTTTTGGTTATCGATTCAAAATGAATACCCAAATTGAAATTCAAACGCTTTAAGAATTTTCATTTCGTTTGCAACATCTATTTGTGTGAAGATGGATTTTCAGCTGTAGCTGTAATCAAAAGCAAATAGCGCTCGAGGATCAATGTGCAGCAAGAAATAAGAGCAGCAGTGTCAAGCCTTATTCCCCGCATTGAAAAACTATGTGGAGATCAACAGACTCACCCGTCACATTGATTTGACTGAGAAGCTATTGTATTTTATTTTTGTATTTCTTAAGTTTCATATTGTGGATGCTTTAATTTTTATACCCTATCCCATAGGAGTATATTAGTTTTGACATTAAGTTTGTAACATAGTGAAATAATTTCGATACATATACCTCAAAGCATATGGATCGATTCAGAATCGCTAGCTGAGTCGATTAAGCCATGTCTGTCTGTCCGTCCGTCCGTCTGTGTGTCACCGATATTTGGGCCTTAAATTTTGAGCTAGAGTGTTGAAATTTGGTATATAGACTCTCTGGCCGACGAAGCAGAACAAGTGTACAAATTTTTGAGATCCGCCCACTGCCACGCCCCCTTTTAGAAAATCGTAGTTTTAAGCCAAACCTAAGGAATTTCAAAATAGTGTCTGTATTTCGTCCATATAAAGTTTTTTGCCACGTCCACTTTTTGGGGACGTTTTTTAGTAAAAAACGCCTTTTGTCCAAATTTGAAAAAGTTCGAAAAAACTTTTGATGCAAATACTTCCGTAATGATAAAATAAACATTTTGTCTATATATCATTTTCACCTACACCCACTTTTTGGGGCGTTTTCTTACAAAAACCATTTGTATGCCTTACCCCAAGGCATATGCAATAGAAAAACGTTGTTTTTTGTCGAACCACAAAAGGTTTTGATAAACTGTCTGAACAATACGTTGCGACAATGTCATTTTCTGTATTTCATCGCCATAAAGCCTACATTTTGAGGATATTAATTTTAGGGATGGGATGGGATAGGGTATTCAACGATCCGCACAGCGGATTGTAGCCATCTCATATGTTTTCCTATCTATTTCGTTTGACTGTTTCTTTTTCAACTAGCTAGGGTAGGGCGTTGTGACAAAATACTAAAATTGTAGGTGCGCCGCATACTGAAAAGTATTGCGAACCACTGGCTTAGAGAGACGTTTCAAGAGATGATAAAGGGATAGGTAAACGATAATGACCACAGATATAAACCGAAATTTGTTTTGTGTATTTTGTACAACATATGACAGTGTTGACGAGACCTGCCAAGTTAACTGACCAAATGCTTTGGTCCGCGCCATGTCAACATTCCTGTCGCTGAAGGGGAGTATGCCTTAAAGCTTCAAGAAGACAAAAGTGTAGCGAAATCAGCTATTTGTTGACTTTTGTGCCGAAGTAATCCAAAATCGTAAGGCACGTGGAGAATATTGAAGTTCAATTTAGCGAACACCATATGAAGGGATGCCATTAAGTGTAACCACTCCAAAAAAAGAAGGAAAACGATGAAAGAAGGGCTTACTAGAATATAAATTAAACTTAAGCCATGTCTCTGTTTAGCCAGCAGTTTAAGAATAGTGTCAACGATTACTGGAAAAAACGTGCTGAAAGCATATTAAAATCAGACGGCAGGAACATGTTTCCAAAAATAAATAAAATGTTTAAACCACATAACGTTGTCAAAATTCCTAAACTGAAGGTACCACTGTCTTCTCAGATGCATCTATCCCAGCTAGGGATTAATATATCAGGTTATCCCATCATCAATAACCACTATATTATAGATAGTGGAGCAGACAAGCTCAAAGTAATTGGGTCTCATTTTGAGGCGGTTCACGCCTGGGAACTTCCCAGCTCCAAATCGGTCGAAGTAAGAGATGAACTATGGAGATATAACAATAGCGAGAACCCTACTTTATTGACATTTTCTGAGTGGTTAAAAGCTGACGAACTGACAGATGAACAGACTTACAATTACTTCACGAGCCTCGATGACTTGACTGACATATTTAGGAAACTAAACACTAAAAGGTCAAGTGGTTTGGATAACATCCCAAACATCGTGCTTAAGCATATACCAATTGATATCATACGGCAATACTGCGTTATCTTTAACAATCTGCTAAATAACTACTACTTCCCTAGTTGCTGGAAAATATCAAAGGTGTTTCCAATAATTAAGAAAAAGAAGGATCCTTCTGATCCTTCTAACTTTAGGCCTATAAGTCTCCTGCCTAATATCGGGAAGATTTTTGAGGTAGTTATTAATAAATCTATTTTGTTCGTTTGTAATGAAAAGGAGATTATACCGCGGAATCAATTTGGGTTCAAAAGAAATCACTCGGCAGTGCATGCTATTACAAAATTGATTTCGGATGTTAATTGGAATCTCAACGCCAAAAGATGTACAGCTGCCTGCCTAGTGGATATCGAAAAAGCCTTTGACACGGTTTGGATTGACGGGTTAATTTACAAACTTATTCGATATGAATTTCCATCTAATCTTACAAAGATGATAGCATCCATGCTATATGGAAAGAAATTTGTTGTAACAGATAGAGAATACACGACAGCTGAAGTTTTTAATGTCCATAATGGTCTACTTCAAGGCACAGTAACTGCTCCACAGCTCTTCAATATCTACATTTCTGATATACTTAGGGAACTCGATAATTCATTGGCATTTGCCGACGACGCTACACTGAATGCAAGCGGCTCAAAAATTGAAGACATTCAAATCCAACTTCAAAGCAAGTTTGATAGGTTTCAAGCTTTCTGCTCCGAATGGAAGCTTAAAATAAACTATACGAAATGTGAAACCATACTGTTCCGCACCCCAATAAGACGCGGTAATTCAGATTTGAGACGAAACTGGAGAAATCTCAAAATAACGAGTTCAAATGGTCTTCGGATCGAGTCGAGGACCGTGGTTAAATATTTAGGTGTTCATTTGGACAAGTTTCTGTATTACAATGAGCACGTAAATATTCAATTAGACAAAGCAAGAGCGGCATTCATGTCGCTAAAAAGCCTGTTTTATTCCAACTATCTTAGATCCGATGTGAAGATAATTTGTTACCAAGCATTAGTTCGTCCAATTCTGACTTATGCGAGTCCAGTGTGGTGGAACATTAACCCATCGTATATGGAAAAACTTCGAGTGTTCGAGCGCAAATGTCTAAGAGCCTGCACACAGATGTATAGGAGTGCACATTCCGATTATAGGCATTATGTCTCAAACAAAAGACTTCTGGATGCTTCCGGTGTGTCCAGAATTGACAATGCCATTCTAGATCTTGTAAGGAATCACTTTGTTCGTTCGGCAAGTGTTAGCGAAAACGAATTAATCTCTGGATTATTCTATCCGAATCCTGGGTATTTCAGAAATGCCTTGGAAAGTGGATACATTCCCCCAGAAAGATTTCTGTTTCTGGATGCATATGGCTACCTATCGGATTCAACGAACGTTCCAATAATATACCATGCTGCAAGAAGAGCAACAGATAAAAGGATCCTTTATGAGCCTTTTGAGTCGGGGGACGGGAATACTGATCAAATTAGATACTGCATTAGCATACCTGAAAGCGACAAAAGTAACACTAACAGGATAAATAGAGACCGATACTGGTGGCTAGACTGGGCTGAAGCCGATACTTAGGTTAAGTTAAACTAGGCCCTGACATGTGATCTCTGATCTAACGATGACTTGTTAGTCGATGGAATAGAGATCACATGACAGGGCCTGGATAGATTTAGATAGGTTTAGATAGGTTAAGTTAGTCTTGTAGGTTTTAGTTTTATATAAAAAAAAAGTTGCGACTGTCTTCTAATAGGTTTTGATTCACATTTTCCTATTTTCAAAAAAAAATATATATAGTACATAACAATAATACAAAAATTCACAAAAAAATATAAAAATTGAATTAAACAAAAAATTATATATCATGTAATGCGAACCATAATGGTCTTTGCTTTGGCAAAAGTTAAAAATGTCTAGTCTTTAAGTTTATTTAGGCTATTAATTAATATTAACGAAATTGTGAATAAATAAACGTTTAAAAAAAAAACCGCACCATTCAAGATATATTGTAATTTTAAAGGGTGACAGTAGCGTCGGTTCCATATTAGCTTATATGGAAACCATGCTGCCGACCTACCTAGCAAGCAGATTTTCCCTATAATGTGTCATGTTTTGAGTTCTGGTAATGCAAGTCCTTGTATTTCATGAAAAAAAAAAAACAAAATCATTACAAAAAAAATATTAAAAAATATAACCCCATGCCAATGCAGGGTAGTGATCCCTCTATCCAATACACAACCTCCCTGACAAATAAGGAAGGACATTTGTAAATGTTTAGACGTCCAAAAATTCTTGAAATATTCTATCTTATCTTTGCGCTTTTGTTATCCGATTTTCACTTTATTCCCCGTTTGGTTCCCATATTGTAGCGAAAGCAATACCCTTACACCGATACTCTGTAATTACATCCCCTCTTCGTAGGCCCTTTCACCATTCGATCTTCAAATGGTTATGGATACTTTTTAATGTTTCTCATGACAAGACAAAAGCATGAGGGTGTCTTCGTTGATATGTTATGCTCTTGTACATGCAATACCCTTACCCTCACATGGATGCATGACAGGTGAAGCATGTCAGAACATGTCTTCGTCTTCTGCGCCAGGTTAAATTTTATTATTTTTATGCTCCTTCCCGAATCTCATTCGAATTCAACTCGTGGTCGGCACAAGAGTGTGCGTTTCGTATTGGATGTTGGTTGGGGTCTTCCTATATAAACGGCGGGCGGCGCGACGACGAAACTGAAGACTACGATGATGATGATGATAATGGTATGGTGGATGATGATGATTTGCCTGAGGCCCAATACAAAAGATTTAGATATTGCCATATCGTTGGAATACATCTATATTTATGAATATAAATATTCAATTTTCTTTTTCTGTAGAGGCTGTCTGGGATTAAGATTTCTCCCCATCCAATTAACCGAAATGCAGGGGTAGGATAACAAAACATTAGCATAATGTGAAATACTAATTAATGAGACCCGATAGTTGTTTTATAATGCAAATATACCAATTTAGATACAAAAGTTAGAAAAAAGATACATCTCCGGACATTGCTCAATCAATCAATTTCAATTTGCGTACCATATGACTACGCCGATCGCTTCTGTGCTGTCCTGTCAGTTCGATGATCGATACACAATCGATTCCCTATCCCTATCACATTAGCCTGATAGAAGGGTTCCCTCGAACTGTAAACACAACTACTGATAGCATGGATAACCAAATGTTTGTCACAATTCTAAAAGGGGACAAAACAGAGATATCGTTTTAACAACAACCATACGGTCGGTCAATGTACGCCTTCCTTTGGGATAGCCCTTTCAGGCTGTTACTCCTCGGATCGTGAGGAATAAGGAACGAAGAAATGATCGGGGCAAATGATCTGCGCAAGGATGGGTTCAATGATCTCACTTTCCATTGCCTGTGTTGTTGCCTCTTCGTTTACTTATTTTGTTTTTCATTTTTATTCTAGGATTGAAGCAATAAAAAAGTGCATACAACCCAAGTGCCCAAGTGTGGTTCAAAAAAAAAAAAACAACAGAAACGATGGAACGATCGTGTGCTCAACCAGGTTTTGTGCATAGATTGTCGTGGCTTTTAGAGCCCCACAGCCAACCTGAAAAGGTAACCCTATACCCATCTAGATATGTTGATGCACCCATGTGGCTCAGCATGCGCACGATCTGGCTGGGAGTAGTTGTTGAGTTGAGGGTAAAGTGGCGCAGTTGTGGAGGTACAAACTCTGCGTCTGCACACAAGAAGATTGCCAGGTAAAAACCGGTAGCTACTACGAGAGCGAATGGATTCTTTACTCTTCTTGTTGACTTTTTTCTTCAGCATGTTTTTTGTAAAACTTTTTTTTTATGTTTTATTGTGAATCTTCTGTTTTTTTGGTTGTATCTTGGGTTTATTCGCCGGTTTTTTTTATTGTTATTTCTTTATTTATGTTTGTTGGCTATCTTGAGCCAAGTTCATGTGTTTTTAAGTAATAATTTTCAAGGAGATGGCTGTCCACGGTGGCGTAGTTGTGGCACTACAGACCATCGATCTTAATTAATCTAAATTAATGCGTTGCTAGATCAATCAATCTGGAAATAATAACGACTTCGCAAGGTTTTCTACATCCTAGTCTTCGTTATGATTGTAGATATCTGCTTTTAGCACCTTTATTTGAAAGCAAGAAAAATGCGATTATGAGGATGGGAACTCTGACAAATTGGAATGAGAATTTAATTGGAAGTAAACTAAGGGATACAGGCAGCCATAGGCTTGAAATGGGGAATGAAACCTCGTTTCACGCATTGCCTCTATATGTCGGTTATAAGATCGATACTTCTTTATGGAGTAGTAGTATGGTGGACAGCACTAAAAATAGCTTTAAACAGCAAAAAACTAGCCAAAGTGCAGAGAACTGCGTGCCTGTGCATCGGTGGTGCACTCCGTACAACACCCTCAGCGGCATTAGATATTCTTTTTCACCTGTTGCCCCTAGATATTTTCGGCAAACAAATGACAGCTAATTCAGCCATACGTCTTAAAGCCATCCAACAGTGGTCAAATACTAAATATGGCCACTCAAAAATTCTAAACGAATATACAAATGTTCCTGGAAACACCGATTACACTCTCACCAGGCTAAACTTTGATAAGAGTTTCCTGGTCAAAATCCCAGACAGAACGTCATGGAAGAGCAACGAACCTGTGCTAAACGACTCGATCCACTTTTATACCGGTGACACCAAAACAAATGACGGAGTGGGTGCTGGTGTCTTCTCCGACAGGCTAAATCTCAGCCTATCGTTCCGTCTTCCTGATCATTGCAGCGTGTTCCAGGCGGAACGACTCGATCCACTTTTATACCGATGGCTCCAAAACAAATGACGGAGTGGGTGCTGGTGTCTTCTCCAACAGGCTAAATCTCAGCCTATCTTTCCGTCTTCTTGATCATTGCAGCGCGTTCCAGGTGGAACGACTTGATCTACTTTTATACCGATGGCTCCAAAACAAATGACGGAGTGGGTGCTGGTGTCTTCTCCGACAGGCTAAATCTCAGCCTATCTTTCCGTCTTCCTGATCATTGCAGCGCGTTCCAGGCGGAACGACTCGATCCACTTTTATACCGATGGCTCCAAAACAAATAACAGAGTGGGTGCCATTTTTATACACTACCCCATAACATATGCAGGAGAAGACCTTTGTCCTTTTTAAAACCGTAAAAGTGTTTTATAAGCAGTCTGAAGAATTTGTTGTCATTATATCATTTTTTCTATTTTATCCGCATCGTGTTTTTAGCCATGCCCACTTTTTTAGGGATTTTAGTTTTACAGATAGGATGGGATAGGGTATTCAACGATCCGCACAGCGGATTGTAGCCTTCTCATATGTTTTTTGTTTGTATTTGATTCTGGCGCGAACAAAAATGTTTATTGAGCTGGGATGTTTGCTGAGAGGCCAAGAACTACCCCCGTCAAACGAGTTAAGCCGGGCAATAGCAAGCACGTTCTTCTCTCCAGCATCATCGATGACTCACAACAGGATTCTGTTAAGGCCTTGTATCGGTATTCTTCGTCAAAACGATTTCGGCCGATCTTATGGATTGCCATTCGCTTTCGTCATTAGATTCTGATGGGATGGTATTGTTCGAGAGATTAAAAGATACGCGTTCTTTCGCATATACTTAGTGCTAGCTTGACAGCATTTATGGCTAATTTTGCATTGACGCTAATTGCTAAAATACGTTAGGTCAAGGTCCGCCACTTATGACAGATCATCCGAGTGGTATCCATCTTAATTCAAAGGCATATACTTATCTACTTATCCGTTCGGTTTTGGCATAAATGTGTAGGTCCAGACACAATGGATGGCTAGATGGCTAGAAAAAATTATAACCTAGGCTCTGGATCATTGTATCAAGGATTTATTTAATTTAGATTTTTTCTTCGATCGAATACAACTGCACCGCGTACTCTTAGGTACCAATCCGAGAGCTTAGATTATAACTAAATTCTCACTTATACACATCTTATGAGACTTTTGAGGATCTAAGTGTACCTGTTCTCATTTTCTATCATCAATAAAGTTCTTTTGGCTCGGTTGATAGTAAATAGGTTAATCTGCGTTGATAAATCGAATTCATCTACACAAAACGCATTTAAAAACGTCACCCCATAACGTAGATACATAACATACGCATATATTACATATTACAAAATGTCTGCTCAATTAAATTCGAATCTAGTTCCGATTTTAACCTACAAAGACTACATATGCAAGAACAACAAAACACTCCACTCACACATATTATACACTCCAACACATCCAAACATTTTTATAATTCGCAATAGCTGCGAGGGTTTAAATCAGCAAATAATCAGTAGTCGCAGCATTTGGATTTTCAGTTTCAAAAAAAAGTATCTGCGACAAAAAAAAAACCACAAACTCCACTGAACCTTTGTTTGATTTCTTTGAACACCTGTATCACTTTTAACCCACCTAGAACCGTATAAATTGCGACTTATTTTTTCCTCGGGTTTGAAAACACACCGAGAATGGAAAAAAATCGTTAGATGGATTCAAAAACCAGTTTCAATCCGAATCAATGCATAAACATACACAAGATATAAACATATGCATGTATGTATCTGCAATCGTGTAGTATAATGCATCCGAGGGTCTCGGTATCGGTATAAGAATGGTTGAGTGTACAGTGTACACATAGCGCAGTGTGGCCTGCCGACGACGATTAGTCACCTGAGAATAAGAGGGCGAACAAAAAAAAAGGAAAAATCGTAAGTAGCCCTTAACCCAAATATGACTGCTGAAATAAATAAACTTGTTATCTGAATCGGACCGCACCGAGGCGATTTGGTTTGGGATTTTGGGAATTATTGCCGATATCGGGCAGTAAAAATGACACTTTTGCTTGTGGTCAGCCGACGAAAGGGAGGCACAATCGAACACTTGGTTGCATCTGGCGCAATAAAAGGGGCGATCATTCCGGACGATTATTTAATCAGAAATTAAACAAGACAAGTCAATATTTGCGGATGGATAAAATGACGATGCAATAACGTCGTTGAAAGGATTGCCTGACTGACTACTGTTGGAGGCGTCGAACTGTTGAGCTGGATTGAATGTTGTGCAGACTCGACTTATGAGATGGTTATTGCTTTACAAAAAAAAGGTGATTATTACAACAGCTATGTACCGCATAGGTTATGTAGTATATGCAAAAAAAACATAAGAAAATCGCATAAAATAGGCATGTTATACGGGTCGTTTCGAGATCTTCGGCCAATCTGACAAGTCCCATTCAAATTCCGATTAAAATTGGCTGGATTCACCCCTTACCCTTGTAATTTTGTATGTCCAATGTGGCACAAAAGTTGTCACCCGATGTTCTTTCCCAGATTTTTTTTTTTAAATTCAGAAGAAAATCGAAACAATTATTATAGGTGGCGCACAATACATGAATAGCGGAATAATTGTTTCGATTTTTTTGCGAACAAAATATTTCTGACAAGGAAAATATTGCAAAATATCCAAGCAAATCATTTAGCCTTATTCAAATGTTTACAGCAGAAGAATGCGGAGTTCAATAATGATGATCATCTGCAATATCAACACTGATTGCTGTGATTCTCGACAGGAAAGTGAGTTTGCCAGATTCATTGAGCCACCAGGTCTGAACGGTTGTTCGGTCCATATCAGCTACATCCAGAAAATGAGTTGAACATTGCTAGAACAGCTTTTGAACTTTGCCTTCGGCATCACCCCCATAAAACAGAACTCGTTCTCTTTACTTATAAGATGAAAATACCAATATTTGACCTACCGGTTATCGACGGGACAAGCCTCAAACTATCCGAAGGCGCAAAATATCTAGGTGTCATTCTTGACAGAAAACTCAACTGGAACCGAAATGTGTGGGAACGCTTAAAAAAGGCCACAATAGCTTTCTATACATGAAAGGGAATATTCCGATAAAACTGTGATCCAAACCCCAAGATTATTTTATGGATGTACACGGCCATTGTAAGACCATTGGAGGACTTATCTGGTGGAAATTCACAAATAAAGTTATCCATCCGAAAAACATGACAAAAGTACAAAGGATAGCATGTGCGAGCGCTACTAGTGCAATGAGATCCACACCAACAGCGTTACTGGAAACTATCCTCAACCTACTACCACTAGGGTTTTATATGCAAGACTCTGAAGCCAAAAGGGCACAAATCATCGGCCAACTCAACTGCTGGAAAATGAACTCTGAAGGATACGCTCCAATTCTAAATAGATACCTGGGCTCAGCTGTATTCCCTGATTACATGCTGCCTCACCCTGACTTTCAAAGACCATTCTCCTACATCTTTGCAAGTAGAGAGGAGTGGCAGAGGAACTTGGCACTGAAACCATATCCACCTATATTGATGGTTCAAAAATGGACGTAGGCATTGTTGCCGAAGTGTTTTCTTGAAAACTGAAGCTGAACAGCAGAATATTCGGTTGAGATATTGCCGGTAGCAGAGACAGCCAAAGCTACCTCAATGCTGGCGATACCATCAGGTGCTATCACCATTTATTTTGATAGTCAGGCTGCAATTAAAGCAATATCTGCTGTCGAAATAAAGTCTAAACTTGTGAAGCGTTGTCGTGGAGAGCTGAAGGTCATTGGCGTCCAACATAATATTAAGCTCTGCTTGGTCCCCGGACACAGAGGCATACAGAGCAATGAAACTGCTGATGAACTGAAGATGAAAGGATCTACCCCAGTATTAATCAGGCAAACCAGTCAAATAACAGATGGTACAGAAAACACTGGATAGCGCCAAAAATAGATGGAACTCCCTCCCTTACTTGTGCAGCATCCAGGATGTGGTACGAGTGTGACAAAGCCAGAACCCACAAACTTCTTCAAAGAAACAGGAAATCTGTTTCAACACTGGTAGGGACACTTACTGGACACAACTTACTCAAACCAACAAACTGAAAATCCACCTTATATATGATGATGATAGATGATGGCTTCGGTGATGAAGAAATACACGAGAACACACTTCACTTCTGTGCCATTGCCCAGGCCTCAATTAAGGAAAATAATAATCATATCCGAAATCCTTTTCTCTAATCTTTGCAAGCTTACAACAATATCTGGATGGTTGGAAAGGGACTAAAGGGACTAAAAATAGTGGACAATAACGGGACAAAAGAAGGATCCACCCACATACGTGGACCACCAATGGGGGTGACGTGATTTAAGGCCAAATTCCAAATTTTGGTATGATTTCGTTTTTAAAATCGAAATAAAGCCAAATTTGACTTTATTGTGCTATGCAAACCAAAATATTGCAAAAAATTGATGGAAATAATGCGAAATTATTTTTAAGGTTATCATTATACCCTATCCCATAGGGGTATATATTAGTTTTGATACATAGTTTGTAACATAGAGAAATAATTTAGCTGGATATACCTCAAAGTATATGGATCGACTTAGAATCGATAGTTGAGTCGATTTCGCCATGTCTGTCCGTCCGTCCGTCCGTACGTCACCAGTTTTTGGGCCTTAAATTTTGAGCTAGAAGGATGAAATTAGGTCCCCCCTTTTTAGGAAACCCCTTTTGGCCAAACCGTAAGGAGTTTTAAAATAGTGACTGGGCACTATATTTAGAGAATCGTAATATCTATATTTCGGCAATATAAAGTTTTTTGCCACGCCCACTTTTTGGGGGCTTTTTGAATAAAAAACGTTTTTTTGGTCAAATTTTAAAATTTTCGAAAAAAAAGTTAATGCACAATCATTGGTAGTATTAATTTGAACACTTCGTCAATAGAACATTTTAACCTACGCCCACTTTTTGGGGGCGTTTTCCTACAAAAACCATTTGTATGCCCTATCCCAAGGCATATGCAATATATGCCATTCAAACACATTCAAACTTGTATGTGTACTCGGGTGTATGCAAAGTATGAAACCCCTGAATGGGCTCACTGTTGGATTTGGGATGGGTGATTAGTGAAAACGTAAACCGCCTACATCATCAACCCGCCAACTTAATCTAACTGAAGTGAACCGGACTATATAGTATATATATAGGTATACAAGCCTATCACAAAGGGGGTATATAAGTTCTGATATTTTTATACCCTATATATACATATTAGTTTTGACATTAAGTTTGTAACATAGAGAAATAATTTCGATACATATACCTCAAAGTATATGGATCGATTCAGAATCGCTAGCTGAATCGATTAAGCCATGTCTGTCTGTCCGTCCGTCCGTCCGTCTGTGTGTCACCGATTTTTGGGCCTTAAATTTTGAGCTAGAGTGTTGAAATTTGGTATATAGACTCTCTGGCCGATGAAGCAGAACAAGTGTACAAATTTTTGAAATCCGCCCACTGCCATGCCCCCTTTTAGAAAAACGTAGTTTCAGCCAAACCTTAAGGAATTTCAAAAAAGTGTCTGAGCAGCATATTTAGACAATCCTAATCTCTATATTTTGTTTTATTTTTGTTGCCGTGATATATAAGAAACGAAAATCCCAGCAGAGATCTGGGTATTTCCACATTAAAGGTTAAACGAGCAATTTTTCACAAGCTGATTTAAAATGGCGGAAAAGCGGGAACTTCCACTGGAACGTAAGCTGGCAAATTATTACCGCGCTATAAAAAAAAATAAGTCGCAATATAGTTGCAATACAAATAAAAAAAAATCGTGGCGGTTTTTTGAATAAAAATCACATACCACTGGATGCTTCTTCCTCAATTCTTAAAAAATATTTCCACCAACCTACGAATAAAAAAAATATATCTCAGTATTAAAGTCTAAGCAAACAAACTACACACAATTCGTTAGGTCTGTACAGGTCGGGACTAATAAATGACACCGCATAAAGGAACCTCAAGATCTAAAAAAATAAAAGTTTATAACTTATATATATGTACATCCATAATGTAAATTTTATCATAACCAACTGATCTTTAAGTGATCTAAGTCCCTAATAGTCCCAGAAGTCAAGTTCTAAAAAGATTTTTTTTTTCTTTTAGCACTATCAGATCTGTGTTGGACTGATTCAATTCTATTTGAATGAACTAAATAGAAGGGTGTCCAAACTTGTGAGGCGAAGTGAGGGCGAACTAGACAGTTATAGAGCGAGAGAGTGACATAAGGGTCATTGAGCTCTTCTGACCATATTCTAATAAGCCCTAACATAGAGTTGGATTTATTGACGATGAGGTTAATGTGTTTAATAAACTCCAATTTAGGATCAAAATAAACACAGAGATCTTAAAAACTGTCTACACTACAGAGAGTGAGCCCGTTTTCGTGAATATGTTTACACTTAGTAGGGTTCAGATTCAAACCGTTTTGAAGACACCATATGGTAAAACTATTTAAATCGGTTTGTAATGAAAGCGAATCGTTTAGATCTCCTACACTTTTGAAAATGTTCATATCATCAGCATATATCAATATTTTCCTATTTCGAATACAAGCTCTTACATCTTTAATTGCTGGTATAAATAGAATTGGTCCTAAATGACTTCCTTGAGGTACTCCAGATTGTGCAACAAATGGGTTGGACTCGGAACCTCTAAATTTTACTTGGTAAGTTCTCAATGAGAGATATGATTTAACCCAATTAATGAATCCTGGAGGGAATCAATACACCTTAAGTTTAAAAATTATGATGTTATGTGATAACTGGTTAAAGGCTTTAGAGATGTCAGTGTATATACCATCGACTTCTTTTTTATTTACCAAACTATTAGAACAATGATGCATAAAAGTTAAGAGATTTGTGACAGTAGAACGATGTTTAACAAAGCCATGCTGTTCTTCACAGATGATGTTTCGACAAAGACCAATTTATCACAAATAATATGTTCGAATAATTTAGGAATGCAAGATAGTTTTGAGATAGGTCTATAATTAAAAATATCTCCACGCTCACCTTTTTTTAAAAACAGGTGTAATAAATGCGTTTTTCTTTTGAGTTGGGAATACTCCTGTGGCAAGGGAGCTTTCAAACATATACTTAAGGTATGGCAAAAGAGCATCTTCGCATTGCTTTATGACTACTGGTGGGATACCATAGGGCCCCGCAGAAAAGTCATTATCTAATATAGAGATATATTTAAGTAGTGTCTCATCGTCAAATATAACGTTGCTGAAACTAACTTGAGGACAGTCATTGAGATAACTGAAATAATGTTCGTCTAAGACAAGAGGGGTATAAATAAACGATTTACTGAAATTCTCTGCGAATAAGTTTGATAAAATAAGAGAGCTCGATATTTTTGAAATATTATAAAAGAAGTTGGATGGATATCCATCTGTTTTTCTCTTTGAATTGACAAATCCCCAAAATCGTTTGGGGTCACTTTTAAGAGCGTTCTCCATTTTGACATAATGGATATATAAACTACTTGACATCGCAGAGAATCCATTAAAATAATTCAGGTACTTACCAAAGTCGTAATGATTCTGGCTTTTTACAAAATTATTCCAGGCCCGGTTTCGTCTGTTTTGAAGTGATTTAAGCACTTTCGTGTACCAAGGATGCTGGATTTGAGCATTTTTAGAATGCTTGACAGGAATTGTTCTATCCATGCAATCTTTAATTAGAAGATAGATTTTTTTAACAGCTTCTTCTAGATTGGAGATGCTGTCAATATTCATATTCGAAAGAATAATTTCTTCGGATAACCTTTGAAAGTTCGCTTTCCGAAAGTTAAAAAGTACGAACGATCATACGAGTCAGCATTTTCGTACAGATGTCCGCCTATGTCAATGAAAATATCCAGTGGAGGATGATTTTTGTCGATGTTAGTAATGCTGGTACTAGATTTTATTACTCCACTACTAACAGAGTCAGAAGAAAAAAATAAATCGAGAATTCGATTATTATGATTTTGTATACAGCTTGTTTGCTGTAGGTCAAATGGTAAAATATTGTCATGTAATAATAGCTCTTGTTGTGCAGAGACTTCAGATGGTATAAATGAGGTTCTCCCTCAGAAGGCACCCAAAATTAAAATCACCCAGCAACAAAATAGTACTGTCACAACAAGATAAGTCAAAGATATATTCTAGAGCCTTTGATAGCTCAAAATACAGAGTACAATGACGATATCAAGGAATATACGCATTTGCAACATAAATAACGGGTCCGCCATCTAACGTTTTTTTTTTTCAACTAGTTCTTATTTCGTGAATGGTAACACTTAGCTCATGTCTGATTTGACAGATAATTAGTTTTATCCTTCCGCTGAACGAATATGGTTGTGTATACGCTTGAACAACGCTGGGAAATATTGCGACATTACTTTGAAAATCATGGTAATTTTGCAGAATGTGTGCGAGAATCGCGTACGGATTTTGGCAGAAGAGAAGCACCGTCAGCTCCGTATGTTCGTTATCTAGTGAAAAAATTGAAAGAAACTGGAATCCTCATCGATAAACCAAAGCGTGAAAAGCCAAAAACAGTGCGTACACCCGAGAATATTGCTGCTGTGGCAGAAACTGTGCGTGAAGCGCCATCAACATCAATTCACCGTCGTTCTCAAGAATTGAACATTTCGGAGACATCATTGAGACGAATTTTGCATTAAGACCTTGGTATGACGCCATACAAAGTCCAATTGGTTCAGGAGTTGAAGCCAACTGACCATCCAATGCGTTTTCGCTTCGCTCAGTGGGCCTGCGATCGACTTAGAGAAGATGCCGATTTTGCCCATAAGTATCATCTTTTCAGATGAAGCTCATTTTGATCTTGGCGGGTATGTAAACAAGCAAAATTGTCGCATTTGGGGCACAGAAAACCCGCACGCATACATTGAAAAGCTGATACACCCAACGCGAGTAACTGTTTGGTGCGGATTTTGGTCCAGAGGCATAATTGGGCCATTTTTCTTGGAAAATGAGCAAGGAGTGGCCGTTACAGGCAATGACGATCGTTGCCTGGCCATGTTGAACGAATTTTTGTTCACAAAAATTGAAGAGGAGGATATTGGCAACATTTGGTTTCAACAGGACGGCGCTACGTGCCACACAGTCGAAGCTACACTCGATGTTTTGCGCCCTGTTTTTGAAGATCGCATTATCAGCCGCAGAGCTGATGTCGTTTGGCCACCTCGGAGCTGCGATTTGACACCGTTGGACTATTATTTGTGGGGTGCCGTAAAAGATAAGTGTTACGCCGACAAGCCAGAGACAATTGACGCTTTAAAGGACAATATTCGTGAAGCCATTGGTGAAATACAGCTGCACACAATCGATAGTGTGCTTTAAAATTGTACCGACCGTTTAGGCTACTGCATGGCCAGCCGAGGCAGTCATTTGAATAAAATTATTTTCCATTATTAACCGGAAGAATTGTACTTTCAAATAAAAAAAAGAAATTTGAGAAAATATTCAGTAGTTTTTTTTATGGCATTTTCAAAAAGTTATTTGGCGGACCCTTTATAAGAGGGAATGGAAATTTTATTTTCTAAGAGGTAAGATGACTGCGGACTGCAGTAAGATCGTTACGTTCAATAAAAATGCAAACATTGTAACTTCCCACGTTTCAGTGAAAATCAAGTAGAATATGATGAAATTTTTTTTACAACAGCTACCATATTTCTAGATAAGAGTAAGATAAATTCAAAATGATAAATTATTTTTAAGGGTCAAAGTAAACATTTCAAATATTTTCAACCCCTCTGAATCTTATCTTTATACACGCGTCATATGAACGCATTGACAAATGAATTTACAATTTCGGACCGAACGATGCGCTCACAACTATGTACTCTCCTTATAATGAGCCTAATGCACTGATAAAAACAAATATGGGACCCATCAATTGATCTACAATGCCCTTAAAACCACATATCGAGACGCGGAGTGCGTATAAGCAATTATACGAGTCGTAATAGTCGTAATAGTGCATATCAATTATTATTGAGGTCAATGTAACGTTATGTTCTTTTTTTATTATTTTTTTTAGATAAGCGCATAAATCAACAAAGTCATTGCCCATTGACCTATAGAGTCGAGGTAGAGTAGGAGCTCCATAATTAATTATAAACTAATTAGTTCTGTTTTTGCCTGCATACGCGAGTAGGTACATCGCGTCGGTCGTGGTCGTATACCCAGCTTACCCATCGGAGTCGTCATCTTCGTCGTAGTCGTCGTTGTGGTTTCTTAAAAGATTAGCACGTGCCGGACGAGCATAAATGTAAACAGAATCCTACGTGACCAGTGCGCGTACTTATTGCATATAGTTTTTGTTTTAAGTCGTTTTTTTTTCAGATTACCACTTAAGAACGAGGAACACTACACAACATAAAGGTCAGAAAAAGGTTTATTACCATACCTGCCAACGCACTTCATTCAGACACCATTATTCTTGTAAGAACCGTTAGAACTTGACTTTTTTTTTTTGTTTTCCATTTTTTTTTATACTTTTGACATATGACGGCTTTAGATAGATTATCTTGAGTTTGAAAGTGTTTTTTCGAGCGCGACTTCATTAAGGAAGGTGTAATACAGAAGTTGCAGTTTCAAGAAAGAAAACATAAAAAAATTAATTTATGTTCAAGACTTACTTTGGTGGCGCGATGGTTCTACCGGTAACCGATGGTTGTTGGTGCTTTTCAGTTATAAATTTATTACGTAGAATTTATTGCGAATTTGAATTCGAGTACAGATTCTTTCTGTTTGTTAATCTATTAGGTTAGTTTTAATTAAGTATTACCAACCTGAGTGATCCTAGGCCTCATCCTCAGCCAAAATGCCTCTCCATTTACTCCTGTCGCTGTGCAATTAATGGTTTGTCTCTACTGCTTTGACCATGACTCTTGGATAGAGTCTAGACGTTCCCAAGATTATTCCAAGAACTTTTCACTCTTAAAGACCATGGATATTTTTTTCATTTGAGTTTGACACAGCCCTCGTTAAGTAGAACTAGGCTAATTAGGATCGTATACCGGATCTCCTCTCCCGTTCTTAACAAAGAAACAGCGATTGGCAAGAATATTTCTTCGTCTGATTTCTGTAGAAATGTCATTGTCGGACTTAACAGCGGAACTAAGGTATCTCCTTACGACCTCGATTGTGACGTTCTGTCTTAGGGGTGGTGGAAAAAAGCCGAAAAAAAACTAAGTATCCTGTCATTCGATACTAAGGCGATATGCGGCGAATGGTGTTATAGCCGGTGATCTGTGAAGGCTGTGCTGAGTGACTTAGAGAATCTGGACTGGGTTGTAAGGGACTCATAAAGATGATCATGCGGAGCTTGACTATAGGCTTTAGTCTGAGTATAACTAGTCCTCGAACTGCATGGCTTAGCCTGATTAAGAGGTTGGCCCCCTTGTGGGAGTTTCGTGGTGGTTGTGGCTACCCGACTTCGTGGGAACGTATGGTATTATAAGGTCTATGGAGTGAGAGACTTTGGGATACAAGAGGTGTTTGATGAACCTCGGTCCTTAGCAAGGATGAAGTTCGGCCTTAAACATTATTTTCAAACATGTACCAATGTAATCTGCCCCATCGAGGTATCCGTCGGAGTGAACAATTTTCCGCAACGCATGTTTCATCGGAGGTTCAAATTCCATTCGAGGTATGTCTCATTGAAAAAAAATACTACACAGACGCGACGGCTTCACTTCTTCACTACAATTCGTAAATAAATTCCGCAAAGAATTTGTGTAGGAAGAAATCGGAAAAAAATGACACTTGGCTGTCAAAAATTGCACGAAAAATGCACCTGAACGCACTTCAACGCAATTTGCCGGAATTCGTTACAAAATGTCAGAGAAATATTCTGAACAGCTTTTCGGTAGAATACCTCGAAGCAAAAATGCTCAGAATCGTACAAAATCGGAGAATTTTCCGCTCCGACGGATACCTGATAGGGCCGAATGTGTCCTGCATTGGAGTATTAACCAACACTTTTCTATGGTCCTGATATTGTGGGTAGGGTCATCGTGAAATAAGAGACTTAAAGGCTAGAAGTTCACGGTTAAGCATACTTAACATTACCTGTGAAGTTATGTCCCATCTATAATTCATCAATGCTGTAGAACACACAGTCGATGCAAAAAAAAAAGTTACCAACTCTATTAAGGATCATAAAGGATGTAAGTACCAAGATAAATGCATTAAAAGTAAGTGTGCGGGTGTGAATCTGGTTTCAGAATTTCTATATTTGTGGTTTGTAACTTTTGGGTCCTGCTTTCGGAAGCGACAAAACAAACTGGAGGTCACCATAGTCTTTTGACTTATGGTGATGCACGCCTTATTGAACTTTTGATGAGTTTAAAGAAGACGAAGACCCCAAAGGAGGTTACAAAATTAAGAAAAAACGATGTCAGCGGGTGGACAGTTTAAAGATCTCTGCGTCGAATTGGACTGGCAGCAGCAATAATAAATAAAAAAACCTGCCTTATCAGACAAAGACAAAGACTAAAATTTTACAAGGTACACATATCCTGGACTGTAGGAGATTGGAAACGTGAAATATGGTCGAATGAAACTAAAGTTAACCGTTTCCAGACCGATGATAAGGAATATTTTTCCATCGCCCCCATGACACCATTCAAAGGTACCAGGTGAAGCAAACAATGAAGTATGGAGTAGGTAGTTTGATGGTGTGAGGATGTTTTACCTAGTGGCATATCGGCCCACTGCACTGGCACAAATAAAATGTGTTACGAGAAAGGGAGAAGGGGAGATGATTTTGCTGATGAACTTGCCAGAATTTATGGATGAATGCACCTATCCAATTGACGAATTGGTGTCTCAGAAGGATATCGTCAAAAACTGGGGAGCAGCAGTTATAGACGATGCAATGGACAGCTCAAAGTCCCGATTTGAAACACATCGAAAATTGATGGGCAATTGACAGGAAAAGCCGCCAAAGAATTGTGACTAACTATGACAAAGGGTTCAGAGCGATGGCCATATTAGAAAAATTAGTAGAAACTTTGCCAAAAATAGTAAAAAAGCAATTAAAATTAAGGGACTTTGGACTAAGTATTATAAGACAATTAAAATGTTGAAAATTGAACCTATGCCTAGTCTTCGTGACAGTTCAACGCAAAAATCACAGTTTTACTGAGCTTTCACCTAATAGCTCATTCCGAATGTAATAGATGGTTTCTTATTACTGCCTTAGCGTTTAGAATCTGGCAGATACATGGGTTTGTATACACGCAATACGAACTGATGTCACATTGAGGTTCTTCTTAAGGATCTAGTATTTCTTTACGGTGAATTAAATATCATCTGATGTATTTTTCCCCAAGGTTCAGATATGCATAGATACTGAACTTGTTAAGTATTTATGAGCCAGGTGCCCCATCTATATTGGAGTGGGGAACAAGTACAGGGTGGCCCAAAAGTATCTTTCCTATGTAAAATATGAGTAACTCTTTTATTTTTAGATATTTTTGAGTTCTTTTTTTTTGTTTTAGACATTAGGCCTGGGAGATTTATGATGGCGCACTACACGCTCGCATAGCGAACAAAATTCGTTAAATTATTTTTTGAAAATAATCAGCAATAGCTCAACGTGCGGACCGGCAGTTTTATGGCGTTAGAAATGTGTTCCAACAGGAACTACTATTCGTGCTGTAGTGGTCAAATTAGAGCAATATGGGAGCGTTGGAGATGTGAGGTGTTCGGGCAGGCCTTGTTTTGGATGACCGATCGAAAACATCCAGGTGGGGAAAGTGTTTCAACCGATCCTAAAATACGACACGACGAGGTCCAACACAGTTAGGCATACCGTGTAGCAAGATTCATCGGATTTTGAAGAAAGATCTGCACCTGTACCCTTACACGATCCAGTTGGTCCAACAGCTCAATCCTGATGACCCCCTGAAGTACTGCAGAACTGTCCTAAATATCGCCGAAAATAACGAAGAATTTTCTAAAATTTTATGATAACCAATTTTATCTGATCGGGTTTGTGAACAAGCAAAGTTGCAGATTTTGGGACATAAAAAATCTCTATCAACGTCCCTTACATTCAGTTCGTGCTTATATTTGGTGTGAAATAAACTCAGGTAAGTTTTAAAATGATGCGGGTGTCAGTGTTGCATTCAATTGGTGCAGCTACAGAAAAATACTTTAGGACTTTTTTTTTCACTTGCGCAAGCAGACAACAATGGTGAGTTGATTTGTCTTAAGCAAGACGGAGCTACCGCTCACACCGCTCGAGAGCGGTTATGGTATGGTTATATTGTATGGCTGCCTCGATCGACTGATCTATAGGCTCCGGGGATTACCTGAACAAAAAAGTTTACATTAACCCACTATGAAGGAGCTGAAACTCAACATCTACACAGAAATTGCTCAAATTTCGACAGCAGCACTGCAAAAACTCATGGAAAGTGCCGTCAAAAGAGCCCATGCGAGTGCATGCATTCACAAAGTGTCCACTTGACCGATATAATTTTTCACAAAAAATGTAAAATATGTCCATGAAATAAACTTATATTTGCAATTTATTTCATTAGTTTTCATCTTTTTGTTTAAAAGTTATTCCAGATAAAAGTAGGAAAACGGCTTTTGGACCACCCAGTACATTCACAATTATCTCACAAATTTCCAAACATAATATCAGTATCTTCTATAAAGCCGCATAAATTACTCTAAGGTGGCATAAAATCCTGATATCTGTATTTAAAATCAACAGCTATCCACTGTCCACTTCGAAGACCTAGGCTCAATCCCACTAACCTTATCCTTCTCTGACAGTTACTTCAAAGGAGTACTGCGTAATTGGAATTTTCTAACCAACAACTTTTGGCTGTATTCCTAGCACAAACATACATACAAGACCCACGCTGATGGCGCGGTGACTATTTTCAGAAGCCGCGCAGTCTTGCCGCCATTAAAGCATTATCGCTGCTATTAATTTACGAAACTTGAAAGGCTTAATTAATCTATCCTGCTGCAATCTGTTTTTTTTTCTGTTTGAAAAAAATTAATTAAACATAGAATATGCACTTCGGTAGATTTTATATGGTAGCTGTGCATACTCGTACAGATGGAGCTTATCTTTAGCTTATGCTCGTTGCCCACATTTTATAGGCTTTTGGTTAGGCGCGAGAGCCCACGTCTGTTAGTGCATATGGATGGTGGTTCTTCGGCGTTGTCGTTCATTAAAGGCCCACAAGTGGCGGTAAGTATCTTGAATGTTTGTAAACAAACTTAACCTGAATTTTAGGTCATGTACGACAACTTTGTTCGTCGTCGTTGCAATTTCCGTAGCATGTTGTGTGCAGAATTTATTCGTGAAAAAAAAGGAAAATCAATTTGTTTCTTCTTGTAAACATTGTAAATCCGAAGAGTGCATGAATTTAGCAGATTCAGAAACATGTAGAAATAATATTAACTGGATCGAATGAGATATGATTAAAGATCATGTTGCAATATGCACTATTAGGGGGTGGGCGTGTTTCTTGGAGTCTAAATTACCTAGTTTTAGCATTATTTCGAATAATTCGAATTATTCGCTATGGAAAGCAATTAGAGTTATAAAACGGCCAAAAATCGCTGTGCCGCCAATTAGGGTAACTCAAGACGCCTGGGCAAAAAGCGATAAGGAAAAAGCTGACGTTTTTGCCTCACATCTTGAGGAAACATTTAAGCCATTTGATGATCCGGCGCAAAATGAAAACATTAATATATTCGAGAGTACAACCGATAATAATATAGCTAAAACGGGAAATACAGAAAGTAAAGCCTAAAAAAGCTCCGGGCTATGACCTGATTACAGGAGAACTTCTTAAAATGTTGCCTAGGAAAGCATAAACTAAGCTTCTCTTTATTATAAATGCGGCAATCAGATTAGAATACCTACCAAGACAGTGGAAAGTCGCGGAAGTGATTATGGTTTCAATACCAGGAAAATGACCGAATGAAATAAAATCTTACAGGCCTATTTCACTTCTTCCAATAATTTCAAAAGTTTTTGAACGGATATTACTCGGTCGCTTACACCCCATAATTGACCAGAAACGTCTTTTACCTGACCATCAATTTGGGTTCAGAAGTAAACATTCAACGGTGGACCAAGTACATCGAATTACAGATGGAATTGAGAAAGCTTTCGAAGAAAAGAAAATTTGTTCAGCCGTATTTCTTGACGTGTCGCAAGCTTTTGACAAGGTGTGGCACAAAGGCCTTAAGTATAAACTAAGCCAAGTTCTGCCAGAGCAATTAAATAAAATCCTCGTGCCGTATCTTGAGCATAGACTCTTCCGTGTGAAACTTGGAAGCGAATATTCCGAATTCAAAGAAATAATGGCAGGTGTACCGCAAGGAAGCGTCCTTGGACCAATCCTGTACCTCCTATTCACTCGTGATATCCCACAAACAAACGATACAATAGTTGCAATGTTTGCTGACGATACTGCTCTACTAGCAGTAGGCACAACAATAGAGGAAACAAATATCAAATTACAAAACGCTCTTTACGAGGTTAATGAATGGACTAAATCCTGGTGGATTGCACTTAATGAGAGCAAATCGATCCATGTAGATTTTTCGTATACACGGACAAACAATTTGCCTGTATTTCTAAATACGGTTCGAGTCCCGTTTGCAAATGAAGCGAAATATCTCGGTATGACACTCGATGCAAAATTAAAATGGAAGTCGCATGTATAAAAGAAATGCGAAGAACTTAAGAATAAATACAGAGAACTGTACTGGTTGCTCGGAAAATATTCGAAGCCTAACCTTGATAACAAACTGCTATTACACAAGCAAGTGCTAAAACCGATTTCGACATGGTATACAACTATGGGGTTGTACCAGTGAAACGAATTTAAACATTTAACAAACTTTTGAAAACAAAATGTTAAGATCATTCGTCAATGCGCCGTGGTACGTAAGGAATGAAGATCTACGCAGAGATCTGGGTATTCCCGCGGTTAAAGATGAAACAAAAAATTTTGCACGAAAACATAAAAAACGTTTATTAGGACACGTTAACACAACAGTCCTACAAATTCTTGAAGAAACAAATATATTGCGGCGTCTTCAAAGAACTAAACCCTTAGATTTGGCCCGATAATAACAATAAATTGCGGAAAAAGCAGGAACTCTCAAAGGAAAGTTACCTGCCAAACATATTATATACTCGTGATAAAAAAATTGTTAGATAAGTCGAATACTTAGTTGCAATAGAAATACAAAATGGGAGGTGGTTTTAGTGAGTAAAAATCTCCCACTACTTTGGGCACGTGCTCATCGTGTCTATGAAGATTTCCACCAGCCCACAGAAAAAAAGTTTTAGCATTATTTCAAGGTTATGGTACCTAATTCTATATAGCATTTTTTCCCTTATTTTGATAATTACCCTAATCGAGGTATCCGCTGGAACAATTTGCGAAACGAAAGCCAGTTCTAATCGGAACTCAATTTTCTTTCGAGATATCCGTTGCGGAATAAAAGTTCTCTGAGGGTCGGAACTCAATTTTCTTTCGAGATATCCGTTGTGAAATAAAATTTCTCTGAGGGTCTTCTTTAGAGCGCTGAACATGAGGAGAAAATGTTTATTTCTGACCTTCGTTTTGAACCTTTGAAATAGGTATTACTGGCGAGGCCCAACATTTTTGCACTTGTAGGCCTATGGGACAATGTCAACACAATCAAACTGATAGATCATTTCTGTTATAAATTAGGAAATCATTGCCTCGAAAATAACACGTTAAGGAATTTATGCATCTACAGTTTGTTTCATAATCGCATCCATTTTGAGGATGGTACCAAGTTTGGCAAACTCATCAGCATTAAAGTTCCTTGGGATAGCTCTCTGCTACCGCACCCAGAGGTGGTGACTGTTAAAGTACTCTCCCAAATCTTAGGAAATAGTCGGCATTCGTATGGGCTCGACTAGATAAAAATGCACTAGATATAATTGCCGTATAACTGTGGCTTAAGATACAGATATTTTAGGTTACGATAGGTTGGTGAAGAGGTAGGAGGTTTGCGTCTTCACCCATCCACCTGTTTTTGGAAATATTCAGTATCTTCTGCCCCGCTCGTGATTTGAGGTTACATAGTGGCGGTTTGACAGACTGGCCTGCCTGATCAATGCTGGAGGCAGATTCTTTTCTCGCCAGTTCATCAGCAATTTCATTGCCCTGTATACCTTTGTGTCCTGCGAGGTCTTCCTCTACTGCGTCCGACGTCAGGCTGGGAATCGAAGACTATGCCACCGGAGTATTGTTGTCCATTCGTTCTACATGTCCTAGCCATCTTAAACGTCCAATGCGGAGTTTTTTTGACCGAGGGAATGGCGCTGTACACCTCGTATAGTTCCTGGTTGAATCTTCTTCTCAATTACCCGTCAACGAAAACGGGACCGAACATTCTTCGAAGAATTTTTCTCTCCAAATGACCAAGAATTTCTTCATCCATTTTTGATATGATCCATGCTTCAGTGCCGTAGAATAGGACTGGGATGATCAGGGTCTAATATAGGATCACCTTAATAGTTCGAGTGAGTACTACCTCAAAGTTATGTATAGTGACGTTCTATCTAATTCGTCGATGTTGTGTGTCCTTTCGTGTTGACAGCATATACTTAGGCTTACCCTCACTTACTGCTAGTCCCATTCTTGCCACTTCCTTGTCTATACTAGCAAACGTTGCTATGCCATCACATTGAGTCCTACCAATGATGTCAATATCGTCGGCGTATGCTAGTAGTTGCACCGATTTTTGGAAAATTGTGTCTCTGGTGTTGACTAGGGAGTTTTACACAATCCTCTCAAGAACCAAATTGAAGAACTCACATGACAGCGCATAGCCTTGCCTAAGTTCTTTTTTGTTATCGAATGTGTCGGTGAGGTCTTTTCCGACCCTGATGGATTAGCGAGAAATTTCCATCGTCCTACACAAACGGACGAGTTTGGGCGGTATACCAAAACTAAACATGGCTCTGTATAGTTCGTTTCTATAAATGCTGTCGTATGCGGCTTTGAAATCGATAAAAAGGTGGTGGGTTTGGACTACTTGGGTTTTTTTCCGGATCTGACGAAGTTCAAAGGGTGACCTTTTTTTGTGGATCGGGCAAAGTTGGTGGATGTTACTTACCAACTCATCTCCGCCGGCTTTATAAAGCTCGGCGAGAACGCCGTCACTTCCAGCGGCCTTATTAAGCTTGAGTTTAGATATTGCTATCCTCACTTCACTTAGGTCGGGTAGTTGGTAGTTTTAGCTGTCGTCGCCAATATTGAATGGTTCGTTCTGCCTGATAGCGGAATGTTGTTCGTCATCACTGTTTAACAGTCTGCAGAAGTGATTCCCATATCCTCAGCATCGACTGTGTCTCAACTACGATATTTTCTTGTTCATCTCGATATGATTCTGCTCGAGCCTTGTATCCTTTGACGTTTTACACTTTGGTAAAACTTGCGAACGCCGTTCCTGGAGAGGCACCTCTCTATATTCCCGATTGCTCGCTTTTCTTATTCATTTTTCTTCTTTCTGAAAACACGGTGTTCCTTCCTTCGTTCTTGTAAGCCTCGTTCTTGGCTGCTAGCATCTGTCGGCTTTCCTCATCAAACTAAGGGTTTTTTGCCGGTGTGCCCGAAAAACCTAGCACATCAGTTGCGGGTATATTAAACCAAGAACCGGGAATATCAAGTTTGAAGTACACAAACCGCCAAGCGAAAAAAATTGACACTTTTCTGAATACCCTGTCTTCGTAATAGGAAGGTTGGTTGTATGAAGTATATTCACTAAAATGCAAAATGCAGATATTACAATTATTTTCCACTCTTTTAGAGTCCTGTTTCTGGATTAACAGCATAAAAGAATCGGAACCTTCTAGCACTTCCTTTCAAATAAATACTCCATACATATCTGTGTACATTTCAAGAACTCCTTTCAAACTTCCAGGCAAAATAAAAGCCATACTCAATACCAACAACCATCACATCGTACACCTGAGCTAATAAAACCATCTATACCTCTCAGCACTGTGATCATGATGCATGCGTGTGTGTGTATTATGCATTTGCAGCTAATCCCTTTGCAAATTATATGAAATTTAAATAAATCGCCAATTCAAATCCACTTAAGCCCGCTGCAAACATATACAGTGCAATGGCAAAACACCGGCAATAAATACTCCAACATAACGCCCAAATGGCAGCGAGGAGATGCATAATAACATCACGGATCCATTACTCTGTACCATCAGAAGTGTGTGTGTGTGTGCGGTTTCATTAATGTCGCGAAGCGCAACAAATACCCAAGCAAATCGCATAAACAGTGAACACCAAATCGCTTTAGCACCCTGGGGGCCTCTGGCCCCATGCCAGAACTCACTTCGTTAACAAATATCATTAACACACTAAATCTAATGCCACTCTCTATAAACTCCACGACTCCCCAAACTCCCCATGGACCTATCTAGCGGTATTATTATTTTATTATTTCAATTATGCGCGTGGTCTTTAAATACCGCGGAACAGGGAGCGTTGCTGCTGCAGCCGATGCCGCTGCAGTTTGGGCACATGCCATTAAAATTTGCACTCGTGTGCTGTAGGGTATGGTAGTGGGCTAAAAATACCCTCACAAAAGTTCCGAGTGCAGCATTGAACTACGAAATGAATATTTTTGAATGTGCGCGCAAAAAGATACTCAAATTGCAGTGAACACTCCAAATGGGGATTTAGAATGATGCGAGGAGATGATGGATTCATTGTCGAGTTTTGCGTTCGGAGATGAGTTGCAGATTGGGGAGAGTTGCCCATTAGGCAGTTCTTCTTTTATTAAAAAAAAAAATGGAGGAACATTGTTGACGTTGTTGTTTGGATGTTAGAAGTACGTCGATATAAAAATAGATTTCTAGTGTGAGGGTATTTATTAAATTTGACTTCAGCTCAGGAAATAGTAAATGTGTTGCGAATTATTTTGCAAATTTATTGAAGGGGTAAGTTATGGGCGAAGAGGACATAGTTAGAAGGGAACGATTTTCGAGGTGATTCATGACTTTATGAACATTTAAGATAATTTATGGAATTTGTAGGTTTTTGTACGAGGGAAAACAATAAACGAATCTTGACTCGCGAAAATTCGGAATCAATAGCAGCTTTGAAAAAAATTGGTACTAGATATTAGATATTAGTAAAACCAAGCCAGGTGGTCAGGGTGGGGCCTGGACGAGTTTTAGATGGCCCGCGCACAACACGCTTCAAATTTCAGCTAATTTGTGTAGATTTTTTAAAATGCTCTTCAAGGTCTCTAAAACATACAAACAGCTGATAAATATGTAACAATCTTGAAATCTGCTCAAAATTGAAAAGATAAAAACATCAAATCTAAAGCCGACAGTGTTTCACTCTCACGACACACTGTTACAAGACGGGTGGAGGGGATGGAAATTGATATCAGCGGTCAGATCCAAGAAATCGTAACAAAGTGCAAATAGTTTTCATTGGCGTTTGACGAAACTTGCGATTTAACGAGTACATCTCATTTGCACTAATGGTGCACCTGTAATGACTGGGAAAAACGAAGGTTGCTTAGCTTAGTAAGAGATTTTTTTTCGTCGAACACTGTTTTCGTATTATGTGCAAAGGTCAAGAATTTGGATCATATTGTGGATCCAGTAGTACGCTGTATAAAGTACATACGTGCAAAAGCTCAAAGACGTCTATACAGAGTTTTATTTGAAGAGGAAATGAGCGAAAATGGAGAGTTACAAATGCAGTGTGCTGTGCGATGGCTTTTAAGGGGCAGCATATTGAAACTTTAACTTGAGAGAGCAGCTCTTTGAATGGGCTTTTGCTTTGAAAATTTATTTATTAAAGACTACATCTTGGTTTAGTGATCTTACATTTATTCAAATTACAATCCAAAGATTGATACTTTCCGATAATGTTTAAATTGATAAGTGGATTCAAAGCTTAATTCAATCTATTCACCTTTTTCCCATACTCAAAGGTTTGAAAGAGAAGCTCAATATCGCCACTATCAACTTGTCTAAGTAGAAATCAAAAATAAGATGTTTATTACAGTTGTTTGCGAGCAGATTTCAGGTCTTTGAGGCAAAAAACCTACCGATATTCAGTTGGAACTCACTAAAATGCAAAATCAATTTTCGCTAAACAAAACCTTTGTAGCGAGAAAGCATCTTTTAAACCACAAAATTGTTCAGAAGATTTTGCAGATTTTTGAAAATTAGTACCAAAAGAAGACTTTCCCTCAAAAACGGACCTGACCTTGCAGTTTTAAAGTACTTTTGGTGTCGTATATTTGTTAAAAAGGTTTTTTTTTAAATCTTAATTATGTAAAATATAAATACCGTACATCACTAACTTATTTTTGACTAGTTGTTACTATCGACATTAAATCGGATGCCTAACATAAGTAAATTATTACAACTCAAACAATGTCAGAATTCACTTTGATTTTATTAAGATTTTGAATTCGGATACCTAATGTATAGTTTGGTTTCGTTATTTGCATTCCATGCCCTTTTATTTTATTATTTAAATAAACAACTAATTCGCTTCATAATATTGATTTTTTTATTATAAAAAAAATAGAAAAGTAATATTATAATTGGACCCAAAAATTTTGGCCAAAACCAATTAAGTGGAATTGTTACAAACAATAAAAATGCACCGCTTTTCAGGGTTCCTTAATCGGGCCCATGAAACAACAACGCCGAGCGAAATAAAACCGAATTCCAAAATTCGGCGTTATATCACTTTGTCATTGTGAATTAATTCGATTTTACAAAGTGAAATAACGCCGAATTTTGGAATTTGGTTTTATTTTCCTCGGCGTTATTTCATGCACCAGTTGAGTAACCCTAAGAAGTGTTGCACTTTTGATATTACATTAACATACATTTCTTGTGAAATAAAGCCGAATTCAGAGAGATGGTTCATACGTTGCACTTTGCATATACCCAGCAAAAAAAATTATCTTTCTTTTTTGTCATAGCTTAAGAACGACCTATAGCTTTTCTAATGAGCAGAAGAAGAGACAAATTTAAGTACATGCTGCATATGACACACCTCGGAATCGTCATCCAACTCAAAAAAAAAAAAATTGACAAGAATCTGTCAATGTAATAGCAATGATTTTCAAAGAAGATAAAACTGAAAATAAATATTTTCTGAACTAAAGAAATCGGGATGGCGTTCATGCGACAGAAATTAATGATTTTTCGTTGTTGGCCAAAACTACAAAAAAAAAACATATGAGAAGGCTACAATCCGCTATGCTGATCGTTGTATACCCTATCCCATCCCATTTCTAAAACTAATATCCCCAAAAGGTGGACATGGCTTAAAACACGATGGGGATTAAATATTGAAAATGACATTGTCACAACAAATTGTACAGACAGTTTATAAAACACTTTTATGGTTCTACAAAAGACAAAATTTTTCTCTTGCATAAGTTATGGGGTAGTGTATAAAGGTTTTTATATAAAAACCGAAAATTTTAAAATTTGACCAGAAAACATATTTTTAATAAAAACGCCCCCAAAAAGTGAGCATGGCAAAAACTTTATATGAACGAAATAAAGATACTAAAATTGTCTAAATATGTTGTTCAGAAATATTTTCAAAATTCCTTATCGTTACGTTTTTCTAAAAAGGGGGCGTGGCAGTGGGCGGATTTCAAAAATGTTTCCACTTGTTCTGTAGGCATGAACGAGGATCCTATATACCAAATTTCATTATCCTTGCTCAAAACTTAAGGCCTAAAAATCGCTGTCGTACAGACGGACGGACGGAGACATGGCTTAATCGACTCAGCTAGCGATGCTGAGTCGATCCATATACTTTGAGGTATATGTAGCTAAATTATTTGTCTATGTTACAAACTATGTTTCAAAATTAATATACCCCCCTATGATATAGGGTATAAACATATAAAAGGCTACAATCCACGGTGCAAATCGTTGATTACCCTAGCAAATTCCACCCTCATCCCTAAAAAGTGGTCGTGGCGTTGTCATAATATATTTAATGGTTCGACAAAAAACAACTCTTGTCTCCTGAATAATCTATGGGTAAGGGCATACATATGGTTTTAAGCAAAAAAAACGCCCCAAAAAAGTGGCCACGTAAAAATGTTCTATTTACGAAATATTCACATTGACATTATCAATGCTTTTGCAAAGGTTTTTTTTTTTTCAAATCTCCTTAAAAACCGAAACCCGTAAACTCGAGTCGTTCGGAGTCGACATAACATTGTGCTTCCTGTAACCGTGCCAGAAGCACCCATTATTACATTAGTGAGCCTGAGCCTGAGCCAATTGAAATGTAATCTTCTGTATAGAAGTATCTTCATTGATCAACAATTTGAGTTTTAGAAACAAATTCTTTAATCGCTACTAAAGCCTTTTTATTTTATTTTGAGATAGGGGCTTCGCCCGTAGTTGTTCCTCTTAAATTACGAAATCAGGAGTCCTTAGTTTCGCAGTTATGTGGGTGCAGTGGCCTAGTGGTTTGTTCGTTGTACTACTAAGTACTGGGTCTCTGATTCAAATCCCAAAAGTATCAAAACTACCACAACTATTGCAAAAGTCTGAAAACATCTAAGAGTACAAAACTGTCATGAGAATCTGCTCAAATTTTCTTTTCGGAATTTACATAAATATTGAAGGTCAGATTGTTTTTGGGAAAAATATAACTTCGCGCACACAAATGTATAGAAAAACTGAGTTTGAGCCCCCGAAAGGACCATTAGTGCTAGATATCCATTTTTTTGAGTTTACCAGGGAAGTCTGTATAGACTTGGTAAAGAAGTGGTTAGTTTTTTCTATACATACCACCCTAGGGTTTTTTCAATTACTAATCTTAGACATTCTGGGATCGTCCTTCAACAAGTCGTTCAATATAAAACATCGGAGTGTTGCTAAAAGTCCAGGAGAGAAAGGTGCGTTAAGCAGACCTCAGGAAGAGAGACTATAGAGTGTAGAGAAAAGATGAACTAACTATCACATCGTTTATATAATTCTATAAGGCCTTAAACTAAGCTTCTTTAATAGTTTGTATTTTCACAGTCTCATTTTTGCAGTAGATAGACTAGACCTACAATCTTACAACGCTTCTAAACTAAAAATTTGAAAACATTTTCATATTTCTGGATCTTTATCAAACTTTCACGAGAAGTGAGCGGTTCAATTATTTATGTTATATAATATTGGCGGTATTTTAATTAGAGACGCCTAGCTCTGTTGCATAACGTACTAAAGAATGAACCATTGCAGGGCACCGAAAGAACATTCAACAAAATGCCTCGTCCTTTACGTGCAAATTGCTGGAAGAGATATTTATGCAAAAATGGGAACAAAGCTAAGAGCTTTCGTAAATGGAAATTGATGAACATTAAGATAAAAAGGGGTTACAATTCTTATTTGCAAAGGGATGCATAAGTAGGTAAAATAAAATCCTCGGAATGTATGTGATATCACAATGAACCTTGTTGTAGTACAAGAATTTAAGAGACCTGCCTGCTGCAACTATTGCCTAGCACAGTCTAACTAAACCATGAATGGAAATAATTTATTGGAGTCTGAAAACTTTTAAATTCTAATCTTTTGGTTCATAAATTGGTGCCACTTATCAAATTCTACCATCCCTCCAATTCTAAATTCAATGAGGGTTTACAACAAAAATGACAGAAACGTCATTATCTTATACGGCATGGTTGTATACAATCCCTAAATTGAATGTAATTCCTAAAGAAACTACCTTTAGCGATAAATACTATCTATCAACTCATAAAAGAGTTAAATAGGGATGCATTTTCCCGCAATCCACCTAAGGGTTAATCGTTAATTAAATAATTTATTCATGACGCACCCATTGCTGACAATGACATGCATTTATAATTTTGCAGAAAAAAAGCAGAAAATCCCTATTATCTCCAAAGTCTTTTCAAATATGCAGATTCATCGCTAAGATACATATCAAATGAATTAAGAAGGTAAAGACGTAGCTACACTCCCCTTCATCGAACGTGACAAACGTTTAACGAACAACAAAAAACTGCTAAAAAAAAACTCTCATAAAGCGACACCATTTTAACTGTAAGGGCCTATACACCAGCACCCCTCTTAATCACTCGTGATTTATGCATGTGTATCCAGTGTTTTTGTTTCGCGAAACCCTTGAAATTGATAGAAGGCTGCGTGAATACAACAAACGAAAAAAATCGTTAAATTGAGTATTCTATGCATTCACGTGTTGATCAAGCCCCCTGCACTTTTCCCAAAGGTGTACAATGTACGCACATGCAAATTGCTATCGAATATGAATATATATACGGTTAACAAAATTTTAGATTTTTTTTGTTGCTTCATTCGATTTCTGTCGTTCTCTTGAAACTGAGAGTCATTAACAGACCATCAATCATTTTTACAAAAAAGAAATCATAATCACTAACGACATTACAAACAGTAAAAACCCGTGGGGGATAAAGATCGACAAAAATATATACAAAAATCCAAACGACAACTTTACCATCCAGATACCGTGTATCTACACATAGAAGGAGGCGCGACACGGGCGCTTATCGTTGCATAAAATATGTTTGACATGATACATGTCCCAGAGTAATCATGTGCTACCTACCTACGTACATCAGTCTTCCCTGCATATTGGAAACACATTTTCATGACCATTTTCCATGCATTAGATACCATTATCCATCGCAGCGCTGGACAGGCGACATGACAAGTCATGCCCAGAACTATCTATCGCTATCTGTCTAAAAGATACAAAACAGTGCAGCGAACAACATTGTAATACAGAACCGAACACAACGAAAAAAAACCCAGACAACATGAAATCATTAGATTAATTATCGGATATTTTCGATTTGATATGCAACTGTTTCTTACCACTGAAGATACATACGCAGACGACGGACGTGTTGAGGATGGATTGCTCGCACGCAATAACATTTTTTTTTCGTTGGTGTGTTGTACCTCAACTGGCTCGGGCACTTGCAATCAATTCCGAAAATTCAGCTTAAACAGTGTCCATCGTACAACAGCTTACCAATTGGTCATGGTCTATTAGAGATGGCTTCAGTTACAAATATGATCTATGGACCGATGATTTGATAGGTTCGAGCCACACACATGCAGTGTCTTGGGCCTGATGGGTCCGATAAGTACTATGACAACTGATGGTTTGAGATTTCTTTTCTACTTGAGGAGCTGCGCAATGTCCGAACAGATGATGTGTGCAGCAAGTCAGTTCAGGGAATCTCTGCTCAGATGGGAATCTGGTATAATGGAAGGTTTGTTTGTGCGATAATTGGACTCATTAATTGCGGCGAACAAGGGCCAATGAACTGAGATAATGTGATGTAGGTATGGTGTGGTTTTTTTTCGTTTTTTATCTATTGAAAGACAGAGTTGTACAAATACTTGGTGGACATGTGTAATGATTGATTGGAGACTGTCTTGACACGAAGACAGTGTTAAGTGTTGTGCAACAAAGTATTGGCTCGCTTAATTATGATTTCACTTTTGCTTGCTATTCCTTGTGTTTGCTTATATTCCAGGAGACCATCAACTCACATTACGTAGAGTGGATCATGCATGTGATTTTTTCAAGATCTAGTTAGAATAATTTGCGCTTAAGGGAGTGGAATGAAAAAAAGTTCCATTTAGGGCCCACGATGCAAGAACGCATTTATTGAAACAACCAGTGATTAGAAATTCACTACAAAATGCCTGCATGTTCTTAGCTCAACAACAATGCGCCTTCCTTGACATTGAGGGTACTTTTGACAACACTGGATATGACTCCATGATAAATGCTTTGACTCATAGAATAATAGATCATCTCACCATCAAATGGATCAAAGCGATGCTTGAAAGTCGGAAAATAACTGCTTCGTCAGCAATGAAATCAGTATCAGTAAAAGCCGTTAAATGCTGGCCTCAGGGAGGAGTACTCTTACCCCTACTATGGTCTCTCGTTATCGATAACCTACTCCAAGACCTAATTAATGCAGGCTTCAATATAATTGGATACGCCGATGACCTAGTCTACACGGTCATAGTTACAATAAGTTTGCAAAACGCCTTTAAGATAGTCAAAGACTGGTGTAGAAAAGAAAGTCTTTCTATAAACCACAGTAAGGCTGTCATCGTCACTTTTACGAAAAGGATAAATTTAAGTCTTAACCGAATTTCAATCAAATATACAGACATTGAGTACCCCAACGAAGTAAAATATCTTGGGGTGATCCTCGACAAAAAACTAAGCTGGAACTCCAACATAAACAGCAAAAATCAAAAAGCAACCAAAGCATTCTGGGCTTGCCGAAGCATGTATGGTAAAACCTGGGGAATCTCTTCAAAGACCACACACTGGATCTACACGATCTTGGTCAGGCCACTTATAACATACGCTTCAATAGAATGGTGGAACAAAGTCACAAAAAAAACAACCATAAATAAATTAAACAATGTAAAACGGCTTGCCTGCTGCTATAGAAGCCTTAATAGGACTAACGACCATCCACATCTATATAAAAAAAAGTGGCAATTCGCACCTCAGCAAGTTTGACACAAGCGGGAGAGTTAAACATTAGCGAACACCCAGAACTAATTGAACTTCTATCTGAACTTTCAGAACTTGACATGATCTGTGCGGTTACAGACCGCTTACCAAAGATATTTTTTATTTATTTAAGTGACAAAAATATTTTTATAAAAAATAGAGTTATTGCCACTCTCAGCAAAAAATAATTTAGATAAACAATTAGAAATGGGTGGGGTGACCCTTAAAAACAAATATTAAAAAGTTAAAATATTACTAATTAACATAACCTATATAAAAATGAGTTAAATTGGAAGTTTAAAGTTAACATTTCATGAAAAACATCAGCCATTAACAAAGAATTCGATACTCTCATTATCAAGACTAAGGAGCCAGTATTTTACATGTTTAATAAATAACGAATGAGATGTATGCATTCTGATGGATTGAGGAAGTTTATTAAATATACGACACGAAGAAACACTATAAAAATTACGAAATGCAGTTGTTCGAAAAACCGGTATAGACACCGGTAAAGATACTATGCTTCAACAAAATATTCTCAACGGAGATCACAACCAGAGAGCATGGGTTAGAAATAACCCACCAAACTGCCAAAACGGAATAAATTGGTATACGGATGGTTCTAAAATGGAATCAGGGGAAGGAGCTGGTATCCATGGACCAAACATAATTCAGGTTTTAAAGGCGCCAACATCCATATTTTCACGGACAGTCAAACAGTCACATTATTGACTCCAAATTAGTACTACATTGCTTCGATTCCTTCCAAACACTTAGTTCCAGGAACAAAACGAGATTATGGTGGTTCCCCGGACATAAGGGGATTGAAGGTAACGAAAAAGCTGATGAACTAGCCAGAAAAGGTTCGGAAACCCCTTTCAGTATACCCGAACCCTTCTGTGCAATCCAAAATCAACCATAAATATGGCTATAAAAAGCTGGGAACAAAACAAATGGAATTCATAGTGGGAGAACATCCCAGGCCTAAGACAGTTCAGCCCTTCAAAGCAAATGCCAACAAGATAATAAATATTCGCAGTCACGATATCAAAAACTTAATAGGCTTCCTAACGGGTCACAACGGTCTGCGATATCAACTAAATAGAATGCATTTAGTCGACTCATCGGGGTGCAGACTATGTCTAGAAGAAGCCGAACACATCATATGTGAATGCCCGACCCTTTACGGTATAAGAAGGGTATCTTTCTTCAGGGAAATATTAAGAACCGAAGAACTTAGGAAATCCTCTGCTGAATGTATTATCAGCTACATTAGGAAAGTAGAAGTGCTACAAACCTAAACAGACATCCGACATCTGAACTTCAACGGGTTTTAGGATTTGTTTCCAAACAGTGCGAACAGAGGAAGTTATTTCCGTTGGGGAGCCATCGATTCGCCATCATGCAAAACAATGAGAGCTATGCCAATCCACTTTGTGGAAGATTTTACTTAAAGATGCAGGCGTATTCGTAGGTTTGGGGAATGGGTCGAAAACATAATTCAGCTTGATCCTCATTTTCAGCGAAAAATTTCGATCTCCGATGAGGCCCATTTTTGGTTAAATGGATATGTAAACAAGCAAAATTGGCGAATTTGGAGTTGAGAAAAATCAAAAGCCTTTATCGAGACGCCATTAACCATTAAAACCCACTGTTTGGTAGTGAAATAATCGACTCATATTTATTTAAGGACGATGCCGGCCAGAACGTTACCTTCAATGGAGAGCGCTATCGAAGATGACTTCTGATTTATTCGTTCTTCAGTTGAATGAAACTGGCGGTGCGTGACAATTCTTTGGTTTCAACAAGATGGCGCAACGTGCCACACGGGGCGCGACACCATCATTTTCTTGCGGAAAACATTAGCTGAGCGAAAAATTTCACATAATGGACCTGAGAACTGGCCTCCACTGTCCTGTGATCTCACACCCTTAGTTTTCTTTCTTTGGGGTATGTGAAGTCAGTAGTTTAAGCCGACAACCAGAGACATTGGACGATTCGAAAGTCAACATTTGACGTGTAATTGAAGATACACAGCCCCAGTTGCTCGATAAAATTGTCGATAATTGGTCCTAACGATAAATTCATTCATTGTTGAATGGGAGGAATGCAGCTAGCTATTAAAAAAGCGAGAAAAAAAGGTAAGGCAGAACTAAAAAGTTCGACATTCGTATGTCT
Source organism: Rhingia campestris (assembly GCA_932526625.1). Taxonomy (NCBI): domain Eukaryota; kingdom Metazoa; phylum Arthropoda; class Insecta; order Diptera; family Syrphidae; genus Rhingia; species Rhingia campestris. The sequence continues at coordinate 104,324,618 of OW052184.1, read as the reverse complement.
CCTATACGTTTTTTTTCACCCGTTTTAATCCTATTTAGGAGATATTGTTTTCGGTGCACCCAACCAGACGTGGGCGTTGAACTCACGTTTGGCAAAAACAACCGGCTGAGCCGAGCAACCTCGAGCGCGCAAAGCCCTTCTCTCCTGCATCAAAGATATATCCGTGGCTAATCTTGACTCACCACAGCGTATAAATGCTTTGTATATTGTGAACAGATAAGAAGGGGTGAATTGCTTCTTAAGTCGATTAAGAAAACCTAGACATGTCGCTGCATTTTCGCGACCGAGCATTTAAAGATTTTCTACGACGTAAGTGTCCTTTTTTTGTGTTTCGCCTTAACAGATGACAGGATTGTGTTTTGGAAGCATTTAATTCTACTTACGCTGGATTTACCCCACTTGATAATGTTGTCAAGATCGGAATTCAATGGGCTTAACATATTTTATCGTTTAGGTGGACTCTAAACGAAGATGAGGGACGTGGACCTGAAAACCTGAGAAGCTGAGAGAACTTTCATCAGTGAAGAAATGAATTGAATTAGAAGTTGCGGACGAGATTATTTACAAAAATGAGAAAGAGAGTCGGAGACAAAACTGAGCCTTTGGGGACAATAGCATTTAATTGGTGAGTTGCAGATTTGGAAAGATAATTTTTAATTAATATTAAAAATATTTTGGTTTGATGCCATACCCAATCAAATAATTGCCATTGAAATATAAAGTGCAATAATATTACTTTCTCTACCATTTTTGATTGAATGGTTCCACTTTTCGGTGAGATATGCTGTGAGATAGAATGACAAGAAAATGAATTTTGAAAAAAGATAAGTTACCTCATCTACAGGCTTTCTTAGTCCACTGTTACTCAATGTCAAAAAGTGATTATTAATAAGAGAAATGCTTATATCGGAATAAAACGCTAAATAAATAAATAAATGAATAATTAAACAAATAAATGAATGTGGAATGCTCACTGACCTAGTATTTGGCATTCGGTTGACGATATTTTGATCCACACAAAGCTATCCTTAAACCTATGAAATTATTTCTCAATTTCATCCTTAGGGTATTAGAGCCACCAATCTGTCATTTCTTCAAATTTCAGTTGAGGAATTGATTTAAACGTTGCTCCTCAATAAAAACAGTTTTCTTTTTTTTCTTATTTTTTTTTATTATTTTTCTTCAAACTCACAGTTCATTCTAATTGTTATCATTTATGAAGCCTAACATTTCAATCCTAACTTGCATTCAATGTTTATCACTTTTGAATTTATATCCTTAAAGGATGCTCAAAATGAGTTCTATTGACTCATCCATTTTAACATATTAAAATGACGCCTAACGAAAAACACGTTCCCACCTTATAGATACCTACATCTGAATTTAAGGACTCCTCCTTGTCGAAACCATTTCCCCTTCATATCGCCTCGCCAGTGTTAAATACAATTTTATTACCACACCAACAAGTGTTCATTTTCTCACAGAATGTCCACATGGAGTTGGTTATAATGATAGCGTGTATATAAAACATAATTAGCTTAATCATATAGAGACGTCGCCATCCAGAAAAACAAAAAACACAAAATCCAGAAGCAACATCAATGATAACCCTAAAATTATCATTCAATGCCCGAAATTATAATGATTGCACTTGGTCCGGTCGTCATCGTCATTGTCGACATCGTCGTTGCTTAGTCGCCAACGTCCTCAACGTCATTATCAACGTCCACTTGATTGCAATCATTATCAAATGAAGTGTGGTTAGGCTTGTATCTCGAATGCATGGATTCTGCATTTATTACTGTTGGATGTTCATCTTCCTTGTCCGTTCGAGTCATCAACAATACACAGCATCTTGGCAACTACACTCCTGCTGAGGATGATGAAACACTAATTTTCGGTTCACACTTTATACTCAAATTCGTCGTGTTCTTCTGTGTTCTTTTTTTTTTATTTATAATCTTTTGTTGACGTCTTTGACAATCTTGTATAACTTTCCAGTAACGGTAAAAGTCTGATGGTAACTGAAGGTATAATTTTTTACCTTCATGTCCAAAGGTACTAAGAACAAAGTGAATGAAAGATTACCCACTCTTGACTATAGATGGATTGGCATAGAGAGTGACGCATGCGCATATAAATTAATCATTGCTTCTGAAAACCCATCAAGTTGTAATATTAGACAAAGGTAAGCAAGCGTACGTTGTAGAAAATATTGCAAGCAATATGAAAGTCGGGTGGGGGCTTTACTTGTTGGCTTTTGTTATTTGAAGAAAATTGTTAAATATAGGTTCGTAATGTATGTGTGATTAGATTATAGTTTATAAAATTTTTGGTATGACTTTGGATATGACTTGGCTATATTCAGATGATTGTCAGATATTTCTATGAACTGTCAATCTTCAAACAAGGGAAAACTATAATATCTTCTGGACTTTTGGCATATTTTTCTTAAGACATATTTTTGCAGGGTAAACAAGGGATACAATTTATTAAAATAGACACCTCCCCAACAAGCAATTCCGTATTGTAATTTGGAATGGAAAATTCCATAGTAGATCGTTTTAAGGAGTATTTTGGAGCAGATATTACGCAAATAATAAAAGTGTCTGAGAGTGCTACGAAAATAATTCCTCAGGGTCTCAGTATGGTTCAAAAAGCTCATTTTGGAATCAATTATGAGACCCAGATAGTATTTGAATTCATCAATTCGCTCAGTGGCGCGATGGTTAGTGCGATGAACTGCCGCGCAGAAGGTCTGGGTTCGATTCCCAGCCGTAGCAACACCTAAATGATTTTTCACTGGCCCTCCTCTCGTGATGAACTGACAAATCATCCGAGTAGTATCAATTGTCAAGAATAGCTTATCTCAACATAGCCGTTCGGAGTCGGCATAAAACAGGAGGTCCCGCCATCGTGCAAGAAGTACACACGCACACATGAATGGTTGTGAGAAAGCTAGGCCCTGGGTACTAACGAGCCTGTTGCGCCAAAAATTTGTATTTGTATTTGTAACTTTATCTATTAGAAAACACTTATTACTACAGATATGACTTCTACAAAAAGAGGGAGAAGAACAACCAGACATGCAGTTACAAGTAAACAATTAAAATCTTTGACAATCAGGTGCATGATTTAAATTGTTTTCATTTAAATTGTTGTTATCTAATCGCAATCAAACCTTTGTTTTAATTCAAGATACTTAAAACTAAATGACAACGATTTTTCAATTCTCAATAAACAACAATATACGTGCGTGTAGTAGTAGGTGTTTTGAGAAAAAAGGACCTGATTAGCGATACAGTAAAGTTCAACTCTCACATACAACTCCTTCATATCTATATCCATTCTCTATAAATAAACCCTTCAGCAGTTAGAATTTTTTAATGTCTAGCATGCATTTGGGATATCTAATAACCACATGATGATTATATGAAAATATACTCACAGCTAGAAGGTTTACCTGATCCAACTTGATAAGACCTATTATGCCCCAAGTACGTGCCTTCTTAATTACTTTGCTTTAGATCTCCATTTTTATGCGCGCATTCGGAAGCACAAGCTCTTCGCACATTTAATCCAAACAGGCACTCTGTCGTTACCATTTTTGTACCTCGTAGCTATCGTCTGGGTCATAAAAAGGAATAACTTATCAGGTGTGTATGTGCGGCCGACTGCACGTCCCAAACCGAAACTCGTTGACAATTCCGCGTGCGCATTTGTCCCAGTGTTGGTCCGTAAAAGCCAAGTCCAGCGCGCACTTTGCAGACAACAGAAGAAGCCGATTTGAATGACGGTGTTGGGTGGCGGTGATTACGTTGTGATGATGACTTTAATGTGTGGCTTTTAGCTTGATGGACTTAATTAAAAAAAAAACGGAAAAGGTGGGTTATGCCTTTTAAAGATTGACATCTTGCACATCGGGTGCATTGCACTCTTCTTCTTGAATAACGAAGAACTACGCCTTTGGAAAGGAAAATTATTTCTAGATATGCATTTTTGGAAAACTATGACAAGTATTGTATTTTAAAATATTTGATATTCTGTGGGTTTATAGAAGGCTACCCATATTTGTAATAAGGCTATCTTAATAGAGTAGCTAACAAGTGGCCTTAAACTTGATACCATGGGAACTTGCAACGTGCGTTTAGAGACGTTTTGGAACAGTCATCGTTTTGGTTGGTTTTGTTCTTTGTGTAGAACACTAGGTAAGAGCTGTCTGAGTTTGGTAAAGGTATGCTACCATAGATGGTAGCTATGAAGACTAAAAAAATTTACTTTTCAATTTCAATCTCTAAAAAAAAAACATTTTTATTGGGATCTCTTAAAATTTTATGATATTATAGATAGCATTACCGTGATAATTATTTGTAGCTTGAAGTCTTCCAGTAAAATTAGTTTCAAAAGCAAAATATAACTCAAAACTGTAGGGGTGAAATCGTTATTAGGGTCGACAACGGGTCATGTAGAAATCACAAGGTCTAGACAGAACTTTTTTCAAAGGAAAAGTTTACAGCTAAATCTCCCAATCACTTGGTAGATACCGTAACTAGTCATTCAAGTATAAATTCTTTATTGCGAAACAACCAAGACTGACTCATTATGACGAATGTTAGAAAATTTAACAGTGCAACAGCGCGGTCAAAAAACTTGAGGATGCCATAAGACATTACTGCCGTCCAATCCATCCATGACATACCTCAAATGAGGGTGCACAGTCTCTATGACGATTAGGTGGTTGCGAAAGGGAAAGAAAATTAAGGTGTGAAGAAAACAGAAAATGCAAAAAAGGGGACCATCCAACAAGATGATGGTCAACGTAGGATTAGCAGATACACTGTCTCGCTGGTGTTTTACACCAACGCACACCGAAAATCTGGTATCCTACTTTTTGAAGACGTTTCTTGGGGGACAAGGTCCTACGCCTTTCGGCGATTCCCAACGGACATGTAACAATTTACGTTAAAGTCAAAAGAATTACGGACAATTGGGATGTAATTTTGTTTTAAGCTATGAAAACTCCTACTATAGGCCAACAACTAACAAATTGATCGCATCAATAATATACAGAACCATGTCTAGTTTTGGTATACCCTTCAAAATCAGTTAGCTATGACGATGGAGAATTATCGCTGCTCCATCAGGGTCGGAAACGACCTCACCGACACATTCGATACCTAAAAAAGATTTAGGCAAGGCGATGCGCTGTCATGTGACTTCTTCAATTTGATTCTTGAAAGGATTGTGCAAAACTCCCGAGCCAACACCAGAGGCACTATAGCATACGCCGACGATATTGACATCATTTGTCGGACTCAACGTGATGTCATAGCCACGTTTGCTAGTATAGAGAAGAAAGCGGTAAAGATGAGTTGAGCAGTAAATGAGGGTAAGATTTAGTATATGCTGTCAACACGAAAGGATACACAACATCGACGAATTATACAGAACGTCACCATTGACAAACATAACTTTGCGGTAGTACGGGACTTTGTCTACCTCGACTTCGCTGTTAACAACATCTCACGGCTGTTCCTTCGGGCTCAAAAAGCAATTTAGTAGTTAAGCCCTCACTCGAACTACTAAGGAGATCCTATACAAGACCCTGATCGGATGATCAGTCTTTTGCATCCTACTCGATTTCAAGGCGCATACGACTACATTTATATAAACAAGCTATACAGAGCCATGCCTATCTTTGGTACACCCCCAAAACTTATCTGAACAGCATGACGGTAAAGAATTCCATCAGCGTCGACCGAACCAAAATATGCGATACGGAATATCTTATGACTTCATCATTCTTGAGAAGACTGTGCAAAACTCTCGAGCCAAAGCAATAGGGGGACAATCTTTTCAAAAATCGGTGCAACTTCTAGCATACGCCGACGATATCGCTATGAATCAACGGTGTGTCATGGCCACGTTTACTAGTATTGAGAAGAAGAAAATGAAGGCAAGTTCAAGTGTATCTATGAACCAGAAAGGATTTTTAACATCGACGAATTGGACATAACATCATTATTGGCAGATACACCTTTGAGGTAGTAAGAAACTTTGTCAACCTATGCTTCGGTATATACACTCACAAGGACATCGAGTCAGAAATTAAACGAAGAATATTTTTTGCCAACCGCCTGTAACAAGCGGATGAGAAAATTCTTTTAGAAGTTTTGAGCGAGCATTTTTGATCCCGTTTGCGTTGAAGGGTTATGTAGACGAAGATCCAACCAATAGCTTTACAAGGTGTACAGCAACTTAGCCCTGGCCAAAAAAAATCCACATTAGACGTTCAAAATGGATAGAACATGAATAGCGAATCTACTCCAACAATCCGGCTGACAGAGTCATCGATTCCAAGCCAGAAGTTGGACGCAGTTGATGAAGACCCGACTTAAGTGGAGCGCAAAAGTAGTAACTGATCTCAAATATATTGAATTGCCATAAAATACAAAAAAAGGAAAAAAAAGAGAAGAAAGCTACTTTACGCAGACCTCTGATGGACTAAAAGGACCCTAAAACTAAAAAGACAAACAATAGAAAAAAATGGGAAAAGAAAATATCAAACATACCGATAATTGCTAACATCGTCCCATTTTAGCTAAACCCTTCTAAGATTCTAAAAAGAAGCTAAATTTCTTAGACTAGTACTGGATGGGAGACTTCCGTAAAATAATAACATCACGGAAGACGGAAGGTAGGTTACGAAAAGTTCACAGAATCAGATATATAAAATCAGACAAAGTAGTTGGTTTTGAAATTCACACCAAAATAATGTCAAACAGGTAATGTAGATTGAACGTCGACATTAAAACTGCCACCCATTTATACTACTTGAATTTTGTAACCCTGCTACACAATCCCTCATCAAATATCCTGCTTCACCAATAAACAAAAACCCAAACAATACCTTTGCAATAATTATCCGAATCGTTGAGACAGTAGTACTCAGCCACCGGCACTTTACGACCTCAAGGGTTTGCCAGGTTATAGCCAGGCCAAAAAATATTTCAACACCACCACTGACCAACCGACAGCATAAAATTTCAATCTTTATCTGCCATTGAATCATACATCGTCAACATTTGGTCAGGAAATATCTGAGTAATTATTATTATTATTATTATAATTTATTAAACTAAACATAAATGTACAGTGTAATTTATAAACAGCACTAGCTACCAGGGCTTAAGGCTGAAGGCAAAATGTTTGTTTTTTTTTAAATTCTTATATACTATTTTCAAGATTTAATTTCTTTAGGAGAATGTAAACGTTTTTTATATTTTGTTCTGAAGGAACTAATAAAAGATTGTAAAAGTCTTCGTTATGTAATTTGTTGTAAATTGTTTTTATCTGTAGACAATCTACTGTTAGGTGTTTTATAGTTAGTCTTTCGTTGGATTGACAAAATTGGCATATCGGAGATGTGGTCCTGTTGAGTAGATAGGAATGAGTAAGCTGGGTGTGTCCAAGTCGTAGTCTAAGAAAGCTTTTATTCATTGCTGATGTTGTGGTTGTAGGATAGATGGGATAAACAATTGGGTTTGGATTGATATTGGAGTAGTGGTGCATGTATAGTCTCCAGTTTTCTACCTTTTTTTGTGCCCAATAAGAATTGACAAGTTTGAAATAATCGATTTTTTCTGAGATAACGAGATTAGGGTCAGTGGTAGCAACTTTTGCATACTGATCTGCTATCTCATTACCCCGAATACCAGCATGACCTGGAACCCACACTAGTTTCAGGGTCGTTTTTCCTTTTATTAGGGTGTCACGAATTTTACTAATGATCGGTGAGCGGTTTTTTATGTTTAGAATAGCAGTTAGCGTTGAGAGGCTATCTGTGCAGATAATAGTTTTGGTTTTTGAACTAATTGCCATTTGCGCAGCTTTAAGTACCGCCATCGCTTCTGTTGAAAGTATGGAAAAATAAGATGGGAGCTTTTCAGTAGATATAAGGGTGTCATTTGCGTTTACTATTGCAAAGCCTGTGCCTTCATTATTTTTAGAGCCGTCGGTAAAAACGATTTTCCAGTTGTTAATAACGTAGGTGTTTATCAGTTCCAGGAAATGTTGAACGTATATTTCGTTTGGTGTGTTATCTTTTTTAAATTTGGAGAGGCTGGTATTTATTGCATCAGGAGGTAAAAGCCAGGAAGGATATGTTTCAACTACAGTGTTTTTCAATGTCGGTTCGAGGCCAATGTTTTTAGCGAATTTTAATGCGTTGTAAAGTGCTGATGGAATCTTTGGAGTTTTCCTTCTTTTTAAAATTTTTACAGCATCAGCGTAAATCGGGGATCTACCAGATTGGCAGATTTTTGGCACGAGTCTGGATGTTAGGAGATCTATCCTATCATCGATGAGTGGAAAACCACCTTCTGTGAGCATATTTTTTATTGGGCTAGTTCTGAATGCTTTAAGACTGTTCCTGATTGCGGCGTGATATGAGGTTTGTATCATTTTGAGATAAGATTTGGCGCACTTTCCGTAAATTACCAGACCGTAGTCTATTTTTGCCAATATAATTGCTTTGGTGATGTTGATTAGGGTATTGATATGGATGAAACTATTTTTCGAACTTAAATATTTAATAATATTAAGCCTGGTAGCTAATTTCTTTTTTAAAACAGTACAATGTTCCTTAAAATTAAACTTATTATCAAATATGATGCCAAGAATACTTAAATTATTGACTGTTGGTATTTGAACGTTATCAGATATAATGATGAGGTTTGAACATTTTATTTTTCTGCAAATATGCAGATGTTTGCTTTTATGTATCGAAATCAAAGCACCAGATTCAATGCACCAGTTATTGATGCGTAGAATGATTTCTTTAAATGTGTTAACTGTGCGAAGAGAGTCGTTGCACTTAGATAGTATGTATAAATCGTCAGCATACAGGGTATGGCTAATGTTATTAAATTTTAAAATAATATCGCTTATATCATCGTAGGCAATGATAAAAATAACGACAGAGAGGGGGGACCCTTGGGGGATACCATTATCCAAGCTATAAATATTTGAATAGGAGTTATTTACCCTGGCTCTGAATTTTCTGTGTAAGAGAAATGACTTTATAAATTTATACATTTTTGGTCCGATATTCCATTTTTTAAGTTTATTTAGTACAATATGGATACCAATACGCTCGAAAGCCTTTTCGAAGTCAATAGAAAGAATCGATACGTGGTTTTTGCAAGAGAGAGCTGTGGAAACAAACTCATCAATGTGGAGTAAGGAGTCAATAGTACTTCGACCATGTTTAAAGGCAACTTGGTTGAGGTTTATATGATTATTCCTTTCTATGAACCAAAGTAATCTTTTGGAAACAATTTTTTCCATTAGTTTGCTTGTACAAGATAAAAGAGAAATGGGTCTATAACTGTTGGTAACTGGCAAATATTGATTGGGTTTGGGGATTGGGATAAGCGTAGCTGTTTTCCATGTTTGTGGAATTACACCATTGTTAAAAATGTTATTGTAAAGCAATACTAGGCGTTGTTTTACTATGGTTGGCGCGTTTTTAAGCATTGGGTAGGAGATACGATCATAGCCTGGTGTCTTGCCTTTGACATTTTTGAGACAAAATTCGAATTCTAATGTGTTGATGGGCAGTTCCATTAGTTTGGCCGATGTACTTAGGGTGGGTGTAATAAGATCATCGTTTAAAGTTAGTACTTTAGAGTCACGGAATAAAGGTGGAAAATTTGAGTCGTTAGAATATGATGACCAGCTTATGGCGAAATGCTCAGCAATTTTGTCAGAATCAGTAAGCGTTCCAAGGGGTGTTGAAATCACTTTTATATTATGTGGATTGTAGCCGCTAGTGAGTGCCTTAATATGAGTAAACCTCTGCAAAGTCTCTTCAATTTGTTATTAAATCTGTCAAAAAAATAAAGAGCAAGACCTTAAACCAACACCGGTTTTTAAGCTACATACGGAGGTTCACTGGCTTTCTAAAGGTATGTTCTTTATGTGTTCTTACATGCCTACAGTTTATTATTTTTATTCTGCTTCTAAATAAGTATCGTCATTATGTATGTACATATATCATGTACTGTAGCGATTGTAGTATGTATGTTGTTATGTGTCACATCTAGTGCTAAAGGTAATTTCATGACATGCTCTGTTCGATTTCCATATCGGGCTTCTGAAGATTTCAGTAATATGACGAGAACAGAAAAAATAAAGCTTTTGGGTATTGGCAAATCTAAAACACCACGCTGTTTTAAGAATGTTACAACCCTACCTGTTTTATATGAAAATAATAAAAGAGTATGGATGACGTCTATTAGTACTTTTATTATTGGGGTATATTATCCCAGGCCTAAGACAGGCCAAAAGAGCTATTCAGCCCTTCAAATCAGATGCCAACAAGATACTAAATCTGCGCAGGCACGATATCAAAAACTTAGTAGGCTACCTAACTGGTCATCACGGTCTGCGATATCACCTAAACAAAATGCGTCTAGTCGACTCACCGGAGTGCAGACTATGTCTAGAAGAAGACGAAACAGCCGAGCATATCATATGTGAATACCCGGCCCTTTACGGAATGAGAAGAGAATCTTTCTTCAGGGAATTCTTAAGTCCCGAAGAATTGAGGAAATCTTCGGCTGAAAGTATTATCAGCTACATTAGGAAAGTAGAAGCGCTACTAACCTAAAAAGCATCTGACGGCAAGCACAATAGATCTTTTAGGTCGATGTGTATATTACTGCTTAGGCATGTCAGAATTTAAAAAAAAAAAAAAAAATGGTGTATATTTGTGCTGCACATCAACACATCCAAATCTTACAAGCTATCAAACCTGACATTTCTGCCCCCGAATACCACATCTGTACTACAACCTATGGCTCAAGGTATAATTAAATCACTTAAGACTCAATTCAGAAAACTGCAGATTTTAGAAATCCTTAAACATTTTGAATCCAAGTAAGAATATCAAATTACCGTTCTTGATGTCGTCTTAATGATAGCGAAGGCATGGGATGAGGTGTCAATGGCTACGTTTAAACCGTGGACAATAACCGGGGCTATGCCTATACTTGGTGTAAGTCTTATCAGTGTAAACACATCGAACACGGACTAAATTGCTTAGGTCAGTCCACTTATTTAGGTGACCTGGACTATAATAAATTTAACTGTTTGTTCTACCTTGCGCATAGATGTCAACATAAATTCAACTGAAGTGCTAAAATTACTGTTGTAATTGCGAGGTCTTTTTTTAACTTTGCCGCTTGTCACGTAGCCATTGGGGCTGATCTTGAGAAAACACCATTCCTGCAAAAAATGCCTAATGAGGTATAGATGTACAAAACAATCACATATTAGTGATTTCTTTCAACAACAATTTCTTTGAACAATATTTTTTTATAAAGCTTTCTTTTTTTAATTTTATTTTCATTGTACCGGATATAACGATGAATCGGTTATAACGATGAAATTTTAAGGTCCCTTCGATATCGTTACAACCGATTTCTACTGTATTAAAGGACGTCAAGCTCCACCTGCAAGGTGATCACACGGACCTTATAAAAACAAAAAAACTTTATTACTAAAAAAAGCTAAATCTCTTTAGACGTAATGTAGACAGATGTGAATATATGAAAAACTTTAAAAACTTAGAAGCAGTATCTGCCAAAAAGGATAAATTGCTAAAGTACTTGGAAATGCTTGACGAGGATCTAAAAAAGCGATTCCAGGATATTCTCAATATGAGTATACCGGACTGGCTGCTAGACACTTTCGCAAATAACTCGGATGTATGGTTCCATTCAGAAGGAGATCGCATTGAGCAAACAACAAAATATGGTTTAAATGCGGATACCAGCAGTTCTGGTTTCAGAAACAAACACCAGCCCTGTACCCCAGTTTATGAAAATTGTTTAAAAAAATTATTTTTGCATTTCCATCTTCAAACTTATAACGGGTGATTTTTTAAGAGGTTTAGAACTTTTTTTAAAAAAAAACACAAAAAAATCGAAAAAATGAATGAAATATTTATTTGAATCGATAGTTTGAACCTTGCAATTTAATGTTTAAATAATTTCATGCAAATGTTGACCGCGGCTGCGTCTCAGGTAGCCCATCCGCTGAGTCCAATTTTGGCATACTCTTTCACACATATCGGCCGGTATCTCACGAATGAATGCATGGATGTTGGCTTCCAGTGCGTCAATCGAAGCGGGCTTGTCCCTATAGACATTAGCCTTGACATACCCCACAATAAATAATCTAATGGTGTCAAATCGCACGATCTAGGCGGCCAATTGACCGGCCCGAAACGTGAAATTAACTGTTCACCAAACTCGCCTCGCAATTGCGCCATTGTTTCGCGTGCTGTGTGGCATGTGGCACCGTCTTGTTGAAACCACATATCATGCAAGTCAAGAACTTCCATTTCGGGCAAAAAAAAGTTTGTTATCATCGCTCGGTAGCGTTCACCATTGACAGTAACGCTGCGATTCGCATCATCTTTGAAGAAATATGGCCCAATAATGCCGCCGGCCCATAAACCGCACCAAACAGTGGCTTTTTCGGGATGCATTGGTAGCTGTTGCAATGCTTCTGGCTGATCTTCACTCCAAATGCGGCAATTTTGCTTATTTACGTACCCATTCAACCAAAAATGAGCCTCATCGCTGAACACAATTTTTCGATAAAAAAGCGGATCCTCGGCCAGCTTTCCAAGAGCCCATTCACCAAAAATTCGGCGTTGTGGTAGGTCGGCTGGCTTTAGTTCTTGCACCAGCTGTATCTTAAAAGGCTTTACGCCCAAATCCTTCCGCAAAATTTTCCACGTAGTGCTGTAACAAAGGCCTAACTGCTGGGAACGGCGCCGAATCGACATTTCGCGGTCTTCTGTCGCACTAGCTGATACGGCCGCAATATTTTCTTCACTACGCACAGTACGTAAACGTGTTGGTGGTTTAATGTCCAACAAAGTAAATTTGGTGCGAAATTTGGTCACAATCTTCCGAATAGACTGCTCAGAAGGTCGAGAATGCCGATCATAAAATGGAAGCAGCGCGCGATGAACATTTCGAACCGAGCACGAATTTTGATAGTAAAATTCAATAATTTGCAAGCGTTGTTCATTTGTAAGACGATCCATGGTTAAATTGCAAACCAAACTGAAGCTGTTTGACAGTGACACAAGGTACTAAACACACGTCAGCTGTCAAAACCAGTGTTGCCAAAACCAAACCAGCTAAAAAATCACCCGTTAGCTGAGAGCGGTTCCAGTGCAGTAGTTACCTTACCTACAAAAATAGAACTGCAAATAACGGAGCCAGGTGACTTACGACTTAACTAAATTTGAACCAGATATTCAGGAACTTACAAATATGCACCAGACATATCCGTCTCATTGAAATGTTTTTATATAATATTTTGATTAAGCCTAATCGATTTTAAGAAAAGCGAAATTTAATTTAAATTTTTTTTTCTGAACGGGTGTTAATACTTCAAACTTTTTCTTTATTTGAGAAAAAAGGATGTAAGTATTATTTAAATTTTTTAGGAGGGGGCGGTGTAAAAAAAATGATGCTGCCAAAAGGGTGGTCAGTCAAGAAAGTTTGGCAATCAATGTTCTAATGGGAAAACATAATTTTAATTTTTTTAAAAATGAAATGTAAATTTTTTTATGGACCTAACTACATATTTATGTTTTCATGGCTCACTCCTCCATCAACTGCATATATGTTGTCTTTCTTAAAAGCAAAACGTCGTATTGATCCTCCCGAAAACAATAAAAAAAACAGGTAGGTAGTTAAATCCCCCTAAAAGCAGCCATTTATCAATTTGCGAACATTTACCCAACTTGTATCATAATTCATCCACCAATAGATAGATCTCCGGCCTTAATTACTTTCAATATCCCCTTTCGAAAAGTGTATTTCCGAACAAAGAAGACAGACAATTCAAATTCAGGATACACTACAAGTAAACATCGAACAGATGACTGCTCCTTTGTTGTGATTTTCATTTCGTCGGATCATTCTGTACCACTCTACCTTCTACCAGGTCAAACCCAAACAATCTGTGTGTCTACCTAACACTAAACACACACACATGCATGCCTTTGGTTGATCCCTCGAGAGGACCCGAGTGAAAAGAACACTTAAAAAGGGAAACACCACAGAATTGTCGAAAAGTTTTAAATTTCTTGGAAATAAAAAAACTTTCCATTTATTATGTGGCAATGGCAGAGTGGCCCACAATCACAATACAATCACAGACCGTAGGATGGCAGAGGAAAAAAAAAGGTTCTGGCGATTTGTTCAACACTCTCTACCATGCTGAGCAGACCCTCCTACTCCAATGTCCATTACGTTTACGATATTTGTAGTTTCTGTTTGGGATTCTTTTTTTTTCTGTTCATTCTCTCTCTGTGTAATCTTCTTCCATTTTTACATATTATACTCGGCAAGCAGTTTTTTTTTCTTCCTTCCCTGTATCATGTTCTGGACGAGCTGGAGTAAAAACCTTTTTTGCCTTTCTTGGGTTCGGTGTGTGAGTATATTTTCGGTTTTTTTTTATTTGTAGGTGCTTGAGATCTGAAACCGTGCAGGTGTCCAATTTTGAAAACTAGTTCTAGTCCAGCCATCAGCGTATATTCAGTTCTTGGCATTATACGGAACGTATATATCTTATAACGTTTTCGCTTTTTTTTTTGTACAAGAAGCGAGCGATATTTTCTGTCATGTATTGGTAACGTATTTTATGGTGAAACTGGAACGATGTGTACGCTCGGCGCGTCTACAATCTACATTGTGTGGTGCTCTATACCTTGATCTATGCTTGGTTTGGGGGATACCTACCTTTTATCCCTGAACTCTGCAGTTCGCTAGATAGATCGATGCATATATGGTAAGGCTACGCATATAATTCGTTTTAAATCGCTTAGGGACCTGCGAACAAGAGTATCTTCAGGATATAGGGACCTGATTTTTTCTCTGATTTGTATTTTATTCAAAGTGTTATAATTATCTTTTTGTTTCTATTTATTTTTGTTTGTTCCTCTGTTGTGTGTCTGCCTTCAGAAGGAGGCATACAGACAGGCCAACACAAACCAATAAACAAAGGTACATAATTCGTGATTATAATAAAGTTGGTCTGGATTTTTTTTCTGATTTTTTGCGTCTTTGTTTGATGGCCAACGTATTTAATTAGGTGGATGAATCATGTGAATCACACAGAGCCTAGACGTTGAAGGTTAATGCACGCATCGATTGACATGATAAACGGTGTGCGCGTTGGCAAAAGCAACATAAAAACGCAATCAAAGAAAGGAGATTAATGAAAAGGAGATCGTTAAAGGATTTGTATACCTAATGGGCTTTGGCTAGGCGGGATACTAAAGCTAGTATGGACTGTAGACATGTACAAATGGGGTTAAATTAATTGTGTGCGTTTAGATAGTGGGGTATGATAGGGTCTGTAAAATGGGAAATTGAAACAGAAGCTTTGTGGTCGTTGGATACTTTGGCTTTATTGTTCCGGATGTGGTTTAACGATGCGTACTTTTACGTAAGTTTAGGTATGATGTGACTTTATTACAGGTGATCAATCAAGAGGTATTTTTTTTCAAAGGGGGGTTTTTGACAGATTGCGCGTGAGTTGTGTCAAGTTGCCATGCGTTTTTTTATTAAGTATTCATTGAAATTTGTCATGGATAGACTTACACCTGAAGAACGTTTGCAAATCTCTCAATTATGTTATGAAAATTCACGTTCTGTGAGGAATGTCTTACGTGCACTTCGGCGAACTTGTGGTGTCCATTATCGACCTGCCACTTTTCGTCAAACCATCAAGAAGTTGGAGACCCAATATTCATTGATGACGCTCGACCGAATAGACCTCTTCCAGCTCGTAGTGTTAAAAATATAGTGGCTGTATCTGAAAGTGTAGGCGAAAATCGGGATGAATCGATTCGGCGCCGTTCTCAATAACTTGGCCTGTCATATGGAACAACATGGGAAAGATATTGGCTTGAAGGTATACAAAATTTAGCTGACAGAAGAATTAATGCTGGATGACCTTCCGTTGCATCATCTTTTCAGGAAATGGGCCCTCGAGAGACTTGCTGAAGATCCACTGTTTTTGACCAACATCTTGTTCCGTGATGAGGCCCATTTCTGGCTCAATGGATAAGTCAATAAGCAAAATTGTCATATATGGGCCGAAGAACAACCGGAAAAGGTTCAAGAGCTGCAGTTACATCCACTCAAAAAAACCGTGTCGTGTGGTTTATGGGCCGGTGGAATCATCGTTTTTATAAGAAACGCCCCAAAAAGTGGGCGTGGCAAAAAAGAACTTTGTATTGGCGGAATATAGATATTGAGATTCTCTAAATATACTGCTCAGACACTTTTTTAAAAATACCTTACGGTTTGGCTAAAAACTACGTTTTTCTAAAAAAGGGGACGTGGCAGTGGGCGGATCGGATCTTTTACATCCAAAACCAAATGTAATAACTTACGTCCAAGCTACAGTATCCGATAACTATCATAAAAATATCTCACCTTACCCGTTTCTAACGTTATTTCGATTATTCTTTCAAAATTTGAGGAGCAAAGCGAAACAAATTAACTTATTTTCGACAGGCTAGTTAAGCTTGACCAGAAATGATTAAATGGGATGCCAATGGCCTTTTGCAGAAACTTGTAGAACTTGAATTGTTTATGCAAGAAAAATATATCGACATCTGTTTAATATCCGAAACTCACGCAGAGACTAATTTTAACTTGAAGATTAAAGGTTACCTCGACTATCATTTTCTACATCCATCAAATAAGCGCGTTTGCCGATTAGACGAACAAAATGCGTCTAGGGTTAAAAATGTATCCAATTTTAACTACTGACCTTCCTATAACCGTAATCAATGTAATGCATATCGAAAGGTAGAGTAATAAAAACTTTACAGACCCTCCTTTAAAAAAATATAAGGAAGCGCAAGGTATGGGTTTGACCGAAATGCTCCTCACTGGATAAATAATTCGAGCAGTGTGTACGAATTATTACGAAAAACCCTTTTTTAACACAGCCGTTCGAATTTATCATAAAGTTGTAGGACCTGTCCTAGTGCAAGAAGTACACAGCTCAATTATTATGAGAAAAACACTAGGCCATGGGTCCTTACGAAACTGTTGCGCTAAAAAAATTAATTTTTTGTTAGGTTTTGTTAAAAACAAACAAAAAAGGTTTTCTAAAAGCTTAAAGAAATTTAAAAAAAAAATATTTGGACAATATTTTTAAAGCTTTCTACGATTCTAAAAAAACGATTTATGTTGAAACATTGAGGAAAATTTTATAAAGTGTCTGAATAACATATTGAGACAGTGCTGCGCCCTTTCATCCCCACAAAATGAAAATTATAGGGAATTTGAAATGTAATATGTCTGAGATTTAAATCGCAACCATTCTTTAAATTGCCGATACCATTACGTTTACACCGCAAATCGGGATATATTTAGTAAAATGCAACTTTTATCTGAATGGCTTAGACCTTGTACTTTTGTATGCAGTATCAACAAAATGAAACAACACCAGGGTCAGAATCTTCAATAAATCTGTTCAACAACTAGGATAGCCCAACGATACTGACATCATTTGTCGGACTCAAAAATTGGTGCGTTCCGGATTTCAGTTTTACCAAGTTAACTTTGCCGGTGCACTACTCTCATTAGTCAATCGACCATTTGAGTCACTTGACATTTGAGGGGAAATGACTGGCGAAACAAGTTGAAAATTTACGCATGGACACCCAGATATCAGTGAAACAGCTGATTTTGCGTCGAACTGTCATGAAGATGTTTTTAAATTTTAGTATCATCATTTCTTACTTTTTTGTTGAAGAATAATGATTCTGAATAGATAAAAGTAAATAAAAATCTATAAATGTGGAAAACTGAAATTGCAAAATAAGGGTATAGTTGGACATTTACCTTGCCATTCATTAAGATTTTGCGTTCCACATCGCCTCACCGCATTTTGCAGTTGATATCTAAAATCCGGAAAACGGCCAATATCTAGCAGCAAATAGTATAGAACTACATAGAGTACGCATCACAGCTAAAAAGCCGTTTTAGACGTCATTCGTATGCATCGGCTATGCTGTTGTTTGCTGCTGGGGTAGCAAAATGAGCACTGGGGTATCAATATCAGAACCCCACATAGTAAATTTTCGTTGTATAAGATGCGCACTCTATGTTGTTCTTACTCTTTGCTAACACTCACGTATACTATTCTAGAGAACGAAGTATATGATTACAGGAGAGGACACACAACATCGACAGAACATCATCATAAACAGATAAATGATAGTACGGAACTTTATCTACCTCGACTCCGCTATGAATTCTGACAACGACATCTCGTCAGAAATCAGACGAAGAATGACACCTGCCAACTGCAGTTTTTTCTGAAATTTTGTAATAAAACGCTCACTCCAAATACTAAGGAGATCCCATGCGACGAAGCATGGATCGTATTAAATGCTGATGAAGAAATCCAAGGTGTTTTGATACCAAAAATTTATCAGAAAATCTTCGGTTCAGTTTGACGGGCTATGCAGAGAAGATTCAAGCAAGAACTTGACGAACTTGTACAGCAACATAGAGGTGGTCAAAAAACTTCGCACTCGACGTTTAGGATAGCTCGTCAGGATTCGTCAGAATTTTACAAGTGGTCAGATAGTAAGAAAACATTAGATGTTGTAGCTTTTGGAATTTGAACCGGGACTTCAAGATTAGCAGTCAAAAGCACTAAGCATTTGGCCACTGCACCTACAAATATTTTCTCTCCGCCGTAATATTATCTTTCCAAATAAATAAAATTTACGCAAAATGTAATTTTGATAGAAGATACAGATTTTGAACTAGAAAGCTTACATTTTTTATTGATTCATAGATTATACAGATTGGGGTTATGTATGGTTTAGCATATAATCCGATAAATAGCCACCAAGGCTTTACTGGCATGTACGTACTTATTTAATGAAATTTTCTATGATCATACGAAACGATCATAGAAAATTTGTCTGATTTCAATCAAACACCTCCAAATTTTGTGGTGGTCGTGGGCTTGTTTGCATATAGCTTTCACTTAAAAAAACCGCAAAGGAAAAATTCAAGTGGCGCTAAATCGCAAGATCTGGATGGCCAATTCTGATCGCAAAAATGGCCGATTACACGATTTGGAAATGACTCATGCGGTAATTGAATTATTTCTCTGGCTGTATGGCATGTGGCACCGTCTTGTTGAAACCACATGTTGTTCACATCTATGTCTTGTTATTTAGACACTAAAAACTGGGTTAACATATCACGATAACGAACTGCCGCGTGTTCGAAGAAGAATGGTATTCGGCCCTATGGAAGTATCCGTCGGAGCGGAAATTTCTCCGATTTTGTACGATTCGGAGGATTTTTGCTTCGAGGTATTCTTCCGAAAAGCTGTTTGGAATATTTCTCCGACATGTTGTAACGCATCCTGGCGAATTGCGTTGAAGTGCGTTCAGGAGCATTTTTCGTGAAATATTTGACAGCAAAGTGCATTTTTTTTCCCTGTTTCCTCCGACATAGATACTTCGCGGAATTTATTTACGAATTGTAGTGAAATGAAGCCGTCGCGTCTACGTAGTATTTTTTTCGATGAAACATACCTCGAATGGAATTTGAACCTCCTACGAAGTATGCTTAGCGGAAAATTGTCCACTCCGACGGATACCTCGATAGGTCCGATTATTTTTAAGATATTGCTCAATAATGAAAATGCGCTGTTTTTTTTCGTATAGCGCTTCATTTTTACTAACCCCGAACTGTCATCTGTCCGATTGTTATTTTTTTCCGATAAATAGTTCATTCATGGACTATCAGAGAAGATGTCCTAAATAAGCTTCATCAGACACTGACTCTTGGAAACCGCTACTACTTTGGTTTTTCAAAACACACGGTTAGCAATCCGTTTCTTGAAATTTTTCGACGTCAAACGTCGAACCGTGGAGAATCAGTAGGAAGCGGCATAATTAGAAAAAAAATTTCAAACGAAAAATGTCAAGAATGCCAATACAAGTCCTAACCACATGGAGCAATTAACTACAATTCTCCGAACAAGATCATTTTTGGAAGCCGATCTACAAGTTTGAGACCGAAGCCCATGAGAAAGGATCAACCCAGAGCGCTTAATCGAAAAATCGGAATGTTCTGCCGAGGATCGAGGAAGCTTGCTTGCAGAGAAGGGAGTCCTTTAGTTAAATAGGGTACCTATTAATGGATCCAGTGTTCCATTCGACTTGGTGGAAATGAACTATTAAGATCTGTTTATGACCAGTCAGTCTAAATCAGCAGACCTTATATTAGCTAAGTTGTGGATAAAATATGGTAACTATCACAGCTTCATGAAATTAAACCATTGAAGAGTTCCTGATCTGGTGCCAATGCCTTAGAAAGTAAGCCTTGCCGATGGATGTTTGTTCTCCCTCGTGTAATAAGAAAATACTAGGGGTTTACTTCACAAGTTCAGAGAAGGAAAGGAAGAAATTCCCAACAGCCCTGCAATTATTTGTGTATGAATATGGAAGAAGAAAACAGGCACAGTGCTAAAAGCGCATCTCCTTCCGATTTTTTTTAGACTCGATGTGTTACCAGAATTTTTGCTTCCCATTTATAAATCAGACATCCAATCACAGTGCCGAATGATGATTGATGCATCGACGCTGGATTCCACTTTAACGTGTGCTCGAAACATTTAGTGTCTTCCCTATATATTGGTACCGAAATTAAGTGTGAAGGATACCTGTCAAATCCAAAGATGGCTCACACGTAGATTTCAAGCTTCTAGTCATTAAGGCACGAGAGTATGGATTACTCAGCGTGCAATTTTAAAATCTTAGAGCAAGAAATTGTAACCAATCACTAATAGCTCAATCATAAATCCTTTCCTTTGTGTTATTTAGATCGTACTAGCTAAATGCTATCCTCGTTGTTTTTTCCAAGCCGATTTTTTGGCATCCTCACATTGCTAAACGTAGCACTAGACCGAGTAAATCTTTTGGAACCTACTCACTGCTGGTTACGTTGTTCACACAGAGAAACTTCTAAAAATTGTTCAACACAATGAAGAAACCCTGGGCATAGAATCTATTCATCGGAACAGGTGCTTCCTTAAATATACACCATCCCATGTGCACAGATTGGATTCAACTCAAACGACCATAATTCAGGAATACCCCATTAAACCTATAACAATAGCACTTTATGTGTCAATGCGAAAAAAAAGGGGAAAGATGTCACTGTCACTTAAGGAGCTCTCGTCTCTTTTCATCGATCGTGTGATACTCCCAACAATTACGACTAAAAATAACATTTTCCCCGTACCATCCTCGTCGTATCTGATGGATGAGAGATAGGCGCACAACGAACAGATTAGAACGCACGTTCATGCCCCAATACCAATCAATCGGTCGTAGATTGAACGTATGTATGCGACTGTATGATGTAGCTTCATCTACTCCTTTCGCTGCGAGACGTGGGAATCAATCAAGTCGAACGCGTTACATTATAATGCGTCTCTGTGCGTATCAAATAGGGCGTGATGTCTTCGCAGCAGACGATGTAAATTTGTGTGCTCAATTGCGTGAGAAAATTATTTCGTTTTCCAAGTTAACAGCCTCGAAATGATTGTTTGCAACAAGTTGTGTCCATCGCGTTCTATAGCACTCGATGATAATAATGGTGCCGACTGTTGTTGAGTACGCTCAAGCCTTGCTACAGGATTGCTATTACGTGCCTGATACGCAGATTCACCACTAAGAAGAAGAAAAAAACTGGGAAAACAAAACAAAGAACTGCCAAGAGACAATGCAACAGATGTTAGAACTTGGTTCTGACACTGAACCTAATCACTAATCAATCGCCTTTTTAACTGTGTGCCTGTGTGTGTACCTTAGATGGGAGTCTTAAGTCCTTACTCATGCATGATGGATTATGTGAAGTCATTAACATTTACACAAGATTTTGAAATTTGATATTTTTTTCGGGAGAAGATCTCAAGGAAAAGATTAAACCAAAAACGAAAGGGAAATCATACAAAATCCTTCTGTTTAGACGTTTTGTTGTGCATGTCTTTTTTTAAGGTTGGATCTTCTCTTTTTTTTGCATGCACCAGACGATCTGGCCAGACAATGTGGCGACGACGATGATGATGCTGTAAGGATTTCAATGCAACACACATTCGAGTATCTGCCTATATAGCACTTGTTCCTTTGCAGTGGCTGAGGGTATTATCCGAAATCCAGCATCACGGACAAGTGGCCTTTTCGTTGTTTATTTTTTTTTATATAGTCAGCTGGTACTGCACAAAGAGGACCATGAAATGGATTTATTCAAGAGAGTTGCATTGTGTGGTGGAATCACGTATCGCAGTGCAAACAGATGCATTCGATTGAGATTAATTGGGAAATGGGGTTTTTGAAAAATGTGCAAAATCAATATGATATGTCAATAGGTATTGGTATGTTGAATTGAAGGGTGGATTAAGGAACTGTATTCAAGCGGGATTTATTTGGAAAACCACATTATATTTTAATGCAAAGCCTATTGGAGGTTACAATGAAATGGAAACAGGTGGTTTGCCAAGCTGGTTGTGAGGTCTGGTCAAAAATGATGGTGAACCAATTCGAAATTCGATGTTTTTTTTTACGAAATTTGAGAAGGCAGTTGGGAACTTGTTGAAGATGTGATTATAATGTAGGTACTTAAAAATGTACCTCTTGATGTGAGAAAATCACTTCAAATTTGAGTGTTCGAAATTATATCTCATTGTCTCTTAGGAAATTCTCATTCTTGTTCTTAAACCTGCTAAACATTAAAATTTGAAGATAAGTTCTACAGATTTAAGGTTAAGTAATAAAAAAAAATTATTTAGAACGAAACACATTCTGATCCAATACTGAGTGGATCAAGTTATTCGGTGCACGATGAATTGTTTTCGCACCACGTACAAGTACGCATCGCCGAAGATGACATACAGTAGGAACAGAAGAAGTAATTGTCGTTGTGGATCGCACTGTTGAGGAGAGTCCGAATCATTTGATTTGCCATCGCGCACAACAATTGCAGCTATGCCCATCCACTTTGTGGAATATTTTACTGAAAGATCTGGACTTAAAAGCTAATAAGATACAGCATGTGCAAGAGTTGAATCCGCGTGATCATTAACGCGTATATTGGTCAAATATAAGTTTGGCGAATGAGCCGAAAACATTCAGGATTCAGGTTGATCCTCATTTTCAACGCAAAATTTTGTTCTCCGATGAGGCGCATTTTTGGTTTAATGGATATGGAAACAAGAAAAATTGAATATGGAGTGCAGAACACAATAAGCCTTTATCGAGACGCCCTTACAACCATTAAAACTCACTGTTTAGTGTGTACAGCAACAATCGGCCCAAATTTCTTTAAGGACGATGACGGCCAGAATATAACCGTCAATGGAGAGCGCTGTAGAAACATGATTTCTGACTTTTTCGTTCCTATGATGAATGGCATTGATGGGACAGAGTTTTGGTTTCAACAAAATGGCCCAAAGTGTCACATTACGCGCGACACCAACAATGTATTGCGGGGAACTTTTTCTGATCGCATTGGACCTATAAACTGGCCTCCAAGGGCCTGTGACCTAGCACTTTCAGATTACTTTCGGTGTGAGTATATGAAGGCACTAGTCTATGCCGTTAAACCAGAGACGTTGGACGAGTTGGGAGTCAACATTCGTTATTGCTAATATACGTCCTTAGCTAGATAAAGTTGTCAAAAATTGGACTTCACGATTGCGCTTCATTCGAGCTAGCCGTAGCGCGTATTTTTCAATTAGCCGAATTCAACAAACTCAACTTTGTAGTTCGTTTAAAATTGTCGAACTTGATAGATTTGCGATAATTCGTAATCTTCGCACTGCTTAGACGGATTATATTGGGTGGAATACAAGAAATAGACGAAACTGTGTACAGTTCTTTTGAGGACTTCTTGGAATTGTGTGGGAATTACATCGTGTACTTTTATGGCCTCAAACCTCACAGATCGGGCCAGATTTGGTTATTGGTTGAAGTAGCTCAAATAGTCACTTTTTTAAATGACCGTTCAAAAAATGACAAGATCCGATTCTTATACCATACATTTGTCCTACCATTTTTTGAAATATCTGTATTGGCTGGATGTTGTAGAACGAGTGTAGACTCTGATTGGCCTTAACATGGCATGCCCAGTGTAACTCCAACTACACATTAATAGTGCTTATTGGTGGTAACCATCGGGTTCTGGTCTCATCCAACCGGATTTTACTTGACGAGTGTTGATAACAGGACGAAAAACAGAATCACTATAAACAGCTTGGTAAGAATGGCACGGAATACCCGTAATACCTAGATAAGCTGCTTTCGGTTATTTAGGATGTCAGGCCCCTTTAACAGAAATGGTGGTGGATGAACCGAAAGGTCAACGGCAGCGCTCAATCTCCTAGTGGATACTGATGCCCCGTCTCCTAGGGGTATCTAATAAATTGAAACTGGCCCTCCATGTTGGGGGTTGGGCGTTGGGTTAACTACCCACCCATTTAAAAAAAAAAACTTTGTTACGAAGCAACGGTTTAGGCTCAGGTTAATTTCGGACTGTTACGCCACTTAAGTAAGTCATTACCAAGTTATCTAGCACGGTTTTGTATAGCTTTGCAGGAAGGCCGTCATATCCGGTACCCTTGTTAAGTTTTAGGTTCGATATTGTTACCCTCACATTATTTATTAAATGATGCAAATATAAAATGATTTGCAGTGCCCTTCCCTCCTCCTTTGGGTATGAAGACAAGCATTTCCAAAAACTCTCATCTTCGCCTATAGTATTCCCTTGTAGGTCACATACCATGTTGTGAGCATATGTCATTCCTTGTCAATCCAGGGGTTTCCTTTTGATGGGAGGAAGAAACCCAACATATTCGACGATTCTTTTGAGGAGATTTGACACTTGCGGTATGGTTTACTTATTCGGCAAAGGTCTAATTAGTGTCTTAAGATGACAGTCCTTCAACATTAAATGTTCTTACAGCAATAGGCCACTGTTGTGGCTTGTAGCATATCCTCATTTTAATGGATCTGATTAGTTTTCAGCTCTTCAAATTGTTGGGACATTCAAAACACGGGAAATTTATAAACCGTTTGTTTGGTCCTGACCTCTTCATGTCCCCTTATAGATACCGAGGTGAATTCCGATGCCGTGGGCTGGTTAAAGTGTTATTTAGTTGTGCAGAGAAATCAATTGGCATAAGTCCTTTGCCAAACGTGTTATCGTTTAAGTTGCGTTCTTTGATGTTCTTCTTCAAGATGTTCTTTTTGTCCTACTTTAACCCTAAACCCTTAACCCTAAACTTAACATATCTAATGGTAAAGATGATATTTCCTGGATGTATGTGCCTACTTTAAAGCAGCTTAGGGCATCCGATAGTTGTTTAGCTGCATCTTTAGAGAATAGATTTGAATATATAGAATCCATGGCTCCATCACCGAACTAAGCCTTAGAAGGTTAGTGGGTTTACCCTAATCCAAGGATGTTTTAGGTAGATTTTTTTCATTTTTTTCTATACGCATGTGTGAGCGTTTTGCATGTGCATGTTTGTAGTTATCAAAGTTGCACCTGATACTCCTATATGTTTCCTATAGCTGCATAGAAACGTATATAAACGCAGGATTCTATCTGCGGAACAATCATATAAGGAACCATCTGCAACACGTACAAAGTCACAAAACAGATTTGGCAAAAGCTGGGTATGAAAATATCAAATCTAAGCTGATGTCGCCATCACTGAACACTCGTAATAGGCAAGCACGCGAAAACACTGTGCCTTTACGTAAATAACTTCGGTCCCAGCCGTATGCATTAAAAGGTTGAAGAGACAATTCTTCATCTGCTTTCTAACTGCCGGGCCTTCTCAAATAAAATTAAGGTGCTTATTGCGATGAATTGCCGCGCAGAAGGTCTGGGTTCGATTTCCAGCTGTAGAAACACCTAAATGATTTTTCACTGAACCTCCTCTCGTGATGATCTGACAAATCATTCGAGTAGTATCATTTGTCAGGAATAGCTTTTCTCAACTTAGCCGTTCGGAGTCGACATAAAACAGGAGGTCCCACCATCGCGCAAGTACACGCACACATGAATAAGTACTAACGAGCCTGTTGAGCCAAAAATCTGTATTTGTATTTATTTTGCACATTGAAGATAGCTGTGATTCGTCTATCATTCCAAAAAAAAAAGAACACCTCCTTCGTTTTTTTTTATTTTCTCGATGGTTTTTGGAACGAGTAGTTAAGTAGAGCCTGAAGATCCCCATGGTACATACCTTATTTCAGCAAATCTTGTCCAAGTATGCTGAAAAACCGCCATTTTAACTTAACCTGTGGTTATTTTTTTAAAAGAAAAAAACTAGAAAACTGTCAACACAACCATGGTATTGTGGGAGCTTCCACAGAAACTTGAAAATCAAAATTTAGAAGTTTTTAGAAAATGTTATCCTTGGACAATAGGAGTTTTTTCTTTGACTAATAAAATGCTCGTCATCGCAGAAGACCGGTCTCAAAATGATCTATGGATCGCTTTGTTCACTAAACCATTGGTTACCTCAGCTTTATTCAAATGAAAATAACCGATAAAAGTAACCAAGAGTGAGCAAACCAAGCCTGATTATTTATTTCAAAAATATATATCTACACATCTTGACTTTCCATTTTCAAATGTTCAAACTGAACAGTGTACCGTACCCTGTCCTTTTATTCTACTTAAACGACATTATTTCAGATTTCATAATGAAAGACAAATTATTACACAAGCCCAAAGCTAAATGGCTTTCCCATGGTCTTAATTCAATATTTCAACAAGAGGTTAAATCCAAATTACCTTCTAATAGCTTCAAGACTTCCCAACTAAGGAAACAATCTTGTCGTAAATTTTGGCTTATTATACGCCTCGTCGCAAGTGCATAATGCCACTTTATTTCTTATTCCATTCCACATGTTTGCATTATTCCGTTTTGATAAATCCCAATTTTTATTCGACACATGTGCACTTAATTGATTATCTTCATTAAGCCACAACCGAAAATTGTAATCGTCAATTTATTGTTCTTCGCATCTTAAGCGATCAAAATCCCATCTGAATGTTTACACTCCTCTGTCCAATTTTTTGACACATATAATTTTGTAATCTTCTGTGTCAGTGGTAGAGTAGAGCCAGTCAACCAAAAAGATACAAAAAGAGCACACAACTTCTTCCACAGAATAGAGAAGATAATTAATCTTTTTCTCGTTCGTTTTTAATACATATCTTCCTTCCCTCATGTAGTCGTCGACGACGACGGTATCATATTTTCTCGTTTAGCCCTTTTGGGGTTTATTACTCGAGATAAAGTTGGACACAAGTTGAAGAGCTCGTTGTGCCTTGTTCGTAGCTTATTCGTATCTACATGTGCTTCACAAGTGTGTATATTTTTGGGCCTCCTCCTCCCTGCTCTCTCTCTGGCTGTTCCATCACCATAATAACACACAAATGCCCACATATCTACTAAAGTTACAACTGATACACTGGCACGATGTACAGTGCCTACGGCTGAAAGGAGTTCCACGTTAAGTGTAAGACAGGTAGCAATAACAAACCTGCGCACAGAAAAAAAAACTAAATGAATACGTCCCCTACCCAGTCTGAACGCGCAAGTGTTTCGGATTATAAAAGAGGAAAAAAAATCGAATGACAAATAAAAAATAAAATATTGGATACAAAGAAAACAGGCACAGATATATCTACCAGATACTGCGTTTCCCGGCAAAAGGCATAATAAATGGGTTCATGGCGTTCCGCACTCACCTCCAAATCCTCGACCCTCCGCATTTGCAGGTATGAGCTGCGATTTAAGCCATGTGCTCGATGGTGTTCTTCGATCAGAAGTACCACGGTTGCACACCATTGAATCGATCCTTCTAACAGAAGCAGGCAGTGCTCAGCACCGTACGTTGACATGAATCCCGATGGGAATCGTAGCATTGCGCTCGCGCACATCTATAGGCACACACAACTATTGACTTAACATGCGCAAAGCGTACAAATGATGATATACGTTTGAATGGTTGACAAAAGTATTTACAGAAATCAAATGTATCTATTTCTATTAGAAGAGCGGAGTTCACTCTTCTTTTGGTGGGTTGTGTGGGCCATTTAAAAGGATTATCATCGCAATTTGAATACACAGATACATTGAATTTATTCAAATTCATTTTCCATCAGGCTTTTGTAGAGGGGCTTGTGAATAGGCAGTAGGAAGAATGAAGCCGTGCGCAGCTGCAGTAGCACGACAGGCAATTTGTGTGGTAGGTGTGTTGAAATGTTTATTTGATTGACAATGGAGGATTTCCCACCCTGCCAAGGTATTTATTAATGCGTAACAGGATCTATAGACAGACTAAAAGAGGTTTAAGGCGTGAAATGTGAGACTTGTAAATTGTATCTTTAGCCGTGTTGAGTTGAGTTGAGTTCCAGTTTGGGATAGTGTGGTTTATGAAGAACTAGGAGTTTATGTTTTATATATTGGGTATCTTGGTTAATTTATGGTTCAGTATACTTTGGTAGAGGTTATAAATGGTTTCAAGGTAATTTATGAATCGTACTTTTTTTTTATAGATGAAGAGTGATATTTAATTATTACTGTCTATGTTACGGCTTACTCAATATTCGTGTAGCTTACGATTTGGTCAAGAGTGTTGAGGCTGGACTACTGACCGTTGATGCCCAAAACAAGACACTCTTCCAACCTATTCGATACGGGGCACTTTGCTTCCAGACGTTCAGTCCTGAGTGCTTTGACATCTCCGATTATTTGATATTTAAACCCGTTGCGGTCTAAAACAAGACACTCTAACGGGGCACGTTGCTTCCAGATGTTTGGTCTCAACTGCTTTGACATGCCCGATTAGTTTTAAACCCATTGCGGCCTAAATCAAGACACTCTGCCAACTTTCCGATACGGGACACTTTGCTGCCATCCAGACGTTCAGTCTTAATTGACATGACATCCCCGATTATTGAATATTTAAACCCGTTGCCGACTAAAACAAGACACTCTTCCAACCTATTCTAACGGGGCACATTGCTTCCAGATGTTTAGTCTCAACTGCCCTGACTCTCCGATTATTTGATATTTAAAAACATTGCGGCCTAAAACAAGACCATCTTCCAACCTATTCGAAACGGGGCACGTTGCTTTAAGACGTTCAGTCTAAAAGGCCCTGAATTCGATGATTACTTGAAATTTAAACCGAAGGTTCGGTACTCCTTGTCATCTGAAACCAGATGGCTGTGATATCGAAAATTATATTTTGCCTGGAGTATTACCCATTCATTCGTTCAATGTAGTCATGATATGTAGTCGATGTAAAAGCACGTCCTACTACTATTTTTCTCCGTTCCCTACTTATTGTCCAGCAGTCGGCGCCGTGAAGTAGAACTGGTAGAGTAACGGACCAGTAGATTAAGAGTTGGAACTTTGGATTAAGAGTTTAGATTCCAGCTGTTTCGCTTAGATAACTGAAAAAGGATAGGTTTCCTAGGGTTAGTCCTAATCGTAACTCTGCTAGGGTGTTATTCGGAAGGTTTATGTTGACCCCTAGGTAGTTGCACTCTTTAACTACCTCAAATTTGTGCAATCAACACTGACACTGAGATGGGAAACATACAAAGATTCCATGACTAAAGGCAAAGTACGCTTGAAGAATATCTTATACTAAAGGCTATAGCTAAACCATGCAAAACAGCAGTGACCTACAGATTTGACATAAACGTTCTCCATTTTCTTCGCAATTATCCGCGCACTGATACCATCATCTGGGCCACATTATAAATGGATTGCGAGGATTGGCCAATCAACAAATGATTTGTATAAGGTCACTGTTTCAAGGATCGCAAAGGTGAACCAAATATCAAATTGACACATATTCACGCATGGATTCCTGGGGAATCAAGTTAAGCAATCCGACCGTCCCGAAATACAACAGGAAATTCGGTAAAAGATCGAGATAAGTAAAACCAGAAAATGTTAACTCAAGTTTTTCAAGAAAACTCTAGATTAATCTTGAAACTAGAATGATTTTGGACTCAAAAACTTGCAATAAGGAGCATTACAATAGCCTTGAAAAATAATCCCTTTTATGTTGATAAAGAATTGGTAAGAAACAAAACGCCAATTTGCAATATAAGGCTCAAAAATCTTTTAACGCCTAGACAAGTCAAAAATGAAGAGGGGCAACACTAAAGTATATTTATATTTGAAATTATTGAATGTAAATAACTCACTTTGTTAATAGCTTCCCAAGATCTTGTTCGGACTCGATGACCTACCAGCTTCGTTTAACTTCCCACGTCGAAGTACGGCATCGTCACTCAGTATCGGCATTTAGATGTTTCTCGAACAACACAGCCATTTTTGATCTCGATCAAAAAAAATTAAGTATATAGCACAACACTTAACTCGCGTATTTTATTATGTTATTCGGCTTTTATTTTAAGTGTCCAATTCGCGCACTCCCGAACACGAAAGCTTAATCTCTCATAAACCACATTCGCAAACATGACTGACTTGATAAAACTTTACTCACAATCTCGAATGCTCAATTTATATTATAAAAACGATTTTACACTGCTTTTGAGCTGAAAATATTACACAAATGCAAAAAACAAAACTCGACATACGAATTTTTTTCACGAAATCACCGACATTTTGATTACATACGCCGTATCACACGATAAACCGAAATTCACGATCGCAAGTAACTACCATTAGATAGGATATCAATATTATTTATCATTTCCTGCTTAAAATAACACATTGGGTTCTGTTTTAATAATTATTTTACGATTACACCGCGCACTTGACATATTTCACAGCACAATGGCTAGCTCAGATGACAGCTTACAAAAGCAGGTAGCAGGGACGTCATGGAGGTAATTTGTTGTGGTAGGTAGTTGTGGTATATGGTGAAAACTAGAAAATAAAGACAAAATACATAAATTTAATATTTTACGAGAAAAGTTTGTTGAAGTTTAAAAATGTTATTGATTATAAAATATATGAGAAGTCTACAGTTAACGAATAGCTTTATACTGCATTCTATCGTGGAAATAAACATACCAAAAAAGTGAGAGTGGTGGAAAATGGTATAAAAATGGTTGACTCGACGTAGGGTTATAAGACCTCAGACAACAAAATGCAGTGGCCTTTAAATCCGCTTGACCGGTAAGAAGTCAAAACAATCATGAACTTATAACTAATCCAAGTGGGCTAAAAGGCCTTAACATTTTGGGGAATGATTCCACAGTCTTAATAAGGAATTGGGCCATAAGTCCACTTTTTTTATTATAATTATGGGTTCAAATGAGTTTATTTGAATGGTTCATTGCAAGTACATAGTCTATATCATAAAACTCAAATAATGCATATGACATTAACTGCCTGGATAGCTTTGCGAAGACCGGACAAAGAAGTATCTAGCGCCAAAATGAAAAAGTACACTCCTTTGATGTTTAAAAGGCTGCACAGACAGTTTATTTATTTATTTATTTATTTATTTCATTCGTCTATCGAGTTACCTCTTACAGATTGCTTAGCTTATCCTATATTACATTTTCAATTAATAATAATTTAAATACATTTCTTTCAAGACTTATATCTAAATTAAATTTTAATTCATTAAATAATTGCATACATCTTGAGATTGGTTCATTTGAACCATAATTATATCTGTGCAACGGAATATAAAACAATTGTCTGCCACGAATATTTCTTCTTGGAACATAAATATTTAAAAGATTAAGTAACTCGGGGCATTTAATATGGTAAGACAGTATATCATAAACAAACATTACACAATTTACAAGCCGACGATTTTGCAGAGAATTTAGGCCAATTAAAGCGCATCTTGTATAGTAATGCGGTCTTTCTGACAAATTCCAATTTAATTTTTTAATAACAAATCTCGTAAAAGACTTTTGAACTTTTTCGATTCAATTTTTTGAAACTATATTTTGTGGATCCCATACGACTGAAGCATATTCCAAATTGGGACGGACAAGTGAAGTATAGACAGCTTTAATTGCATAAGGATTGGAAAATTCTGAGCAATTTCTTTTAAGAAAACCTAACATTGAGTTAGCTTTTGCAACAATAAAATCGATATGCAAGTGGAAATTCAACTTTTCATCAAACACTATTCCGAGATCTTTTACTTCCGATAGTCTATTTAAAATAGTATTAGAAATACTACATTCATGTAGAATAACAGCTTGCGATCGATGACAAGATAAGATGTTACATTTTTTGGTGTTTAGTGAAAGAAAATTATGTTTACACCAATCAACTATTGAATTTATATCATCCTGTATCTTAAGACAATCATTCATGCTTTTCACTGTTGAAAATATTTTAAAATCATCTGCAAATAATAAACCAGTTGTATTTTTCAATATTGATGGCAGTTCGTTTATATATATTAAAAACAGTAATGGGCCAAGATGGCTTCCTTGTGGAACACCAGATGGAACAGTTATTACTTTAGATGACGTGCAGTTTAAAATTTTTACAACTTGTTTTCTATTGATTAAATAACAGGACACCCATTTTAGAAGAGCGGAGTGAATTCCAATATTTTTTAATTTTTTGATAAGCAATGGTATACAAATACTATCAAAAGCTTTTCGAAAATCAGTATAAATTACATCCACCTGATAACCTGACTCTAAAGCATCAGATACATGTTTTGTAAAAAGGGATAAATTTGTAGTTGTAGACCTACCACTCACAAACCCATGTTGACATGGAGAAATATATTCTTTTATATAAAAATAAACTTTCTGTTTAACTATAAGCTCTAAAAGCTTTGGTATAGCACAAAGTTTAGAAATTGGACGATAATTTTCAATTTTATGTTTTTGACCAGCTTTAAATATAGGAGTTATAAAAGAAAATTTTCATTCATTTATGAAAATTCCTGTTGAAAGTGACAAATTAAAGATTATTTGAAGGGGTTCAACTAATGAAAAACATTGTTTGATTAAAAAAGATGGAATGCCATCTGAGCCAGACACTAAACTTGATTTAATATTTGAAATTCCTTCAATTAAATCTTCAGTGGAAATAAAAAGATGTCCCAAATTAACATCAGAGACAGAACTTTGGTGGTTATTATTTTCTGGAATTACCACAGTAGAATGATCCACGTATACACTCTCAAAAAATGATGCAAATAAATCACAAGTACTTTCTAAATCCGTAGATACTTGATTATTATATTCCATATTAGAATAAATGTTAGAGTTTTGTTTTTTAGAATTTATAAAAGCCCAAAAGGATTTCGGGTTTCTTGAAATTTGCGATTGAATATTCATCATATACTGTCTATGCAAAAATTTATTAAAACATATGAGAGGCTACAACCCGCTGTGCGTATCGTTGAATACCCTATCCCATCCCATCCTTAAAATTAATATCCTCAAAATATAGGCCTTATGGCGATGAAATACAGAAAATGACATTGTCACAATATATTGCACAGACAGTTTATCAAAATCTTTTTTGGTTCGACAAAAACCAACGTATTTCTATTGGTAATGCCTTGGGATGGGGTATACAAATGGTTTTTGTAAGAAAACGCCCCCAAAATGTGGGCGCAGGTGAAAATGATCTATGGACAAAATGTTTATATTACCATTGCGAAAGTATTTGCATCAAATTTTTTTTCGAAAGTTTTAAAATTTGGACAAAAAGCGTTTTTTACTAAAAACGCCCCCAAAAAGTGGGCGTGGCAAAAAACTTTGTATGAACGAAATATAGATATTAGGATTGTCTAAATATGCTGCTCAGACACTTTTTTGAAATTCCTTACGGTTTGGCTTTAAACTACGTTTTTCAAAAAGGGGGCGTGGCAGTGGGCGGATTTCAAAAATTTTTACACTTGTTCTGCTTCGTCGACCAGAGAGTCTATATACCAAATTTCAACACTCTAGCTCAAAATTTAAGGCCCAAAAATCGGTGACACACAGACGGACGGACGGACGGACGGACGGACAGACAGACATGGCTTAATCGACTCAGCTAGCGATTCTGAATCGATCCATATACTTTGAGGTATATGCATCGAAATTATTTCTCTATGTTACAAACTTAATGTCAAAACTAATATACCCCCCTATGGGAAAGGGTATAAAAATTCATATTCACGTCGCAGCTGACAATAACGATTTCTATCAATTTCAGATTTAGTTTTTTTAAATGTTTTGAAGGCCTTGTTTTTAACATTTTTAATATTTTTAAGCCTTTGATTTGCCCAAGGTAGTTTTGAGTTTAACTTCTTAACAGTTTTTGGAATAAATCTCGAAAAACCGTCAAATAAAAGATCTAAAAAGTTATTATAAATAGTTTCAAAATTTGTTCCAGAAAGAAGTACCGACCAGTTTAAAGACCCAAAGTAATCATTTAACATAACATAATTTCCTTTAGAAAAATTAAAATCTATGTTTATACCCTATCCCATAGGGGGGTATATTAGTTTTGATACATAGTTTGTAACATAGAGAAATAATTTTGCTACATATACCTCAAAGTATATGGATCGACTCAGAATCGCTAGCTGAGTCGAATTAGCCATGTCTGTCTGTCCGTCCGTCCGTCCGTCCGTCCGTCTGTCTGTTCGTCACCGATTTTTGGGCCTTAAATTTTGAGCTAGGATAATGAAATTTGGTATATAGGATCCTTGTCCGAGTCACCAGAACAAGTGTAAAAATTTTTGAAATCCGCCCACTGCCACGCCCCCTTTTTAGAAAAACGTAATTTTTGGCAAAACCGTAAAGAATTTTAAAAAAGTGTCTGAACAGCATAATTAGAGAATGGTAATATCTATATTTTGTTCATATAATGTTTTTTGCCACGCCCACTTTTTGGGGGCGTTTTCAATAAAAAACTGTTTTCGGTCAAATTTTAAATTTTTCGAAAAAAATTTAGATGCAGAATCATTAACATTATTAATATGAACATTTCGTCTATATACCATTTTAACCCTCGCCCACTTTTTGGGGGCGTTTTTATATAAAAACCATTTTTATACACTACCCCATAACATATGCAAGAGAAAACCTTGTCTTTTGTAGAACCGTTAAAGTGTTTTGTAAGCAGTCTGAAGAATTTGTTGTCACTATATCATTTTTTCTATTTATCCACATCGTGTTTTTAGCCATGCCCATTTTTTTTTTGGGATTTTAGTTTTATGGATAGGATGGGATAGGGTATTCAACGATCCGCACAGCGGATTGTAGCCTTCTCATATGTTTTTAATTTGCTTGCTGGTATTAGAAACAAAATTATTATAAATTTGTAAATTTAAACAAATAGCTTTGTGATAAACGGTGTTTCTAACTATAGGAAAAATTGATTCCATAACATCATAAGCTAAATTATTATAAGTAAATATTAAGTCAAGATATCTTTGCATAAAATTAGATATAATATTTATTTGAATGAGATTAAGTGAAAGCAATGAATCAACAAATAGTATTTCATAATCTTTTTTAACATTATATGGAATCATACATTTCTCATCATCTGAATAGTTCCAATGAACATTACATAAATTGAAATCACCCAGTATACAAGGCAATTGATAATTAAAAAGATTTTCTATTAAGAATTTTATATTACTAGCATGCAATTCATAAATGAATGTAGGACTTCTAGGTGGTATATAACTAACTGCAAAAACAATTTCATTATGCAAACCAATGCCTTTACATAAACTTACAATAACACACAACTGTTCTATTTGTTTATCATTAATTTGAAGTTCACCCAGCTGACTTGTGAATTTTGAATTAACTGCAATCAGCACTCCACCTCCACGCTGACATGATCTGGAGATAAGGACACTGGCGATGCTGAGCAAATAACAACAGTAAATTTCGGAGAATTACAAAAATCCTGTAAGTTTGCATTGAGGCAAAAAGATTTAGGCAAAAAAACAGCTTCGCGAATATGTTTCCAAAAAGAAATAAAATATTCAGGAGATCATAACGAAACGTGTCCTAATTTCCCAGACAATAGAAAACCGAAAGACTCTTTCGGCTGTTGGTATAAGCCCGGAAAGTGTTGACTTTTCATGATGGATGATCCCCGGAGAAGGCGAATTCAATAGGCGCTTTTTATCGAGACCATGTTAGCGCGTGAACAATTCTATTCATCCTAATGTGATATTGAAGAAAGAGTCTCTCTCTGAGCACGGAACTACAAGCTTAGCTATCTCAAAACCACGGTTTTACCGTATTCAATGATGAAAGCCACTCAAATGGCATAGTGGACAATATTTTGATGCTGAAAATTTTTAGTCGACGCTAAAGGATTGGCTCAGTGGTGCCTTGGTTAGTGCAATGAACTGCCGCGCAGAAGGGTTGGATTTTTATTATTTGGTATTGTTTTATTTTGGCATAACGCCTAAATGATTTTGCAATGGCCCTCCTCTCGTGATAATCTGAAAAATCATCAGAGTAGTATCAATTGTCAAGAAAAGCTTATTTCGGATTCGGCAGGAGGTCTTTCCATCGTGCAAGAAGTACACACGCACACATGAATTGTTGTGAGAAAAAGCTAGATCCTGGGTACTAACGAGCCTGAAGCGCCAAACATTTTCGTTGTTAGTAGAGGATGGTATTCCAAACGTTGTATTGAGGGTTTGAGACATATGTCAATAGAAGCAGTCGATATTTTCACCAGCCTGCTTAACTGTGCTCAAAATACTGCACATTTACCAGTGCATTGGAAAACGAATGTGGCACATCATATTCTTTAAAATAATAAGGACAAAACAAACCCTGCTAGTATAAGGTCTAAAACTCTTCTTACGAATTTAAGCTAAGTATTAGAAGAAATTTTCAATAGACCTCTGATTAATATAAAATGATGCCGGAAAATCAATTTGGTTTTCAAGTCATTTCACCATTCATGCCGCCTCGAAACTGGTGTCCGACATTCAATGGAAAAAATATAAAAAAAAACAATACACGGGTCGCTGTCTGGTTTCCGACACTTTACGGCAAGAGGGACTTTTCTACAAGCTCATCAGCCCGGACATTCATAAACCCATGCTATATACGATTTATGAAATTCTTTTGGGGAAGATTTTCGTTGTCGAATGTGGCAACGTAAATTCGAGTAAAGTCTTTGAAATTAAAAACGGTCAACAGGGGGTGGTAATCATTTTTAACAATTATACCAGCGCTATAGAGTACGCAGATGATCTAGTGGTGTACAGATCAGTTCCGAAAATCGAGGACATCAACAGACATTTGCAACGTGATATCGATCGCATTAAGGGATATTGCGATGATGGAAAATTGAAAATTAATTTATAAAAAAACCGGAACAATTCTGTTTAGAATCCCTTTGCTTAGGGCTTCTACTGATACCAGAGAAATGGATTATATAACACTAGACCAGAATAATGAAGAACTTTGAATTGGTACGTACCCGCTCCTAATAGAGTGTCGAGCCAAATTCGCACGTTTTGGAAACCTTACTAAACTTATTTGATTGACAGGCTAACGAAAGAAAATTCCCTCCCTTTGATAGATAAAAGGTTAAGCCAAGATGATGCCTTGATACTTCATCATAACGCAGGGATTAAAGCATGGGTTATAATTATGACTTTGGTTCTTCCTTCCCATGTACTATTAGGCTTAACTTAGTTTACAAATCAAAGCCTAAGTCACCGACGAACATTCTGGTATCCAAAACCTTTCCAAATGTCCAAGAACAGGCGACATAATATGGGGTCCGTCCATTTTTTTCTTCAAGATTCGAATAAGAAGAAAACTCTAATAACAAGAAAAGGCGCTGTGTTTTACTATGCATTTTTTGAGTCGCCTTGCAGTAGCTTATCGTGGACCTTTTTCAAGAACTTAGGTTATACCTTGTCTGTCTAAACTTCTTTTCATTTATTTAAAGTATTTGAACACTATCTTGACTTTTAAGGTGCTCATTTCGTCTGCTTGTTCTTAGTTCGGAGCTGCTCTTGACTTGAAAACTGTTTGTTTAAAAGTTCTTCACAATACTACCACGCTTTGAACATCGGCGACTATTTTAAATATTTTTCCTAAGTTGCTTAATCTATGCTCGTGAATAGCTTGGCAATTTGATTAGCTACGATTTCTATATATGAAGGGTGTTTTTTAGAGGTACAGAACTTCCGCTAGGGATTAGATATTGTCAAACTAGCTCTCATACTAAAGTGTTCGACTTTTTTCTCAGAATACTTTGGCAAATCACCATGGATAGACTTTCACCAGAACAACGTTTACAAATCGTAGAAATTTATTTCCAAAATTCGAGCTCTGTTAGAAAATCTTATAGAGCGATTCGTCAAGCTTACGGTGGGCATATAATCGTTTATCTGAGCAGCTAACATCAAACAACTAAATAGAGTAACAGCATAGCCAATGCATACGAACGACAAGAATTTTGAAAAAAAGTCTTAATAGCATATTTAGAAAATCGCAATACCTATATTTCGTCCATATAAAGTTGTTTCCCACGCCCACTTTTTGGGGTCGTTTTAAGTAAAAAAAAAGTTTTTCGGTAAAATTTTAAAAAAATCGAAAAATCTTTCGATGCCAAATCATTGATTATGATAACATAAACATTTCATCACCAGATCATTTTTACCCACGCCCA
Organism: Rhingia campestris; assembly: GCA_932526625.1. Lineage (NCBI taxonomy): Eukaryota > Metazoa > Arthropoda > Insecta > Diptera > Syrphidae > Rhingia > Rhingia campestris. Next base: position 104,285,810 of record OW052184.1, on the reverse strand, counting down.
CTTTTTGGGGGCCTTTTTCTATTAGTATACCCTATTTGTGTACCCTACCCCCATAGCTTTTGCATTAGAAAAATATTGTTTTTTGTCGAACTACAAAGTTTTGGATAAACTGTTTGATCAAGATGTGTCATTTTCTATATTTCATCCACATTCAGTTTTTAGCACCGATGGAATAGGGTATTTAACGACCCGCACAGCGGATTGTAGTCTTCTCATATGTTTTTGGTAATATTCATCCAAACGGAGGTCGTATCGTGCGTACAGAAGAAGCCATCGCCGCTGTAGACGTGAGTCTGACAGAGGACCCGAATTTATTCATCTGACGCCGGCCGTTCTCACCAACTCGTCCTCTGTCTGTTGGGAAATTTTGAGGAAAGATCTTGGCCTAAATCCATATAAAATTAAACTGGAGCAAGACTTATAGCCAGCGTACCATCAGTTGCGTCGTTCGTTCAGTGAATTTGCGGAGAATCAACTGCAAGTTGAACCAGATTTTTATCGTCAAATTATCTTCAGCGATAAGGCTCATTTCTGGCTGGATGGGTATGTAAACAAGCAGAATTGTCGTTTTTGGCGTGAGCACAATCCTCATGAGACTATTGTGACTCCATTACATCCCGAAAAAATCACTGTTTGGAGCGGTTTACTTGCCGAAGGCGTCATCGGCCCTTTGTCTTTAAATCCGAAACCGGTGCCAACATTAACGTGAATGACGAACGCTACAGGCAAATGATTAGTGATTTTTTATTCCGCTGTCAATGGAAATCATTTGGTGGAGAAATGGTTCCAACATGGCGCAACATGCCATACAGCGCGTGCAATCATGACTTTGTTGAGCCAAACGTTTGGTGACCGAATCATCTCAAGAAATGGACCTTTGGTCTACTTTTTGTGAGGGTAATGTCAAATCTCTAGTCTATGCTGATAAACCAGCAACGATTGATCACTTAGAATCCAACATTCGACGCACCATTGACAAAATAAGACCGGGTTTCCTCCAAGAAGTGGTTTAAATTGGACCGACAGAATGGGGTTCATAAGGCGTTTTTAAACATTAAATGCCATGAAATTTGTGGGCTAATAAAGCCAAAATTTGCAAGTTCTATGCCTCTAAAAAAAAACACCGTATATATAGAGAGTGATATTGGTGGTGTGTGCAGGTTCAAAGCCTGGAAGGATTATATTTCAACAATAGTTACACTAAAAATAAGCGTTTCTACTCCAGTAGTAGAATCTATCTAGTAGATGTCCAGTCTATTATTGAATTTCCCCTTTTTTCATATTTCCAAAAATTCATATAAAAGCCCACGCTTCTCATTTTCTGTATTATTCACCAATTAATCTACAATCTTTAAACCAATTTATCCCGACCAACAAATTTAAAAACCCCTCCCTCCAATTAACCGTGATGTCCACCTCCAAAAACATGTGTAAACATGGATTTTCTCACACCGACCCATCCCCTTGTTCAGCTTAGCGGAAAAACGAATTTTAAATTTGATTTCACTTTTCCTAATTGTAAAATTCTAACAACTCCCTCGTACATGTGTCCGCTAGCGCCTCTGGCACGTCATTTTCTCCCCCACCTTTTGCGAAACCAGCCTGCGGCCAAGCTAGACGAACAAGTCTTTATACGCAACGTTGACTTTTCCTTAAGAAGTGCGCGCACCTCTGCCACGGTAAAAAATAATGTTCTGCATGCATACAGACTTCACTGTTATGGTTATCGGCGGCTATAGGTATAGGTTCCTGAAGTACCGCTGAATGGGTAAATCTACAAGTCGAAAACCTCAGCAGAATAATAAAATAATTTATTGTGGACGTGCTTGGCCACCAATGAAAATTAAAAAAAAAAATCGAGTCCGATACAACAAAAGGGGTGTGTCGTCGTCATGTTCCCACAATTGTAGTGGCAGATGCACTTCATTAAGCACACTTGCTTGTGCCCATCATTATCGTAGCCAGGATTTAATTGGAAATTTGTCCAAAAAACCTCGATTCATTTTCTTAGGCCAAACCTTATTTCTTCGAACAGATTCAACTGTCTTACGTAAAAGAAGATGTCTCTCGTTTCCTTGGGACTTCATAACAGAATTGCACGGTGGTTGAGCATGCATAGGCACACAATGCACAGTGCGCAGTGAGCGCATACGCAGACCAAATCTTTGTGGGAACAAAATCGACAAAAATCGGTTTCCATTGTCCGGGGGGGTCTTGGTCATACTCACCTGGTTGCGGACTAACCACAAAGTGTATGATATAATCCTTTATTTAGATTTTATGAGTAGACGTGTAATTAGTCGCGATATCAACCCACTCATTATATATGGCGGCGGCGGTGGCGGTTAGAGATAGATTATGACACAGACCCACTGACTGACTGACAAAGCGACTGGGCTTACTGCGGTGGATAGTTTTAAACGACTTTCTGGACTCATTCTACGCATTGTCCCAGACAACGAAGACTGTTGCAATTCCATAATTGGACTCACCGGTGTGGAACTTGTACAACATTTTTGCCGGCGGCATATTGGCGTGGTTCGAATAGGGTTCCTGATCTCTCTATAGTGGCTAAGGGGATACCGTTTAATTTTGAGAATCGATAGTGTTCGGACCATTAACACTTTTCCTTTCAGTGAATTTCCCTGTTGGGTAAATAGATTGATTGCTTTCGAAATTGACTTAATTATATCCGAAGTAAGACTACTTTGTGGTAGATGAGAGATAAATTTGTAAAACTTAAGCGGCGCTAATTGGAGCTTGTTAATATAAACAAAGATTGATAGACTTGCAGGTTTGAAAGCTTAGAATATGTTTAGTTTTGGTACATTGTAGCGCAGGATATGTACCACTTATCAACATTAAAATATGCATTGCTATAGAACGATTGATATTATCGATCTTGTAGATATTTCAAGGGTTTCTAATAAGTAATCTCAATATGAAAGCAATAACAGTTTTTGAAATGAAACAAAATCCGGATAATTCTTCAAAAAAAGTCAAACAACTGGCACCTGAATTCAACGTAGAGCACAGGCTCTGCGAAGCAATAGTGTCCACCTAGTTACAGACGCACAGGAAATTGTTTTTCGAAAGCAATTCCAGCAGCTGCTTAGCGGTCTGTCGAGAGATCAACAAAGAAGTAACGCTCCCCTCAAATATTGAAGAAGTTAGCGCTGTTATCAAAAAGCTGAAGAACAATAAGGCAGCCGGATTGGATGGATTATCATTATAACTCTTGAAATACTGAGATGATGTGATGGAAGTGTTCATGCACTAGTATTAACAAAGTGTGGATGATGAAAGCATGCCCAATGTCTGGAATATCCATCCCATCCGAATTATCTGAGGTATCGGATAGGATCACCATTTCGAACAGATCTTCCGACGAAATGTAACACACATGATCGAGCATTGGTGATATGTGTTAAGTCAAAATTTTTTGACAGCTATGAGTTAAATTTCGCCGAAGTTATCCCCCGAAAAATTGCTGTGGAATCAATCGAACGCAATTGTATGTTTTTTTTATTTTGCTGCTTTGAAACCAAATTGAGTTCCTATTGGAACTGACTTTCGTTTCGAACATTTTTCCGAACGGTACCTCTATAGGGGTGATCTGGTCTATATGTTCCATATACACGAAAGGTAATCCCATGTCTGGCACCAACTACTGAGTCATATCCCTGCTAAATGTCGCATAAAGATCCTATCCAACGTAATATGTAAACGTATTATTGACCCTTTTTGCAACACAATCTCGGCACGTACCAGTGTGACTTCATCAGATTGACCATGGATCAAATTTTCACACTAAGAAAAATCCTGAAGAGACTTGAATTTCTAGTCGAGGCACATCTGGCACATTATATCGCGTCTATAGCGTAGAGTGATGACTTTTCTAATTCCATAAGATTTGCTGTATAGCCTAACACGGAAAACACGTTTAGTTTGGAAGGAACTCATCTGAACTTTTCCAAACATTTACCTGATATTGACAAGAAGGCGCGCTATCATGCTGTATGGTAGGTGTAAATACGAAAGACATACACATTTTGTCCAGCTACTGTGATACGTAGACGATATAGAATTTACCGGTCCCTCTCATCGTGCCGTTGTAGAAGCACTTACAGCAATTCATCAAGAGGTAAAACGCGTTGGTCTACTTGGTCTAGTTGCTAATAAACAAAAGTACTCTCGACGCACAACTTCGGACAAAATGTCACTTCGGAGTAGTTAAGAACTTATCTACATCGGATTCAACATCAACCGCACGAATGACATAAGTGGAGATACGACAAAGACTGACTCTAGGAAACCGATGCTGTTTCGGTTTAGCCAAACAAACTGAATCATTACTCTTTAATTAGAAAGTCAAAATGCTCGATAACCCCTAAACCAGTCTTACTTTACGGCACCGAATATTGGTCCTGTATGCGATAAAGCCGAATGGAGGAAGATCTTCAACCGCGGGCTTTACAAAAAAGTGGATATAATACATAAGGTACATCCAGGTCGACTACATTAATCGGCATCATCAAGCGAATGAAAAATAATAATTTAGCGAATCTTACAATCCCAGCCTTTAGGGCAGGAAAACCAAACCTTCGGTATCAAATAATCGAAGATGGAAGACGTTTGGACAACTGAATGACTGAAAGCAAAATGCCAAGGGTCGAAGAGGATGAAAGGCTGTCTTGTCTCATGCAGAGGCCATTAAGTGGGTCAAGAGCCTGATAAATAAGTAATAAGTAATAACTTTGAATGAAGACGTAGTTACTCCGCTAAGGGTATGTCCAGTAGTATGCCAGATGCCTATATCAAGAGTACCAGGTTTGCTCCCTTCCAGTTTAAAGGATTTTCAGATGTATGCCTGCTTGGTGACTCACCTGAGCACTGACTAACTTACTTAAGTGGCGCTGCAGTCCGGAATGAACCTGGGATTCAATGAATATGCTTTTTAATTAGCCCGGTCCTTAGTCAACTGCCTCCAGTACTGAACTTCAAGTTGGTTGAGGTCGAATCGAAGACTCTGCGAGTCGTAGTATTGTTGTCCATTCGCTCTGCATGTCTTAGCCATCTTAAACGTACAATGCGGAGTTTTTTGATTGGGGGTATGTCGCTGTACATCTCGTTTAGTTCTTGTTGTAATATAAACCCCTTTAACGCAAACGGGACCGAAGATTTTTCTCTAAAACGACCAACGATTTCTTCATCCACTTTTGATATGGTCCATGCTTCTGCGCCGTAGAGCAGGACTGGGCTAATCAAGGCCTTGTATTTGATCTCGTAATTACTTTGAGTGAGATCTTCACTACTAGATTGGCTTCTTAGCAGAAAAAAAGGTTGGCAAGAGCAATTTTTTATTAAATTTCTAACAAGATGTTGTTGTCATAGTTAATAGAGGTCCGAGGTAGACACCTGAGCACTAACAAACCATTCATCCTAATCGAATGTCTTAAACTAAATGCTAAGTGGTGCGCGGGCGCTTTTATTACCAACCACGACAACACAAAAAACGTTGTTCTCTGGTGCATTTTTCGTGCCATTTTGACATCTAAGTGCCATTCATTTTCCGATTTCCTCCGACACAAATTCATCGCGGAATTTATTTTCGAATTGTAGTCAATTGAAGCCGTCGTGTCTGTGTAGTATTTTTTTCGATGACACATACCTCGGATGGGATTTGAATCTCCGACAAAGTATGCGTTGCGGAAAATCGTCTGCTCCGACGGATACGTCTATATGGCTGATTATCTGATAAACCGTACCAGTATTATCAAGTGTCACAAACATTTTTTTTTTTTCAAATGTTCAGACATCTACAAGAAACATGAACGATATGCTAGGCCTTGGGTCGCATCGAACTTGTTGCCGAAAAAATTGTATTTGGATTTAATCTCAAGAACTCAATAAATCCCTATGCACAACTCAATGTAGATCAAACATACTCGACATATGTACCTATAATAACAACGCGTGATTTTGTCGAACTTTTGCTTCCGTGTCGAAACTCTTTTTTTTACATTAAGACCTTACAACACAAAACACATGACCACTTGCACTCAGCCTGCATCTATTCCACTAAAATTCCCACACCCTCCTCATAAACCACCTAATTGAAGAAAAGCATGCCCCCAGCTTGAGTGTAATTTCACAATAAAAATGCCACCTCTTGGCTCTTGATGACTTATCGGTCCGCATTGCAACAACAAAACCTGGCTATGTACACGACCACTTTTATTTTCTTCCTCCTTGGTTGTGATTTATTCTTTGCCCAAATGTGGGACATGACGACATTATTGATTGCGACAGACACATCAACTTTTGCCTGCTTTTGTATTTTCCTTTCTAAATTTAAATAAAAAAAACAAAGATGACACCCCCGGAGTGTGAATACGCACGCACTCAGAGGGAGCTCGATTCGGACTTGCTCGTCAGCAGAAAGTAACACGAACCACGCAAAAAGTAGGTCACAACAAACAACCTCACAGAACCACTATCTTTTTGTTTTATTCTCGAGCCTCGGTCTTCGTTTCGTGTGCTATCTTCTACATTTTGAGTGTGTAATGACGAAAAAGACACTTGATTGTCGATCGTCAAGATTGACGAGCATAATAAAATTAAAAAAAAAAAACAAACAAACGAAGAGAATTAAAACAATTTCCGATTTTGAAGATACGATCTGGTTACAGGCATGACTGATCGATCGTTGGGATGGTGTTTGCATGTTGACCTCTAAACTAAGTTTTTTTTTTATTTTATTGTTTTTTTCTTTTAATTTAAATATTTATTGCTACTGAATGTTGATTTTTTTCGATAATGATTACGGTGGTGTTGGGTTTTGTTTGTCTTAACTGATTGTCCACTTGATATAGCTAACGCGCTGGTTTACCTACCGTACCCTTCATCCAAAAGGGCCTCAATGTTGGTAGATTGTTCAACTTTTAGTTTGATGTGACTCATCGATTGGATCGCCGGCCGATAGCCCGGCATGGATCGGATGATGTCTTTCTGTTTTGTATAATTTATTTCCTACATGACTGCTTCCCATTCTATACTAATACTCAGGTGGAGGAAGTGTGTCCATGATCTACACCGTAGCTATAGAGCACGATCGTTATTAATTCAGAAAAAAAAAATATTGCAACCAGACGGATGAGTCATCGCGGGATTTGTAGGAAAGGGAATATGTTCTGTGAACCTATACAAACCTACCTGTCGGTGTGATTTGTTGGTTAGACAAAATCGCAGGTAGTTCCGACTTGGTAGGGAGGCCCGTCCGTAACCCCAGCACCAAGTCGAGGTTTTGTTGATTTAGGTATTTTTTGTTGTTGGATTTGCCTTTTTGAGCGATGAAATGCGTCTTGCAAAACGCTAAACGAATATTCGGATGACTCATGTAGTGTTATGTAAGTCAGAACACAGAAGATATGAAAGGCTTATAAGAGAAATTGAGTATGAGCTTTTAAGACGATTATAATACATAATTGTGGAGTGTGCTTAGCTACGAGTGAGTTGTGGCATCCGATGGATGCGAGTGCTAATTGTTTATTTAGCCAAGTGGAACATGATAGCTTTGTTTGGATTGTTTATTAAAACGCAATTTGGCTATAAATTGCTGACACAAGTCATTAGTGACATCTGTGTAAACACTTAACAGAGTATCGATGAGCATTGGTGTATCATAGGTATGTTGTGATTCATGTTTTGCAAGTGAGATAAGTGATCGCAATGGACGATCGATTTTATCAGAGTGCAATCCCGTAGGAAGAAATTGATGGGATGATGTAATATTAATAATTTTGCTGCAGGTTATACTGTTTGCTGCAGGTTATACTGTTACTATTTAATCACAAATGTCTATAGGATATCGTTTTGACGATTTGATTTACTTAACCTATTTTTTCCCATGGTTGCGTTAACGCAACACTGAACAAAACATTTTTTTTAACTTAAAAGTTTCCGATAGGATTTCTCTTCTATTGCGTTTAGGAATATCTGAACCTTCTTAAAATTATTTGTGGTATGAGTAATAGCTCTTGGACTTTTCGTTACATCTAAAATAAAATTGTCAATATTCCAAAAAAAATACATAGTTTATAATTTCCCTATAAATTAATGTTCTTCCAATTTTTATAGTTTAATTTATATTTTGTATAAAATATGCAACAATTAACATTAATCGACCTTGAATAGTAACGTTGGGACGAACGACGAAACTTTAGTAGGCTTCGAAAAATGTTTGAGTTTAAAATTTTTATGTCAACATATGTCATTGATTTAAATTATTTGTGTTACTTTTTTGCTGAGTACCTAGTGTAAGTACAGTGTCGTTGTGGTAAAAAAGAATAAAAATAGATTTATTTCATCTTAAAATTGGCTTGAAGTTTGCAAACAAAATGGTGTGTACAACAATTAATTACGGAAATGATATAGGTAAATATATGTGTTTTTATGTTGGTAGTTGCTTTAATATCGCAAACTCCATAAAATATTCAAAGGATAAGAGCCGCCCTCAGTTTTGCTTGGATAAAAGTGACCTGGAATTTTTTCCTGGAAAATTGATTCTAAGCGGATATCACACTCCTTCACAAGTAAAACTGGTCATCTGATGAAGACAAAGGAGTTTCAATTGTTAAAAATGCAATGTCTCGAAACAGATTTTTTGAGATCAAGCAAAACATGCATGTGGCAGATAACACTCAATTGGACCAGGAAGACAAATTTGCGAAATTGCGTCCGCTCTTTAATCTTTGGAATACACCAATTTCTTGAAGTATGGTATTTTTTCCCATCACTTGTCAATAGATGAAGAAATGGTGCCTTACTTTGGCTGTCATTCGGCGAAAATGTTCCTAAAAGGAAAGCCAGTACGCTTTGGGTTCAAGATATGGTGCATGATGTCAAGTGATGGATATTTGCATCAGTTCATACCATAATGGTGGAAAAAGTATTAAATATGCCAAAAGGGAATTTAGTCTAGGTGCCAAAGTTGTTATAGATCTCTTGAAAGTTATCGAAAACAGAAATGCTCATAAGGAATATTTTGATAACTTTTTTACCAGCTTTAGCCTATTGGTTTATTTAAGATATGAAGGAAAACAGTATTCTCAAATGCCCACTAGAGGCGAACAAATCAATAGGCAAAAAACAACATGGTACAATGGATTGCTGCTATGATTACGAGAATAAAATAAGTTTGATACGTCGGAATTATAATTCTGTTGTAACAGTGGCAACTAATTGCGATTCTGGTCTACCAAATGTCATTGCAAAACGCTATAATCGGAAGGAATAGAGATATCTCGATACCACAACCGTATATGATTGTCATCTACAATAAATAATATATCGGAGGGACTTGTTGACTTGCACGATAATGCAGTGGCAAACTATCGTATAAATATTGGTGGTAAAAATGGTGGTGGTCGTTATTTATCAATACGATAGACTCCGCAATAGTGAATGCATGGAAGCTGCATAGTATTGTGTACAACCAAAAACCAATATCGCAGCTGGACTTTAGGTCTGAATAAGTTCGGAGTCTCATAAGTACCAACAAGTTCAAAACACGGATTTTGGGCTGGAGTTTTAATTAAATTCAGCCATATTTTTTACGAAGAGGTCAGAGATTTCAGAAAAAGAATACGTACTTGCCAGCAAAAGCCGTGGGGGCCATTGATCCGATGTGCTACATAACCCCAATGTGTATACTCTATTAATCAATAAAAAATTTAAGCTTTATAAATAAAATCTGGGACAACCTTTACATGGTAGGGGTAGCCCATAATTTATGAATCAAAGGAAAGTGTTAATTAGTGTCAAATGACATCATTACATCATTTGACCAGGTGTTCTTGGGCAAACATCATGATAAGTCTTCAAATAATGTCCGATAGAACCAACCTACTTATCGCAAGGGATTTTTGTTATTAGTTGACCGAGCGGAGAAAGGCTACTCGGGCAGATTAAAAAATCTGCTTGACCTGAAACATACATACAGTTTATATTGCAAGATGAATTAAAAACGAATTTAAAAGTAAAAAACAAATTTCAGAACCCATCATCGATTCGGGCTACTACGTTGTTGCAGCACTAACGTAGAAATTGGATGTACAACACGCCGCAAAAACTCATATTGGGATGTAGCAGCTTAATGTCAAAAGGCTGTTGATTTTATATCCATTGAAATAGATCTCCTGGAAGTTCGTTTCATTGTTAGCTTGTTCCGTAACTAAGAGTGTTTGGTTTTGGGTGCGTTGTTCGAGTCGTTGTTAGATAGACGATCATTTAGATCGTTGAATAAAATAAATTGTCACCCCTATCGAGGTATCCTACTTACAGTCCGGAATGAACCTGGACCTCAACCCACATGCCTCTCCAATTAGTCCGGTCCTTAGCTTACTGCCTCCAGTTGCTTACTCCAAGTTGGTTGAGGTCGGTTTCCACTTGTGCTTGCTACTTAAGGCGAGGTCTTACTCTACTGCGTCCGAAGTTTAGCTGGGAGTCGAAGACTCTGAGAGCCTGAGTATTGGTGTCCATTCGTTCTACATGTCCTAGCCATCTTCAACGTCTAATGCGGATTTTTTCGACTAGTCGCTGTACAACACGTATAGTTCTTGATTACATTTTCGTCTCCATAGCCCGTCAACGCGAACGGGATCGAAGATTTTTTCGAAGAATTTCCCTATCGAATCGACCAAGAATTTCTTCATCCATTTTTAATACGGTCCATGCTTCAGCGCCGTAGAGCACGACTGGGATGATGATCAAATTAAAGAAGTCACATGACAGCGCATCACCTTGCCTAAATCCTATTTTGGTATCGAATGTGTCGGTGAGGTCGTTACCGATTCTGATGGAGCAGCGAGAATTCTCCATCGTCATCCTACACAAACGGACGAGTTTGGGCGGTATACCAAAACTAGACATGGCTCTGTATAGTTCGTCTCTATAAATGCTGTCGTATGCGACAGATGAAAGGTATCGATATGGACTTCTTGGGTTTTTCCAGGATTTGCCGTGAAGATTTATCAGTGGTCGACTTTCCTGACCTAAAACCACACTAATAAGGGCCGATCAGGTTGTTGGTAAACGGTTTCAGGCGTTCGTTTATCGAGGTATATTTTCGGAATACTTTCCGAAACGAAAGTCAGTTCCAATCGGAACTCAATTTGCTTTCGAGGTATTCGTTGCAAAAAAAGGATAAAATCGCGTTCGTTTGATTCCGCGGCAAATCATCGTCGGATATCTTCGGAAGAAATTCAAATGTCGACTTTCAAAAACTGTCGATGTGGGTAACATTTCGTCGGAAAATTCATGCGAAATGCTAATAGGAAAGGAAATCTCGGTAGAAAGTTCTCCGATTTCGAACCAATCCGAGAAAATGTTCTTCCGATCGGATACCTCGATAGGGGTGAATATGCTTTAAAGCCATGTAGGATTCATTGATGCTGACGAGGCATGCTCGTACATGTCAGTCTTACTTACGTAGTGGATGGTCAATTTTGGGATGTACCTGTGTCTCAACCGACATGCCTCTCCAATTAGCTCGGTCTTTCAACCGTTGCGCACTTTAAGTTAATTGAAGACGATTAATACCAACCACTACTTAATGCGACATATTCCTCTACTACGTCTATCACCTGGCTGTGAATCGTATAGCTTCTTGGTGAAGCATTGGTGTCCATTGCTACTTCTAACATTCTCAATAGGGAGTTCAATTTTTGTCTCCATTTTATCATCCGGTTTTGGTACGGTCCATTCCTCATCGTCGTTAACTACGATTAGGATGATCAAGGTTTTATATATTTTTGGTTTTTCGAAAAAAGGCTTCTTAGACCATGGAAATAGCGGCTTGCAAGAGAACTCCGTCGTTTGATTTCTGGCAAGGTATCACTTCCAGAATTAATAGCGGAGACAAAATAATATAAAGCCATTTAATCTTCAAAGTTGATGTTGTGTGTCATTTATTTTTGAAGGCATATAGTAATCTGGGCCTCATTTGATGAGAAACCTATTTTAGCCGCCGCGCGATGACATCTCCAAACAATCATGTCAATATCATTATTAATATAGGGCGTCAGATAGGATCTTGTAAGCTATGTTGAGGAAACATTGCAAACAATAATTTTTTTTAACCCATTACAACACGAAAATAATGAACATACTTTGGTTTAAGTGTACCGGTGAATCAACACCAGCCACTCCGATCGTGCTACTTTCCTTGTGTATTTTATTTTTAAGAGGAAAACAATTCTCTATGATCATGCGGCATTATTTGGCCATTTCAAAGTCTCTGACTTTAATAAAATTGCATTGTTCCTCCTTTAAGTAGAATCTTCAATTACTGCTTTTTTTTTCACTCTTCAATCTGATTTTAAAGTGCTTCCCATTAAAGACAGCACCGGCAGTAGCTGCAAGTAAACTTCAAAGGTGCTATATGTATATCAAGATCAGTTGATATTTCTGGAGATGATAACTTCTCGAAAATTAAGAAACAAAATGTACTCTGAGAGTAGCAAAACTCTTTTTAGGTGCAGACATCATTGAAGCTATGCTAGAGCAGTCTCTATTCTTAGTACTCTCGAAAATGCTTAGCTCACAGAAGCAAAGCATTGATTTACAGCTACCAGGCAACACTGCCTATGTTAGGATGCGTATTTGTTGATAAAGTTAATTTCATGGATATCGACACAATTTGACTTGGCTTATATCGGAGGCCATCTGTTCAGCATCAGTTTTATAAGTTTCTGCATACACCACTACCAATCACTTTTACAGCAAAGTCAGCAGATAAAGAAAATTTATTAGGCTTGCATACATTCTTACAACACTTTAACTAACAGCTTTACGGAATAATCGACTTTGCAAAAGTCAGATACCCAATCTTTAAAAAAATTGATCGCGAGGATCAGTTTATATTGTCATGTTCAAAGGATTCTACGAAACCAGTCAAAAAGTAATTTTCATTCAAAACACAATACACTAAGTGACTAGAAACTCTTTGACCACACAAACACAAAAATACCAACATTTGATTGGCATTAGTGACAAAGATCGGAAGGGTCTTCAGAGGCGCATCAGTAATGTTGGATGTTGTAAGATGAAAACGGTATGATCCCTATATCGCCGATCCCCCCAATCCCCTTCAAAATATCGGTTACTTACAAATCGAGGCCATTATCGTATATTGTAAATGTACACATTAAAACATAGTTAACCTTTGATTTGGTCGTCATCAAGCAAAATACAGACCTCAACTTTCCAACCAAAACAAGCTACGTACTGCCCACAAAAAAACTTCAAACGGTTTGGTAATATCTATACTCTTCGCGGTACTAATTGTGTGACTCAAACACTCAATTTCGATTATATTTTCATTACGGTCGTAAATATTGCTCCAATTTTACGACTTAAGCAAGTCATCAGAAAAATATTTTCCAAACCCAACCATCTGTCTATCCCCAAGCTTATCTTCATTTGCAATACGCAAATACCTACAAATCCCATTGGAAGACCTCTGTTTACATAACTCTTGTATGAAAAAAAAAATCGTCGCACTTTTTTTTTCTCTCCTCTGATGACTAATTGCAGGTCTCTGACTCTTGCTGCTGCTCCATGAAATTGAACATGGTATACCGCATTTTTGTCTACTGACTCGCAGAATTATTTAACAAGCCTATGAGTCATGGTACAGCTTTCATCCAGAGGAATGTACTCCTCCAGCATTTTTTATCTGCAACCTACCATGTATGCATCGGGTAACTACCTTTTTTCCAACGTTCTTTTTTTTCGTCTCTTATGATGCATACCACCGCATACAGAGTGCAAAGTGTTAGAACTCTTTGGAATGGAATCATCCCCAAACGATTTGTAGACTTAACTGTTCCGTATATTGTTTGCCTTTCTCATGATCTCCAACATTGAACAATAAGGAAGATGAACAGTAAAAAAAAAAAGTGTAATCCAAGTTCATGTGTAGGTTAAGGTGGTATTTAAATTTCATGTCACGACCGAACGGTCGACACATGGGGGCACTTTCATACCAGCATTTTGATTATACACGTACTTACCGAAATCCGTGTAGTTAATGCACCTTATACGACCGTCGTCGTTGTCGTTCGTCGAACAGCTCTGAGGAAGCGCCGCCACTTGGATGTGGACCTCATTGTTTACCCCTATCCAACAAAGAAATCCATGAGAAAGTATTTTTTTATATGGCGAGGATATCTCTAAATCAATTTCGACAGATTACTCTTCCGAGGGAAATAAGGTCAAGCGGGGTGGGTGACTGTAGAGCTGTTAGCCGTTATAAATGACAGTTTATTAAGTGAAGATTGTAATCGTCTTTTCTTTGGGAAGTCACTGCGCCATGATATATTGAAATATTTCAAAGAGTCGACTTGGTTGACAGGAGTGCTGAGCAGTCCTTTATACGGGGACATACGAGATTTGTTGTCGCCTGGTAAATTAAATGAAATTGGGACGAATTGTCATTCCGTTGTGGAGGGAGGGAAGGTGGGGGCGTATTTTTCTTTGCAAAGAACGAATGTTCATTAAGACGAGCTGGGCAAACATAAACACACATCTTGGTGAAGTTTCTTTGTTATTCTTGGCTTCAGATATTTGTATTGGATTAACTGAGAGAGCCTTTTGTACATTTGAGCTTTGAATATGCTTTCAGAGGGTATAAACAAATTAAATGGATTTTTTCGCAACCTAATTGCCATACAGATTGTGTAGGTTGATATTGAATCTTTTCTTACCAAGTCCAGAATAAATATACAACAACGAATGTTGTGCTGGAAACCATTAAGGGGGTGTTTTTCGCGTCAATGCATTGCGCTGTAAGGTAGCACTAGAATGTTTATCTATTCCTCTCCAGTTCAGAATGGACTCGCTTACAAAAAATGTCTTCAAAGCAACATAAGTTTCCAATATAAAAAATTATTTCAGGGCTTTCAAAGTAACAGTTTGTTGATCGATTGAATGGGAAGGAGCCATGACTTCGACAGATCAAAGATGCAATAACGCATCATTGTTGCAGAATTCCAGTGGGGTGTTTCGGCAGTGGAACTCTCTAAAAAAATTGGTTGTACCCGAAAAACCATTTATAATTTAACTGCATAGTTTAAAGAATGTAGAAGTCTAACAAAAAAAATTGGAAGAGGCTTTTTCTGCCATAGCATAACATAAAAAAGAGAAGATGCTACGATTGTTCGCTCCTTCAAAAGTATCCCACGTGAAAGTGTTAAAAGTGTACTTATGGACATGAAAAAATATCGCCAAAATTATAATATAAGTAAGAGAACATTGCGACGAAGGTTAAAAGAAAACGAAATAAATGCCTAAGTTATCCAGAAAAGCCGCATATAACACCAAAAACCAGTTAGGCTACAATTTGCAAGGGTCCACATCAACAAACCTCCAGAGTTT
This sequence comes from Rhingia campestris, assembly GCA_932526625.1. NCBI lineage: Eukaryota > Metazoa > Arthropoda > Insecta > Diptera > Syrphidae > Rhingia > Rhingia campestris. Next base: position 104,270,372 of record OW052184.1, on the reverse strand, counting down.
TGGAGGAGCATTCTTTGGACAGCCGAAACAGCTTGTTCCTTGGACGGTACATATGGGCGTAAGTTTTATTATTCCACCCCTAAAATGAAGGCCAAACAACACGTCACTCATCCCACACGACATTCCAAAGAGGCAAGATAATGATATGGGGTTGCATATCAAATAGTGGAGTGGGTGCTCCGATAACATGAAACAGTCACATTATTTGAACATTTTAAATGATGTTGCACTGGTTCAAGATATATCGGGAGCGATTTTATCCTTCAACATGATAATGCGCCGATACACACTGCCTGGAACAAAGTATTTGGCATAAGTGGGTCAAGAAGTTTTAAAATGGCCACCGCAAAGTCCTGACCTTGATGTTATTGATAATCTTTGGCACATAGCAAAATCTAAAATTCCTGAAAACATTGGCAGAACTGCAAGCCAAACTTGGAAGGATTTTATAACGGCTTGGAGGTCAATTCCAGGAGAGCAAGTTCAAGGCTTTATACTCAATGCCCAGACGCCTTGCAGAAGTTATTGCGTCAAAACGAGGAAGCACAACCTATTAAGTAGTGTTACTTTAAAATACAGTAAACTTCAACCTTAACAATATTTTTCTTTTGCGCTTCCAGATGTAGTGAAAACGAAAAAAATGGGTTTGTGTAAATAATTTTGCCTCTGTTCGATGGATGTGTAAATCATTGTGTCAATTATATGAATTTAATTGTTAATAGTTGAAATTTGATTTAAGTTTTTAATGCCTTTTGAAAAGAACTGCAAACATTCGAAATGAGAATATTTAATAAACAATTTGTTGTTATTTCAAAAGTTGTCTAGCTTAATTGGTTAGTTAAAGTGCTATCAATGCAATGTGTAAATAATTTTGCCAATGACTGTACAATGTACATACATGCATCCGACAAAATGTTGATACACTCTAAGTTCCTCACCAAGTTATCATCCTCGGTTTAAATAGCAGGAATACCGTCATTCCCTGCAACCCTGGTATTATTCATTTAGACTATTATTTTAGCTGTTATCGTCAATATTTGATTGCGCTTTGCCAATAGTCTTCGACATTGAATGCTATCGGTATATATCAACTTATAACGGGTGTTTTTTTGAGGTTTATTTTGAATAGAGAAAAAACTGACATTTTGTGGTCAAATCGGGCAACTCTAATGTCATTTATTTTCAGTTTGGTTTGCCATTTCATCTTTAACAGGATGTCAAATGAACAACGCTTGCAAATCGTGCAAATTTATTTCGAAAATAATGGTTCAGTTCGCGAAGTTTACCGCAAGCTCAAGCTGATAGTACGCATCCGCAGAGACGTCAAACATTGCGCACCGAAGAAGCAATTGCCGCTATAGAGCAAAGTGTTGAAGAGGACCCGAATGAATCGATTCGCCACCGTACACAGCATTTGAAGCTTTGTCCATCAACTTTATGGACGATTTTGCGCAAACATCTTGGCTTACGACCTTACAAGATCCAGGTTGTGTGAGAATTAACCCGCAAGACCATGCAATGCGTCGTGATTTTGGTGTATGGGCCGAAAATGAGATTGATCTCGATGGTGATTTTCATCGCAAAATTTTGTTCAGTGATGAGGCTCATTATTGGTTGAATGGCTACTTCAATAAGCAAAATTGCCGCATTTGGAGTGAAGAAAATCCACATGAGACCCTTGAGACGCCATTACATCAACAAAAACTGACTGTTTGGTGTGCTCTATGGGCTGGTGGAGTCATTAGGCCCTACTTCTTCCGAAATGATGCTGGAGAGTCAATTACCGTGAATGGAGACCGGAATAGAGCCATGATAACCGACTATTTTGTTCCCGAATTGGATGGCACGAATGTGGATGAGATGTGGTTCCAACAAGACGGCGCTACATGCCAAACAGCGCACGTCACAATCGATTTGTTGAAGGAAACATTCGATGAGCGCATAATTTCGCGGAATGGACCTGTCAATGGACCTGTGATTTGACACCATTGGATTATTTTCTTTGGGGATATGTGAAGTCGCTCGTCAACAATTAATGACATAAAATTATTCTTCCAATAAAGCCAAATTGATGGACATTAAAACGATTTTCTTGTGTTTTATTTAGATTCGAAGTTCTGTACCTCTAAAAAACACCCTTTACATACAATCTACAACAAGTCAAGATCAGAATCAATAATTATTTTCGAGCAGAAATTAAGTAGATTTTTTTCTTTAGCCAGATCCTTACTGGATACGGCTGCTTTCGAGGATATTTACATAAATATGTTTAACTGCGGAGAAATCCGAGAAGATGTGCAATTTGTATTTTTCCAGTGCCCTCATTTTCATAAGGCCTAGAGCCAAAAATCGGAGAAGCACCAACCCACGATAACATTGTGCACCACATGGTATCACCGAGCTTAATATCGGATACAGTGCAACAAGTTGCAGCGATGATCATAATGTAATTCAGACGGTTAAAAAGAGTGCGAGTGAGCAAACGGCATCCGCTTTGGAACAAAGTGTGGAAAGAAGAGCCTAAATGGTTACGCAACCCCGAAGTAATCCCTAATTGTAGTTCCACGGGGACAGTGGTTGAAGTGTAGGGTGTGGTTTAGTAAGCAGGCGAATTCCTGAAATGTAGCAGTCAGGTCTGTAAATCGCGCATTATACATGGTGGGCCAAAAGAGATCACCCTATTGGAATTTGTGGACTAGACAGATATAGAATACAAGTGAACAAGTCATGGAGCGATACACTCCCCAAGAACGCGGAATAATCGTGTCTTTATTTTTTGCGTAACAATTCGTCTATAGTGTTGACGCAGCGCCAATTGCGTCGCCGATTCCCCGGCCGTCCGACACCATCTGCGCAAACACTGCGCCGTTTGGCCACCAACTTTGAAGAGTATGGGACCACACGAGAAGTTGCCAAGAGTGGCCGGCCTTGGAGCGCCCGTTGTGCCGAGAATATCGCCGCTGTTGCCGAGGATGTCGAGCTGTTGCCGGAAACATCGACAAGACGCATTGCCTCGCAATTAGCCATCAGCCGGTCGTCCCTAAGCGAATTTTGGTCAAAGACTTGCGCATGTTCCCGTACAATGTCCAGTCCGTGCATCAGCTGCTGTCTGTAAACCGCCAAACGCGTGTTACCTACGCCCAAGACATCCTCAATCTCGAGGACGAAGTGGGCGATTTTTCGACCAAAATCATAATGAGCGATGAGGCTTATTTCCACCTCAGCGGGTACGTGAACAAGTAAAACTATCGCTTCTGGGGCACCGAAAATCCACGAGTAATGCACGAGGAGCCATTACACCCGCTTAAAGTTACTGCATGGTGCACTTTTCACGTTGGATGAGTCATCGGGCCATTTTTTTCCGAGAACGCCGCTGGTCAAACGACAACAGTGGAAGGTGCGCGCTATGTTAACCGAGTTTTTTTTCTGCCTTAATTGAGCGAATTAGGACTGGAGGACATGTGGTTTGAACAGGGCGGAGCAACGGCACGCGCAAGCCACAACCGATATTCTGAAAGGCCAAACAACATCGGATGACTTCTGTTGGCCCACCTTGTGGAAGCAGATAACATTGAAGACCCTTTGGCACAACCATAAGAAAAACATAATTTCGGGGAGTCTTCGAGCGTTGTAGGTTTGCTTATCATAAGAAATGTTTATAAAGATAAAAACTTGACTCATAACATAGGTTTGTGATTTTTGTATAGCTGATCCTATTCATTGTGTCGCTATGTACTGAACAAAGGTTAACATAAATATTCGCCCAGCTGCTAAATCATTGAACATACTTTATAGATACTCCGTGTTGTGTTGCTTTTCGCAATTTCAGTTTGTACTTAATGCGTGGTAAGAAAGTTACCCGACAATCAGACCATTCAAGATTTCAGAGGAAGCTTGTAATTTACTTCCTGAGTTGCGATAGAACCAAATTTGCTTGAAATCTTTGAATGAAATCCGACTTTGCTATTACCTGGGTTTTGAAAATGCCTATGAGTAGAAAGCTTTCCTTATTTAGTCTTGCCCCTCACCGTAAAAGCAATCGGTTACATTGCGCCTACCATTTATAAGAGCATACAAATATCGCTCGATTTGTTATATGAACATTGAAGTTATCTCATAGACGTTCTTAAAAACAGGGTCGCGTATACATCAGTTCCACATTAGCTCACTATCTGTCAGCATAAAAGCTATCCCAATGGCACGGCATTAAGATTGATAAACCGATGGCCGCCCCAGGCAGCCTAAAAAATAATTTATATCGCTTCTCAAAATCGCACTTAAAATCTATTAAATCATTGAGAACACAATACACGTTGCCTCGCGTACATGAATCTTTGCAACACCAATTCAATGTCAAATTGTCAATCACATGTGCGGCTGACATCGATTTGTATCCGAATAGATTTTCCCCATTTATCTATGTTGACAACAGACAACGAAATAGTGAAGACAAGAATTAATTACGCTGACAAAATGTTTCAAGCCCAGCTGATTAATTTCATAATGAATTGTAAATTGGTCTCGGGAAATCTCGAAATCGATATAAGCTGCAGAGAATTTTCTTTGATCCGTCAACATGATATCCTTGGCACATTGCGCCAAGTCAAAAGATTTAATTGCTCGTTGCCGGACAAGACCGAATTATTAAAGTGCCCAGCAAAATATCAAAATTTCAGATTTTACCCCGGCACACAGTGTAAACGCCTTAAAGCCGTACACCGACTCACCGCGGAGATTGATATGCGAATTTTGCTGCGATTCCTTGATGGCTGCCAGATCAATCGTACGAAATGTATACGAGCGTCGAGCACATAATAAAAGTACCCGCTTGCGCAACTTGAAACCCCTCTTTACAATGGGCATAGCGTCTCGAGGTATTACACAGACTGCCGAGCTCTGAAATATGCTGTTTTGTGTGCTGTAATTGAGCTCTATGACTTGTAATTACCATTTTATCGCTGACCATGGGTGTATAGATACGCCATTTGTGTTTTGTATTCGGTCGGACAGAGCCCGTATGTCTCTCGATGTCTTGGGCTGTCTGATCGATTCGCACATATTCTGTGACTTGTGATCGCTTAGAAATATTTATTTTCTCTTTCTTAACAAGCTCTAATGTAGGTATTATTTAATTATAACTTCATCTGCAGCCGAAGCGTCTAGAACGGTGATATCGGGAGATCTTGGATCTTGTTTTATGGATTCTATTGAATTCTCGGGCAATTCGAACAATCGAATGGCGAATATCTGATGTGGTGTAATTGATTTCATTAAAGTGCTAATAAGTGCGGTTTAATTGAATGCTTAGCAGATAGTAATTAAAAAATGGACTTTAATGCGGTTTGCAGTTCATCTACTGGTTGAGCTGTGAAATGCAACAATAGCTAGTGTTTTATTCATGGGTAATAATTGCATTGTATCTGGACATCTTAATGTAAGCTGAGCTGTCAGTTTGATATCTGATTCAAAATGAATTGTTTCAAGAAGCACTCAAAAGTAGATAACTTTATTCACTTATACCTTCATATAACACATTAAAACTTGATAAAGGCAAATATTTGGATTTAATATTTTAATTGAAGATATTCGATAGATTTATGAAGTCAACATTTGACTTTAGGAAATCACATATTGAACTGTCAGCAGTGTATGAAAAAAATACACTCAAGATATTCGAAAATATTACCTTTGGCTTGTCTATTTTTCTATAATTGGTTTTGAGCCACGACAAATAAATCCAATTGTCAGGCGTTCGTCGCAGGGATGTTTGATCCTTTTCTTATAAAGGGTGTTTTTTTTAGAGGTATAGAACTTCGAATTGAAATAAAACACAAGAAAATCGTTTTAATGTCCATCAATTTGGCTTTATTGGCAGGATAATTTTATGCCATTAATGTTTAAATGTGATTTCGGGCATGTGGCCGCCGCGGCTGATTCGAATAAAGCCAAGTCTAGAGGTCCAATTTTCATCCACTTTTTCGTGCATTTGGGGCCGTATATCGGCAAAAACGAATGTTGGTTTCCAAGTCCCCTAACGTTTCTTGTTTGTTGGCGTAGACGAGCGATTCATATATCCCCAAAGAAAATAATCCAATGGTGTCAAATCACACGATATTGGTGGCCAATTGACAGGTCCATTCCGCGAAATTATGCGCTCATCGAATGTTTCCTTCAATAAATCGATTGTGACGAGCGCTGTGTGGTATGTAGCGCCGTCTTGTTGAAACCACATCTTTTGCCATCCTATTCGGGAAAAAAATAGTCGGTTGACTCTCCAGCATAATTTCGGAAGAAGTATGGCCCAATGACTCCACCAGCCCATAGAGCACACCAAACAGTCAGTTTTTGTGGATGTAAGGGCGTATCAAGGGTCTCATGTAGATTCTCTTCACTCCAAATGCGGCAATTTTGCTTGTTGACGTAGCCATTCAACCAAAAATGAGCCTCATCACTGAACAAAATTTTGCGATGAAAATCAGCATCGAGATCAATCTCGATTTTCGGTCCATACACCAAAATCACGACGCATTGCATGGTCTCGCGGCTTTAATTCTTGCACAAGCTGGATCTTGTAAGGTCATAAGCCAAGAACTTTGTGCAAAATCTTCCATAAAGTTGATGGACAAAGCTCCAATTGCTGTGCACGGTGGCGAATCGATTTATTCGGGTCCTCTTCAACACAGCTCTACAGCGGCAATTGTTTCTTCGGTGCGCACTGTTCGACGTCTCTGCGGATGCGTATTATCACATAGAGTAAACGTAGTGCGAAAACGATCCATGGTTAACCGAATTAATTACTCTGATGGACGATTATGTCGACCATAAAATGGACGCAGATTGCGGTAAACTTCGTGAACTGAACCATTATTTTCGAAATAAATTTGCACGCGTTGTTCATTTGTCAACCTTTTCATGATGAAGTGGCAAACCAAACTGAACATAAATGAAATTAGCGTTACCCGATTTGACCACAAAATGACAGTTTTATCTCTATTCGAAAAACCAACGTCTAAAAAAAACACCCGTTAGTACATCGAAAATGGAATGATATATCTGGAATTAACGGCCAATGCAGGGCCTCAAACCTAGCTTTCCTTTCATTTTTGTGTGCAAAGTTATTGTTTTTGCACTTAACGCTTAATCCGAACGGCAAATTTGAGAAGCTACTCATGATAGAGTTACTTTTGGATGTTAATCAGGATTTACTAAGAGGTGGACCAGAGCAAAAAAAAAAAAGACACTTGTGGGAAACTCTTTGGTCTGTTCTGCTGGTATCCAGAGACTAACTAGATTCATTCATCTCTGCGAGTATCTTAGAAATTATTGTCTCTGTTTCCTTACACTTTTTGGACTTACAAAGACTTAAGCGAACCCATTAAAAAATGGTATACTAACAAGAGCCATTCTTCTGAGTAAGGATATACGCATCCAGCAATACAACAAGCAATATGAACACGGGTAGCAATAAAAACAAAATCGTTCAGGCAATGGCACCGACCCAGCTGATAAAAGATAAAAAAAACTGTGAAACCTGGTTTCTTTAAACGACAGAGTGGCCGACTGGTGCATATTACCTTGGCCATACATTTTTTTGTTTAAAAAACTCTTAGCTCTAGAAGATGAGAGCTATGTTGTAGAATGTGTTCTTTCACTAAACACAATTTCATTTTGCAACCAATCAAATTCTCAATATAAAATTCGGTGGCGTCTACATACCAATTAAACATAGATAGTGACAGATAAACCATAAAGGCAAACGATCCTGGACCCTGCCACTGATCCCCTTGGATCAAAAAATGAGACTGGTCTACCATATTGACGGCTGTCCTTTAAAAATGTTAACCCTTCCAATGTCTACCAAAACCGGAATACTCATAGATGATGAACTGCGAGCGGTGTTCCAGAAATTAAATCTGTGCATATGTTACCCGATATCGAAGAAATTCGATGGATACTATTAGGAGTACAGAAAAAGAAATATTTCGACATTTACTAAAGCCGCAATCTAGGTACGTAGGGGTGGCGGTTCAGCATCAACCCAAGTAGCACTTATGTGCCTTTTTGTTACCACGACTCGTGTGACCTTTAATATGATTGTTGTGGATTTGATACATGCGGCCTCTAGATCCAGCCTGTGAGGTTTAGAAAACGGATAAGATCTTGTATCCTTCTTTCTACCCGAGATATCGCTAAGGTTGTCGAAGAATGGTTGGTCTAATGCACGCAATCTGGCTTTTGCTAGTGCCGGACATTTGCAGACGAAATGGGAGAGGGTTTCCCCCTCATTTGTGTTCCCGCAACTCTGGCATTGGGAGTTGTATAGGATCCCTAGTTTGACCGCCTGATCTCCTATTGGCCAGTGCCCCGTGATTATCGCCGTAATTCTTGCGATATCTAGGCGGATTCTATTTAGTAGGTCGTTTGTTTTGTTCTTGTCGTAGGAAGGCCATATCTTCCTCGATATGACGCAATTTGTTAACCTTTTCCATTGTGAGTCGGCCTTCTTCAGGAAATATGAGTGGATTTACCCATTAACCGCACCTAGCGGGATACAGACCCTGAGCCTTGCCTGGCCAGCTCGTCCTTGGAACCCAGAGAAGTGTTACCCAAAAGCGTTTGACCAGATGGGCAAGTTCGTTCCAGCATTCCTGCACCAGGTTGGAGGATATGGTAGCCGAGTTGATTCGACCGTGTCGAAATCTCTTACTACTTCGTTCCTCTTCCATTAGCTCTGGTAGGAAAGCCTACTTTGATCCGTCGGTGTAGACGACCGTGTCGAAATCTCTTACTACTTCGTTCCTCTTCCATTAGTTCTGGTAGGAAAGCCTACGTTGAAGCCTTTCTTGAAGTTTAGATGTAGTCTGTAATAAACGTGACCATGCAGTTTGGTAACGAGTCCAGGATATTACTCCTTGAGTCTTACTGTTTTACATAAAGCGGTATCTTTAATGTGCAGGTCGAGAGGCAAGAGATGCAATAGCACACTAAAGGCCTCCGTTTGCGCCGAACTCAGTGCGCCCGTGGTGCATATACTGGCTGTTCTTTGCATTCTTTTGCAACCAAAGTCTTTAACTTTTGGTTGAATCATATTTGCAAGTATTGTAGACACCTAGCGGCATTGAGGCTGGTGGCCGTTTGAGAGTAACAATTCTACAACCCGCTCTTAAGAGCAAATTTTGCAAGTGAGCATATGTCTCGATGACTATCGGAGGATTTACTCGCTGAATTTTAAAACAGCTTGTGTATTTTTCGAGTAGCTGTCGAAAGCCAAAATAATAGAACATCGGGTGAAAAAATCACCTCGTAGAGAAACAAAAGACTATTGAATGTTGACCTTCGAATACGGCTTATGGAGACAAACATGAACCTTACGAGCTGTATGGTAGTAAAAAACTACACAGTGGAAATTTAATATGACTACGACATTTAGAGCGATTGGGCAGCAATATTTCGGCTCACAGAGTATTCGATTCCTAGTCATATGTCAGACGCAGACCTCGCCTTAAGTGACGAGTACAATAAGAAACCGACCTGAACGGACTTGAAATGCGTAACAGGGGACATTTAGCTGAGGATCGGGCTAATTGGAGAGGCATGTTGATTGAGGCCCTGGTATGATAACTCATAATTCTCAAGGAAATTCTAGGTAAATCTTGAAACTTGCCCTAAGAGACATTACAATAGCACCGAAAAATAAACCCTTTTATCTTGATGATATAATTATATGAACATACATATGTCTATCTCATTGTTTATTACAGAACTAAACCGACAATTTGCGGTACTAATATCTGTTAACCCCTAGATAAGTCAATGAAGAGGAGCACCACAAAAGTATATTTATGTTTGAAATGTAAAATGATTGAATGTAAAAAAAACTCACTTTGTAAAAGCTTCCCAGTTAAACTTCTTTTAACTTCCCACGTCGAAATACGCCATCATCACTCAGGATCGCCGTTTAGGATTTGCTCGAAGAACACAGCCATTGCTGATTTCGCGCACCAACAAAAAAGTATATAGCACATAACTCGCGTATTTTATTTAAAGAATCCAATATTGAGCTATTTTTACAGAACCGGAATTTGATTAATTTTCGCGCACTTCCGAAGTCCCGAACTCGAAACCACCCTCTCTCACAATTGCCACATTGCCAAAATCGCAAACACTAATGACTAATGAGTGACCTAATAAAACCTCAAATGCGCAATTTATATTATGGAAACGATTTTACAATGCTTTTGAGCAGAAAATATTACTCAAATGCAAAAAAAACAAAACTCGACATTCCATTTTTTTCACGAAATCACCGACATTTTGATTACATACGCGGTATCACACGATAAAACGAAATTCACGATCGCAAGTAACTACCATTAGAAAGGATTTCAATATCAATTATCATTTCCTGCTTAAAATAACACATTGGGTTCTGTTTTAACAATTATTTTACGATTATACCACGCACTTGACATAATTCACAGCACAATGGCTAGCTCAGATGACAGCTAACAGCAACAGGTAGCAGGGACGTCATGGAGGTAATTTGTTGTGGTAGGTTGTTGTGGTATATGGTGAAAACTAGAAAAAAATAAATAAAAAAAAAAACAAATTAAAAAAATGTGATATTTTACGAGAAAAGTTTGTTGAAGTTTAAAAATGTTGTTGATTATAAAATATATGAGAAGTCTACAGTTTGCGAATAGCTTAATACACTATACTATTGCATCGTGAAAATAAACATACCAAAAAGGTGAGCGTGGTGGAAAGTCGTGTACAGTCTAAATGTGACACAGGGTCATAAGACCTCAGGCCAAATATCCCATGGACTTTTAAACCCTCTTGATGGGTTAGTAGTCAATCCAATTGTGAACTTATAATTAATCCAAGTGGGATAAATTTGGATTTGGGACAGAATTACACTCAAATGGCATATTTGCCGGTCAATAGTTTGATGCTGTTTGTAAAAAAAAACATGAACTTCTTAACATCTTTGTATCACTGACAAATTAAAAGTCGGCGGTAGATTATGGTATCCCAAACGTTGTATTGAGACATATGCTAATAGAAGCAGACGACACTTTTATCAGCCTGTTTGACATTATCGAATTCATTGGAAAATGGCTGTAGTACACCTTTTCCTAAAAAGAATAAGGATAAAACAAACCCTGCCAATTTTCGGTCAATAAGAATGTAAGCTTAGTATTCGAGAAAATTCTCAATAGACATCTGTTAAAGTGGGTTTATTAAAATAAAAAACCAATGCACGGGTCGGTGCTTGGTTGACTTTGAGAAGGTCTTCGACTCCTATGGTAGAGGGACTTTTCTACAAGATGATCAGACCGGACATGCATAAGTCCATGCTGTATACGATTTATGAAATGCTTTTCGGAACGATTTTCCCTGTCGAATTTTACAACGTAACTTCGAGTAAAGTCTTTAAAATTAAAACGGTTTACAACAGGGTGCGGTAAACACCCGATATTGTTTAACAATTAAACAATTGATCTCGTTACTTTGTAAGACACACTACGTACGCATATGATCTAGTGGCGTAGGGATCAGGTGCAAAAACTGATGCTTTTGCAACGTGACTTCGATAACATTAAGGAATATTGCGATGATTGGAAGTTGGAAATCAAAAACCGAGGCAATTCTGTTTAGAACCCCATTGCTTAGGGCTTCTGTGTATCATTGGACGGCATAGACAGCCGTGGGAGCTGGCTTGACAAATTTCTGTATTTTAACAAAAATGTAGATGCTTGTCTGGCCAGGGCTAGGGGGGCTTATGCTCTGACAAGTAGACTGTTTTAAAGCAGTTAAATTGATTCAAGCATGAAAGTAAAAAAACTACTGCTCCCTTTTAAGGTTCATTATCACTTGGTTCCGAGTGGTTCAATGTAGCACCATACTACATGGAAAAGATGTCTTCGATTCTGCTTAGGTTTATACCAAACGCCAGAATCCGAGTACATTAAATATTATCGCGGTTCTATACGATGGGGCTCAGCAACGGGTGGTGTACAATTCGAAATAAAAAAAACTCCCTTGCCACCTGTGACATATCATGGAAGCATCGGTCAGAATATGACTGTTTAAGATTGGTAGGGGTACATACTGGCAATAATCATTTTAGACACTACCAAATAAAACTAAACCTCAATGTCTATATCTAAAGAGGCTCACAGCATAATGTCATACTCATCTGAGTTCCTGGTCACATAATTAAAGGCGGCAGTGAAATGAATAGTTGATTGATCCAGTGAGGAAGAAGATAGTGCGTGAACTTGCCTCCTCTAAGGGGTATTACAATGTGTTTCGGGTAGAGAGCACTCTATCTCACCAAAATTTTAACCTAACCTAACCTTAGTACAACTGTCGAATTGGCTACGCATCACTACACGTTATGTACGTCATCAGGCTAGAACTTTTAAATTTAAGGTACATTTGTATTCCGTAACTATCATTAGATAATACTGGTGTGTGATTACCCTAGCCATACACACATCTCATACAAAAAAAATACAAATACAAATTTTTGGCGCAACAGGCTCGTTAGTACCCAGGGCCTAGCTGTCTCACAACCATTCATGTGTGCGTGTGTACTTCTTGCACGATGGCGGGACCTCCTGTTTTATGCCGACTCCGAACGGCTAACTTGAGATAAGCTATTCTTGACAATTGATACTACTCGGATGATTTGTCAGTTCATCACGAGAGGAGGGCCAGTGAAAAATCATTTAGGTGTTGCTACGGCTGGGAATCGAACCCAGACCTTCTGCGCGGCAGTTCATCGCACTAACCATCGCGCCACTGAGCCCTCACACACATCTCATTAGTCACCATAATTGTATCTTCTCCTGTTGTATTTGTATTTGTTGACCTCATTTAACACGTAATAAGTCCTCAACGAAGAACAGAACAACAAAAGCCCTTAGGTGCATTAGAATCATTTCACGAGATCTTTGGCTCCAACTAATGACCACTCCTCTTTCATAACGAAACCTGATTGCGTAAGGCAGGTGGCGGATTACCCTCCAAGAACCTGAACTACGCTTACAAGTACCCACCGAAGAGCTCTATCCTAATATGCTTTCATAACGCAGAGATTAGGGTTAAAAAATAAATTATATCCCCTCTCGATCGTTGTTTTGTGTACCTTATCTGTATGCGGGTACTCTACACAACGGTACACTCCAAATCTTTTTTTCAATTTAACAACGTCGTGTCTGGATCTGGACTCTGGACTTTCGTTCTCTGTCACACTCCAGCCAGCCGAATGTGATTCACTTAATTTACCTTGTCGCCCGCTACTATACCACGTTACTGCTACTGGTCTTCCATTACGAACTCATTATGACTGCTGCAGGTGTTAAATCACTTTCCGATGGGAGTCGTCTCTCTAATCGACCCAAAAGGGGCCACAGCACTGATCACAAATCCAGAAAAACTTGATTCGGTTTGTTTCGTTTTCCTCCTCGCCGGGGTCCGGGGTGCGCCATCACAACCGTTTCTAGATTTTATGTTGATTTTTCAACAAAAGAGACGAACGAATACGACTCCGAAATGGACGGTTAATGGAATTATTCATGGCGAATAAACCCTTTTCATTAGGGACGCATCATTGCACATGCATTAATGGTGGTTAAGTACAGTTCCATAATCCAATAACCGCAAGTGAATGACATTTAAACATCGGAGATGCAGCAGTCGGAGGAGCTGTGCTACTCGTCATTCGGAAAAAGGAAAGCAAAAAGCTCCTTCGAAAAGGGAAACTGACACCGCTCGACGAAAATCTATCTGGAGGTACTGTTGCCCAGATAAAGTTTAGTCGTCGTCGTCATTGTCATCGTTCGATTATAGCGCCTCAACGGCGGCGGCAGCGCGTCACCGCCACCGCTAGGAACCGCTGCTTCATACCATGGGTATATCAGTTTAAGAAACTAGAGAAGAGTGGTTAGGCTGGCTTTAACTTTAGCCAGTACACGAGTCCAACCAGTTTTTCTTTTTTTTTTCATTTGTATGCCCAACGACTTATGCTAGCAGCTTTCATAGATACACCACATCGTACGAGTACACATGCGATGCAATCTTTAGTTAAGAGGAGCAGGTGTTGGATATCTATCCAATCACCAGTTGGAGCCATCTCGAGCGAGTTAACTAGTACCTTGAGTTGTTCTTGTATTCGTCTAGATGTGATAGAACGGCGGCGGGAAGACACACTTTGTCAATTTGTAGTAACTATAGGGAGAAGCCAAAGCAAATTACACTCGTCGCGTACATGTGCCTCTGCAATTGGCAACATATTCCATCCCTCCATAGAGAGCGGTTTGAGATCGAAGTCAGATTATTATCTCAAGTAGAGCTCATCTCGTTGTCTATATTCACCAAGCGGTATAGGTACGTATTGAGTACGAGTACGTGTAACTATGTGCAACACGCCAGGCGTTTATATTGATGCGAATAGTTTATCATTATTTGTAATTACACAGACATTTTGCTGGGATTCTACGATGGGCTACCGATCGGAACCTAGTATCAAGTCGAGCCTTGAGCTACTGTGCAATCAATGTGTGTTTGCAAATGGCAATATTGTGTATGCGTATATTTCATTGTCTGTTTATGGTAGGTCGTTAACGCCAAGGAAGCTTCTTGATGTTTGCTTGACCTTTTTTAGTTGCCTGATGGTGGGTTCAACTTTATACTTTATGGGGTTTTTAATTTATGATATTCAATAGAAGATTGTAAAGAATTACAAGACAAACGGCAGAAGCGGGTTTTTGAATTTGTATGGGAGTTATTAACGAACAGAAAACCGTTAAAGGGGTTTGGAGAAATGGGGCATATGTGGCTTGATTAGAGGCTTATTATTCCTACATTTTTTGTGGCGTTGCGGTTAGATTGAAATAGTTTTATAATTTGAAAATTGAGAATATGTCAAATTTTTAGTTTTGTTTTGTTTTACCAGGCTTTAAAACAAACCTAAAATTCCGTTTCAAAAATGAGTTTCGGCTCATATGAAGAATGATTTAATGAGTTACAATATATAAAAATTGAGCCTTAACATGTTTCTCGCCGATTCATGCCTTAACGAATTTACCGATTTTAGCCAAACTTTCATACATCTTTGATATAAGTCTATATCTGTTTTTTTGAAGATTGGTTGAAATCGGAATTGTGTGTGTTGTGCGTGCGTGAAAACACATGCATTCCAGTACATTTTGGGTTGACATTTTGTGTGTTTACGTATAACTGCTGCTGGCACAGCCCGTCATATGTTTTTGTTCTTGTTTTTCATGTGTTTTTATGCACACCGCCCGCCCGTACCATGTAGCTACTGAGCAAAAGTTTCTGTTTTTTGTTCTCAATGCTTCATCTGTATAGAATTTATAATCTTTGGTATAACTCAAGTAATTTTCAACCAATTTAATTGAATTTTCTTTTAAAATATTCAGAAAATAATTAGTCCTATTTTTTTTTTTTTCAAAATCCACCCACTGCCACGCGTTTTTGGTTAAACCGTAAGAAATTTTGAAAAAGTTCTGAATATCTATATACCCTCAACACAAAGTTTTTTGTCACGCCCACTTTTTGAGGGCGTTGTTCGTAAAAAAAAACAGTTTTCGGCACAATTTTAATTTCGAAATAACTCGATGATAATATTTTGAGAATATTACTATTATTACCGATATACGATCAAATAATGGCATCGCATTGGCCTTGCATCATCTGAAATTGCAGCTTTATTGGATGGAGCCGGAACATCTCATTTAACATTTCAGCTGCCTCTGAATATTCGATGTTACCCAGATGAAGTGTGCAACATTAAAACAAAACATTCTCGAGGGCCAAAGTGCTAAGCAAAAATGCAAAATGATCATCTGGGATGAATGTACTATGACACACCAACATTCTCTTGAGGCGTTGAACAGAACACTCAATGATATAAAAAAAAAACGACAAACTATTCAGCGGTACTCAGATGATTTTAGACAAACACTTTCCGACATTCGACGTTCAACGATGTTGAAATAAACATGGGCGTCAAAAATTAAAAGACCCATCAGCCGACACATTCTCGAAACAGTTATTAGATATCGACGATGGAAAGTTGCCGTCCATAAAAAAACTGATAGCAAAAAATTGACCACCGATTTCTTACGCAAAATGCTATCATTGACCGCATATTCATGTACGCACACAGAAAGCCAGAAAGAGTCATTTTGACCATAAATTTTACGATGCCCAGTAAGCTGTAAATTGTCCAGCAGAGTTTTTGAACTTACTGGATATGTCCGGCATGCCACCACACCATCTAAAAATTTTTTTTGGGGGTGTTTTCTTATAAAATCGATTTGTATACCCTACTCCATAGCATATGCAACAGAAATTTTTTTTGTCAAACCATAAAAAGATTAGAAAGATTAAAGATTAAACTCTCTGAGCAATATATAGAGACAATGACATTTTCTAAGTACGTACCATCATCGTCGATGGTGATTTTAGCCAAAATATTCACCAGAAATAATTTATATGGCAAAATAACATCTTTCGGGTCAACTAGTATGTAAACAAAAAATGTAATAGAAATACAGTCGAACTTCGATAACTCGAATGAAATTTGTTGGCAAGATTGAAGTTGACATTTAATTTTTATTTAATAACTCAAACTTCTATTACACGAACTTCTATTACTCGAATGTCTGGATAACTCGTAGAGATTATTTGGCGTCACCTTCGATAAGTCGAAGTTCATTTTGTAATGCATTACTTTCGTATATGCTGTCAACACGAAAGGATACACAACATCGACGAGTTGGACAGAACGTCTCCATTGACAGATATAACTTTGAGGTAGTACGGGGCTTTGTCTACCTCGGCTCTGCTATTAACTCTGACAACAACATCTCGTCAGAAATTAAACGAATAATTAATCCTGGCAACCGCTGTTTCTTCGGGCTAAGAAGGCAATTTAGTAGTAAAGCCCTCACTCGAACTGCTAAGGAGATCCTATATAAGATCCTGATAATACCAGTCCTGCTTTACGGCGCTGAAGCATGGACCGTATCAAAAGCGGATGAAGAGATCCTTGGTCGATGTGAGAGAAAAATTCTTCGTAAAATCTTCGCACCCGTTTGCGTTGACGGGCTATGAAGACGAAGATTCAACCACGCATTATACGAGCTGTACAGCGATATACCCCTAGTCAAAAAAAAACTCCGCATTGGACCTTTAAGATGGCTAGGACATGTAGAACGAATGGAAACCAATACTCCAGCTCGCAGAGTGTTCGATTCCCAGCCAGACGTCGGACTTAGTAGAGGAAGACCTCGCCTTAAGTGGCGCGCAGAAGTAGAAATCGACCTGAACCAACTTGGAGGGCGCAACTGGAGGCAGTTAGCTAAGGACCGGTCTAATTGGAGAGGCTTGATGTTGGTTGAGGCCCAGGTAGGTAAGTAAGCTTTCGGGTGCACTGTGTTTGTATGTTCATATGACCTAGTATAAATACGTGTTGAAGATCGTGATTACGTTATGTTTCAGTAAGAATTGTGTTCCTGTACGTTTTTTGTGTTATATATGTTCGTTAACAAATATATAAATAATATACATTATTTTATTTTACTTAAAGGTAGGTGTCCCATGCAAAAATAGATTGGAGTCTAGCGTTCATAATTTTCCGAACATTTAAATGAAACAAACGGTAATGTTTGGAATTATAGCAACAACTTGTGTATAACATTACCAAGTGTCCTCATCAGAAAAATAGCCTTAAAAGACTATATGCACACTATATGCACATATAATAACGACACTTCATTCCAATCTCAACTATAGCCCTAGTATTTCAGCATGTCGATCGGAATTACGTATAGTCCTACTAGTGCATACACATAATGCATATAGACGCGACAAAGAGAACAACTTGTTTATACAGCAGACCACTAGATCTTTAAGGAACATATATCAGTTTTTAGGTTTTTAAATACACTGTAAAATAAAAATAAAAATTATCCAACATCATACTTTATATGTACGTGAGTGCACAAAACCATAGTACAGGATATCTTTCTGTCTTATCTTGTTTTGTCTGAGTTAGCTTATTATAATAATTGGAATATTTAAAAATAATCCAACAAACAGAAAAAAATATTCTAATGAACACAAAAAACCAAATTTTTTTTAGAGTATGGTTAGTTGAATATTATTTACCACCTGACTGTATTCTAAAGTGCAGTTTACACAAATGGCACTATGCTTTTGCAAAATGTGTATATACATGGTTGCCTAGATATTAGATTATGAGATATCAACTGACAACATTTTGTACCTATACAATGTTGCTTATGATTGGAATAGACAAATTAAGAAAATATAAGAGCTGTATGCGTATGGGTACTCACTCTCTCCGCCGATGTCATCCAGTTAATAACCGTATAAAACAGTTCGAACGAACACTCCCGAACAAGCACCAATAAAAAAATTGCATGGCATTTTACAATTAAAAAAAACACTTTGTGGAAAGAATTAGAAAAAAAAAAATAACAAATTAGGTCTAGATATCCCAAACTATTTTTCTTCTGTGAGCCACTCACTGCACTCACATTATAGACACACCTTCAACTTAATTGGCATTCATTTCCAATTGCTTATTTTATTTCACTTAATTTGTTGGTGCTTCTAAAATAATTTAATTTTGATTACGATCGCGAACCGATTGTTTGTACGAACTTCCTCTCCTAATCCCCACTCAACTGACCATCGGGCATCGAGTATCGACTGTTTTCGTCAGAGCCCACTTCACTCTACTCACAAGAAAAGTTTGTTATTTGAAAAAACATGTAACACCATTGGGCAAATGCACTTTCTAAGGTTTGGTTGAGAACACATTGGATAAGGAACTTACTTTCTCCAATTGCACTTGTTGTTGTTGGTAACCTAACGCTAAAGAGCAACAACTTTGGTGAGCATTGAGAAGCTAGAAAAACCAGTTTTCGCCAGAGCACGAAAATTGGCGAATTATCATTGACGGCTCTTATTATGTAAGAGTTCTGTAAATTGTTACAATTTTTGTAAGAGATCGTAGAAGTTATTGGAAGGCAATGTGAGAGTGGGAGTATTAGGGATGTCACAGATTCACTTTGCAAAATATAAACAATTACATAATATGAGCACATTTATGCATTTCATTCACTTAGACGCTTTAAGTAAAAAAATGATGTAGGGATCAGTGTTGGTAAGTCCATGTATTTATTTTATATCATCAATATGTAAAGAGTTTTTTAGAGGCATATAACTTTAAATGCAATATAACAAAGATGATTTTTTTTTTTAAATTAACATGAAAATTACTTTATTCGAAAGATTTTCTTCTGGCATTATAATTTAAATATGATTTCTGGCTTATGACAGCCATGGCTGGCTCGGACGTAGTCTAATCTCGAGGTCCAATTTTCGATTATTTTTCCAATATTTTTAGCCTTATATCGGCAATAACGCGGCGTATGTTGTCCTTTTATTCTGACTATAAGAAAATCGTTTTCAAAATTAGAAAAGGAATCCTTTTTAGAAAAAAAATTTTAATATGCCTGGCGGAAGATGTTTAAAATCTTGAGGGCTACCAATTTGAATGCCAAATTCCCGTCAATAAAAATTACTATATTAATTCTATTTAAAAATGTTAGTATTATTGTCTATCAGTGGAGCTATAACCCCCATATAAATGAGTATGACACTCTCACTTAACTGCAGCTGTCCATACTATACCGCCTGATTTGTTCGACAGAATCGGAGAGACTCCTGATGTCAGATCACGTCGTCACTGATACCAATTAAATAATTTGCTGGAGCCTTTGTGCCTTATACATGCATATGGCTTTCTTTCACTATTGGTTATGACGCAGTGGCATAGTTCTGGGTTGACTACATAGCGCGGGGTCCCTGGTTCAAATACCGAAAGTTACCACACCTACGCTTTTTTCACTGCTCCACCTCTTGCGAAAGTCTGATAAAGATTCAAGAGTATACCTGTCATGAGAAACTTCTCAAATTTGCCGTTCAGGTTCGGCGTTAAACAGGAAACCCTCTTATTTGGGCAAAAATAATTATTTCGGATACCTAAATGAAGGAAGAAGCTGACTTTAAGGTACTTTATGGGCCTGTTATTTCAAAGTTATTTAATATTCCCCTCTCTACTTTCAACTGGAAATTATCAAATAACATGATCGCGGTACATTTTTCTTGACACGAGTTCGTTGACTAGATGGCTTCCTTAGATCTTTGTACATCTTATTCGGCAATTTGCCGTTATTTATTATTTTATTCATTATTTAACAATGTGAGCAGTAAACGACCACAAGGCGCAGAATTTTTTAATCACAGAAGACACTGTAGTTTTTACAACTTGCTTCCAATATTATTGCGTATTATAGAATGCGGCGTTATTTTACAATAACAGAGTCAAATAACGCCGAACACTGCTTGTGAAATAAAGCCGAATTCAGAGAGAGGGGGGTTCAGAGTTTGCTTATATCCAAGTATCTGGTGGCTGTCCTTTTAGAAAGACGCAACGGCCGAGAGCTACAAAAAATTGTATGCGCATCGGCGTACTTTGCTGGAGATGACGAAATACCACCTCGCCCAGTACAGGAACTTGTCCAGTACTGCCAGACCCAGCAACTTCATCTTATCTTCGGCTGCGACGCCAACGCGCATAACACAATATGGGGCAGTCGAGATACAAACAAAAGAGGTGAGTTCTTATTAGATTACCTATACAGCAACAATTTAGTTATACTAAATAAGGGTAATAAACCCACGTTTAGAAACGTTTTAAGAGAAGAAGTTTTAGACCTTACCATCTCTTCTCCGTTTGTACAAAACACCGTCGAAAATTGGCACGTTTCTGGTGAGGCATCTTTATCGGATCACATGCACATAAGTTTCCAATTAAGATGAAACACCGAGGATGCGCCGATTAAATACGACAACAAACTCACAAATTGGAGAACGTATCGAGAAAATCTATCGATTAAATGTGACATACTTCCAGAAAAACCTTCATGTGTAAGTGAAGCGGAAGTCGCACAATGTCAACTAAATGACATTATCATCTCATCTTTTACAAATAGCTGTAAGGTTAAACGCACTGTGGCAAAGAGGTGCACACCATGGTGGAACGATAACCTAGAAAGTTTCCGTAAAAGAGTAAGAAAACTTTTCAATAAAGCCAAGCGCACCGGAAAGTGGGACCAATATAAATCTCTACTTACCCAATACAACATAGAGTTGCGAAAATCAAAAAGAGCGTCCTGGCGCAAATACTGTGAGGAACTCGAAGAGCTTCCGGCGGTGGCGCGTCTCCAGAGGGCACTCTCGAAAGATAAAACAAACTGCATGGGATTACTAGTCAAAGCTGACGGTAAAATCACATGCGACCGGGAAGAAACGTTGACCACACTTCTTCAGGTACACTTTCCCGGCTCTACAATCACAACTGAGTTTCATGAACACATGATAGATGACTCACCCCCTATAAACCTGAAAAGGATTAATAGTTTATCCGGCAAACTTTTCACTCCGGATAAGGTCAAATGGGCGATCAACTCATTTAAACCGTACAAGGCACCAGGGACAGACGGAATCTTTCCTGCTCTTATACAAAAGGGCTTGGACTTTTTCCTACCCACTATGGTAGCCTTATTTAGGTTTAGTTTCAATTGGGGCTACATACCACAAACCTGGAGGGAGGTAAACGTGGTATTTATCCCCAAACCAGGCAAACCAATAGAACTACCTAAATCATACCGTCCAATAAGCTTAACATCGTTTTTCCTGAAAACAATGGAAAGAATACTTGACGTACACATTAGAGAGTGCTTAAATGAAAGCACTCCTCTGCACCCATGTCAATTCGCCTACCAAAAAGGTAAATCCACGGAAGGAGCACTTCTAAGTTTAACATCACAAATAAAAAGTGCATACGAAAACAAAGAAGTAGCTTTATGTGCCTTCCTAGACATAGAGGGCGCTTTTGACAACACTGGATATGACTCCATATCAAATGCTTTGACTCATAGAAGAATAGATCATCCCACCATCAAATGGATCAAAGCGATGCTTGAAAGTCGGAAAATAACTGCTTCATCAGCACAGACCTCAGTATCAGTAACAGCCGTTAAAGGCTGCCCTCAGGGAGGAGTACTCTCACCCCTACTATGGTCTCTGGTTATCGATAACCTACTTCAAGACCTAAGTAATGCAGGTTTCAATATAATTGGATACGCCGATGACCTAGTCATCATAATAAAGGGCAAAGAACCAAACGAAGTTACAACACGTTTGCAAAACGCCCTTAAGATAGTCATAGACTGGTGTAATAAAGAAAGTCTCTCAATAAACCCCAGCAAGGCTATCATCGTCCCTTTTACAAAAAGGAGGAAATTAAATCTTACCCAAATTTCAATTAATGGTACATACCTTGAGTATTCCAACGAAGTAAAATATCTTGGAGTGATCCTCGATAAAACACTAAGCTGGAACTCCCACATCAACAACAAAATTCAAAAAGCAACCAAAGCTTTCTGGGCCTGCCGAAGCATGTATGGCAAAACCTGGGGAATCTCTCCAAAGACCACACACTGGATCTACACGATCATGGTCAGGCCCATTATAACATACGCTTCAATAGTATGGTGGAACAAAGTCACCCAAAAAACAATTATAAATAAATTAAACAAGGTACAACGGCTTGCCTGTCTGGGCATTACCGGAGCTATGCGTACCTGTCCTACGGCGGCTATGGAAGCCATAATAGGACTAACACCTCTCCACATTTATATAAAAAAAGTGGCAATTCGCAGCTCAGCAAGTTTGACACAAGCGGAAGAATTAAACATTAGTGAACATCTAAAACTAATTGAACTTCTTTCCGAACTTCCAGAACTTGACATGATCTGTGCGGTTACAGA
The DNA here is from genome assembly GCA_932526625.1 of Rhingia campestris. NCBI lineage: Eukaryota > Metazoa > Arthropoda > Insecta > Diptera > Syrphidae > Rhingia > Rhingia campestris. Next base: position 104,247,408 of record OW052184.1, on the reverse strand, counting down.
CCGCTTACCAAAGACACTATGCTTCGACAAAAGATTCTCAACGGAGATCACAACCAGAGAAGCATGGTGTAGCAACAACCCTCCAAACTGCCTAAACGGCCTAAAGTGGTATACGGATGGTTCTAAAATGGACTCAGGGGTAGGAGCTGGCATACATGGACCAAATAAAAACATCTCAATACCTATGGGAAAAAACCCTAGTGTATTCCAAGCTGAGCTCCATGCCATAAAAGAATGCGCAAACCTAATACACAACTCAGGTATTAAAGGCGCAAACATCCATATATTCACGGACAGTCAAGCAGCTATAAAAGCCCTTAGCTCACACATCATTGACTCCAAATCAGTACTACACTGCTTCAACTCCCTCCAAACACTCAGTTCCAGGAACAAAACCAAACTATGGTGGGTCCCCGGACATAAGGGAGTTGAAGGTAACGAAAAAGCTGATGAACTAGCCAGAAAAGGTTCCGAAACCCCCTTCATTGGACCTGAACCCTTCTGTGCAATCCCCAAATCAGCCATAAATCTAGTTATAAAAAACTGGGAACAAAACAGATGTGTTTCATACTGGGGAAACATCCCAGGCCTAAGACAGGCCAAAAGAGCTATTCAGCCCTTCAAATCAGATGCCGACAAGATACTAAATCTTCGCAGGCACGATATCAAAAACTTAGTAGGCTACCTAACTGGTCATCACGGTCTTCGATATCATCTAAACAAAATGCGTCTAGTCGACTCACCGGAGTGCAGACTATGTCTAGAAGAAGACGAAACAGCCGAGCATATCATATGTGAATGCCCGGCCCTTTACGGTATGAGAAGAGAATCTTTCTTCAGGGAATTCTTAAGTCCCGAAGAATTGAGGAAATCTTCGGCTGAAAGTATTATCAGCTACATTAGGAAAGTAGAAGCGCTACTAACCTAAAAAGCATCTGACGACAAGCACAATAGATCTTTTAGGTCGATGTGTATATTACTGCTTAGGCAGGTCAGAATTAAAAAAAAAAAATATGAGAAGGCTACAATCCGCTGTGCGGATCGTTGAATACCCTATCCCATCCTATCCATAAAACTAAAATCCCCAAAAAAGGGGGCATGGCTAAAAACACGATGTGGATAAAATAGAAAAAATGATATAGTGACAACAAGTTCTTCAGACTGCTTACAAAACAATTTTGCGGTTCTACAAAAGACTAGGTTTTCTCCTGCATGTGTTATGGGGTAGTGTATAAAAATGGTTTTAATATAAAAACGCCCCCAAAAAGTGGGCGTGGGTTAAAATGGTATAAAGACGAAATGTTCATATTAATAATGTTAATGATTCTGCATCAAAATTTTTTTCGAAAAATTTAAAATTTGACCGAAAACAGTTTTTAATTGAAAACGCCCCCAAAAAGTGGGCGTGGCAAAAAACTTTATATGGACGAAATATAGATATTAATATTGTCTAAATATGTTGTTCAGAAACTTTTTTAAAATTCCTTACGGTTTGGTCAAAAACAGAGTTTTTCTTAAAAGGGGGCGTGGCAGTGGGCGGATTTCAAAAATTTTTACACTTGTTCCGAAGGCAGAGAAGAGGATCCTATATACCAAATTTCATTATCCTAGCTCAAAATTTAAGGCCTAAAAATCGGTGACGTACAGACGGACGGACGGACGGACGGACGGACGGACAGACAGACATGGCTTAATCGACTCAGCTAGCGATTCTGAGTCGATCCATATACTTTGAGGTATATGTAGCTAAATTATTTCTCTATGTTACAAACTAAGTATCAAAACTAATATACCCCTATGGGATAGGGTATAAAAAAAAAAAAAAAAAAAAAACCCCTGCGAGTTTGATTGTATCACAAAAAAAAGTTAAGTTATTTCTCACTCGAGGTGAATTTATTTCCCATGTAAAGTTATTCCCCTTGAAATTATTTCCTTGCACCTCATATGGATGGTCAATCTACAGGACGAAATAGGCGAATAGGTGATACAAATGACCCAAAAACTGTCTACAAAAAAAGACCAGATTTCATTGCTAGTGTTGTTGTAGGAATTTCGATCCTTACTTTTCCGAAAATGTATTGAAAGTTTCACTAAAAAATACTTTTTTGACGGGATTTCCTGAATCTCTTCTTTAACTTTTTCTTGAATTATTAGCGAACTGCTATTCAATAGACACATTCTAAAGCGTATGCATTTAAGTTCGAGAATTAGAAAGAATGGCTTTGTTTGATAGAGTAGTAGACGATGCAAAGGACCAAATTAATGTTTTTCACTCAAATAAAGAGTGAATCCGATTTTCGAGAAGAATTCCTTAACATAAAGGCTTCTTCTGGTTTTTATTACTTCTATGCCTTGCATCTCCACTAGATGCTTTTGGCGCGGTGCTTAAAATAACGCCGACCGTAATAAGGGGGAAAACATAAACATACTCTTGATAAACATACAAGAGTAAACCTGCCATGAGAAACTTCTCAAATTTGCCGTTCAGGTTCGGCGTTAAACAGGAAACCCTCTTATTTAGGCAAAAATAATTACTTCGGATACCTAAATGAAGGAAGAATCTGGGTTTGAGGTACTTTATGGGCCTGTTATTTCAAAGTTATTTAATATTGCCCTATCGAAAGAGATTGTAGACTTTTTACTTTCAACTGGAAATTATCAATTAACATGATCGCGGTACATTTTTCTTGACACGAGTTCGTTGACTAGACGGCTTGCTTAGATCTTTGTACATCTTATTCTATTTATAAAAGCGACATAGCACCGAATTTTAGAATGACAGAGTGAAATAACGCCGAACACTGCTTGTGAAATAAAGCCGAATTCAGAGAGAGGGGAGGTTCAGAGTTTGCTTATATCCAAGTGCGAGTTTGATTGTATCACAAAAAAAAGTTAAGTTATTTCTCACTCGAGGTGAATTTATTTCCCATGTAAAGTTATTCCCCTTGAAATTATTTCCTTGCACCTCATATGGATGGTCAATCTACAGGACGAAATAGGCGAATAGGTGATACAAATGACCCAAAAACTGTCTACAAAAAAGAGACCAGATTTAATTGCTAGTGTTGTTGTATGAATTTCGATCCTTACTTTTCCGAAAATTTATTGAAAGTTTGACTAAAAAATCTTTTTTGACGGGATTTCCTGAATCTCTTCTTTAACTTTTTCTTGAACTATTAGCGAACTGCTATTCAGATAGACACATTCTAAAGCGTATGCATTTAAGTTCGAGAATTAGAAAGAATGGCTTTGTTTGATAGAGTAGTAGACGATGCAAAGGACCAAATTAATGTTTTTCACTCAAATAAAGAGTGAATCCGATTTTCGAGAAGAATTCCTTAACATAAAGGCTTCTTCTGGTTTTTATTACTTCTATGCCTTGCATCTCCACTAGATGCTTTTGGCGCGGTGCTTAAAATAACGCCGACCGTAATAAGGGGGAATTACAAATCTAGTGAAAGCGAAATATTGAACAATTTTGTAATTGAGCCATTGTTGTGGCTTTAGGTACAGCCACAAGGGAATCTTCTATGCAAGTGAGAATATGAAAACCGTGAAACGCTTGGGGTTGTTCAGCTCATCTCGTCAGACGTCAAATTCTTCTACGTTATGAAAATCTTATCACAATTCAGCCATATTGAATTGCGAGAAAGAGCTAGATCCTGGATCCAATCAAGCCTGTTGAGTTAAGAAAGATCCTCTAACGCTTTCTTCATTCTACCTAGTTGACATCCAGTTTAGCTTTCTTTCCAAAAATGTTAACCAGGTGTTTCGCTCTGTCAGAAAATTTTAGGCTTATGCAGTTTATTCACGAAATAAACTTTTGTTTTTTACTGAAATTGAAGACATGAATTTGGAAGACCCCTGGTTCATGTAGGATGGCACTCCATGCCACAATGCATCTTTTGCTCACCAAATTCCCAAATCGTTTTATAAGTCGTCTTGGCGATGTCAATTGGCCGCCTCGCAGCTTCGATTTGACCCTTTAGATTTTTTTTGTGGGGAACCTTAAAGTACCGATGTTATGCCAACAATCCGGAAACGATTCAAACACTTAATGTCAATATAATCCAAACAACAGTGAGCAGCAGCCCGAAACCATAAACGTCCTGGAAAATTGCAGTGACAGAATGCTCTACTGCGAATCCAGCCAAATCAGCCACTTGAACGACGTTTTGTTCCATAATTAATGGGAATATTTGCTCTTACTAATAAAGCCATAATACCTACATGAAAACATTACATTTTTGTTATTTATTGCATTTTTAAAAAGAAACTTGTATTTGGCTCACTCGTTATAACCTTTTGAAAAACAAATTACAAAACAAATTTTGAATTTTGTCAGTAAAAGTAAAATACGACGGTCGTCATATTATCTTATAAGGAATTCCTAAAACCCTTCGGACATAAATGAGTCAAACCATCATTTCATTGGGTCAATCATTTGGTGAACAATTCATTTCAAGAAATGTACCTGTCAATTGGCCCGTCAACTTATTAGTAAAGCGTAGTTTTTTTTTTTTTTAATTGAATAAATCACTCATATTTGCATCAAATATTCAACATTTTTATTGTAATCGATAAATAGGTCTTTGCCATTTATGTTTTAGAGACAACTTTATGTAAAAGTTGTCCCCGGCTCAAATGGTCGATTCGGAAGGTCCAATTTTGTGTCACTTTTTCGAGAATTTCTGCCTGTATTCCACGAATTACGCGTGTTATGTTATCCTGTAAGGCTTCAAACGTGTTCGGCTTGTCCACATAGACTAACGACTTTATTTAACCCCACAAGAAATAATCAAGAGTCGTTAAATCGCATGTTCTTGGCGGCCATTTCGAGAGATAAGCTGCACACCAAATTCATCCGTCAACATTTCCATTGTTTCACGAGCTGTGTGGCATGTGGCACCGTCTTGATGAAACCACATGTCAACCAAGTTCAACTCAGCCAACTGGGGCAAAAAAAAGTCGCGTATCATGGCTCGATATCGTTCGCCGTTGACGGTAACGTTTGTTCCACGGTCGTCATTGAAGAAAAATGGGCCGATGATGTCACCAGCCCATAAACCACACTAAATTGCCTTTTTTCGGGATGCATCGGTAATTCTAGTATGACATGTGGCTGTTCATCACTCCAGATGCGACAGTTTTGCTTATTTACGTTTCCGTTGAGCCAGAAATGAGCCTCATCGCTGAACACAATTTTTCGAAAAAACAGCGGATTTGAACATTTTTCACAGAAATAAATTTTAATAATTTGCAATCGTTTCTCTTTTGTAATTCTTTCGATGATTAAATGGCAGAGTAAGAGTATACTGAAAACTTCTCACTTTGACAGATGACGTTTGGACGCCATTACTAACCAGTGCTGCAAGCCTGAAAAACTTAACTCTTAAAAAATCACTTTGAAGCCAACATTTAGCTCATTATTGGCGAAAAATGGTGCATAATTAGATCCATAGGATGACCTTCTTAAGACGCAGCCGCGGTGGACATATCCCCAGAATGGTTCAAGCAGTAAATTCCATAATATTTGCAAGTTTATGCAAAAAAATTATCATTTCATTAATTTTTCTATGTTTCATTTTAATAATAGCTATACACGTATCTACATTTAAAAAAAATCTCCATACATGATAAGCTATCAAAGTCAAAATACAATTAACCCAATTTCACTTCTAAGAATCTATTCCACTCTTCATTTCGCAATGCGGTCATAATAATAATCCACAAAAAAAAACACCTTCCCATCGCACTACTCTATTTCTCAAACGTGCCCATCCACTGCCCGCAATAATTAAGCACAAACATAAAATACCCAAATGACATTCAAAAGCGTATTCTCTTTTGATTTTAATGTATCTATGTCTATGTCACTTAGGTTACAAGAGTGAACGTAATGTATGTCCGAATTGCCCCCAATTCCTCAACAAAAAAACGTAAATGCATCTCCGTCTCAATTGCCTTATCCCAATAATCATATCACAGTGGCCCTCAACTACGAGCATTTGGCCCACTTAGGAGAAAAGTTCATTTTCATTCTACAGAGTTGTTGGTCGTTTTTTTTTTTTGGTTTTATCAAATTTAAAAAAAAAATTCAAACATCTCCAAACGACACATTGCAGCAAGGGGTTATATGACCATCAGTGTTGGAATAAATTAATATGTCTCGTGTACACAGCACCCCGCATGCCACCGTCTTGTACAACGTACTCTAATGTAAACAAAGATATTTCAAGTTGTTGGGCCGCCGCTGCAGGGCTTATAGAAGGAATAATCATTGCACTGGGATGGGACTACACTAAGCGAGATTAATAAAAAGAAACACCAACGAAAAAAAAATATGTAACCCCAACCCATATGGGCGCACAATGCCTCGTCGACGGCTCAGCTCAACATATCAATTGTGAGTGCAACAATGCGCGTATCTTTTGTGTTAAGTCGCGCGTCTGCTTTTCACTGTTCGTGATAAGTTTTGAAATTTAGAGATTTTGAACAAGTCGCGCTCGTCGTCTACGTCTACGTCGTCGTATGGCAGCAGAAGGTCCATCCAGACCTCAGACCTAGAGATAACGAAATGAAAGCATCTCGCATCCAATTAAATGTAAAATCAAAATCCAATTATCAGATACATATCGTTGCACTGTTACGACGAGGGGTGTTGATGTTGTTACGTGCGTTGACTTCTTAATGTCCATTGCCTATACGAACGAATGAAGAAACGAACGAACGGGACTAGGAAACTCTTCTTCATAATCTGTGCTAGTTTATGGGTGATCGAAAGCGGTATTAGATTACAGTAATGTGCATATTGGCACCATGACCATCTCGGAGAGCTGGTGCATGATGAACCTAATGGGCTGCTGAGCCATAAGACTTGCATTGTCCCGTATAGGACTGAATGCCACTTTTAAGACATGCGTCGCACATTAAGGGCAGGAATATCTCAAGTGTGACGATATGATGTATCGAGGTCAGCTACAAGGACGATGAGCAGTCATGTGGACCAACGGAATGCTATTGTTTTGGGAAAATGACAAATGGGGACAATTGTGGTCGTCTTGAATTTCACTAGTCCTGCTGTGGGCAGGTACTTGAAAGTATATCCGCCTGGTAAATTTATGTGTTCGTCATATGCAGTGTTTGTGCGCCTGCATACTATTAACACGTGCGTTCCAGGAATTGGGATGTTCAATGGGTAGGTAGATTTTTTTTTAGTTTTCAGCGCCAATGTACAAAATATTTTGAAGGACAGCTACAGTAATGTCAGTAGGACGCTTAGTTTTGATAGACTTGTTAGAAGAGGTACAGGGTGCGTTTTATAAAGGATGTCCCAAATTTCAAGCAAAACGTAATATTGAATGAAAATACAGATTTTTAATTAGAAAGCTTACATTTTTATTGATTCATATCCTATACAGATTGGGGTTATGTATGTAATGGCTGAAGTTGCTGGTACTCCATTTTTATTTACCCCGAACTGTCAGCTGTCACATTGTTATCGTTTTGCCGTTGGCAACACAGTATGTACTATTAAATGGCGCAAAATTAAAATTTGCGTGAATTATGGGACACCATATATTTATGTTCTGTAGGCCTAATTGAACATATGGTTCCAACAAGACGGTGCCCATTACACACATCTCGTGCTACTATCCGAATTTTAAAAGAAATGTTTCAAAAATGTTAAATAGTGGTGATAAAATTGTATTTTACTTAAAAATTATTGAAAAAAACATCGACCTGGAACAGAACACGCACCCTTATCTCGCAGATTGTATGAATTTTTCATGGCGACACCAAGTCAAATTTTCTACGGTAACTGACAAGTCAAAGTACATTTTTGATCTTCAGCAATATTTTGGTAGTTGACGTGATTTTGTGATACTATGTGTAAATCTGTAGGCATGTTCCTCAGAGATTTCCTAAAAATCCGTAAGTGGAACACGATTCTCCAATTGAGAATGTGGAGATTTTCTGCAATATTCAGAGAAAAACAATTTTTTTTGGATTCATCATGTATCTGGATTGATCATATAAGCGGCGAAGTAAGAAAATTTTTATTTGGCAGAAAAAGTTTCCGTCTGATAAGAATGTTGTTCCGCTTAATCAAAAGACCTCTGCTGAGGCCTAAACACGCCTATTGTGTGCAGCTTCCATGCCCTACTGGGATCAGCAATCCTATAAAATTGCTCGAATAGAAGAATAGACCAATAAATGAATTTTTGAATGTTAATATCCTTAAACAAAAATTAGCTTCCAAAATTTAATGAGTATTCCTCCACTGTTCGATTTTTAACGATAACGAATTTTATTTGCTTCATGGTCATAAGCGACCTTACCGAAAAGTCATTTTGATAATGTGACGAGTTGTCCACAACAGATTTATAATTTTTCATAAAGAAATTTGACGAACTTGTCTTTGTTGGGTTAAGCATCGAAAGTCAAGCATTAAACAATTATACGAGCTTTATCTATACCTCGAACATATAAAAGTTCTAAAAACGACAAGCTAACAAGGAATCGGTCTTGTCAATCGCTGTTTCTTTGGTCTGTAAAAAAACCTGTATCATGGGCCAATGTAGGTCTTATCAGCCGAACTTAGGTCCCTCAACCATTGAACACATACAAAATCTATCAACAAATATTTTTTCGTTTCTGAAGCTCTAGCTCCTTTCAGCCCTTTATGTTGGAGGTTTTGAAAGCGATTATTAAACAACAAACTATACAGCAGCATTGAATTAGACGAAAACATAGGGACAATTAGAACGAATAAGCACTAGAGCTCCGGCCATAAAGATTTCCAACCAGCTGTTTGACGTAGCAGACGATATCCTCACTTTGAGTGACGCACGAAATATTTGTTGAGACCCAGGTTCATTACGGACTAAACTCTGAATAAGATTTTCGATTAACTACCATCTAAAGGCTTACAACCTTACAGTGTTCAAATGTCATGAATAATTGATTCCTACTTAACGTTTCTATTGAACCATTCTAGAAAATTGTTTCTTTAGATGTATATGTAAGTGCCTGTGTCTTATGAACGTCGTTAGTACTGTTCCTACTGGCACTTTTTATTGTTCAACTTTTCCCGAAGAATTAAGCTCCATGGGGCTAAATTCCCAAAAAAAAAGGAAATGGTTTCCCACACAACCCAAATCCAAGAGTGAGCCGAAGCGGGGGGTTTCAGTGGAGTTGCATGGGGCAGCATGCCCCCACTGATATTTAAACTGAGCATACACCCAAACTCCCACTCGGATGTATGCAAAGTTTGATTACGGAGAGGGTGGGAATGCTGCAACCCCCCTGCTTGGGTTCACTATTTGATGATATATTTCTTTTTAACGGGTCCGCCATCTAACGTTTTTTTTTCAACTACTGCTTATTTCGTGAATAGTAACACTTAGCTCATGTCTGATTTGACAGATAATTAGTTTTATCCTTCCGCTGAACGAATATAGTTGTGTATACGCTTGAACAACGCTGGGAAATATTGCGACATTACTTTGAAAATCATGGTAATGTTGCAGAATGTCTGCGAAAATTGCGTACGGATTTTGGAAGAAGAGGAGCGCCGTCAGCTCCGTATGTTCGTTATCTTGTGAAAAAAAATGAAAGAAACTGACATCCTCATCGATAAACCAAAGCGTGAAAAGCCAAAAACAGTGCGTACACCCGAGAATATTGCTGCTGTGGCAGAAAGTGTGCGTGAAGCGCCATCAACATCAATTCACCGTCATTCTCAACAATTGAACATTTCGGAGACATCATTGAGACGAATTTTGCATAAAGACCTTGGTATGACGCCATACAAAGTCCAATTGGTTTAGGAGTTGAAGCCAACTGACCATCCAATGCGTTTTCGCTTCGCTCAGTGGGCCTGCGATCGACTTAGAGAAGATGCCAATTTTGACAAAAAAAATCATCTTTTCAGATGAAGCTCATTTTGATCTTGGCGGGTATGTAAACAAGCAAAATTGTCGCATTTGGGGCACAGAAAACCCGCACGCATACATTGAAAAGCCGATACACCCAAAACGAGTCACTGTTTGGTCCGGATTTTGGTCCAGAGGCATAATTGGGCCATTTTTCTTCGAAAATGAGCAAGGAGTGGCCCTTACAGTCAATGGCGATCGTTATCGGGCCATGTTGAACGAATTTTTGTTCACTAAAATTGAAGAGGAGGATATTGGCAACATTTGGTTTCAACAGGACGGCGCTACGTGCAACACAGCCGAAGCTACACTCGATGTTTTGCGCCCTGTTTTTGAAGATCGCATTATCAGCCGCAGAGCTGATGTCGTTTGGTCACCTCGGAGCTGCGATTTGACACCGTTGGACTATTATTGGTGGGGTGCCGTAAAAGATAAGTGTTACGCCGACAAGCCAGAGACAATTGACGCTTTAAAGGACAATATTCGTGAAGCCATTGGTGAAATACAGCTGCACACAATCGAATATGTGCTTAGAAATTGGACCGATCGTGTAGGCTACTGCATGGCCAGCTGAGGCAGCCATTTGAATGAAATTATTTTCCATTATTAACCGCAAGGATTGTACTTTCAAATAAAAAAAGAAATTTGAGAAAATATTCAGTAGTTTTATTTATAGCGGACCCTTTATTTACGATCTTTTCCCAAAATGTTTGGTTCCTAATTCTCCTCCTTTTAGGCGCCACCCTTTGAAATGAAATTGGTCCAAATCCTTAATTTCATACAACTAAAAGTACTGGAAAGTGGCATATGCATCCTTAAGGATGGCATCTTTGGCGTATTATGATTAGTAAAAGGAAATATCTGAAATTACCTGCCCATACAGGGCATCAAGCCTAGCTTCTCCATGCATTTGTATATGAGAAGTAACCTCCTTCGTGGCTGTACGAATCAGAACGGATAATTTGAGAGGCTTCTCAGTTTAGTTTTATACTCTTGGATGTATGTTAGACCTTGTCAAGAGGTGCAGAAGGGTATTCGGGAATTAAACCAGGGACCCCACGATAGTGGTAGTCTTTACCACTAGTATTAGTAATTAGACTAAAAAAAGTCCGCATTAACAATGACAATCTTACAAAAGGAATACAATTTCCATTACTATCTACCCCGACTCGTATTAGACGAATTACAACTGTACAACGCCATACACACTCGGGTTCAATCCAAAGTCAACACACACCCATGGTACCATGTGCGTGCTACTAGTGCATTTATATTTTTCTAGCCAATATTTCGCCCGATTGGACTAGATATTCCAATTTAAAATAATAACTACAAGTCTAGAATCATTAAAACTAAATGAACTGCCCCAGTAAGTCTTAGTGGCGTCCAATGCCCCAGCCTACAGCCTTAGCCTCATCGTGTAGCGTATACGTATAGTAATTGAACACTTGACATACAATCGTTCTCGTACTGGTCGTCTTCTTTTAATGTACACGCTCTGTGATGATGTGGTGCCCTTTTTTTATTTTATCGAGTAAAAAATAAAAAACCGACTAAAGTCAGAATAAAAAAAAAACATTTTGCTCCCCTCTTTGACTCCAATCAAAAGCCACAGGATCAACCATCTGCACACTGGGTCGCGTTTAGTATCTGGCCGTAACCCTTATGTTGCATGCAAACAGCAGCATCTCGGCATACACGCAGCACGGCGCACGACAAATACGCGTGCAATTGATCGAGACAAAGCAACAGCCCAACAGAAGATGCAAGTGTAAAGATGATGGTAGTGAGTGCCGCGATGTGCGATTATGAAACTGCAAACTGCTGGCTGGATGGATTCAAATATGAATCTGGCCACTCTCTTCCGCAGCCCCCAAGTGAATATAAGCACTGTGTCTGTGCATAGGTATAGAAGTGTGTAGTAACCTTAAAACACACAAGAAATCCATAACACAGCGCGAGGATGCCCAACTACGCAATAACAACAACAACAGCAACACCAAGAACATAGCGTGCATGAACATCGACGTCGACGTCGCAGTCGTTTTTCTCAAATCACTTGATAGGTCAGCGACCCAATGGAACAATAATTGTTTGCGCCCTCTAGCAACCGCTACTGTACCTCGTATACACACTCGCCCTCTCTCGCTTTCAGAGTCTCCTCACTCAATCCTCGTCATAGTGCAGCGCAATATTTCGAATTAAGGCGTCTGTATATGTGTGCACAAGCGTGTGCATCTATTCCAGATGTGCACCGGCAAAGGGAACTCTTAGCCCGCAGCCTGGCAGCGTTTTTACTGGAGGGACAAACGTGTAAGTAGAGCCAAGTTGAAGGAGCACTGCGGCCGTTACACCATGACGACGACGACTACGGTGGAGATTGGAGAGCTGATGATGATGTCGCCTCGGATGCTGCTAACTGCAACGATGATGCAACTTTAGGAATATACCCGTATATGTAAAAGAAAGGAAGAGTTGTTTGATGTGAGGTGAGGGTGGCAACCAGCGAGGTTATAGCATAGTGCCTTCCCGGGGCTAAATGTTGGAGGCGAAAAGAATACAAATCGATCCGGAGGACAAAACTACGCGCCTAGAAAAGTGGTTTTGGTATGGTACACTGGTCATGGTACGATTAGTGCAATTTGCAAGTGAACCCTGCTTAACTGGTTGTTGATGTGCTTTTTTTTTAAATACGAGGCCTTACTCATCCTTACATTTTAGGTTGTCCGTTTGTAGTGACTGGATTTAATCGTTGTTCTGATGAAATCGTGGATGGTTCTTCACTTCTTCAATTTAAATATGAAAAGCTCATAGAAAATGATGGCATAAATCTAAACCCCCAACAGAAAATAAGAGCTTTGTATGTCTCGAACATACCAACTATATGACGGTAGGTATTGAGGCAGACAGATGAAACTGCATTTCGTTGGAATACCTGCCATCAATGACTTTATTAAGATTATGGTGACCAACATACCTGCGAAGTAACAACAAAATGATCGGCCTATTCTACCTAGTTTCAGTTCATTAACCTGAATAGCTAGAATAGGTGTACGTTACGTATAACATTACAGTTTTGAAGCCTCATTTTGTATTCATCTAGCAAATAATTCAATTTGCCCTACTACTGCCTGTGAAAATGGCATCGCTTAAAACTCTTTTTATAAATTCGAACGTGCTAAGCTAAAATGCTTATAAAATCCCTCGCAATATTTGAGCACATCAGTGACATTAAGGAAATTGAGAATTCGAAAATTGGAGATAAAAGTCTGCAAACTGTATGAGGAATGAAAAACAAAGCATTCCACACTCGTGATATTTAGTTTAGGAATGAATCACTACGTGTCATAGTACCCCCGGTAAATTCCTTAGAATTGAAGGCACGACCGGAATTGGGTTTTTGTTGTTGAGGGATATGTGCGAATCTGCACTTAAATTTAAATTTATTTGTACAGTGTTTGAGTGAGACTATGACGTTTGCTACGGTTAAGTCTCCTACCGTATCAGTTTTATTGCATATGGTCTTTCATAAGGGATCTTTAACGAAGGTTGTTACGTACACACATACCGAAGTTTCAACAGTGTAAGGGTGGTCATTCATTTATAATGGAATGCCCAATTGCCTAATTGAATCTAAGATGCCCAATTGAATCTAAGATATCTTACTAAATCTGAATTTCGGAAAACAAACAAGTCCGCTTTATTAAATTTCGCTCAAATAACCGAAGGCATAGAATTGCCCTTTGATTTTTGCTCTCCGAACTTTAAAAGGATTCACTTATTTTGTCATTTTTAGTCCAAGCTAAGTTTCTGCATCTTTTATACTTATAAATTGCCATGGTAACTTACGTAATAGTTCCATGGACAAATGGTTTAAATAAATATAAGGCACATCATACATACACATCAGGTTGTTTATATTTTATTGGATGGCAGCAGTTCGTCAACACTCTTAGATTAGATTCAATCCTTTGTCACAGCTTGTAAAGCTTTGGAATTTTTCCAATGTAATCATTTTTACTATCCATGGCTACATATAAAACAGGGAAGCTATTTACTCCTTGTTGGACAAGTTGCTGAGATTTTTAAAGTCCTAAAGTGAAGCTTTATTTTATTTGAAGACTGGACAGATACCTATGAGATGAAGGGGCCATTGGTATCCCTTGAAGTGCAGCCGATTTTACGAGACTATTAATCCATTTTATTTGAGAAGATTTGACGGATACATACATGTAAGATGTAGGTCTTCGTATGCGCAAATGTGAAGTCAATTAAACGAGATGAATTTGTAGACTTATTTGGATTCAGCTTCGAACAGATCTTTTGCATACTGCCGATAGCTAGAATACATCATTTACCATACACCATATTTTTCAGGTGAAATTAGTATTGTAATTTCATGTTTGGCAATTTCGTCAGTCGTAAATTTCCGTGAAATGTCCCAATGTCCAGGCACCCACCAAAGGTAAATGTTTAACTGCTTTATCTTCCCTTGCAAAGGTGGTTGTAAGTTTAGGGTTACTTTTGAATTTGTTGAGACCGATTTCAGTGTTTTGAAAGCCACTTGGATTTTAAAGAAAATGTTGATACAGACATTCTTTCACTTTCAGCTAATGAGAAACCCCTTTGATTGAATGAGGCAAGAGATTCTAGGATATAGCCGGAGGAACATAGATTTATTTGCAGATTGGAAAATTAAGCGTGTAGTATCTATTTTCTTGTCTTTATAAACTTTTTTGCGTCGCCAACTTTTTGGCTGCGTTTTTAGTAAAAAAAACAGTTTTCGGTACAATTTTAGGAAAATTCTAAAAAAAAATTGATGAAAAATTATAACTATGAATATTTTGTTCTTATACTGTTAATTGGCCAAACGATGTCCTGTGACTTTGCTTCTTAAAAGGGGTATTTCTGACTATATAACTACTGAAATACTTTCAAAATGGAACGTCTCGTAGGTCTACAGCATCATCGAATTTATCATATGCATCCGACCACAATGTATTTTGAAAACTGGTCACCATAATCGTTCGTATATCCCTTTTCAAAACCCTAGCCAATGATTAGCAAACGATTATTTTCCGATTGTGTAAATCTAACCCTAGTGCAATTCCAAGACCAATTGCTTTTACATATAATTACCCATACCCATGCATTTTTAATAAAAAAAAAAAACAGAAAATAGTCAACGCATTCTGTATTGTACGAGTGCATTGGTAAGTGGGGTTTTTGCAGAAAATTGCGTAGATATGCTTAGAATTTCTTCAGCATGTCATTGCAAAAGGATGAAGACGACGACAACGACAACGACAACTATGCTTTCAACAGGTCATATCAATTGAAGGGTGCACTAGCAATGTGTATGCAGTGCTTTTAATCCGGGACTCTTTGTACGGCTGTTTCACTCCAGACCTTTAGTCACCTTTTCTGCAGTGCGTGCTGGCTTATTACGAGATTTGCTTAAGAATTACGCACAAAGAAGTCCATCATAGGGCTATGGCACGGCGGCGGTGCAATCAAAGGTCTATTATGAAAATTATCGTAGACCGTCACCGTTTGTGCAAATGTTTTGATTGCTTACTATACGCAGACATAAAGGTAAAGGAAGGAAAAAAAAATATTGGAAAGGAAATTGTAAGCTCTTTGAAAGCAAGGATAATTAAATTCAATGGGAAATTGCGTGAGTTTCAGTGTACCGTGATTTCTCCGATTGCGTTTTGAGTAATTGCGTATTGAAACGAGGAAGTTAAATAATTGTTGGACCTTAAAGACATGAATCTGGCATGTTGGGGTTTAGTTTAATTATTGTTTTCCTTAGTTCAGATCATTTTGAATGAAAAAGACAAATGATTAGAAGGCGTTAGCTTTCTATACAGGGGTTAAAGCCTATTATTTGTTCGTGCAAAGTTATATGTTTGCAACAACTTTGTAAGGCAATGTTGTTACATCGTAGGTGAATCAGTAGAAATTATAAAATTTTAAATAATATACGTTTGAATACTTTTGAATACTATTAAAATATAGAACATAAGCGGTTATAAGCAATTGCATAAATAACATGCAAAAAGACCGTGGTCCTTAAATAATTGTACCAAACAGATAGTCTTTAAGGCGTATGATAAATAGTCATTAATTTTCAGTTAGTGGCAATGTTTTTCCAAACAGCTGGGTTCATCATGTAATCGGGGAGTAAAACAAAAGGAAAGAAGAACAAATCATTCGACCTTAGGATACTGCACTCTTCTGGTCGCAGCAAGTACAATATATTTGGTATTAATACTTTATATAAAACCAAACAGAAATCTTAATAAACAAAGAAGGAGACCCTCTGAACTGCGCCAACTACAGAGGCATAAATAAGTCTTCTCAACATCGCCTACAAGGTCCCATCTGTCGTAATATGTGAACGCCTGAAACCGTTTACCAACAACCTGATTGGCCCTTATCAGTGTGGTTTTAGGCCAGGAAAGTCCACAACCGAATAAATTTTCACACTTCGGCAGATCCTGGAAAAAACTCAAGAAGTCCAAATCGATACCCACCACCTATTCATCGATTTCAAAGCCGCATATGACAGCATTTATAGAGACGAACTGTACAGAGCCATGTCTAGTTTTGGTATACCGCCCAAACTCGTGCGTTTGTGTAGGATGACGATAGAGGATTCTCGCTGCTCCATCAGGGTCGGAAACGACCACACCGACACATTCGATACGAAAAAAGGATTTAGGCAAGGCGATGCGCTGTCATGTGATTTCTTTAATTTGATTCTTGAGAGGATTGTGCAAAACTCCTGAGCCAACACCAGAGTCACAATTTTCCAAAAATCGGTGCAACTACTACCATACGCCGACGATATTGACATCATTGGTAGGAATTAACGTGATGTCATAGCCACGTTTGCTAGTATAGAGAAGGAAGCTGCAAAAATGGGTTAAGCAGTAAACAACACGAAAGGGCACACAACATCGACGAATTGAACAGAACGTCACCATTGACAGATATAACTTTGAAGTAGTACGGGAATTTGTCTTCCTCGCCTCCGCTATTAACTCTGACAACAACATCTCGTCAGAAATCAAGAAGGCAATTGGGGCTAAGAAGGCAATTTAGTAGTAAAGCCCTCACTCGAACTAATAAGAAGATCCTATATGAGACCCTGATCATCCCGGTCCTGCTCTACGGCGCTGGATCATGGACGATTCGAGAGAAAAATTCTTCGAAAAATCTACGGTCCCGTTTGCGTTGACGACGTACGAGCTGTACAGCGACATACCCCTGGTCAAAAAAAAAACTCCCCATTGGACGTTTAAGATGGCTAGGTCATGTAGAACGAATTGACACCAATACTCCGGCTCGCAGAGTCTTCGATTCCCAGACGTCGGACGCAGTAGAGGAAGACCTCGCCTAAAGCAGCGCGGACAAGTAGAAACCAACCTCAACCAACTTGAAGTACGCAACTGGAGGCAGTTAGCTAAGGACCGGGCTAATTGGAGAGGCATGTTGGTTGAGGCCCAGTTTCATCCCGGACTGTAGCACCACTTAAGTAAGTAAGCTTAATATTGAATACCGATTTAAAGGATACAATCGTTCTCCTCTGAAGATTTAGGGAATACAATTTTCGCCTGTTCTACAGCATGTTTAGAGACAATCACCCGTATCGAGATATCCGTTCGGAAAAAAATTTCGACTGAGTTATCCGATCCAATTAGTATTTCGAGCAGATCTTTAGACGAAATGTAACGCACTTGATCTGCATCGGCGATATGCTTTCGAAGTTGTCCGACAAAGAATTGCTGTGACATCAATCGAACGCGATTGTATGTTTTTGTATTTTGTTCCGCAAGATATCTACCTCAAAAGCAAATTGTGTTCCGATTGGAACTGACTTTCTTTTCGGACATTGTTTCGAGCGGATACCTTGATGGAGGTGAATATTAATGCTTACACCAATTAAACATAAAACCCTTGAAGCTTGATGAACTGTCGCACTAAAGGTGTAAGTTCGATTCCCAGCCGTAGCAATACCTATATGATTTTTCACTACCCCCCCTCGCGATTTGACAAAAAATTCGAGTAGTATCAATTTTCAAGAAAAACTTATCTGAACTCAACCATTCGGATTCCTTTTAAAACAGGAGATCACACCATCGTGCAAAAAGTACACACGCACACATTAATGGTTGTGAGAACAAGCTAGGTCCTGTTATACTAACGCGCCTGTTTCGCCAACAAATTTAATTTTTTTTGTAGTTTGGAAAAACATATGAGAAGGCTACAATCCGAGGTGCGGATCCTAATAATAAATGTCCCCAAAAGTGGGAGTTCTTAAAAACTGAATGAATCTTGTTCAGACGGCTTATGGACAGACAGATATGGCTAGATCGACTCAGCTAGCGATTCTGAGTCGATCCATATACTTTGAGGTATATCTAGCGAAATTATTTCTCTATATTACAAACTTTATGTCAAAACTAATATACCCCTATGGTTTAGGGTATAAAAATTTACAACAACAACATGTATAAACATCTAACTGATTTAGCTTCTGCAACGTCAAAAACTTGGCAAATCTAACGATGCTACAGATAGATATATTGCTACAGCAACATACCTTTCATTTTGGAAATGCGCTCCAGGCTGTAAGGCTTGTAGCTGGGTGGAAGATCTTAAGTTTTGTTTCTGCTCCGGTCAGGTAGGAACAAACAGTCAGAGGCGTGCGTTAGTCGACAAGGTCTAGTTTTGAAAGAGATAATCTGTGATCGAAACCAATAATTTTTACTTGGATCACTTGTTACAGCCACTGGGCAAGTGTGACAAGATAAAGAACTGGAGTCTCTCCCCCATTAGATCTCCAGAGAAAATTGTGGCAGTGGTAACTTCAATCTTCCAATCCCCATGGAAAACATCCGCCGATCGCGAACTCAATTCTCGAAGAAACGTATGTGAGCCGCTTCTCAAGAACGTTCAAATGAACGCAATTGTGTGTGCCCATATTCACTTTAGTGGATGCGTCAATGAACAGATCATGCGATACTGTGTTGAAACCAGTCCCTGAGAATTGAAGAGGGCATGCAGCACCCCCGATTTAGCTCCTTGCGATTTGTTTTTTAATCCCGCTGTCATATCAACGGCCCTAGGATCCTATAAGATTTAAAAGCCAATATTCGGGTGGAAATTACTAATATAGTCATGACAAACCCCAGAAACCACCTCATTCATGGTAAGTTGCCCATACCATGAATGAGGTGATTTCTGTAAAACAAAGTTTGAAATATGTGCCTATAGATACTATAAAACAAATAAAAAACTTTATTACCCACCCTGCAACCGTTATTTATCACCAATTAAGAAACTTCTCATGACAGTTTTATACACAGACTTTCATAAGACATTCACTCCAAGTTTTGTAGCCTTCGTGATTTGAATCAGAGCATACTCACTTGTAGCTCGCTCAACGCATTAACCACTGAGCTATTTCACCCACCATTTAACCCCTTCATAAATGGATCTGACAGTACCCAGCTTATACCGTAAAAGGTATTTTTCACAAAGGGACGTTTAATTGCTTCATTAAAGCCCCACCTAATGTCCACTTTCACAAGTTAACACCAAGAAATGACTGAATTGCCCACATTGACATCCCTGTTTAGTGCAAAACACGTCTTAACATGAATTTGTAAAATTAGCGAATTCGCCGAATAATTGTGTGCAGTGAAACCACTCAGAGCCCCTTTTCATAATTTTGCAAAAAAAGGGTTGAATATTATTGCACAAATTAATAAAAAATAACGCCATTTGCTCGAAACAATTAAGTCGAGCTCCGCGTTATGCTTCTCTTTTGATGTGCATTTCATTCAAACTCTGCAGCCTGCAGTCACTCGCATTTACCCACTTGTATAGAAGCTCCGACCAAGAATATTCCTGTTCGAACATGTCCCAGCAAAGTGAGGAAACTTGCTCAATAGTAGTCTCGATTAGACCGTGTCATAAAATATTCAGTATGAGTAGATAAGACATGACAATAGTATTTAATGTCGGTGTTGTTAATCGCAGAGGTTGAAGGTATTCTTATCGAATTAGAGTCGAATTCGACACAATAGATATGACCTAGATGGGATAGGTATGATAACCTAAAATCTGAAATTATTTAATGCAAAGAGGAGTTTATTTTATGTTTGGAGATTGTCGATTTGTTAACTTTTTTTTATATTAAGAATATTGCGATCTTGAGATTGGGTGTAATGTGGCTAGACAATCATGCTAAATCTGCGGCTACACTGAATTCAGGAAGAAAGGTGGAACAGTCCTCTCAAAATCTGAGTAAGACCCATCAGCAAGCATTCGAACAGACGTGCAAACATTTTTGTGCACCAACGGGGATCATCTATAACCTGTATTCGTATTTCTGTGAAAAAATCGATACTTTAAAACAGACAAATCTAAAAATTGAAAGAGCAATGTTGAGAAGGCAGAAGGTTTCAACTACAAATGCCCTTTAAAAAAGATAACGACAAAGGAAAAGGGAAGAATTTCAACTCTGAATAGTCGGAAGCAATCGGAAGCTAATGTCAAAATTCTACGTTAAGTTTTCTTCAGTACTCTCAATTACTCAAGTTGGCCATAATAGACTTTTGTGAATGGAAACGATTGTCAGAGTGGAAGTTCTTTTGTAATTACCTCACAAACAATAAAAACAAAATTTCGTTGCTTATGAACTTACAAATTTAAATGAACACAGCTGTTGAAGTGAAGTGTCAATTTTTTGTATGAAAGAACAAAAGAAAGAGAAAGAGCGAATGAATTCGCTTTTTCACAAGTGAGCAAAAGTGATGGAAAACTGAACGAATCGAAGCGAATAGCTATTATGTTCGTTAAGGGTCCGCCAAATAACTTTTTTGTTGAAAATGCTATAAAAAAAACTACTGAATATTTTCTCAAATTTCTTTTTTAATTTGAAAGTACAATCCTTCCGGTTAATAAAGGTAAATAATTTCATTCAAATGGCTGCCTCGGCTGGCCATGCAGTAGCCTACACGATCGGTCCAATTTTTAAGCACATTATCGATTGTGTGCAGCTATATTTCACCAATGGCTTCACGAATATTGTCCTTTAAAGCGTAAATTGTCTCTGGCTTGTTGGCGTAACACTTATCTTTTACGGCACCCCAAAAATAATAGTCCAACGGTGTCAAATCGCAGCTCCTAGGTGGCCAAACGACATCAGCTCTGCGGCTGATAATGCGATCTTCAAAAACAGGGCGCAAAACATCGAGTGTAGCTTCGGCTGTGTGGCACGTAGCGCCGTCCTGTTGAAACCAAATGTTGCCAATATCCTCCTCTTCAATTTTTGTGAACAAAAATTCGTTCAACATGGCCCAATAACGATCGCCATTGACTGTAACGGCCACTCCTTGCTCATTTTCGAAGAAAAATGGCTCAATTATGCCTCTGGACCAAAATCCGCACCAAACAGTGACTCGTTTTGGATGTATCGGCTTTTCAATGTATGCGTGCGGGTTTTCTGTGCCCAAAATGCGACAATTTTGCTTGTTTACATACCCGCCAAGATCAAAATGAGCTTCATCTGAAAAGATGATTTTTTTGGCAAAATCGGCATCTTCTCTAAGTCGATCGCAGGCCCACTTAGCGAAGCGAAAACGCATTGGATGGTCAGTTGGCTTCAACTCCTGAACCAATTGGACATTGTATGGCGTCATATCAAGGTCTTTATGCAAAATTCGTCTCAATGATGTCGCCGAAATGTTCAATTGTTGAGAATGACGGTGAATTGATGTTGATGGCGCTTCACGCACACTTTCTGCCACAGCAGCAATATTCTCGGGTGTACGCACTGTTTTTGGCTTTTCACGCTTTGGTTTATCGATGAGGATGTCAGTTTCTTTCATTTTTTTCACAAGATAACGAACATACGGAGCTGACGGTTCTTCTCTTCTTCCAAAATCCGTACGCAATTTTCGCACACATTCTGCAACATTACCATGATTTTCATGATTTTCAAAGTAATGTCGCAATATTTCCCAGCATTGTTCAAGCATATACACAACCATATTCGTCCAGCGGAAGGATAAAACTAATTATCTGTCAAATCAGACATGAGCTAAGTGTTACCATTCATGAAAAAAAAAAAAAAAGTTAGATGGCGGACCCGTTACAATACAAATTACATATGTTCGCACAGTTACGGAAGTGGTCGTCCGCAACCATCTTCTATTATAGTTCAGCCTTAAGCTTAGTACGCAGCTCGCGCTAAATTTTATCTCTGCTACTCTCCACTTTTTTTCTCCAATCCAAAGATAAATGCTCGCTAAAATCGTACACAGTATATAGATGAGTCAGGGAAATGTCATACATTCGCAGATTTCAGTAAATGTCAGTAAATAATTAGTCGCGTCAATAAAATTTGTTTACCATTTGAGGCAAAATAAAATTCTTCCATCAAATATTCTTCTTCATTTTCTTCCATTTTGTTTTTATTTTTTATTAAAATTTCGCCGATTTAAATTAATTAATTTCGCGAGATAAATAAGTATAACACATAATATTGTTATACCCTACCTACATTTTGTGTTAAATCTTTTTGAAGTTAAGAATTTTTTCCGCGAGCTGCGTACTGCACTGATAAATTTGCTCGCTAAATTTTATCTCTGTAGAGATTTTTGTATGGGAAATAAAATTTAGCGCGAGCTGCGTGCTGGGCTTAAGGAGTAAGGAAATTCCATGATCGGGCGTGTAGAGACGTCAGGAATAATGATATATGATTAGGACCAAATACCGACCATCAGCAAAAATTGATATGCCTAAAATAAAAGACGCATAAATCTCCTCAAAATCGCATGCAAGATCGTATTTAACGTAATGCATATGTTATGATGACCTGAACTTGTTCATCAACAACTAGTCTGTCCCTATCGCTACTTCCAAAGATACAAATGATACTATTTAAATTGAGGCACTACTCTCAGTGTATTAGGGCTAAACAGCCCTGTACAGGATGATGATCGAAAATTCTTGCTGCTGCTCGTCAACTACCTAACTGAAATATTTGATACCGAAGAAGGATTCAGACTAGGTGACGCGCTGCGCTGTCATACGACATTTTGCCGTTGGAAAAGGATTGTACCAAAATTAAAAGACAACACAATCATTCATAAATATGTACAGACATATGCTGACGATGATGACAACATTGGCCGAAAACATTAGGAATTCACCACCACTTTAGCAGATTAAGGCAAGGCTCAGAAATAAAACGAAGAATAAATCTGCCAAATCGCAATTTTCTTAGGCTTATAAGGCAATTGGGTACCTTATAAAGTTCCAACTGGAAAAAGGTCCCATGCTGGCTGAGACAAAAGTTCTCCAACCTTAATTAAAATAACCATTATCTCAATGGTCTTCGAGTTGCCGATCCCCTTAAGACCTTGGCAGAATTTGTGAATAAGGTCATTTTAGACCTTTATTTAAAAGTGTAAAGGAATTTTTCTATCAGAACTACGACGAAAGAGAATTCCTTTTAACTTTGAATGGATTTAAAAAGGAGGCAAAAGTTCACACAGCTAAATTTTTATTTTGTTTACAAAGTTTTACATTGTGCGAAAATTTGATAATTTGTTTATGTTTTAACGTACCTTGAGTCAAAAGTGGTTTTTAAAAAAAATTGTCTGCAGTCCGTTCGCGATGATTTGACAAATCAACCGAATAGCTTATCCTACCACTTATCTACTGTTCGGATTCGGCATTAAAAATGAGGTCATCGTGCAAGAAGTACTCATGCACACATTAATGGTTGTGAGAACAATCAAGGCCCTGAGTACTAAGGAGCATATTGCGCCAAAAATTTGTATTATTGTATGTCTGTCCTCCGGAGTTTGTGATATAAAGTCTGTAGTCCGTGATCTGAAATCTATTATTGATACCACTGCCCAAACTTTTCTGCCGATTTGACTGAAATCTAGGGTGGTTGGTGGTCCAACACATGGGTTTTTTTTTTTAAATCGGCTTCCTAGCACTTAAATTGAATAAAATGGATATTCTAAATATAACTGATGCTAAGGTTTCTCCAAAAACGTTCAATTAACAGTACTTTTTGCTGCAATTTTTTCAATGTTGATTTTCTCAATAACGTCTTTAACCCATTTGATTAAAATCTTTAGCTAAAAATAAGTATATGAGCGTACTGAGTTTTTTCCCTAAAAATGATATAATGATATAATTGTAATTTATAAATTTATTTATTTCTCAGAAATGAAACCTCGAATTTTAATGACATTTTGTAAGTTGCATAGTTGTGTCCATAGACACCTACATATCTGTATTGACTTTTTTTTTATCAAAAGCAATAATACCGCAAATGTAAAGAATCTGCATATTCCTCAAAAAGAACTGAATATATATTTATATGAATCTTTGAAAGCTTCATAACAAAAACAAATAATGGTCCTTTTTGAAACTACGTATTTTTTTTACGAAAGGTCCCAGCGATTGTGTAAAAAAGATTACTTAGGCCTATATTATTATTTTTTTTTTTTGCGAATTATACGATGGGTCTTTAATTCACTAAAAACACTATCGAAGCCACGATTTAGTATCACACCTAGTCGTCGAAATAATTACCAATTCCAATTAAGATTTCACTTTAAAATAATATATGTACCTACCTACCTACTGAAAAAATTTTTCAATTATTTGAAAAGGTTTGATATTCTCACAATCGCTTCAAATGAGTTTTCCAAAATTTGTGAGTTCAGTAAATTATATCAAAAAATATTAAGAAATGTATTAGCGCCGGTATTTATAAAAAAAAATAACGGCAGTACACCAAAATATCAAAAAAAAAAAAAAAAAAAAAAAAAATATGTCTAGAGACCAATTTAGTATTCATTGGTGTTTGTAGGCACGAGTGCGAATTAACTAACACCATAAATCTCGATTTAGGTACCTAAACCTATTTATTTTTTATCAGATACTCCCCAACTAAGTTAATTCAAATGTGTTACATTAACCCCATCTATCCATTCACACTCCAGAGAGTCGTGTGTCTATTGTTTTGATTAGAGAATGTAAACCAACTTTAATAAAATAAATTAGTCCCGTCCCAATTCCACAGTTTAAAACGAACCTATTGAGTGCATATGTGTCAACTTTCTTCAATTTAATAAAATGTATTACGCAACAAAAAGAGCCACATCAGCACTCATCAATCCACACATATCCCATATATGTATCGAGATAATATCGTCCACTTACGATGAAAGAACTGCGAAAATCCGAGGCAAAATGAAAATTGTGTGTTCCAGCTCACGCATCATGCGAAATAGCGCCTCTCCTCCACCCACACACCAAAACGGCATTAGTATCTAGCGCCTTACCAAACCAACCCCCCTACGATACGAGAACGCTACCCAAAACAGTATAACAGCAACCGGAGTAGAGTTGGAGTATCTATTTGTCGCGTCGTCGTACGGCTTAGCTCTTTGCCAGCAACAAGCTGAAATAGGTAAAGTACAGTCAATCATTTTGTGGGCTAGTCGCAGTCATTTTTCTCTCCTCAGCTCTATTCATCTATAGTATATCTGTCCCTCTGTTTCTGGTTGTATCTTTTCGTTTGGGGCTCGCTTTTGTGGTGTTCCCCTCAACTGGTTTTTGGCGTAGTCCAGTGCCACTCCAAATCCACCCGCTTCAGCCCATTTCACGAATCAACACAACCAGCCCAACCGTAGTGCTTACGATTTTCTTGTTTTTGTTCTTTTTGTTGTGATCGGTTTTTTCTTCTCTGTTTTGTTACCATTCGCGCGCGCGTTATTTATAAATAATGTCCAAGACTTGTATTTACCAAAATGTACACACATACATTGGTTTGATGTGGACGATTTTTGTCTTATTAGAGAGTTCTTCTTGGTTTTTCATCGGTTGTTTGGCTATGTAAAGAGGCTTTTTGGAGGAATTGAGCGCTTTTAAGAGAGTCGGTGTGTGGCAATTGGCAATTGAAAGAGTTCCTTCTATTGCAAGTGTTGCCCAGTATCAACCTGAGTACGATTTGCTTACTATGTATTAGGTACTAAATACAAGAAGTCGGTATTTTAAAAATTTCTTATCAGTATTATACAAGTTTTAAAAAAAAAATATTGAAAAACCGTTAAAACAAAAAGCTAATGAATCGCAGAAGATATATCTTTAGATATTTCAAGAGTGACATGATAGGCAAAGGAGAATCCGATTAATAAAAATTGAGTAAAGCGACTTTCGGATCCCTCCGAGATCTCCATAAAACCGGGATATTAAATACGATTTTTTATTTGAAAGTTAAGATTTTCTAAAGATGGTGATTTGTTGGATTCATCTCATTAGATACACTTTCTGTTAAATAAATAAAACTGAGTATTTTATACTTTTCATTACATGAATTCATTATTGTTATAAGCAGCGAAGTAGGAAAACTGTTGGTCGACAGATTTTATCTACTGAGAATGGTTTTCCACTTATATCAGCTAAGGCAGTGTAGGAAAATCTCTGAGGTAGAACAATCATTTAAAGCCCCTAGTCAGTTAAATAAAAGATGCTCATTACGTTTATTCTGCACTAGACCTGCAAAATTATCAGAATATAATCCAAATCACGGACAAATCTGAGTTTAATACATTTTTATGAAAAAAGTACAACTAAATGGCTATGGAAAAAGGCTTATGTTTGTGGAAAAACCTCATGACAAGGAATGTGCAAGAGGAGCCAACTCGGAACTTAGCAGGACAGCTAATTTTTTAGTGTTATCACAATATAATACGATGTCCATTAATATCCGACAAAGTCAAAATGACAAAAAACTCCCCACCATTTTGCATTTTCAATTTTAACGTTAGACGATCAATCTCGAAGACAGAAGAGGAAACAATCAAAACTCATATGACTTTATACTTAAAAAATCCTTTTTGAGAAGAACCAACATCACACGTGTCTAAATCGACCTAGTTATTGGATCATCAAACAGACACCAAACTCCTGACGGAAGACATACCTACACCTTTTAAAATAAACTGCTTTTGTATGCATTGCCTAACAAACATGTTTCAAATTGTTTTTGCTGAATGTGTAAAATTGTTCTTGAAGATAAAAACATCTCGAATAATCTGTAGCGCGATGGATAGTGCGATGAACTGCCGCGCAGAAAGTCTGAGCTCGATTTCCAGCCGTAGTAATACCTAAATGATTTTTCACTGGCCCTCCTCACGTGATGTTCTGACAAATCATTCGAGTAGTATCAATTGTCATGAAAAGCTTTTCTCGATTCTCGCCTTTCGGATTCACCATAAAACAGGAGGTCGCGCCATCGTGCAAGAGTTAGACACACATAAGTGGTTCTGAGAAAAAGCTAGGCCCTGGGTACTAACGAGTTTGTTGCATCAAAAACTTGCATTTTTTGTTTTTTGAATACATGGACATAACTAAAAACTATATTATGTGGATGAAATATAGAAAATGACACTGTCTGAATATGACCATCGAAATTCCTTATCGTTTAACCGAAATTTGAATGTGGATATAGCCTTGGCAAAACTCACTTAAAAGTGGGCGTGTATTAAAATTATCTATAGACGGAATGTTCATAGGAATATTATGGAGCTCTTTTTCAACTACCTTAAAATTTTATAGAAGAGCTCACAAAAACTTTATGTAGAAAAAATACAGATATACGTAAGGGTTGTCTACAATTGCATATACAATTTTTTAAAATTTCTTACGGTTGTCCGAAAACAAAGTTTTTTGAAAAGTAGACGTGGCAGTGGGTTGATTTTGTTAATTCATCATTTTATCTCAGACGTGACTTATCGATTTTTTTTGAAAAGTAGACGTGGCAGTGGGTTGATTTTGTTAATTCATCATTCTATCTCAAAATTTAAGGCCCAAAAACGGATAATGGGTGGACGGACAGATATGGCTTATCGATTCAGCTGCAGCAAAACGAATATACCCCTGTGGGATAAGGTATAACAAACTGAATTTCTCTTTACTATTTTAGTACAAACATAAACATTACCAATCCGATTACATGTACTACTATACATTTGTGTATTAGACATACCCTTAAGTCTGAATTAAACAATATTAAAAAACATAATATAAATCCTGTACCTTATTCGCCATGTTCCGGATTTTAGATTACAACTGCAAAATCAGTTAAGGTGATGTGGAACGCAAAATCTTATTGAATGGCAAGGTTAATAAAAAACTACGCCCACCCGTGAACACGGCCATTGTTATTATCTCGATATTAAATTGTCAGTATAACTAAACCTTTTTCATCTTGCAAAGCTTACAAAATTCTAATAACAAGCACTCAAGAAATACACTTTGTACATACCTACTTACTACCTACCCAATTTGCGCTTTTATCAGAAAGTTCTTGACATTTTTACAAACAAGTCAGATATGAATTTGGAAGAATTTCATTTTGTGTCAAACTGACTGATGTCATACTAGTATTGATGTACATATCGCACCACCAGTGGTACAGCGACGTAAATGCAAAAACTAAATTTTCTGAGTTAAGTATGCCAAATTTTTCAAAAAAAAATTATAACATTCCAAAAAAATATTTTATTTGTCTCCAGTGGACAGATGCGTCTTTGTATCGTTATGCGGTCCTTACACGGTCAATCGATTGTCATCACTAACATGGGTTTGTGAAAATACATATGTATGAGTACACACATTTGGTGAAGTCTGATTGACGAAAATCAAAGCAAGTTTGAATTTGCACGATGAACGTCATGCTGATTGATGTATGTAAGGGTTGGATTGACGTAATTACTTGATTGTGTCACGGAAGAGAAAAATGATCGGCACTAGCGGAAAACTGAAGGACGATGAAGACTGAGCAATCATCGCACATCCGTACACCTTGAAAACACGCAAAAAATAAAAATTTCACGTCAATCGATTGAACAGTGTAAGGGGTAGCTTTAATCTACACATGATGTCAATTGATTAATCGTGTAAGGGCCTCTTTACACTCTTTCAAAATGAACGTTTCGGAAACACTTTGCTTATCTGTCAGTTGTACTAAAAATTTCAAAGAAATACTACTTCCCTTCGTTGAAGAATTTGCAGATAGCTCCATTGTTTGCACTTGTAGTTCAGCATTTGGTTGCATTGCGCATTGCTCCATCACATATCTACTTTCCTGTACTACTAAGTAAAAAAAATACTTAGTACTACATCGAGTGTAGGTAGTCGATGGCAACACACTTTAAATGCACCACCATCATATTATCATCACCATTCAACATCCATCGAAGAGAACTAGTGCAAAAGCAAAGCAAAACATGCAAGCAAAAGCAAATTCAAACTCAAAGTGTGCGGTGAGCTCTCCCTCTCACATTGGTTCTCCGAAAGAACAAGTGGAAATGGAAATTCTTTCCAAGCAGAAAATCTACGAGAATCGAGGAATCAAAACAACCTGCAACAATTTAAAGAGAATCCAATAGGAAGGGGAAGTGACTGAGCTGCGCTGAGAGGCTTATGTATATAAAATTCGTCATGTGGCATGTCGGTGTGTGCAATCAACACACTAGTCAAATCAAGCCAAGAATTGGTTCTTTATTCCTTATATTCTTCTTCTTATTCTCTCACCCATACTCTTGAATTGTTGTCTCCCAATCTTTTCCATGCACCACATGCACTATCAAAACACTGCATGTGCATCCATTATTCAACACGCAAAGGTAAGTTGTATCAGTGTATAAGTATATCCCGTGTAAAAGGCAAACAATACAAGTCTTGTTTTGTTTTGTTCTTCGCATTGCACACCGCCACCGTTTGTTGTGTTTTTATTTTTCTTCTTGATACTCGCTCGCATTGTATCTTTCTATCTTTGCTTTTTATAGTTCTGATCGCGTATACATATCCACGATTTTCTTTTAAATGTATAATTTCATCTTCTGTACAATTATTTCTTTCGTATCCTACACATTCAGAGAGCCACAGAAGAAAGATCATAGAATAAACGATTGCGGATGCGGAAAGAGAAATAAATTGTTCATATACCTTATGAACAGTTGATTACGAACAGCGAAGCGAATAAGACGTGTGTATTGTTGAGTGCTTATAGTTTGTTTTCGTAACTAAACGAATTTTTTTCTACTTCAACTAAAACAAAAAGAAAAACATTATTGTTATCATTTGAAAGGAAATTTTGAAAATTTTTGTTTTTTTCCAAAGTCGAGAAAAAAAAAACATTTCGATAGTCAAAGTTTTGTTTTGAATCTATCCCCACGGTGTTGTGATTTATTTTCGTGAGATGCAATTTGTGCGTCTAAACATTGCAGTCTATCTGACAAAAACCGAAATCGGTGTGTTCAAACAGGAAAGTTAATGATTTCTTTTGTCCTTTAGAGAAACTATCTATCGAACTTTAGTGCTATTAGACAGCAACAAGCAGCACGCGTCTGAAACGCTTTAAAAAATCGAACGCTTGTTGCTTTTTTTTTAATAATAAAAAATATTTTTCGTAAAAAAAGAAATCAAGTGATTTAAAAAAAAATAAATGAAAAAGTTTTCGTGTTAAAACCAAATGCAAACAACAACAGTGAACGGTTACACTGAAATGGCATATATCGTTAAAGGATTTTGGCTAATACGTGCACCAAAAGATCCTGAAATTTCAAATGTTGTTGCTGTCAAAACAAGATAATAACACTTGACATATAAACATAAAAACGATTGTTTTTAGAATCGAGATTTTTTTTACAAGTGCAGTCGATGCAATTGTCCTAAATATACAAACAAAAAACACAAAATAACGAAAAATACAATAAGACTGAACTTTAAACGAAAAATTGTTTTTTTTTAAAGATTGTTATTGTTTGTTTTATACAAGAGAAAAGTTGTGAAGTGCATTTTTTTTAGTGAAAATTTGCCAATCGAATAAAAAAAAACATTTTGATAAAAAAAGCGAGTAAAATTGTGTAATTATGGCGGTGCCATTCTATGTGCCAGAACAGGACGATGGCGGTGACGGTACAAGTACCTCATCTAGCCAGTCGCCAAATACTACATCATCAGCCACCCAAACACCATTGCAGAGTCCTGTCAACGGAGAACACTTGGTAATGGCTTTTTGCGAGGCTCTATACAGGTGCTCAATTAACGGTAAGTCGATGTTTTTATTATTATTTTGTTTTTAAATTATTAAGTACCTACCACAGTTTTAGATTTTTGAATAAATGACAGGAACTGCTGTAGAACTTTAATCCTTTTCAAAATAACTTACACCTTGTCATTCCGTGCGTTAAAATTTTGTTCTTTAATTGCTTAGACATTTCCGTGATGCCTATTTTCATTTAACTCAAATTAAAAATAACGGGGAAAGATTACGGGTGGTACCTACAATATGAAGATTTCCACATCCAATTTAGGAACATAGCCAATCTTAGTGTTGTTAAACAAATTTGTTTTTGCGCAATCCGGCTTTAAAGAACTCAAACCTAGCTTTTCTTCGCAATAGTATTAATGTGTGTTGTTTTTCCTACACTATTGAGCGACGTATACCGAATTACCCCGAATTTAACCGACGGGTTAATGGTTTCTTCGAAGTATTGACACTCCGATGATTATTCAAGGCTCGAATATAAATACAAATTTTTGGCGGAACAGGCTCGTAAGTACCCAGGGCCGAGCATTCTCATAACCATTCATGTGTGCGTCAGTGCGTGTGTAATTCTTGCACGATGGACCTCCTGTTTTATGGCGAATCCAAACGTCTAAGTAGAGATAAGATTTTCTTGACAATTGATACTAATCGAATGATTTGTCAGATCATTACGACAGGAGGGCCAGTGAAAAGTCATTTAGGTGCTGCTATGGGTGGGAATCGAACCCAGACCTTCTGCGCGGCAGTTCTTCGCACTAACCATTGCGCCAAGACTCTTATCGTGTAAAAAGCACGATCGAAAGACAATTAGTTGCTTAGTTAACACAGAATATGATCATTAATCGCAATTGGATAGCCGGCATTATGTGGACGATCAGTCTTTAACTTCATATAGCTAACAGAACGCTCAAACCGAGTCTCGATGAAGTTCGTTATTCAAAAAACGGGATGTGAAGCTAGATTAGATCGGAGTTATGATTTTTGGCTTATTACAAGGAAACATTCTTCCATTCGGCCTAACTGGTAAGGATATACCAATTGGATTAAGTCTTCATTTGATATAGAATCCACTATCGCGCTGATGGAAAACAAACCCTCGCCGTAACTGTCGAGCTTTGTGTTAGAAGCTGAATACTTCAGGACACAGGCTGGCAATAATCAATGCATCCGGGAAACGCCTGACCTATCAACAAACTAGGCTTAACTTTTTAAAAAACACATTCGTTGGGCCACATACTGAATTTTAAGAAACTTCCCTTAGCAGAGCATGGTTCCTCAACTGGGAAAAGAGAGATTTGATCTAGGTTTTTGGGAAAACATCTGATATCTGATGTTCTTAACCCTTTTATTAAATGATAAAACCATGAAAAAGTAGAGAAAAAACATTTTTACAGATAATACACGACTTTTTCGTTGATAGGTTCCTAGGCATCATACATGAGAGTTCAGTACATGGAGTTCGCCTGTTAGTTTGGACTAATGAATATTCAACTAACCAGGGGTTAACTCCATCAAATCCACAAAAAGTGATTGTTACTATCCAATCACATAGATCTGTTGGTGCAAATCACCCTTATTCTGACTTTATTAAGAGGAGTACGCTAAATTTATATTTCTCTCGAGAAATTTGAGCTTTGGTTGCGTCTGATAGACGAGGTCTATAGCTATACTTGCTGCTTCAAGTTAAAACTAAGGATGACACAAATAAAGTCTTGCGCGGGCATGGTAACACATATTGACATTTTTGTCTTATAACCACCAATTTGGCTTGCTTCAAACGCAAAGAAGCTTCTGTCCATTTCCGACGTACTTATCCAAGTTGAACCACTTTTCGCTCGCATCAAGGTTACGGGGGTGTAGGTAAATCGATTTGTTCCAATGCGGTAATATGCTATACTTACCCTACAGAAACAAAAGGAAATTTATTTTTGACAGAAAAAGTTTCCCTCTACTGAGAAATTTGTTCCGCTTTATCGTACAAATCAAGAGAGACAGCGGAAAAAGATCTCAGAGGGATCAGTAACGCCTGGAATACGCCTATTGAATTAACGAAGAAGTTCGAGCTGGTGACACATGTGTAAATCCTTTTCTTCGAATAAGGTAAGAATGACACCGACTTGGAACCTTACCTAATTGACTTTTAACGTTTGAATTTTAAAAACGTATTAAGCGTATCAATAAACTGTTACTACAACTCGTTCGTAAACAATTTTTACAAAAAACTCGTCATAAAACTGGATAAAGAATACTTTTAAAGGCTTGGTTCAACTAGTGCTGTAGAAAAGAGATAAGTTTGCATGAAGATTGTATAAAGTCGTCGCCATGATGTTGTAAGACAGTCATGCAACAAGGTTTCTTAACCTCATGACTACAAAAAAAAAACAAATTGTAGGTACTGGAGAAAGAATGTTTATTTCCATATCTTGGGGTTACGAGTTTTAATTTCTACAAGCAGGAATTACAAGGCTTTCTCTGTAGTCTTATGTCCTATGTCGTCGGTCATAGATACGATGTTTTTCACTTCCTGTGGAGTTACAAGATATAAGTGTAACATGGTTTTCAGGTGATTTATATTTATGAAGGAGCTACGACATGTTTTCCAGACGTGATAGATTAGATATCATGGTTCTACAAGATCGCAATAAAATGTAAATTTCGCAAAAGTTAAAGTTTGAATGTTTTCTTATTATCCTCAAACAAAATAAGGTAACAAAGAAACTACACTTTACGAAGGTTGAAATTTTTCAATCTATCTTCTTCCTTATTTTTATTTTTTTTAGATGCATTCTTAGCTAGGAAACAATTTTATACGAAAGGGATGGGCCCTAACCTCTCTAATCAGTAGCTTTCTGCTTGAAATCCTTCAGAATATGGCTGGATGGTCAAGCCTATCACTGTTTAGTATACTAAAATGGTTGCCTCAAATGACCATTAATGTTAAATCATCTTCCAAATTTCACTTTAAACCAAACCCAATCTCTTTAAATGCTAAAAATATTTGTATCTAAAAATAAACTGCACACCAAAATCTCATCCAAAACAACCCGCCACCTTCAAGCGTTTAAACGTTCCATGAATCACAACCTAAGAGCTCAAAGAACTGCGTTTTCCTCGCCTGGTAACAGTATACCACATACCATGCCGCATTTCACTTTAATCACCAAGCAAAACAAAATGCCAGCAGATATTTTGCATAACTCCGCAGCAGAAAAATGGAATCAAAACAAAAATCGCACATACGCCATACTACCACCTACCTACCTACCTAGACCTAGAGCACATGTCATACTTAATTTTTGTATCTTTTCATCATTTTCTGTTTTTATTTGTGTATCTCTGTATACGCTCCCAGCAGTAGCTTTGCGTCAGAACAAATTATATTTCTCTTTATCCTCTGAGCATCTTCAAGTGGAAACAAAGAAAAATTGCAAGAAAAAAAATTATATAGAAGGAAGAAAATATCACAAAAACAAACTACACACAGCCACGTGCTCTTTTCCCAACACATATATAAGCTCATGCGGTATTCAGAGCGATTTTTCAACGGCAACCCAAAACACATTACACAACCACACACGTGAAATACTTTATTTCAGCCACCTCCAGCGCAAAATCTGCAATGTCAAAAGCTAAACAGCTTCAAGCCCCCCAACATCGCATGAGCACATAAACGCAGTAAGAAAGCGAACAACGAAAAAAGTGCAAAAAATTACATAAAGCAGCTGTTTCTATGCAGGCTTGAAAAAATTTAAAGGAATTTTCACATTTTCTATCCGTTTTGTCAAAGATCCTATTTTTGCCTAGAAAAATGCTCACAAAAAGAAAATAAGTTGTCGTCCTTTTACTTTTGCTGTTTACATCCTAAGTGGCATCAGTAAAAAGGAGAAGAAAAACAAAAAAAAAACTGAACTGTAGACGAGAAGCCAAAAGCTTATTTTGACGCAGAGAATGACGGATGAGGATATCGTGTGCACTTGTCAAACGAAAACGGATACACCACCAACCAACTCGGATGAGTAATAGAGCGCTGTACGGAGAAGAAACTGTCTGTCATGCAGGAGTCAACTCTGGCAAGTACACTCGTAAATATAACCAGCAAAAAGGATTATATCCTCACATGGCGATATGTAGATGGATTTGTTTTTAGTTCGTGTCACTGCATTTATGTACGGTGACAGTAGCAAACACAGACACACAAAAAATGGAAGAAAAAAAATAGTCGAACGTGCAAAGAACTGCACTTAAAAAAACATCCAAGACAAAATAATATATTTTATCTCGTGCTAATTTAGATGAGATGCTTTTCAATTAAGTGAACAGAATGGTGATGAAGAGGATGCACTCCTTTGAGAGGAGCGCATTACAGACTTTTGCCAACAAAGGCGCACCATACATACAGAGTGAAAACAGCACCAGACAAAGTGTGTGCGTGTCCTTCCCAGACAGTAGGTATCCATAGATATATCTGGATGCAAGTTCACGCTGCACGAGTAGTGATATAATGGTGACGGCTTTACACCACAAAAGATTGCCTTTTAATTGTCATTTTAGTTAGTAAAATGCGTTAAGATACTATATAGTCATATTTTATGGAGGTAGACACACACCAGGGGAATGACCATTTTATTCGCATGCATAGATTGAGGTACAAGACGCGACGGCTTGTGCGAGGGAACTGGTTCTTTGACTCACTTGATGTGGCACCGTGTACACAATGACCAGATGCACATAGATAGATACGTTCGATGTTTATTTTTAAAAACTCTTCGTTGGAAATCTAGGACGCATGCTAAAAATTGATTAGGTTTGCGAAAATTATAGACACTTTTTGAGGTTTGGTTATTGCTTGGCTAACTATATCAATTTATATTATCGGTCTTGTTTTGGTATAAATTTAGGTATTTATGGGGAAACCCGACATAATTTGGGTAGTCCAATCTTTTGAAATCATTTTGATTTATATCGATTCGTTGGTGTAGACTGTAAGAAAAATGTGTGAAGGACTTGTGGAAGTTGGATCTACATGGACACGTATGGTGTGTAGATTAAATTTGATTGCATGTAAACTTAATTATGCCAAATTCAATTGGCCAAATTTAATATTTACCAAATGGAAGTTTGATATCTGAATGGCGTAAATATTGCTTTCATTTTGGGTTGGTTAATGGTACAGTGGAGACAAAAGAAATTCAGCTTTTGCTAGCTTTTAATTTTTTTAAACCAAACACAAATGCGGCGATTTAATCGCATGATTCACTACTTCTCGAATATTTTGGGTTTTTGCCCTGGAGATTCTCTCTTTACAGATTTTGTCTTGGAAAAAACCTAACAAGTTTTGCTAACAATTACAAAAACTCACTCTAGGCTGAGCTGCGTCTTTCATTATGGATTTCATAGAAATCGTACATGTGCGTTTACTAATGCAATATCATGCTATGCAAGAGGTTAAGCTAGGATTCAATTTCTGACCTCAGATTTACCAATGAATCCGTTTCATGAGTCAATCTCTGGCTACGATCCAAACCATAATTCAAGTAGTAAAGTGTGTCTGCCATGTAGTGCTAAAATGTTCTCTTAAGCGGAACGGAAGATTTTGCGTTAAATCCCAGCCAAAAATGAAACCATACAATTCAAAGAAATCAAACCATTGAAAGTTCGATGGATACCCATTATATGTACGCTCATTTTCGAAAACATTACTGTTAATTATAGAACACGAAATAGCTACCACTGAACTTTAAGTTCGGACATCACTCAATAAACCTCCCGCAAAAATACTGCAAAGGTATTCATAATCCTTTGATCTCAAGTAAATTAAAACAAAAATGTGATTATTGAATATTTTTAAACTAATCCTTTTTGATATATTGCAAAACAATTTGTCCTGTCATTTATCCAAGAATTACACATGGACAAAAAGTTCTAAACTCGTTTCTTTGGCATAAGCAAGCAAAGCAATGACTTTGAATTTTTTTGTTGCTATTATTCAGCCCTATAGAGGTATCCGTCGGAGCAGAAAATTTTCCGATTTTGTACGATTCGAAGGATTTTCGCTGCAAGGTATTCCTCCGAAAAGCTGTTCGGAATAGTTCTTCGACATTTTGTAACGCATCCCGGCGAATGGCGTTGAAGTGTGTTCAGAAGCATTTATCGTGAAATTTTTGTCAGCTAAGTGCATTTTTTTTATCGCGGAATTTATTTACGAATTGTAGTGAAGTGAATCCGTCGCATTTGTGTATTATGTTTTTTCCTTGACACATACCTCGAATGGAATTTGAACGTCCGACGGATAACTCGATAGGGCTGATTATCCATTTCATAAAACAAAATTTAAATGTAATGATATTTATTTATAACGATATATTTTTTAAATAATAATCTCCCTATCAATTAGTAAGGCCACCGTTTTTAGTTCGCTGTTAACAGTGCAGCAGCAGTAACTGCTTAAAAAATCGTTTAAAATTGCACCAATAATTTTGGATTAATATAAAAGTTATTTAGACCCACATAGCTATTAGTGAAAACCATTTAATATATTCATTTGCTTTTTGAAGTTTTTTTCGGACTCTGAATTGTATGTAAAATATGTTTTATTTCACGGATTTAGACACTTTCTTTGCAAAGTACCCATTTTAGCATGACAATTATGAACACCTCACAAAAGAATTGCTCATGTAAAGTCACACTTTTAATTAACTCCGCGCCTTGGATCTGACCTACTTAACTTCAATTCTTTTGAATTGAAAATATCCCAACGATACCTTGCGCAAATAAAACACTTTGTGATTTTTACGATAAGTTCATTTTAGATTTTTACTAAACCCTTTCAGGTATTTCAATTTGTATGCGTTTGCTTTTGTTATTGAAAACAACAATGCAATAGTTCTCACTAATGACATGTCACCCCAAGATGTTAAGTCTGACTTAAATCTAGGTTAATCCTAAAACTAGGATTTGGCAGAATTATTTTAAAGTCTTTATTTAAAC
Source organism: Rhingia campestris (assembly GCA_932526625.1). NCBI lineage: Eukaryota > Metazoa > Arthropoda > Insecta > Diptera > Syrphidae > Rhingia > Rhingia campestris. The sequence continues at coordinate 104,209,317 of OW052184.1, read as the reverse complement.
TTTCCATAAAAAAATATTAGAGAATTCAGAAAAACGGGAGTGTTTCAAAACTATCTAAATGAAAATGTATGTAACAACTGGTATTGTTCAGATACTTTACGTCTTTCATTGTACTTTCAATTAAAAAGTAAATTCAGAAAAACGGATGTGGTTCAATAGTGTCTAAATGCGAATGTATCTAACAACAGGCATTGATCGAATTATTCAGAATTTCATTCTAATTCTTGAAACTTTTACCAAGAAAAAATATTTTTTAAGAAATCGACTACTCATTAATTGACATGCAAATAATTACTAAATTCTTTTGGTACATTTGTTTTCTCTGTCATTCTTGTCATTTTAATTGTCATTCTTATTCCTACGACCGACGTGCATATAGCACTTGCAAATATTCTAGAATTCTAAGATCCTATTAACTCTTGCTTGGTATTTAAATGTGGTTTCTTAAATGACATTTAAGAAAAGATTATGTGTAATGTACTCTTATTCTTCCATAAGCAGAGGTAGAATAATCTGGCATTTTATAATTTCAATTTTCATAGCAAACATTATTTATAAAATGTCTCATATACATATTATCACAAAAGATCCTTTTTTTGAAAGTATTATTTATAAAAAAAAGCACACATTTTGATAAAATAGGTATTTATATACCAAACTCGTCCGAGTATCTTTAATTTGAACAACGAATGGGTGTGTCCATAAAAATCAAACAAACTATTACTCCTAGCTCCCTTACACAAACTCAATTAACTCAATCAGTTGCATCTGCATCATATCGTGTAGCAAACACCTCATATTACAACCAAAGATATCATAATTACTCACTTCTTCACGTCGCCCAATACTGTCGATGTATTTCATCATCATTTCACAAGATCTAAACTTCATGTCTCTTAAAAAAAAACAGCTCCACAAAAACAAGTTCCACTAAATTTTTTTTTATATATTTTTCAACCTCAGACCTAACAAAAAAAACTTTAAATTACAACTCAACTGCATGGACCCAATATCACCAGATACATCTCCTTGCCTTCTCTTCATTCCTGTCCACTTATTTTTGCGTTTGCTTATTCCGAACGAGAGCTACCTATTCAATTTATCGAAAATTGTTTGTATATCCATGAGATATAACATTATTGTGTGTGCATTTCATAACATGAATACATAAATAAATAAAGTATCTCTTACAAGGTTTTCATACCATATCTCGTAGGGTGTATTGGATTTTTATATATGATTTGTAACAAAGAGGAAAAAATTAATATAGTCATGCAAGTTGAGGGCACATTATTTGTGTCAGATCAGGAACGAAAGCTGAGTTGATCTAGGCATGTTGGATAATTTGATGAAATTTTATAAAATCCATACCCACTTACAAAAAAGCAAATTTTTTCAGACTTGAGACATTTTTTGAACTTTGTGTTGGGTTACGCCTACTTTTTGGGGGCGTTTTCTTTAAAAAAAAATATATTTTTGGTAACATTTTAAATAATTTGAACAAATTCTGAACAATTCGGTTGAGATACCTGTTGTTAGATACGTTCGTTTTGAGCCACTCCCTTTTTCATAAGTACATGAATTTTTTAATGAAAAGTACAAAGAAAGGCATAAATAGGGTGTTCCATGATTAATACATCAAAATGTAGCCTTCTCATATTTTTTTTTTAATTCATGTAGTGTGCGGTGGGCGTGTGCCTTAACAAATAAAGAAATATGCATGCTGAGGTATATGTAATCAAAATATCACTATAAAAAGGGGCATGCTAAATTATAGCACTCAAAAGGTGGAAAAATAATACAACAACAACAACAAAAAAACCGGTATATCTGTCCTATGTGCATTCAGATAATATAATTGGCACGAGCCAAATAATATGCTCAAAGTTTTATGCTACCTCGTTAGTTAGCTCAGCTCAGCTCAGTTCAGTCCCAGCTCATGCTAGACGTATGGGGACTTGGGGATACCTGTTTAAATTGCATTGTATGCAGATATATGCACGGGTATACACGTCAACGTATGGATCGTATAATAAATAAACTTGCCACCAAGTCTGTGGCGGTTCTGTGAGCATGGTGTCATTTTTATTTCTTTTTTCATGACCTTAGGCAAATTTTCTTCTTTTATTTTCATTTATCCACATTTTTTTTGAATTCATGCAATTTTCTGGTGAGCATTTCAATTTGAAACTAAATTTAGGTGTTTGGCTTTTGTGCATTGCTGTGTCAGCTATTACGATTTATTTATTTATTGTATTTCGTTATAGCTATGCAAGGTACTTCAAATCGCACTTTGAAGTTGACTCTCTAGTATGAGTCATTTGAAAATTGTATTTCTTTGTTCTGTTTGGGGCGGCCGGCGAGCGGTAACATTTGTATTTTCCTTTCACCGTGAAATTGGTTATTTTAGTGGTGGAAATCGATATTCGATACATCGCTTAACAAGCGGGACATGGGTATTTGAGAGGATTAATTACATTGCCAAGAGGATTAGAAGCGTTTGTCAATGAATGGTAACAAACGCATGTTTATTAGTAATTTTGAAATACATTGTTTGTGAAATTCAAAAATATTTAGGAATTTTTTTCTTTTACGGGCGGACAAATATTAATTTTGTTTAAACCTTTTTTGTTTTTAATATTTTTGGTTTATGATGATTTATTTTTTATTAATTTAATTTCCTAAAAGTTATATCAGTTTTGAGAAAATTACTTTGTGTGGATATTTTAAATCAAAAATTTTAAAGAAAAGTAAATATCTGGTCTTAACTTCCCATACAGGACCTTAAACCTAGCTTTTCTATTCGTTTGTGTGTGAAAAGTTTTATTTTTGGCACAAAGATAGTTCCCCCTCTGTTTAAGGCTGACTCCGAACGAAGCTGTTTGCCAAAAAAAAATGTTCGTAGTATAAAAAATACTATTGGAATTGGAACCAGGTACCCAAGCTTAGTATTCAATCGCACTAACCATTACCACTTAAAACATATATATATTTTAAAAAATAAAATTTAAAATTGTAAACCGAGAGTCATTCCAACAATGTTCGAGATAGACTTTCGAGTTTGCTACTGTTGTGACTCCTATTAGTTCTTATGCCATATGAATATTTTTGCTGCCTAGTGTGGACGTTTAACTCGAGTTTATATGCTTTGTATTTATATTGAGAAGAAATTAAATATTCCTAGAACCAATTAGGTTACCCTAAATAACCGGTGAAGTAAAAAGATACTAATTTTTATTCCACAAGATGGCTTTAGTAATCTGTGTCTTGCAAACATCCTACGAAGGTATATGCTTAATATCTTGAAAGATGACATTTCGATGCCCCACAATATGGAAACCAACTGTCGAGAATGTCATCATGTAAGCACTGTTTCGAGAGCCGGACCAAATAGTACCAAGTCAGGATTGACAGTAGTATTTGGTGTGTATATGGTGGGATTTGCGTGTAATCATCTAAAGACTATTAATTCGGTCGTATTTGCACTGTCAATAATTGGACCGTCGGAAGAAAGCAATCCTACAGAAGTCCATAGTGTTCGTCAATTGGAGGGGAATCGTGCTTCATTAGGACAACTCCAGGAAACACCACGCCATATTGCTTCTGCAATAAATTGTGATACTAGGGTGGGGTTTTCTCACTTTAACACCATATGCTCAGCCCCATTGTGATGCAATTTCATGCACCTAGCCTACCAGGTGGGGTTTAGCCTCAATTCTTTTTCGTTTTGCAATTATTGGCATGTAAATACTTAACACACGTCCAGCGCTTGCGACATCAAAATCCACCCTTGTACTGCGAGCTAGAACGTGCGACAGCTAGAAAGCAAAGCGGTCAGGGACTAATCACCCTTCTAATAGCTTAGGGTGCCTGGAAGCCTGAGTCATAAAGGTGGCTTAAGGGGTAGAAGGTTCGGAAGAGCACTCCAACTCTTCCAAACTTTCTACCAATCGGAGCAGTTGGAGTTTAGTTTTTCTGCACAAGGAAGGTATCAAATAGCTCTTCGAAAAGAAAGTTTTGGTATCCGTTTGGGTATTGACAGGATCAATTGATCCGCCTCTTTTTGACTCCTAGGCTAGGCTTTTTCTTTTTAGCATTTTCGTTACAGTTTCAATGCCATGTAAAGTAATACATTTTTTCTTTTGGATTTCTTTGTGTTACATATATTTTAATAATATATCTTAACGCCGTTAATTCACCATTTATACTTTTTGTTTATACCATAAAGACATATAACGCTATAACGAATTTCAATTAGGCTCAAAAATTATGTTCGTATCTTCAGAATTAAAACCGCAATAGCTAGCTATTAAGAGACCGAAACATGAGCGGTATCGGCAAAAACCACATGCCAATTACACCACAATTGTGACTCCATCTCCATCGGGACCACTAAGCGCATCACATCACTGCAATTCCCTATGTTTAGCAGAATTTGCAACCCAATCCGATTTAATAAAAGTTCATAACCCTCAGGCTGTTCAATATAAATTGCTGCTGCCAACCGCATGCAGAAATACGAATCCAACAAACGAGCGCCTTCCTATACCATGTTATCCTCATGTTTATACGCATTAGGAGTTCAAAACTCTACAGCTTAAATAAATTTAATTGAAACGCTAATTAGCTTAATTAACGCATTGTTGTCACAAAATCCAACTGCGTAATACTTTATAAATTTGATCGACCACGTTTTTTTTAAACAAATGCACATGCAAAACGCACAAACACACTTAGTCACCATCAAAAGCTGGCCAATCAAGGCTACTCCAAGAGGGAACATATTATTGTTTTCGAGTACTCTAATGAAAAAATACTAATTGCACTCAGATATCATTCCATTGTTGCGATTTATTTCATTCATTAAAACTATTAAGCGCCTGCATGACATACAAATCGCGCACTACTCAACCCTTACGAGTGCTGCTGAGAATATCTATCTATTCAGGGACGCATTTAAATGCAAGCGATGCGGGAGCGCACAGAGATAAGTTTTTTTTCAAAAAAACTGCGAAATAGTCTGCAAAGAGCCATAAAAAACAAATCACAAAGAAAATTCTATAAATACAAATAAACTGCATGCTTAAGGCTTGTAACGAATTTCCTTTGTCCAATGATGCCACCACCAACACACAACCAATGTCAAATGATGGCACGACGCGATTATAAACGCGAAACGAATCCAAGAATTGCGATTAAAAAAAAGCAAACGCTGTTTTGTGTGTTTTTTTGTGGTCGTGGGAAATGCGGCGGAAAATCTGTGTGTAAATGTTAAGTACCTACAAGGGGGACCTCGCATCCATAGTGTATGACGAAATATTTTTTTTTTTGTTGTACAAGTATCACCAGCGAGCACCTGTTTGTGCGAAACGCTTAATTAACTCCAAATCAGGGAGTACAGTAATCTACACCAGGAAACAACACTCTACATCCAAAACTGTTAGAATGTTAATTACAGATGAGTTGAAATAAGGCGTCAAGCCTTGACATCGCAAACCCCTCCATTCACCCCTGCTATGTGACGATATACCCTTTTATATCGCGCTGCTTGTTAAATTGTTGCAATCTTTGTTCGCATTTGTTAGGGCATTCAAGTTTCGCGGGTAATTATTTTTTTTTGTTGAACAAAGCTTACGTGCAACGCGGTGTATGGATATGGATACCCATTGCCGCACTTGGGTTTTCATGTCGGTCATGAAAAATCGAATCAATTATTTGTGTGTCGAAACTTTTGCTGCGCGCTAAAAAAGGAAATAACTCAACGATGGTGTTTTGTTGTCAAAGGGGTGGTGGATACAACAAAAAAAATTAAATTCTACCTCAACACCGCCATGAGTTAGAACAAAGGTTTGTGCATGGTATGCCCTTTGTTCTTACGACCATACCGTACGTTTCCTCTATTTACCCACATTATGTCAGGACAAGGAAAAATCATCGGAAGGTTGCTAGTCATATGCTATTACCAAAAGCGGGAAAGTGATCTTTCCTTAAAGTGTTCCCCCCCAAATGGGTTGAACAAAGGATGTTCTGTTCAGACAGTGAATCGCGTTTTGTGTTTTTGTGAATGACTAAGGTGTTTGGGGATTTCGATTTCCAAAAGAAGATATACACGAGGTCTGAGTGACAGACGAGCGGATATAAATCTCGTAGTGTTTTGCGATTATAACTGTATAAATTGGCGTTTTTCGGTTCAAGTTTCATTTTTTTTTTAATTAAAAAAAAAAATCAACCGCGACACCGGTTGATATGTGTGACGTGGGTCGCGCCACAATTAACTGGTGATTCTGCACGCCATGTGAATGAATGTCGGGGGTAATTAATCATCGCGGCGATTTTTTTTCTTATGAAATGCATTTTGGAATTTTGCTTTTACCGTTTAAGGTCAATTTTCACTTGGGGATTTTGAGATGGTGGTTTATTGAGGTCGATGATGTTGTGGCGGTGAGGATTTCATTGTGTTACTGTTACACATTTGCGATTTGAATCGATTGTTACCGTTCATTGTCTTATCCTGAGTCAGATGAAGTGGTTCTCGAATGTAATTAATTTCAGGATGTCAAGATCAAATTGACGTAAATGGACATTTTGCGGTTTTCAATTAACTTACCGAGGATTTGCTGTTAATTTCGTCATACTCACCGCGGTTTACAAAAGTTGGATAAGACATATGTTTACCAGCTGGAGGAGACAGTCATTGATGTGAGATATACTTAACAAATTTAGGGTTATCCCCAAATTGGGTTCGGGCTTCAAAGTGAGGGAGGTCTTTTGTTGAAAAAAATTATGGGTGGTGGACATGCTTTCAACAAAGTTAAATATTATTTGTAACTAAAATTCAAAACTTGTCATAGGATGATTTCAATCAACTTATTCATTTAATTATCCCGGCATGTTTCTGTTTTTTTTTTTTCGTTTAATAGTTCGTTTGCTCGTATATTAGTTTGTTTACTAGTTCACTATTCTGTCAGTCTTTAGCAACTATGAATTTTTTTTCAAACTCGAAATGGACACAACAAATTTCCAGCAAAAGGGAGGCACACTTCCTACCAAAAATAATTAGTATCGGAAATGTTAATTAAATAAAGTGCATCAAGTTTTCTTAACAATTTTGGATTGTAATTTCTAAAAGATTCAGCTATCTACACCCTTCTACAGCTACTTTGTCCTAAAGCTAAGCAATACTCAAGAGATGCTTCGAATCATCTCCAAAAATCAATTTTCCAGTCTCTCAGGGAGGAATATTGCAATAAATTTGCGCTTGTTTCTGTGCATTTGTTGTTGGCCAAAAAGGGTTAAAAGAAACAGGAACATTTTCTACGAAATAAATCTATCTACTATCACACACGACCATACCAGACCAGCTTACTAAAAAATACAAATTTTAGGGGAACATTCATATGTGCGAGTGTGTTCTTCATGCAATGACAACACAAGGCCTCCAGTTTTACACCAAATTCCATAAGCTTTTCTTTAAGTTGATACTCTTCGCATGATTTGTCAAATTTGTGAAATATAATGACGCTATCAAGCATAAAACTTCGCGATTGTCTGATCTTAGAGCATTCGATATGAGATGGTGTTGATTCACCTTTAAAGTCTTAAGAAATAATTTTGGAAAAGGTCTGGAGAAGATACAAATCGGGCGGGGAGTAGTGTAAGGTATGGAGAAGAGTCGGTGAGGTGGACATTTTTAAGAGTAGATTATGAACGTATGTCTGAACAGATAATGTCTGCTCGAGACCGCGGTCGTGTGGTTCCTACCCACACGATCGTACAATGAGTATGGATGCTTGGTAAGTCCCAGCTACACGTCCATTGGAATGAAAGTCATCTCTAACGAGGAAAGTTGATTTTATGTGACCCGAAAAGAGACGGTAAAATCGCACCGAAAATCCACGAGAATACATTTCAAACTGAATTCCCGGTATGGACATGAACGTTTCACTTCCAAACTTTATTTGAAATTTGCCTTCGCCTAGTGCAGACTTCAATATCGATACCAGCTACACGAAAATATGAGGTGCTGTTTTAGATTTCAGCGTGTTCCAGCTGTAAAAACATACTTCATTCCAATGACGCTTTTTGTCTATGTGCACGGCGTTCATTGGTATGAAAGCCGTTGGAATGAACGTTTGGCCCGGCACTAATAAAGGGTTCTCAAGCGGAGAGTCTTATCAGGCTCTAGTATAGGATGGGTTTGATAGATGTTTGTGCATGAATGGTCGAAAGTGGATGATAGATAGGGGGTTAGAAAAAAAAAAGATTTGGGGGACAATTTTGAAAATGCGATACGACATACGAACAAAATTTTTGAAACTCATTATTTTTGTTTTAAATATGATTCAGATATATGTATATCATTTTGTATGGTGATGTAAAAAAAATTTGTTTTGTTGAACATTTTTTCTATTTCCGCAAACCCTGGCTGGTTCCTTCTAGAAGAAAAATATTCTAGTTAAATAGATCCCAAAAAGGGGTACCCCAATTGTTCTCTTTAGAATAAAGTTCAAGTCTGTCCTGTCATCGTTTGGACATAAACAAGGTATCGCTTAGAACTTCAAAAGGAAATAAGCCAAATTGTACCCCTTAAAGTATAATTAATTCCCTGCTCTGCATAAAAGATCGCACGCATACGAAAGCATTTTGTTTTGCCCACAAATAAGCCACTCGTGTAGTGTTTAAAACGCAATTAAAATTTGTCTATCTCTCTATATAGATAGTATACACCAAATACGGCTTTGTTTGATCATTCGTTTGCTGCAAGCTACAACGTTCCAAACAAAACCACCTATCCCGCTCAGACTTTTTCATTTGCATTCGCTAAGTCTTACCCCAAACAAAGGGTACAATGAACACAAAGGTTCCATTCGCAATCAATTATGAAATACTCCGTCAATTGAACCCTCAGGCGTTATTAATGTAAAAATACATTTTTGTACCTGTACCTCACCTCCTTTGTATCTACTAATCCACCGAACATGTAATAACATGAAAAATCCTTCTATTCGCAATCACCATAAGACATTAGCAATATTCATTTCCATGGCACGTTTCTAACATCATCCCAAATAACGTCATTTCTTCTACCATTTGTCCCTCCTCATTGATATTTATTCTATTCAATTTCCATCTGCTACTCATTGCAGTATTGTATCTCTACAAATTATATTTCTACTTATTTGACTGTATAAAACATGCCACTCCTTGCATTTATCCGATGGTACGATACCTCTTCGAGATAGTCCGTCAAACGTGCAGCTTCATCGCGCGTTGCATTCTCCATTTGCATCTACTCACGTGTTGGATCAGTAGGTTACAACTTACAAGCTCCCGCCATTTTTAATGCATAACCTTGAATAGCCGAGAATCTATAAATCAGAAAATCAAGCGCGTCTAATCGAGTTGAAAGGACAAAGATACACAAAGCGAATCTGTGTGTATGGCGCAATTAGTGTTAAAACAATCGACACTTGTTGTAAGTACGCTGCCAAATTATTATTGGAGAGCTTGATTTTGTTGTTGTTTAAACTTTACGTCATAAACCAGGGACAATAAAAAAAAACATTTAACATGTAAACAAAATTGTATATGAATCCATTAAATTGCCTTTAATCTCTTCGTGCTCAATTGCAAAACGTGTTTTATGGTGTCAGGCTTTGGTATTTACTGTATCTATAGGTATGCATCAGCGAGTATAAACAATTTTTCTTGAGTTTATAGCCGTTTTAGAAGACTACGCTCTGGTGACGACTTGGACTTAGTCAGAACGAACTTACGTAACAAATAAAAACGACCCATTGACATCGAGGCTAGCTGAGCTTGTGTTTAATAATATAAGATCCACGATTGTGGAACAACCTGCGGGTGCATTGTGTGTCTAAGTTAAAACTTCCAAGGTTAGACGATGCATTTTCGATGCACTATAGCAAAGCGTTTATAGTAAGTTTGAACACTTGTATCAAGTAGACATCTGCACGTTCCAGAACATGAAACACTTTTGTAATATTAATAACTTTGAACCGATGGGTGCCTGATATGATTCGAATATCAGATTGATCGATGATGGTCGCTTTGAACGCAACCAATTGACATATTGACATTGTGGACAATTTGTTAGCGTGATATGGAGCGATAATGACTGAATTTTAATTTCAACCAAGTTAGCACGCTAAGGGATAGAGAGATACTGCACACAGGTGCATTTTTCTGTTCGGATCGCATAAATTAGATACGAAATTACCATATTTTACGAACTGTAATGGAGAGTTTGTTTTGATTTCGTATATAGGAATACTTGTATGAGGTTGAATGAATAAATTAGGGATTGAGTCGTTTCTTGTATGCTATGGAAATTGCATGGAGTGATGGTAAGGCAAATAGTAATTTAAAATTCTCGAAGCAGGCAGTAATGATGTGAACTACGGTAGTGTCAACTGGTAAACTCGTCAGTGGTACATCATGCTAATAACTCACATTTAACTAGTCATGTTGACTGCGAAGCCCTTAGAGGTTGTAAAACACTTGTAAACACTTCCTTAACATTCCGTCACAGGTGGGTAGATTCTACACGTATTGTGTGTCTAGTTGTTGTCTGTTTATTTTTAGTGAATTTATTTACTTGGTATTCTATTTTCGACATCTGCAATTGTCAAATAGATTTAACGGATCACTCTGTGTTTAACGAATTCTATTTTTTTTTTATAAAATGCCAGGTTTCTTAGCTTGCAGCTGATTACCCCATTGGGGATATTTATTTTAATGATGGGATAGGATAGGGTATTCAATGATTGTAGCCTTGAACAATTTCATTGGAACAAAACACATGATGGAATTGAAATTTTACCCCCAAAGCTACTTCTAGGAATCATTGGAAAATTCCATTTCATTTCGGTGGAACGACATACATTACTTCACATAAATAAATCTTGATCATTAAAAATAAAAAAGTGATTTTCTGCAAAAACAAAAATTAAAAATTTTAATATTTTTGGATAATCATGTTTAAAAATTCATAAGCTTTGTTTTGATTCCAACCATTGGCGAAATGGTTGAATTTATAAGAAAGCCGCAATGAGTAAAAGAAAATCTCACATTATGGTTTTCAATGATAGCTGTAACCGCAGCCTATGTTTTAAATTTGTGATCAGTAACCTTTCATAACTGGTGCTAATGCATTTCTGTTCTCCCCCTTGAATGTCCTCTATTACTCCAGATCCTACTCCAAAGGTGAAGGTTATGCCTAAGGCGAATCTTTTAAATGAGTTAACGATTTTTTTTTTGAAAGATACCATAAGAGAGGCGAACATCATCTGCCTCATGAATAACTGTGGGCTAGTTTAAAAAAAAAATAACGAACATGAAATACAAAAAATACATTTAGGTAGTGCTGGATTTCCTCATTATTTTGTTATTTGTAGAGTTTCTGATTGGTCCGTTGTCTAATCCCTATTTTTTTTTTTTAAATAATAGGGCATTTTCCAAAGAATGGGCTCTAACGCCAATTTTAAGAAGCTTCTCATGACAGTTGTACATTCTTGGATGTTTGTCAAAATTTCGAAAACTTGGGCAGTGGAAAAACTATAGGTGATGCAACTTTCGGGATTTGAGTCGACGACTTAAAAGTCCAAACCACTAACTCGGCTACTGAATCATCCAGTTAAAACTTTTTTTTTACTAACTTCAGCCGAATGACTGAAAGCTGAAGGGACTTTGATTAAAAATGCGCGATTATTCAGTCGCGAATTGTGTAAGGTTACTTTGTAGTCTGCATGTTATCATGGTGAATACAAATCATGGAGTTAAAAAGTTTTGGAAGTTTATTGTCGTGTTAGAGACTGTCATGACTGCAATCTACTATGCAAATTAACTAAGCTTAACATCTGAAAATACGCGATTATTCTGTCGCGAATTATATAATACATATATGCTGGCGTACGCATGGGACTACATCAAAGACGAACTTTCTTTAAAGTACTAGTCTTCTAATGCCATTGCTTTGTCTTAGGCCTAAAAAGTCACACCAACAAATTAATTTGGTTGTAGATGTAAGATAAAAACTGGGACGAAGCGAAGTAATTACACAACCTTAATAAAAAAAATCATTTGAGCTGCCAACCATTTTGCTGTGTTTTCCTGAAGCTGAAAATGACTCAATATATTGCACGAAATCATCTCCAAAAATGTTTCATTACCGTCATTTTGATTTTCCTTCCATTTTCCATGAAAATATAGCCATTATGGTGTGTGATTCTATTCATTTCTATTATGCTCTGTATGGGCCAGAGCCTCAAACCTAGCTTCTTATTGTTATTACTATTTTGGCACACACAATTATTTTTGCATTTCCGATTGCGATATGGACAAACGTTGGGTACGGAGAAGAGTCGGTGAGGTATAAATTCGTATGAAGAGGATGATTGGAAGGATTTACTTTTCAATCGATTTTAACAATATCAACTCATTAAAAATTATCAACATCGATGCCAAAAAGTCAAGACCATCAACGAGTTTTATGGATCTTTCAAGTTACTTTCTGCTTGGCTTTTACATTTCTGTATTATACAAAAAGCTGCATTATTAAATAGTCGCACTTACTTTTTTGCCAGTATTCTGTAAGTGTATGCAATCTAAATCCAATTTTTTTAATCCAATGCGTTTGTATGAAATTAGTCGTCCAAATTTGTATTTCTGTCTTTCTCAAAGCTTCAACAAGAATTGCATGGCTTAGAACGTGAAAGTGTTCACTGAATTCTATGGAAACGCCTAATTACTCAATTAACTTCCAAATACATCGATGGCGCATTGTGAATAGCATAATCAGCCCTATCGAGGTATCCGTCGGAGCGGAAAATTCTCTGATTTCGTACGATTTGAAGGATTTTTGCCTCTAGGTATTCATTCGAAAAGCTGTACGGAATATTTCTCCCGATATTTTGTAACGCATATCGAATTGCGTTGAAGTGCGTTCAGGAGCATTTTTCGGTCAATTTTTGACAGCTAAGTGAAATTTTTTTCCGATTTCCTCCGACATAAATTCATCGCCGAATTTATTTACGAATTGTAGTGAAGTGAAGTTATAGCATTTGTGTAGTATTTTCATCCGATGACACATACCTCGAATGGAATTTGAACCTCCGACGAAGTATGCTTTGCGGAAAATTGACCGCTACCACGGATACCTCGATAGGTCTTAATATCTTTTAACTTGGTATGGTTTCAATATGTAGTTGCATTTATCTTTAGTGTAGACTTTGGATGATACAAGAATAAAATAAATAAAATTCTACCTTCCTTTGTAGAATTTTATGAGTTCAGAGCAACCAAATTTCAATTTTTTACAAAATAAAAAAAAAAAAACATTTTTAGCAATCTTTTTTATAAGGATCTAAAAATAATTATTTCTACAATTTTCTCCATTGCTTATTTAAAAAAATTATTAACTTTACAAAAAGTTAAAAACAAAACCTGCACGATTGAGAAACCTATTTTAAGCCGAATCGGAACGGCTGACTTGAGAAAAGCTTTTCTAAATAGTTGATACTAATCGGATGATTTTTTAGATCATTGCAAGAGACGTTGGTATACAAAATTTTAAAGTGCCCTGTCTTAAGAACGATGAGAAAAAAAAAACGTTTTAAGAAACATACATTTAGCTCATCTAGCTTCTAAACAAAGACGAACTGGCATTATACAAATACTTATAACCTTAAACTATACCACCGACTAATGGCCCCACCTTCACTGCGTCTCTGTGTTCCCAATAGCATGTAATACCCCTTAAAAGCTTGTAATTCGTCTCTAATTGACACGTACAAATTAATGCAACCAACCTAACAATCTAAAGCTATGCTGATGAATGGTGATTATACTCTTCTCTGCACACCTTCTGGAAATAAATCCAACGATGCTTCGGTTTGAACTTTAATAGCTTAATCATTTGGAAAAACATTGTCACGCCATCTCACACCTGCTATTAATTATATATTCAAATAAATGGTGATTTTCTTTACTCATATGGCCACCTGAACTAGCGCTAATCTAGTACCTGCCCCAATGTTCTAATCATCAATCAAGTGCAGAGATTCAATTTTAATTTCAATGTCAAACACAGAGGCGCTGACGTCAGTTTCATTGTAATTGTAAATTTTCTTAATCGTTTTATATTCCTGTCAACTTGGTCATATAAATGGGCGTGGCAAGGATGTTGTTTTTGTCAACTGTTTTTATTACCCTTTACAAGCTTTAAAAGACATCGTCACCCGTTTTAAACATGAACGAGGTTATTGTTTCTCAAAATTTTATGACTAAACTGCAATGAAACACACTTTTCTCCCCTTAACTGTCATCGCTCATAATGCAGTATACATGTAGAGCAATATATTACGAGTATTTCTATTCAGAAGACGGTGAGTTCTTGAATAGAACAAAAACCCTCTCAAGCTGAATGCGATGAATGTTTTATTATTTTATTATCTCTCGTGTGCAAGAAGAAGCTATAAAATATGAAAAAAAAAAAAATACAAACAAACTTTTATGATACTTCTTCTGTTTTTTTCTGTCTTTCTATCTTTTCATTTTTCTTCGTTTACTGTTAAAAAAAAAGTTTTATAGTCTAGAATCAGGATTAACATTTTGTGCTTAATTACAATTAAGTATTAAGTCGTTGGCATTTAATTTTGTTTCCAGTTTTTTTCGTTTCCTTTTATTATGTCCACTTAATGTGGACAAATTATTTATGTTGTTGCTTTATACTGTTTCTTTTTTATGTTCATTATTAGTCAGCAATTATATTTTTGTTATTTTCTTTTTTGATTACAGGTTCTCCGGTATTTCAATTCCCGCCGCCACCAAGTCCATCATGCAGTGTACACAGTCCTTCGGGTTCGTATACTGGAGGTGAGGTGTTCTTTCCACGTGGTCGCAGTACGCCCAGATCGCCCAGAAACAGTTTTGGCGATGAGGGGGCATTCTTCCGCCAGCAGACACAGACACCACGAATAAATCGTCATACAACAGATGCTGCACGACGGTATGTATCTAATTTATTTTATGAAGTCATTGTTGAAAATTGTGTTTGTAACCGGCCGCCTTGGTCTTGACCATTTTGATCACAATTACTTTGGAAAGGTGGATATGTCGCGAAAAGCCATTTAATTATCATTTTTTGTAATTTATGACTCTGCAATTTGTTGCAGATATTAGCTATTCTGTGATCCATAACAAACCCCAGCCCCAACACGACTTGTATGGATTAATTAGCTTTTAATGGCACGATAACGACTTGATAGTATTTTCTAATTTATTTTATAAATGCTTGTAATTAGGAGGCAAGTTAAAGGTTTTTCAAGCTGTAAATCTGGTTAAACCTTAGGTTATAGAAATAAGTTTTAAACTGGGGCATTACTCACTGACAGCTAATAACCTTTCATACGAAAGGGGACAGCGAATAAGCAACTATTTGCGATACTTTAAATATTTCACTATGGTGTCGGCGATTCTAAATGAAATTGTTTGTCAAAGTGTCGGACCTATCATACTTGAACTGATAGTCGTGCGAATATTTTTTATATGAATTTTTGAGCTTTTGCTAAAGCGACCATTAAACGGTAAATCAATTGACATCATGCATCGTGTATGTGTGGATTGACGCTACCCCTTACACAGTTAAATCGATTAACTTGAAATTATTACTTTTTGTCAGTTTTCATGGTGTACGGATGTGCGATGAGGCGTCTTCATCGTCCTTCAATTTTCCTCTAGCGCCAGTCATGTTTTCTCCTTCGCGACACAAAACACAATGAGGTAATTACGTCAATCCAACCCTTACACACATCAATCAGCATGATGTCCGTCATGCAAAATCAAACTTGCTTTTTATTTTTGTTGTTACTGTCATAGACCTTTCATACTTAAGGCGTTTAGTCGTTTGACTTTGCCACACTGGTGTGGCGTTAAAGTAATTGATACCAAAGAATGGTATCGTGTCATAATTGATAACATTTTGAAATCACAATTGAAGCCCTTAGATGAAGAAGGAGTTAAGTAACATTTGCATAGCTTCGGGATACTTGAGTTTAATTGTATGGCGTTTACCACGTTTAGGAACACAAAACTTAAGCCATGCAGATGGTTTTCCTTTATCGATCGTGGGTATAACCTTAGGGTTTGCCCATGAAGTGGCTTTTGGTATTTCGAAACTTATTTTTATTGTAGGAGTAAAATATGGGATTCAGATCCAACAAGATGTGTATATTTGTTTATTACAGCTCGCTTCCCGTATTATTCCCTCTTTAGGTCTAAAATACCGTGATCATCTCCTACCACCGGTTCATCTAAAATACACATTCGAAATGTCATGTTCCCCATTTTCCTGATGTATTTACCTGATTTCTGTAACAGGCCCCTAAAATCAAATATTTAGACATCTAAAAACACTCCTCTTCGCTATTTGTTGAACTGTATGAGTTATGGTTGTGGAGTGTTGACCCTTCCCGGAGCCTTAAGTGGTCAACTTGTGAAATACTCCTGCGTATAGCACTTTTCGAATATAACATCTAGCAAATGAGCTCCACGGTTCTTCTGGCCCATATGCACTTTTTTTTGCCACAAGTCGTCCACATCAATATTATCCAATAGAACTCGGTTACCTTGTCACGAGTTCGATCACCAGTAACATTCATGCTTCATCAGTCTCAATTTCGAAGAAGCATGGTCCAGTGATGCCTTCGGCATCATCCGTTGTGCGCACATTTCTTTTTCGGCAGTCACATTCATTTCGACGATTAATGAAAACTTCAGTGTAAAAATGACATTCATCGCTTAGGATGATTTTTCCCGGACAATCAGCATCCAATTTTGGATGTTTAATAATAGGTACAATAGGTCAATAAGCCATTAGGCTTCAGATATGGTTTTTTTTTTTTTTTTTTTTTTTATAATTGGCGCGCGCTAAAGGGATTATTAATACCCTTATGGTGTTTAAGCACAGCGCGGGCATTAAGGAAATAGAGGAGTAGAAAAGAGGAGATACCGATGTGCGTTGGTTTTGAATTTCTGTAAATTGTAATGGAGAGGAAAAACTGAGTTTGGTAAAGCATTCCACATTCGTGTTGTTCGGTTAAGGAATGAATCTCTATATTTCATAGTACGTCCGAAGATAGGCTTTAGGGTGAACTGATTAGCATTCATGGTACGGCGTATTACGGTTGAATTGTTGAAGGGGCGGAATGCAGCTGGCTATTTCGTTAGAGCATTTGTTGTTGTAATAGCGGTAAAAGAGTGTAAGGCAGGAGACATTCCTACGATGTTCGAGCGAAACTATGGAGTTCGCTATGATTGGATCTCCTATCAATTTTATCGCACGCTTTTGTATCCTATCTAGAAGGTGCAATGATGTTTTGGCTGCACCTGACCATATGTGGGCGTTGAACTCAAGTTTGGGGCGTATGTACGCTTTATATATTGAGGCCAGATCAGAAGGGGTGAAGTATTTCTTACATCGATTGAGGAAACCTAAACATTTTGCTGCATTTTTGGCGATTTCGAATATGTGGTCGTTCCAACGAAGGTCGTTACTAACACACATACCGAGCATGGAAAGTTTTTCGGTTTCGACGATGCAAGTGCCACTCATGGATAGTGGCTGTAAAGTTTGGTTTCGCTTGGATGACAGAAGACAGCATTGCGTTTTGGAAGCATTAAATTCCACTCTATTAGATTTACCCCATTTAATTATGCTGTCAAGGTCGGAATTTAATGAACTTAACATATTTTGTCGTTTTTCTTCCACATCCGAAGGTGAGGGGCGTGAATTCGAGAACGAATATGAAAAGCTGAGGGTACTGTCATCAGCGAAGGAATGGATTGGATTAGAAGTTGCAGACAATAGGTCATTAATAAAAATGAGGAAGAGTGTCGGAGACAAAACTGAGCCTTGGGGAACACCAGCATTTATTTTGTGAGTAGCAGACTTGAAACCGTCCAAAACTAGTTGAATTGAACGTTTCGAGAGGTAGTTTCTAATCCATTGAAGAAGAGTATCATCGATACCAAAAGCACGCATTTTCGACAAAAGGGCTTGATGCCAAACCCTGTCAAATGCCTTTGAAATATCAAGTGCAACGATCTTGTTTTCGCCACCAAGGTGGATTGATTGGTTCCACTTTTCGGTGAGATATGACATCAAATCACCAGTGGACCTGTTGCTACGAAAACCATACTGTCGGTCATTGAGGAGTTTTCGTGATTCAAGATATTTCATAAGCTGACGGTTTATCAGCGTTTCCATGACCTTAGAAAGAAGGGAGGTAAGTGCAATTGGTCGGTAGTTGGAGAGAGAAGAAGATTCGCCTTTTTTGGGGACGGGCTGTACAAATGCAGTTTTCCATCGACTCGGAAAGAGTCCTGATGAATAGGAAAGATGGAAAAGCTTACGCAGTGGTTTTGCCAGCGTTGAAGAACACCTCTTCAGAATTATGGGGGAGATACCATCTGGACCAGACGATTTATGTATATCAAGATCGATTAATACTCTTGCGACTGTACGAGTACGAAAGTGGATTGGTCCCATAGAATGTTCTACGTTCTCTAGTACAGGGGGAGACTGGGCACAATCTGGCAGCGTTGAATTGGCTGCAAAATGAGCAGCGAGCAGATTGGCTTTGTCTAGAGAGGTGACAGCTGGAATGTCATTGTAAATGAGCGTTGGGATGGAAGATGAGGTCGAATTCTTAATGTTTTTTACAAACGACCAAAAGTTTTTACTACCTTTGGGACATAGTAGAATTTTTTGCCTCAACTTTTGGTCGTGGAAGAATTTGACACGCTTAATGTGGGCATTGCAGTCATTTCTGGCTCGTTTGAATTTTGTACGGTTTTCCTCAGTTGGGTTGGCTTTATATGACCGAAAACATAACTCTTTTACCCTAACAACCTCTTTACAGCTCGAGTCATACCACCCGTTTACCTTCGGTTTGATACTCTTTATCCGGTGAGGGATACAGGATTTCATACCCAGGAGAATGGTGTTAGTTATCGCATCAGCCGTAGCATCCACGTCATTATCGAGGAAGCATAATGACCAGTTAAAATTCTTAAAGAAACCGTTTAGAGCTTCCCAGTTGGCTTTCTCGTAATGCCATACAGTTCTTTTAGGAATTTGTTCTTTAACTACGTGGTTGGAGTACGAGAAATTAGCTGATACGATACAGTGGTCTGACGTGCCTAGAGGCGATAATACATTTGTGGTGTATTTGTCGGGGTGAGATGTTAAAAACAAGTCCAGGGTGTTGGCGGCTTGACTATCAATATCCGGAATGCGCGTTGGCTCATTTACAAGCTGAGTTAAGTTGTTTATGTCAGCAAAGATCTCGACATACCTTCCTTCGGGTGTTGTCTGTCCAGAATGTCGAAGCCACGAAGAATTGTGTACATTGAAATCGCCCGTAATGACGATTTCAGTGCGAGGGTGTAGGGATACAATTCTTGAGATGGAGTCAGATAGCGCATCAAACTCGTTAAAAGTAGATTTGCTATCCAGGTTTGGGCTTCTATAAATGAAACAGTAGTGAATTAATTGCCTACGGACATGGAATTTCAGCCATATAAAATTAAATTCCGGATTGGAACATTGGCCGTATTGCTGTTGAAATTGGTAGGCTACATCACTACGTATATAAATGGCGAGGCCGCGATGAGAAAAGAATAATGGCACTAAGTTATATCCAGGTAGACTAAGATCTGAAGTATCAGAGTTTTCGCCCACCTGTGTTTCACAAAGCGCCAAAACAGCTGGTTTATATTTCGAAATGTGGACGTAAGCCGAAAAGAGATTCGACCTTAACCCACGAATATTGCTAACGTCTACTCTAAAATTCCTATCCATTACAATTTTCAAAAATATAAAAAACACAACTCCGACGCCAACTAAGCAAAGCCGTGAAGTGAAAATGTAACGTTTGGATTCCAATAACAATTTGTCATAGGTGTTATGCCCGTATGACAATTTGCTTTGGTCACCCAACTAAATATTCACTCACGACCCGCTATTCGCCTGATGATGCTTATGCTCTGCCAATGCAAGTGCACGCATGAAAATAGAATCATACGGCACTTGCATTGGTGTTAACCAAACTTTGTAATCAAGGAACGCAGATTAATAGGAATGTGCTGCAGGGATCTTCTTGAAATTTGTCCACGACGCCGGGTTGATGTTCCTGGAGCACTGCTTCAATGTTAAAATTTGACGGCGCTATTGCACTTAATAGCTGGACAAATATCCACTACACTTGTCAAACCAACATAATAAAACTTAAATATTATACCAGTGGCGTGGAGGGAAATTTTCATTAGCGAAGCTAATTCATTTGACGACCATAAGCATACTGAGAACCATAAAATTATCTTAAACGAATCTTTGTTTTTATTATTCATCGAAAACATCTGTAACAAATTTATTAACGATTTATCTGCTGGCTTAACCAAATCGAAATAAAAACTTGATTCAATTTGAAAAGGTAAGCTGGCGGGAATCGACATTTATGGACCCCACGTCGCTGCTATACGCAGGGCCTAATATGACATTTTTTGTAAATAAAAATGTTTGTATTATTAAAACATTAAAGAAAAGTTGTTAGCTTGCTTATCCATTATTTTTATGGTAGTTGAATAAATACGTTCGTGCAAGTGGCTCTAAGCCAGCTAAAAGATTACCACCAAACGTTTCCAAGAACCAACCAGACCAAGTAAATGTATTCGTAATTAATGTTCGTTTTGCGTGTCAAACTGCAGTCAACTTGATATGATGACAATGACCTATTATCGTTTCCCGATTAGTCATGTTCAAAACTACGTAAAAACGAAATTAGGTCACACATGTGTGTATTATAATATTCTGTCGCGTAATTACGTTCTTCGGATTTAATTTCATTTTTTTTTTCAAATCTCACTTTTATATGCATTTATTAGTAAAGATAAGCCCAAGAAACTTGCCCCCCGACTTGCCTCCAGTGTAATATGATTATGACCGCAAAACACTAGTATGCGTCAGTTTAAAATTCATTAACCCTCCTATCCAAATCTCTGCACCACTCAGCGGGAGTATTCCTTTCTATACATGTATCTATATAAACAAAAAAAAAATATACTAAACAAAAGAATCAACGGAATACATCTTCTTCTGTAATATTAAACGTCATTTTCCATTCCTCATTTAATTCCAGTTCAAGGCTAACCTCAACCGGAGAAGACGATAATGAATGTCTAAGCGAGCATGAAACTAGTTGGGATGAGTTCGACGAACGTTATGATAATTTCACAGCAGGCCGTGAACGTCTACAAGAGTTCAACGGTCGAATACCGCCACGTAAAAAGAAAAAGGACATCCCAAAACCTAAGCCCAAGCCGAAGGTAAGTCTTCCTACACTGTTTCTTATTTTTAATCCAATAAGTGCAAGTATCTAACACAATCGTTGACTGAGTTAGTCAGATCCCCCGGCAGGCTCTCACCATATAGATACTATGAGAGTGTAATTTTATGCGCGCACGTTTAACATGTACTGCGCAATTAGTTTTATCGCAATTTATTTCTTAAAAAAATAAAGAAAATCCATTCTCAACGGTTCTGAAGTTCTGAACATTGGAAGTGCGAGTGACACGAGTTCTTTTGTGTTGTTCAGATTCAGAGCCTCTCTGTGTATGGCTATGGCTATGACTACGTGTATCTTTCCTCGTGTAGATGTTGATTTTGTTTTTTTTTTTACTTCTCGCGCGCTTAAAGCGCATTCAAAGAACACGTGCATTTTCCTATGGTGCATGCTCCTATTGACCCCTATCGATATTTAAATGGAGGTTTTATTACTTTGAATCAAGCTGTGGAACATGTGTGTCATTGGACATAGACAGTGAACTAACGTTTTGAATAGGTTGCCTAGATTGGAAGTTGTTTCGGGTATTATGTGGCTTTAGGAGGGTAAACGCTCTTTAGGTGGTTTATCAAGTTTTGTTTTTTTTTTTTGGTGCGCATGTTTTTTTTTTACTGCTAATGGTGTGTTTGTATTTTGTAATGGATTGGGTCATGATAAGGGGTTTTGTGTTACCGTATCGAATTCCAAGGATTTTTTAATTGCCATCGAATTTTGTGTGTTTTGTTGGTCGGGTTTAAAGTGTTTTTGAAATATAAACAAATATTTCGTAGATATCGATTGACACGTGAGTCCAAAAAGTAGTAATAAACGAGCGTGTAGCCTGAAATTTTATTACATGGGGTGTAGGTCTTAAGATCATCCATGCATATGTAAGGGTTTAGGGAAATGGAGACATCTACAAGCCATAAAAAGTAATAGAGTATCATTTTTTGAAAAGATTATTTTGATAAATTTTATGACACCAATTTTGATTTAAAAAAAAAATTTGTTTATCAAAAAGTTTATGATTTTTGAAGCATGTTATTTAATCCGACACTTTTTAAGTATTTATTGAATAGGAAAAAATTCCTGGGGAAAATAAATTCCCGATAACCCTAATTATGTCAGTTGAGTTCCAGCATACATCGGAATACTACACTATAACTTGTAAAGTCTTTAAAATATGACCAAGTGGTCTAAAACATAGCTACTCTAGTCATTTGTGTAGGGGAAGTAATATTTCTGTCCCAACCAATGGTAGACATATAGACATATTTAACGTCGATTTAAAACTCTGAACCTAGATGATATTGTATCAGTTGAATTATAACATACATGGGAATAATATCGTAACATTTCAAATCTTCGAAATTGGGCCTAAAGGTCTAAAACTAAGCTTTTTCAGCATACACAATATTTTTGCTAATCTGAAAATTTGAAAATGTTCTTATGACACTTTCATACTCATGATCAGACTTTAAAAAAAAGGTAGTAAACAAAACCTATCGAATTATCCATCGGAGCGGACAATTTTCTGCAACGCATACTTCGTCGGAGGTTCAAATTCCATTCGAGGTATGTGTCATCGAAAAAAAATACTACAAAGACGCGACGGCTTTACTTCACTGCAATTCGTAAATAAATTCTGCGATGAATTAGTGTCGGAGGAAATCGGAAAAAGAGTGGCACTTAGCTGTCAAAAATTGCACGAAAAATGCACCTGAACGCACTTCAACGTAATTCGCCGAGATGCGTTACAAAATGTCAGAGAAATATTTTGAACAGCTTTTCGGAAGAATACCTCGAAGGAAAAATCCTCCGAATCGTACAAAATCGGAGAATTTTCAGCTCCAACGGATACCTCGATAGGGCTGATTGTTAATTTTGTGACTTGAACATCGTTTTGTTATTCACTGCTACTACACAATAAGCTACTATACTGTCTAGCTTTTAACTAGGCTTAAAATTGTATCTCTAGTATTTGGACCAAACTTCGAGAGAAGAGGTTTGAAAAACAAAGTTGTCCCTCTTGTATTTGTATGCCCTTCCTTGTCAAACAAATGGAGTCATTGAGGATATTGCACTGACATACATGTAAGCTTTCTACGATCCATGGTTCAAAAAGGTTCAATGAGTAGTTAAAAACCTAGGTATCATCAGACCTAGCTGACGAACCAACGAAAAACACCACAACAATCCAACCAAAATCACGCGCCGTTGAATCATCCAATGCTCCAAATATAATGCTCCTGTTTCAATATAAAACACGTTTGTCTTAGTTATAAAAACCTCCCACATTTCCACATGATGACTATAATGACCATTTTACGCGTCGATAACCATCGCGTTTCAACTCCAAACTGTCTAATCCAATTCGAATAAACAACGTTCCGGATTATAGTAATAAATTTGCCCCCACTCCAATCGAGTCCATTGCCAACTTATTTATACAACCCCCCATTTATGGGCTTAACCTAGATTCCACTTTTATCCTTAAACTAATATTTAACAACATTTTCTCAAAATCATAAAAACAATTAAGTGCCACAAAATCACTATACCACCGACCTATTTGTGCCTTATGCGTATCCGTAGACACGACAAAGACAACCCACATCCATTGACCCTTATAATGATGTTACATCATGAAGACAATACAGGAAACCATACTAAGCACAGAAACCATAAACCGTACCCACTGCTTGTCGTCCTGAAAGAGAGGGGTCAGTCCAAACACTAATAATTCATTACACCCTGTGAAAATCCTATGCACTCGATATTATAACAAATCATCGTCCGCACGTTTTATTATCATCTACCTAGGACATTACGATGTCCTTCATTGTTCATAGAGTGTCTAACTGACTACTGTTACTGTTTGGCTGGGCAAGGGGCAAGAATGAATTATATATCTCCTTTTTTTCCTCTTCTCGGTTTTGGGGAGAGATACTTTGTAGATCCCTTGGTGGTCATAATGGGTCATAAAATGAGTCCAACACAATCGTTGATAATTATTGTAATAATACACTTGTGCGTTTGTTATGCGTGCTCCTTGATTAGTTACACATGAATAAATATGGCCAGGAAATGGAAAAAAAAAACAATTTTTTTTCGTTGGGTGGTTGTAGTAGGTAGTAGTGATTGTGGTGGACAACAGGATGGAAAAAAGTAATTTATTCAACGGTTGATTGAATCCGCAGCTCGGCACTTGTATGCACATTTACATAATTTTTGTAGGACACTCAATATACCAGGATCATAAAGTGAGTCGCGCGGGTGACATTAATTTGTGAATATTTTTGTAATAATTTATGTCCTGGCGAATTTCACCAAGGATTTTGGGTTTAATTGCATATAAATGAATGTAGTGGGATGACAAGTGGTGATTGTTATTTATGAGAGAATGAACAGATGCAAGGATGTTTAAAAAGGAGTGGTGTGGTGTGAATTGGGTTATGAATACACCTCTCCTTTTTTTGTCTATGTCAGCAGGGTAATCCTGATCCACTTTGATACTTGATTTTTCGTTTGTTCTATTCGATAGGCGCAAGTTTCTTTTATATTTGCATTTGAGCTGTTATTTTCATGATCCTTGATCTCCAGTCATACACTTACGTTTGCTGACATACTTGTTTCATTGTCTATGACAGCATGATAATTCTTATTCCTGTATTCCTTTGTTAAATGCGATAGTCGCAAGCTTCTTTTTGATTTCCATTTGATCTGTCAGTTACATGATCCTTGATCTGCCATTTTCATGATCCTTGATCTCCAGTCATGTACTTAAATTTACTGGCAAACTTGTTTCTTTATCTATGTCAGCGGGATAATCCTCATTTCTGTATTCCTTTGTTAAATTCGATAGGCGGAAGCTTCTTTCAGATTTGCATTTGATTTGTCGTTTCCATGATCCTTGATCTCCAGTCATGTAATTAAATTAGCATGCATACCTCTGAAAATTTGGTACGTCAAATGTGTCTCTATAGGCTCGTTCAGGAGATCATATATGTGAATATTATTCTTAGGCTCGGATTTTAAGTGCTGAGTTAAACCAGATATTTTAATCTAGATTTTCCTCACAAATGGTGTTCGAATAACTCTGAGCTTACTCATGTTTATTTAGGTAACTCGAGGTTAATCCGGAAACTGAGATGATCTTGCATCGAAAAACTGACTTTTAGTCGCCTTTCATGATAAAAGCTATTTGTCCCTTCACGGGTTTAAAGCGATTCTGCCTAGCTACTTTTTTTTTAAAAGCTTTCCTCAGGTGAGACGAACCTAAGCTCTAGTTATTTTGATACTGCTTTGTTCCTTTAGTTGTTGAACTGTGTGTCTTGTAGGTTGTTTAAATTAACATTGTCTTGGGGTCGAGCTCCAAGCATGACCACAGTATACTTGGCTTTTATAGAGAAGAAATTAATTATCTCGCTATAAAAATGTAACTTAGTCTCTGATTAGGCATAAAGTTTACATGTTGTTGGCATAATTCATTTAAACCAATTGTGATCTTCTAGAAGATGAAGTATTCTACTGATTTAACGACTGTATTTTCCATTTCGATTTGCGAAACTGTGTACTGTGAATTAGATTTTGGATTTGTTCGCATCTTTGCACTGTCATTTGCAGAACTAAAAATACGATCACTAGTTGTCTCCAAAAGATCTACCCCCTCATTAATAAACGCTGATTAGCTAATCAGTGACTAACTTTTGACATTTACGCGAGTATTTCTTATACTGTCAAGTTAGACATTGATTAATTAATTAATCAGCGTTTATTAATACGGGGGCCAATGTGCAGCAGAAATAAAATGGGTGTGACAATTGATCCTTGAGTCAAACCAGCGTTTATAGAGAATCTACAAGGTGGCGCAAAAGTAATCCTCCTATCAGAAAATACATCGGAAGGTTATTTTTGCGCCACCTTGTATCTTAGGAAACACCAACCTCCATTCCTTGCAAAGGGCAACTTTTGCTTTGCTTCCATCACTCCCCAAGATGATCTGGTTAATAGCCCTTAATCACATCGTTTTGAAAATTGTCCACTGACAGGCGTAGAGTGTCGGGTAGAGTAGGTCATGGTTTGTTAAATCAACCTTAGCAAGTAATAAGGTCCGAACGGCTACTATTTCAGTGATAGTTTCGATAGCCTACTAATGGGTAGTAATGTTTACAACATTATGGGGAACATTGTTTGACTTAAGGCCTTTTCAAGAACAGATAAACTTTAGAGGGACATAATGTCGCCCGTTTAAATTTAATTTTGTTTAACTAAAGCTATTCCAATCTTGCATGAAAATATTGTTTATCTCAGTCAACATGAAACGGATACATTCAGCACTAGCACCTATGACTATAACAACAGATTTCAAATTTTAAATAATTATTTTATGTTCTTCTTTAATTGCAGGAACAAAGCTTTACTTGGCCAACCGTTGTCACAGTGTTCGTCTTCGCCATGGGATGTGGTTTTCTTGTCGCACGATGACTTTAGAAAACCCCATCCCAAAATCTAATAATCCATCATTGGAGGAATTTCACCATACAGAAGAAACTTAGTTAATTTGTTCGAGAATTAAGCGAAAATGTTTAATTTGATCATAATGAAACATTTTTTTTTTCAACAAACGCCAACAAATATTTATATTCCGTTTTATGGAAACAAAAAGAAAATTCATAATTTTTGGATGACAACCGCATAACCACCACCATACGCCATTACAACATAAAACAAAAGGAAAATAACAATATCCTGCCCATGAGCCCACCACAGTACTGGACTCCTACAAAAATATAAGTATTCATTAATTTTTATTTGTAATTTCTTGTAAAACAACAAAAAGATACAAAACAACAAAACAAAATAAAACTCTCAACGTACAAATAAAAAATAAACTAAATTTAAAATAGTAAAACAGAAAATTGAAATATTTTATATACATTTTTTTTGAAAAAACAGAATAACAAACAAAATGCTTTTTTCAAAAACAAAAAAAAAACTTGTGTTGTTTTTCGTGCAAGAATAACAATAAGCCAACAAATAAATGGAAATAAAATTAATTTTTTAGATGAATTTTTTTGTATTTTTACTGCCATAAATAAACAAAACGAATATACTCAGTATTTCAATTTTTTTGGTATTTGTAAGAGAAGTTTAGCAATATATATTAAAAAATTATAAATATAAATCTAAATAAAAAAAATTTTGTGTTAAATATTTTGTATTGGATTTTACAATCAACCATAATAACAATCGCTTTTTTCAAAAAAAAAAAAAAAAAACTCTAAGTGTAATAAAAAAAAAATCAAACACAATATTTTGCGAACAAAATATTCAATAAATTATATATAAAAGAAAAAAAACATTTAATTTTGTTTGTAGGGTGAAACACAGTGTTAAGCTCGTGGAAGGTATGCGAAATGTATTTGTCCTCTCATCCGATTTAATTTCGAAATGAATAACCCCCTTTGATTGATTGATTAGTTTTCTTTTGTCATGGACATGCGTGACAACAAACTCCTTCCATTATCTTCCACAAACGATCGTCGATAATTTTCGTTTTCTTTTGCAATACGATCCTTAACAAAAACCGGTGTTATTCACCTTAAACCCAAAGCAATTGTGATTATACTTAACAAAAAAAAATAATTAAAGTAATAAACATTGATATATACACATTTAAAAAGTATTTTTGAAACTTGAAAAAATAAAAAAAGGTGATATTAAAAATTTCACTAGTAAAATAAATATAAAACTTAAAAATAAAAAAAAAAAAAACTTTTTGGTCATTTTTGACAAGATGAGGTGCTAAGAAATGAAAAAGTTGAATTATATGATTCCCCAACATTTGTTTCTTCTTGTCATTAAAATTAACTTAATTTTGTTTTTTTTTTGTTCTTATATTTCTATTAGATTAATTATTTTCAGTTTGTTTAAAGGATTTTTTTTATTCTTATTCTATATTTTATTTTTTGAAAATATATATATTTTTTGATTTGATTGTAATTTAGTATGAATTTAATTGATATATAAATATATTAATTTGTAGATTAGTAAAAATAAAACGTGGAATAAAATTGTTTTAATTTTATAAATAATTATTTGAACGGCAAAAACAATAAACTGCCATTGTGATGTTTTAATTTAAAAAAAAAGAGAAAAAAATATCACATAACAAATATTTGCTTATTCATTGGTAAAAATTGTTTTTAATTGTTTCTCAGTAATATTAAAATGAAAATAGTTACATGAATAACTATTATTATTTACGTTAAATTTCTTGGATTCATGTTAATTCTTATCCTAACAGCACAATAGTGTGTTCAAAGATTTTTGTTATACCATTCAGGGAGTCTAAAGTCGAGATTATAATTTTTTTACCGTAAAGGTGATTTTGAAATTTTGAAGTTTATTTGTATTCTGCCTTTTTTATAATAGTGTGCAAGTATTTAGTGCATTGGATTACTATGTTCAATTCCCGAAAGTAAATCGCATTAATTTTGTTTACCCTGCCCAATCCAATAAACATTCAACGAGTCAGATTCAGATTTGTTCTATTTTTTTTTAAAATGTATTTTCCTTACAATGTAAGTGATCTACGATGATCGACGATGGGCACAAGAAAAGTTCCTATTGTTGACCACTTATTTTTGATAATTCTTAAACAAATTATGATCCAAATCTCAGCAAATATTCTTATAGTATGATAATGATCAACGATAACCAAAGTATATCCCTAACCATGCTTCACGGAGTACATGTTCTCATTTAATGCAATGGATTCTTCTAATTTTATTTTCCATACAATATCACTTTAACTTAATCTTCTTCATGATATATTCAGACACGATCAGTGAAATCTTTATTAATGTAGATCGCCATAATTTTCGATTGATTAAGAAGATTGCTAATTTTCAATTTTAAAGATAAAGATACTCGTTAATTAAAATCAGATCGTGCACGATCCCTTTCAATTGATCGGTTTTTATCAATAGAAAGTAGAGGTCAATCATTTTCATTGCTCATTGTTTTTTAGTGCTGAGTGAACTCGGAGGTTAGCCAGATCGTTTTATCTAGAATTAACTTGCCACATTTTTTGGGCTAACACGGACTCATCTGGGGATTATATTGACTAACATTTGTCTAAAGTAAAATCGATATTAAATTTAATCCTGAAACTAGGATGATCTTGTACTGAAAAAACGGGCCCTATATATGAGTTCATATAGCTACTGTGAGCGACAACTCTTTGCACGATCAGGAACATAATTGCTAATGAAATTCACAAATTGTAAGATAAGTCAATTTAATTTGTGTAATACTACCTTAGTGATCTTAAACCTTTCTTCAGTCAAGTGCTGGTGTGATTTTTTTTATAGTTCTGAAGATTTATTTTGCTATTCGTTTAAAGGCGATTCTTTGCATAATAGTCAAAAATCATGGCACGATCAATAACCTCTTTAATGATGCAAATCTTTATGACGAAACAATGCTACCGTAAAATCACCTTTTTCAATATGTTTTCTATAACTTATCCAAAATATTGGTAACATGTTTTTAATTTCTCCTCTTTATTAAAATGAAGGTCCCTAAATTTCAGGATTTCGGGTTGACCGATCAACTTAAATCCCCCGTATAACAAATCGCTTTGCAAAAAAAAAAACATTTACCTCCTTGTGCTCTTAGGATAACAACGAACAGATTTTTTTTTTCAAATTGGTCTCAATATAGTAACATACTGTTCAATATAAAAACTAGAGATATTCATATTTTTTAAGTTTATAAAAATATTTTTTTTATCATTTCCACCATCTCCGGTATAAACAGTAGTGGCTCAAATGACACCCACGTACACATTTGTTTTTGCTAACATTAAATATTTTCATTAGTTTTTATCTTCTTTTGTTAAAACATTTGTTTAGATTTAATTTCTTCTTCTTTTCAATTAATTTGAAATATTTTTCCCAATATTTTAAAAAAAAGCTCATCAAAGCATATTGTGATCATATATTTAATTTTTTTTTTCAAAATGTTAACTAAAACTTTATTTTCTTTTTGGAACTACAAAAATAAGACCAAAATATGATTACAAAACTACAACTTGAATAAATTTTTTGAAATTTTTGCTACTAAAATTGTACATAAGTGCTTCACTAAAACTTAAACTCCACTCTTCTTATACAACCAATCTGTTTGCCAAACAAGATTTTTATAAAAAAAAAACTAATTGAAAATATTTAACGTGCAACTTCAAAACAGCAGGAAAAGAAAAAAAAAACATGTTTTCTATATAAATAAACGAAAAAAAAAATATAAAATATATATAAATTCTAATCGATATTAAAACAATTCCCAAAAAAATGTTGATCTCAAACTTTTTTAAATAAATAAAAACAAATACAAATTTATACAAATAAATAAAATATATTATATGTTTACACAAAGCAAAACGAAGAAATTTTTTTAAGTATAAAAATGTTATCAGTAAAATTGAAAGATCTCACTAAAAGTGATGATTTTTTTTATTGTAAATAGTTTTAAACTAAGTTTAGTTCATAAAATTGGTTTCAGAAAAAAAAGAACAGAAAATTATTTAAAATATAAATTAAATAGCTAAATGTGGTTGGTATTTTGAATTACACAAGTATGCAATTAAATCACTTGTTGTTCTTTTGTAAATTTCTCTATTTTATTATTCAATTGACTAAAGAAATAATATTTGATTATTACGATTTTTCTAAACAAATATTGTTAATTTAGTTGCAATAGTTTTCAAATGATCTCGAAAATTTGGCTCTCTCTTAGAAACACTTTTTTAAAAATAATTAAAATAAAGGTTGATAGAGCATTTTTTTTGTTAAAATATTTCCGCTTGTTACAATCAAAGATTTATATATAGTTTTTGTTTTTTTGGTCTCATAAAGATTTTATTTTTTGCGTATTGCAACGACAAATTGTACAAATTTCAAGAATGGATTACAAAATATACACAAAAAGACTAAAATTCATTATTCATCCAGTATGTAATAAAATACGATTATATCTAATATATGCCATTTGCTGCATTTTATTTGTATATAAATAAACATTAAATAAAAGCAAATAAAAAAATATATATATTGATAGTTAAGTAAAGTAGTATAATTTGTCTGATGCTTAAATAAATAAAAAAAAAACAAAAAAAAGTGCAGAAAAAATAACACGAAAACATTACAAAATGCATCGACTTGATGGGCCATTATTGGTGCCGAAAATATGAATAAATGCATTATGATAATGCTGCCAATTTTTTTTAATGTATTCTTATTTTTTTTTAAGTAAATCAATTTGTAGATTTCTATAAAAAGAACATTCTTTAAACTTTTTTTATATTTACAATTTTTATAAGAGTATAATTTTTGTTGAGTATTTAAATGTTGTAAAATTAGTTGGTAATTTTTTTTATATATATTAAATATTACAGTTATGCATAGATGCAAATGCTGTTTAATGATTTTATAAACATTATTATGATCTCATGAATGTTCATATATAAAAAAATAAATATAATTCATGCATTTTTAAATTTAGTTGTTTTATTTATTCGGATTGAGGTTGGAGAAGGTGGCAGTTGTGCGCGACTTGTTGTGGCTTGTGGAATTCGACAACATTTTAGGGAAACGAGATTGCATTCTTCACTTCATTTCTCGTTTCATTCACGTTACGATTTAGAGGATTTTTGCTTCGAGGTTTTCTTCTGAAAGTTGTTCGGAATATTTCTCTGACATTTTGTAACGCATCCCGGCGAATTGCATTCAGGTGCATTTTTCGTGCAATTTTTGACAGCTAAGTGCCTTTCTTTTTCCGATTTCTCCCGACACAAATTCTTCGCGGAATTCATTTACAAATTGTAGTGAAGTGAAGCCGTCGCGTCTTTGTAGTATTTTTTTTTTCATCACTAAACAATTCGCTTATAAAAATTGGGATCAACGGCAATCTTGTTGTGGGCCCATTCACCGAATCCATGCCTTGCTAGGTGATCCTGTGGCTTCAATTCTTGCACGAGTTGGATTTTAAAAGTACGCAAACCAAGATTTTAAGTGAATGGAGACATATCCAATTCCTGTGCACGATGGCGGATAGACTGATTCGGGACTTCCTTTACGCTATGTTCTACAGCAGTGATGACTTCTTTTTTACACACTGTACGACATCTCTGTGAATGCGTTAATATCATTTAGAGTAAACGTGGTGCGAAAACGTTCCATACTTAATCGAATTAATTGCTCTGATGGACGATTATGTTGACCGTAAAATGGACGTAGTGCGCGATACGTATTTCGAACAGAACCATGATTTTCAAAATAAATTTGCACAATTTGGAAGCGTTGTTTAGATGTCAGTCTATACATGTTGAAATGCCAAACTAAAACTAAAAACAAAATGGCCGCCAGTTGTGTTGATAACTTAAAGTTCTATACTGCTAAAAAACACCCTTTATAACTAATTTGTCTGATCCGCTTATTTATCAATTTATCGTTATCAACGTTGTAGTTTAAAGTTCAAAAATTAAAAAAAAAAGTCTTCATTTTATATTAACACAACATTTTTCCATCCGCTTTATGAAAGCGTAAAAAAAAAACATGAGTAGGCTAAAATCCGCTGTGCGAATTGTTGAATACCCTATTCCATCCCATCCTTAAAATTAATGTCCAAAAAATGTGGGATTATCAAAATCTTTTATGGTTCAACAAAAAACAACGTTTTTCTATTGCATGTGCCTTGGGGTAGGGTATAAAAATGGTTTTTGTAGAAAAACGCACCTAAAAAGTGGGCGTGGGTTAAAATAATCTAGGACGAAATGTTCATGTTATCATAGTCAATGATCTTCCATCGAAAGTTTTTTATAATATTTTATAAATGTACCAACAAACGTTTTTTTATAGAAAACGCCCCCAAAAAGTGGAAGTGGCAAAAAACTTTGTATAGACATTAAGATAGATATTAATATTCTCTAAATATGTTTCTTATACACTTTTTAAAATTCCTTACGGTTTGGCTAAAAACTACATTTTTCTAAAAATGGCGGTGGGCGGATTTCAAAAATGTTTACACTTGTTCTGCTTCGTTGGCCAGAGTCTATATTCCAAAAATTTCAACTTTCTAGCTCAAAATTTAAGGCCCAAAAATCGGTGACACACAGACGGACCGATAGACATGGCTAAATCAACTCAAGCAGCGATATATAGAGAACCAACCTATCTCAACATACAATTTGAAGGCCAGAGTTGACAATTGGTACTAACTTAGCATCTTGTATATCAGGGTGGATATGGGGAAGAAAACAAAACATACATCATATAATATCAAAATTACCTTCTTAAAACTGAAACCCGGAACACGGCCATTGTTTTTATTAGGGGTATTCATGCAACGTCGGAAAGTCGTCGTAAACGTGATAAAATTACGACGTCATAAACGAGCTGTCAAAATTTGTATGGGAAATCTTTTTCAACAATATCGGAATTTTCTCACAGGAATTGGGTGCGTAAACTGAGATGGTAAACGTTGTAAACTTTTGAAATGCTATTTTGACATTTAATCAGTCACATATCAAACGTATGCGCCAAACTGAACAAAATTATCAAGAACGGAAAGAGAACAATAGGAACAAAATTCTATAAATAAATAAATTACTAAAATGAGATTGAATTCAGTGGGTTACAGAATTATTTAGTGGTGCAGTTTTACGACGTTGCATGAATACCCTTATTAAGTTAGATAGAATGACAAGACAACAATTTTTGGCGCAGGGACATAAGTCCTGATTTTTCGGGACTATGTCCCAATGTCAACCTACACACAATTTGTATGGCAATGTGAATATTTGTTAAAGCAGATGGGGAGGCCTTCTTAGTTTTTCTCAAGGCGTATATTTGCTAAAATATTTATGTGGGACATAAGTCCTGAATTAATTTTTCGGGACTTATGTCCCACATAAATATTTTAGCAAATATACGCCTTGAGAAAAACTAAGAAGACCTCCCCATCTACTTTAACAAATATTCAAATTGCCATACAAATTGTGTGTAGGGCCAAATTTTGGCATTTGGCAATATGACACCTTTGCAAAGCGACATAAGGCCGATTTGGCTTTATGACACTTTTGATTGCATATGCGATGTTGCGTAGCTGATGTGTACATATATAGGTTTTATATTTAACAAAATATTCTTGTGCTGTTTTTAAAAATTTGTCTGAAAATTGTTTTTTTTTTTAAATTATACAAAAATATATATCTACTAGATTGTTTAGGCGTTTTGTTTTCACAAATTGAAACTCATAAACAAAATTCGCGCGAATTATTTTTCTCAAATATTTTGATTTTTTCTTTGAGAAAATAACAGTAAATTTTTTTTCAATATAGAACCTGAAAACGTTATGGGTATTTTTACTTTTTCCTCCTCGCTACTTCGGTTTCGAGACATACCAAATTTTCTCCTGACATTTTTAATTTTAAATATATCCGGCACATCTTATGGGGCAACGAGAACTTTTGTAAATGCCTGGTTTCTTATGCATATGAGTTGCCTTCGTAGCTTGCCGAATGGGCGAATTTGGCGTGATGTCACTTTCCCGATTTGGCCTTAAATCGCTTTGCAAAAGTGTCATATTGCCAAATGCCAAAATTTGGCCTTATGACACTTTCTGAAAGCGACATAAGGGCAAATTCTGAGATTTGGCCTTGTGTCGCTCGGCCTTATGTCACGGCACCATTTCAACTCTCTTTCTGGGAAAAGTCCACGCTCACGCAACTTCGTTGCTCCGCTCACTGTTTAATTTTTTGCGGGACTTGTGTCCCATTTCAACAATAAAAACTCGGGACTAATGTCCCACTTTAGTGAGACATAAGTCCCCAACTAAATTAGGGACTTATTTCCCACTTTAATGGGACATTAGTCCCGAAAAATCAATTCGGGACTTATGTCTTCGGGAATTATGTCCCTGCGCCCAATTTTTGACAAACTAGAAGTTACTTCCTTATAGCGTTTTCGATTGGGGTTTTAAGAATTTCATCTCATTAATATTTTTCCTGCCCCAATCGAAAATAAACGAGAGATAATTTTTGTTTTCATTTTTATAATTTGATTTTTGGTTTTTGATTGATACCACTAGGATGATGTCATTTCATCACGAGAAGAAGGGACAGTGAAAAATCATTTTGGCGTTCATCGCTCTAACCATCTCGCCACTGAACCCGATTTTTGGGATCTATTGTCTGATAATTCCAGGTCTTGGAAACTAATTTGGTTGGGGATATACGAAAAGATTAATTAGGTGCTACTATTGGTATTTGTGTACTTGATTGAGGAACATTTTTGCTACGTTATTAACGTTGACTAAATGTTATCTCATAATGACCAAAAAAAACAGTTTTCATACTTGTTTTTATAATCCCCACAATAAGTACCTAGTTTCATCACCACATGTAAACGCTGATAATGACCATTATACCACAAAGGTGAAATTTGTTAATATACCTAACATAACCCACTCCATCTGTAGGCAAAGGTAGGTACATAACATATCAATTAACAAATGCCAAAAAATTAGCACATGTGATATGACAAAATGTTAATTTGCTCCTGAGCAGGCTAAAATTGTGAAGTCCATAGTGTTTAGGCGTTATTTGGGTTCTTACAAGAAAAAATAATCATATTTACTACCTTCAAGCGGCTCCTAGAATTTATTTAGATCTATGGAATGCGTATATAGGTTATGTTACATAACCTACTAAAACATCATTTATTCAACAATGAGGTTAGCCAGCCGAAAAATATATAGAGCTCTTGCAATCCGATATTATTACATCTACTAAATTTAGAAAAAAAATAGATTCACTTACCATGTGAATTAAGAAAAGTCCAACACACACTCGTTGGCGAATCCCGACCGAACGACCGGACACCGGACCTAATACACTAAAACACCTATGCACGTGCAGTCGAATGGAGACGACATGAAAGGAGAAAAAAAAAACGCAAGGGCAAAAAATGAACAAGGAAAACAAATACAAGAAAACAAAAGGCCATCAGCTCTGCAGCTATTTTATTTTATTATCCACCATTTGACCATTATTTTGACAGTCATTGCTGTTAACACCAAACTTTTTCACTACACTTACCACATACACAATGCTGCAGCTGATTTATTTTTTAATTAAACATTTTAACACATTTTTTACAAATTTGCAAGGGAGAAAACTTAATCTCTTTACTCAGACACACCAATTATAGAGAACGCGTGACAAAAAGAAACCGTACCGAGATAAAAAAAAAAATAAGCATCCTAATTAACTTTTCTCAGACTTCACTTGTCACTTTATAGGTCACTGCACTTGAAAGACACTGTCGGCAACTGAATCGGTAATGTTGCTCTTGACCTAGGTATTGTCTTTGATGAAGGAAGCTGTTATTTGCACTAGGCGTAGCCTGATAACGGCAAACCGCATATTTTGTTGAGAGATGAGAGGTGATCATTGAGTACGCATTGGAAAAATGGAAACTGGAAGATTCACTTTCAACTAGAATTTGTTTTGAGAATTTGTTTTGCATGAGATGAGAGTAGGGCCAGAGTCCAGAGAAATTGTTATTTATGTCGGAATGTGGAATTGGAATGTCCCGTAAGATTTGTATTTGCAAATAAGTGGATTCTTCTCTTTTTGTGCTTGTTAAGTATGTGAGTGACATTGGGATTGCAAAAATAAATAAAAGTCGTCAGCGTTACCATTTTCAGTTTTAAGTGGACAATTTTTGTGAGTTTGTGAAAAATGAATAATCAAGATGGAAAGCAGAAATCAGGTAACTTAATTGATCTCTGATGGAAAGGGTTTAAGGAATGTGTCGCCACGGTTCCTTATTTGTTTGGCATTATACCTATGTGACATTGATGAAATTATTAAATTAAGTTATTTCTCAGTGGTAATTGATTGATATGTATTGATATTGATATTTCTTCTTTTATCTACCTATATATGTTTTTTATTGCTTGTGAAAAGTAAAGCAGGAATAAGTATAAACCGTTTATGAAATCAATCACTCCTAATATTCTGTACCCAGAATCTTTTGCAATAAAAGAATGCGGTCCAGTAAAATAACTACAGAGGAAATAACTAGGTACTCTTGAGTAGGAAATAATTTCGATTTTATTTCCTACTTCAGAGAAGTTGTTTCCCATGTTAAATTATTGCCTGTAAAGTTATTTCCCACTGAAGGTGGCCAATATTTAATCAGAAATAATTTCATCGTTTTTATACCCTATCCCATAGGGGTAGGTATATTAGTTTTGATACATAGTTTGAAACATAGAGAAATAATTTAGCTACATATACCTCAAAGTATATGGATCGACTCAGAATCGCTAGCTGAGTCGATTTAGCCATGTCTGTCCGTCCGTTCATCCATCCGTACGTCACCAGTTTTTGGGCCTCAAATTTTGAGCTAGAAGGATGAAATTTGGTACACGTGCTCTTTGTTGCTCCCAGCAGAACAAGTGTAAAAATTTTTAAATCCGCCCACTGCCACGCCCCTTTTTTAGAAAAAACGTATTTTTTGGCTTAACCATAAGGAATTTTGAAAAAGTGTCTGAAAAGCGTAGTTAGACAATCGTAATATCTATATTTCGTTCATATAAAGTTTTTTGCCACGCCCACTATTTGGGGGCGTTTTTAATAAAAAAACGTTTTACGGTCAAATTTTAAAATTTTCGAAAAAAATTTTGATGCAGAATAATTAGTAATATTAATATTAACATTTCGTCCATAGATCATTTTAGCCCACGCACACTTTTTGGGGGCGTTTTCTTACAAAAACCGTTTGTATACCCTATCCCATAGCATATACAGGAGGAAAACGATGTGTTTTGTCAAACAAAAAAAAATTCTGATAAACTGTTTGAACAATATATTGTTGTGACAATGTCATTTTCTATATTATAGGCTAATAAAGCCCACTTTTTGGAGATATTCATTTTAAGGATGGGATGGGATAGGGTATTCAACGATCCGCACAGCCGATTGAAGCCTTCTCATATGTTTTTTGCGATTTTGTAATTTTTTTACCATTTTCAATATTTTGAGTTTCATGAATAATTTTGTAAAGTGCTAACTTTTATTCTACTTCACTTAGAGGTAAAATGTTTTGGCACAATATAGAAATTCTATATACCCAGCCCAAAATCGAAAAAAATGAAGTTACTATCTTCTGTCACTAGGGCGATGACTTACGCTGTCAGTTTAAGAGCTATAGATAGAATTGTTTTGTTTTTTGCTGCTAATCGCTCTGTATAGGTACTTATCTCAAAATTGCCAAATTTTGGCTTCTGTCAGTTTTTTTTCAAATGCCGATATGCGTATTTTACCCGCTAGACGGATTTGTCAAAAATGGTGCCTTCCGGGTTGACATAATGTTCCACCCACTTACTTTCTCTTTTATTTCCTAGACGCGAAAGAGGTAGAACATTATGTCAAAATTTGGTTGCAAATATTTGAATTCTTCCGCAAAAAAAGTAGAAAAATTTATTCCACGATTCATGTCCTATGCGCCACCTATAATAATTGTTTCGATTTTTTTGCAAAACACTTAAAAAAATGACGGCCAAGAATCATCGGGTGACAACTTTTGCGACGGGTGATAACTTTTGCGCCACCTTGTATAAAGTCTGTTAGTCTTGAGCGTTGCTTGGCATATTGCATTTCGTGTCGACAATTTTGTTATGCAGTTCCAGCATGATATTGAAGAAATCGGTGGACCAAGTTGACGTTGACTCGATCATTTTATCATCGACTGTATGACAGGCTGGTCATTTCCTTGGTGATTGAGTTCCGTGGATGTACCTTCAACTTTTGATTGGACGGGTTACAAAATCTACAAGCTTCTGGTAATTATTGTGGCATTTAAAGGTTTTTAACTGCAATGGAAATGTTCACATTTCACGCAGTCAAATTTTTACCGAAACATAGATCCCATAGCTGCTTCATTGTTGCATAGTTCAGTTCTGTGAGTAATAAGAATAAAACATATTAACAAAACAAAGTCCAATTGCATTCTTTAACCATACACTCGTCTTTGACAACCAGCAATATGCCTCTTCCCAATCGACTTGAACAGCAGCACATTCCACAGGCCAGCATGACGTTAGCCATTACGGTCAATGGAATATAATAAAATATCATGTCAACGACTTATATTAAATACGATGAGTAATTTGCTTTGGCTACGGTCAGATCGTAATCTGTCATTCATTCACCGGACATGCCACCGCGTTGACACTGACATTGCCACAGAACCCACCTAACATCCGCCCTTATTAAATTGCAACGTACCATCATTTATATTTGCTCACTTCCATCAAGCACATCCACATGAATATCACAGAGATACTTTTATTATATGAATAGGTACTCATATGGTATTCCCAGAAGAAATGCAATATATCTTGGTTATTCATAATCGTAAAATGTCCATATGCGCAAAAACTACTTGTACACAATATTCATAACATTTTCATATATTAGACGGACATTAGACATCCTTCCATAGACATAGTGTACCATCCTTCAAATTGAAAGCAGAGCAAACATGACGATAATGACCGACGGTCCTCTAGTTTAGACAGCCGTTTGACGTTTGTTTTATTATTAAAAAGATGTTTGACATCTATTTGCATAGGACGATATTTATGCATCGAGACATCCATATCCATATTATATTAAAATAACTAGGAATCCTTAATTACCCAGTGAAACTGGTTGAAAAGTATATTAAATGAAAATGGTTAGCGCGATTACAGATACTGTGGCTGTACTTAGATACATAGAGATAGATATACTGTTTACACTGCCTGAAGTTGTAAAATTAAATATTGATGTGTACAAGCTACGAGTAAGTAGTAATATACTTATCTCCGTTCTGCAGGTATGGAACAAGTCGGTTCGATGGTCGGTCGTATCATACACGCCATCGGGGTGCGCATGTAAAGCTGCATCTAATTAATTTTTAATTAGCATAACTTCGACGAGCTTCTATGATATTGAATTTGTTGGTAATTATTTGATCATTTAATTAAACTGGGATGGCATGAAAGTTTATGGGTGCATTTGCATACGGGATTAGAATATGTGAGATATTTGTGCACAGCATTTGCCATTTAAGTAATATCCACGGCAATAATGAAATATTTACGTACAAGTACCTAGTTTCATTAAAGTGACACTTTGCAGATTTGTAAAGATGGCTTCCCAAAAGTGGTTTATGAAAGTTTGGTTTTGCTCAAGAAAATATTTTTTGGTCAAAAAATGGGAACAAATTTACTTGAGCATAAACTCTCTCTTTTGCACTCACTAAATTATGCTAACTTTAGCTATTTTAAAAATTTGTCAATCTAAATTCTTTAAAAAGTTATTAACCAATAAAAATTAATAAAATCCGTATAGGAATCAACCAACTTTTCGCACATAGCTGAGTGATACATAAGAAGACAGACATTCCAATGCAGCATTGCCACAGGAAAAATTAAATACAGTAGTGTCCGGTTAAAACGAACTCGAAGGGACTGACCAAATCGGTTCGCTCTAACCAAAGTTCGTTATAAGTAACATGCTAACAAAAATCAACAACTTTTGCTTCGAAAATCAAAAAAGAAAAGAAAAATCCTTTGACACATAAACAAACAGTATTTCAGTACAGTACAGTATTTTTATTATTTTTTTTATTTCAAAAAGTCATGAATTTTAGATTGTTTTGTTTGAGAAGATTGAATTTATTTATTTAAAAACAATTCGATGTATGCAAGACCGTTGAAAATTCTCTGGGATGTTTTGTGATTGAAGGAAAGAACGAGCTCCCTCAGCAAAGCGTAACTAAATATTGGGTGAATGCAAAATTTCTTTATACCGATGTTTGCATCTCCAAATTCGACCACAAGCAAGAGAATTGCAGGGTCAGTGTGTCCCCATACATATTCCAACGTTTATGTATTCTTGACTTACATATGTACCTACTCAATTCTAAAAAATCGAGCTTACATCTCCACATTTTTTTAAGGCCTGCTCAGAATGCATATCTGTAGCTGGTATCTTGCATCGCTGTCAAAAGAGAGATACATTTCTTGCATGAAGTTGCCCTCTATTCAACTTCAAGCTACAGATTCACGAAGATACACCTTGTGTATGCGCTTCTGGGTTGCCTTGTTTTTAACTTTTCACTCAGCTACAAATACCAGCTACAGATATGCATTCTGAGCAGGTCTTTAGTTATAATATTTTTATTTGTTATGCTTTTTTCAACATGGCAATGCTGTGGACAGTTGGATACCACCGCAATCAATAAAATGTCAAAAAACACACAATTTGTATGGAAATACATGCTACCAAGTTTACTTCGATCATAACTTCTAAACTAAATGTGAGCGATAATTTTTAAAAACAGATAAATGATCAGCACGCAGGCACAAATTTGTTGATTATGTGCCAAAGTAAATGATATACCAAAAAATGTCCTTCACTCAAAATAATGCTCAGAATATATTAGTTTTTCGTAAATACTTCTCAAAATGACGACCGGCGCGGATTTTATAGAAGTAATAGAAGACCACTAGATGGAACCCAAAACAACTTAAAGTGTGTAACTAGAGGGTATTAACTAGCTTAAAACCAAAGGTTATAAATTCTATACAGATGACGCAGTGAGAACAAAAAACAGAAACTTTTGCTCAGTAGCTTCATGGTACGGGCGGGCGGTGTGCATGAAAACACATGAAAAACAAGAACAAAAACATATGGTGGGCTGTACCAGCACGACCCGCCATAGAAAAAGTTTTCTTATATGGAGTGCGTCATCTGTATAGAATTCATAATCTTTGCTTAAAACCTAGCTAATACCTTTGACACACTGGTGGTAATAATACGATGTTTGTACCTACTATGTGTCAGAAAATAACACTGTAATGCCACGCGTGCAGCTTAGTATTTGGAATCATTAATACGAGGATATCCTGCAACGTCGTAAGTTTAGAACGTGCGAAAAATTGTAAGTTTACGACGACGTTTCATGAACACAAAAATGCACCACTAAATAATGTCGTAAACCACTGAATTCAATCTCATTTTAATAATTTTTTTATTAATAGAAAACATTTCTTTTGTTCTCTTTCCGTTATCGATAATTCTTGTCATTCGTTTAGCGCATATTTTTGATGTGTGAAAGTGAATCATTAAATATCAAAATAGCATTTTAAAATTTTACAACGTTCACCATCTCAGTTTACACACGAAATTCGTGTGCGAAATTTCCGATTGTTGTAATATATTTCCTATACAAATTTTGACAGTTAATTTACCACGTCGTAAGTTTACCACGTTTACGATGACTTCCCGACGTTGCATGAATACACCTAATAGAAATTTACCCGTCGCATCGCGGTATACATAGAATTCTACATGACTTTCCGAATTTGCGTCAATAGAATACCCCTACTAGCATTTTAACCGTAGGTGGTCGTATACATAGAATTCTACAGATCACAGCGCCATTCTTCCTAAGTGGTACGTTTAAGAACTATATCTCTTTTAATTGCCATATGTCAACTCATACTACATGAAGCGTATGTCACCATCCATGGTATTGCAAATGCCATAAAATTTTTATCACGAGTGTCTCCAATGTATAACTAGGAAATTATGTCAATTTAAGGCCTGCTCAGAATGCATATCTGTAGCTGGTATCTGTAGCTGAGTGAAAGTTAAAAACAAGGCAACCCGTAAGCGCTTTCACAATGTGTATCTCCCGTGAATCTGTAGCTTGAAGTTGAATGGGGTTCAATATCACGCTTCAGATTCACGTTTGACGTTTCACTCAGCTACAGATACCAGCTACAGATATGCATTCTGAGCAGGCCTTTAGGTGTAGATCTGAAATTCATTTTCTTGTAATCACATATTTATCACGTCTCCAATTTCCCATGTGAACCTCACCTATCCCCAGTAAAGGACACGCTATTGTAGAAATTTGCGACACCATACCCTTTCAGCTTCGGGCATTTCTAAAATTTCTCGCATTTAATATTTTTTTTCCAATTCTCACGCTGAGAATTTCCCAATGGTATCACCCCCCATTGCACTGT
Source organism: Rhingia campestris (assembly GCA_932526625.1). Classification (NCBI taxonomy): domain Eukaryota; kingdom Metazoa; phylum Arthropoda; class Insecta; order Diptera; family Syrphidae; genus Rhingia; species Rhingia campestris. The sequence goes on along the minus strand of OW052184.1, from coordinate 104,165,758 downwards.
CAAAAAAGGATAACAGCCCATTTGATCCGCAAAATACATGTCATATTAGCAAAAATATCCGTATCAATGGATGGTTCGAATTCGTTCAATTTATCCGGATTTACATAGGCAGACATGCACATCAAAGCGACTCCCGAACCACACAACCAGCACACAGCTAACAAATCCTTTCCAAATGGGTGTCAAATTATTCTCCTTTTGATTGACAGATTTGTTTTTTTCTTGTTAGTTCTCAGTTGACGTGTAATACGCACCGTCAACATTATTTCGAACATGAATTTTGTATGCTTGTTGCATGTAATTGTAATTGAGCACGAGTGCGAGTACCGGGTATCCTTGCGGCTGAATTCGAAAATTATTAATAACTAATAATTTCAATGCGGTTTCACTTACGACCAACGTTCGTTCTCATTAAAGTGTAAGCGAGTATTTAATCTGTGTGACATAAACCTTTATCCCAGTGGACCGACCTTCTAGGGTGAGCTGCGAGCCATAACAAGACGGACAAATGGGGTGGGTGTAACTATAATCGTTTACGGATTGTTCATAGTTCACATAGCGAAATAAGGATAATAATTGAGATTTTTTTTCGGTCTCCTTCTTGTGTGTTGCATGTCTGGTAGTAATTTTCAAAACTGAGGACTTATTATCGAAAAGGAAGAGAAATAATAGCGAGCAACCGACAACCGACGACGACTGTGTTATTGAAATTCGAGACGTTAACGACGACAGCATAGCATAACCCTGCATGCATGTCACAGGGTATAAGTAAATTAGGTTATTACAAGACTCCTGTGATTAGGATTTATTGTTATCTAGGCTGAGCGGTGGTGAATTTTTGTTGTTTTGTAACAAAAGGGATCGGCAACGATGTGGTCATAAACACATTCGTGGATTTATGCGGGTGCTCAAATCCCCCACCTCCGTTTGTGTCATTTTCGGGATAGAAATTCAGAATGCATGAATTCATCACGTGTGCAAGGTTTGGATAATGCTACGCCCCAGGAAACAATATTCATGGGTTAGGGGTTGAATACTCAGCGATGTAGGAGTAATCCTCTTACGTGTTATCAAATTAGAGGGGATTTTTACGCTTTAATGGGACCGCTCATAGAGAAAAGAATTTCAAAAACCAAACAGTGGTGTAGGTAAATAGGAATTTGTTTTTGTTTCTAGAGAAACTGTTTACAGGTTCTGATTTGGAACAGTATTGTTCCTTTGTTGTCTTATTTCGAAATCCTTTTGAGAGATGAAAGATCCCGTGATTTTTTATATAACTATTTGTTAACCTAGCTTTGCAATATTTGTGCCATGCAATCAGGGTGTAGAGTAGATTCGGATCGGAGGAACCAAATCAATTTTTAGAGTGCATTGCTTTTTTAGGGATTAAAGAAAAATGCTTTATTGGTGTAATGTTTTTGTTGTTTTTTTGCTTCTCAAAAACATTCTCTATCTAGTTGGTTGGACCTCCTCTTGCTTTTATTACAACTGCACATCGGCGAGGCATTGATTCAGATGTGTTTCAAATTTTCTGACGAACCCGGGGTCACAATAACTTTTAGTTTTTGATCAACATTTTAAGATTTTCAAAAGTTTTGACGATCCCGCGGTCATGAAAAATTTAATTTTTCGATCAACATTTTAAAAAAATTAAAATTTTCTGATGACCCGGTAATTTTTAGTTTTTTTATTAAAATATCTAAGATTTTTGAAGTTTTTGTCGACCAAGGGATCATTAAAAATATAAATTTAAGATCGAAATTTTAAATAAAACTTAAAGAAGACCACGAAGACCACGGAGTCACGATAATTTTTAGTTTTTTATTAACATTTTTAAGATTTTCGAAAATTTTGACGACCCCGGGGTCATGAGAAATTTAAAATTTTGATAAAAATTTAAAAAACAAACAAATTTTCTGATGACCCCGGAGCCAGATAATTTTTAGTTTTTCTATTAAAATTTCTAACATTTTCGAAATTTTTGACGACCCTGGGGTATTGAAAATTTTCAGTTTCAGTATGGTGTTCCAGGTCTGGATAAGTAAATTTTTCAATTGACTCTGGGGACGCTTCTTCGCAACCTTATGTTTCATTATTGACCAGATATTCTCAATTAGATTGAGATCTAGATTGTAAGTAGGCCAACTTAATACATCGACATTATTTTCTTCAAAGTACTTTTTAACCTAAGAAATGAAAAAAATGCTAATGCAAAATCCGTAATATGCATTCAGAGCTCAATCTTTCCTTTGGTTCTCTTCGCTCAAGAATCATCTCATCTCCAGAATTCGGATAATAAAATGAACATTGTTCCCCATGTCTTGAGACCAATGAAGATGATATTGAGCCAAGAACAATCGTTTTTCTCTGACTCTTTTTGGAAATCCGGCTTCAGTACTGTATTGTGTGCTCTATCTAAGTCCAGCTTTCACGAGCCTTTTCCTCACTGGGCTTGACGAAATTATTTTTCTTGTAGCTCGACACAGATCGTTTTGAACCGATGCCCAAGGCTGTACAGCTACAGCACCAAAAAACGATCTTCCACTAGGGTCGTCTTTTTTGCCCTCCCTGAGTCTTTCTTTCCCGGTCTCACGATATTTTTTTAAATTTAATGCTTCAATTTGTTGGATGTCTGGCAAGTTTACTTTAACCATATCAATGTCTCTATGTGTACGTTCAATTGTGGATTCATGGATTTTTTGTTTTGGATGGGATTAAAACATTTTCTCAGATACATTAAATCGTAATAAACTTAAAAAAAAGCGAATAAATCGTTACTGGACTTCCGGGCAAGGTATAGTATTTTGCTTAATAAAAAGTCATTGCCATGTAAATATGACATTTAAACAAAATCATAACAGTACCTACCCACATTCCTTTTCAAATTCCCATGAAACATTCCTAGCACATAACAAACAAAAATATCCAAACAAAATACACATTCTACGAATGTCTGTGCAAACACACATTTTAATTAAAAATTTAGAAAACATCCGCGTTGATTTTTTTTTGTATTTTCCACATCACACCATCAACTCAGATACATTCATCGACCATTCATTTTTGTTCCCCGGTGAGTCTGTTTATATAAAGCCAATACAAGTGATTCTATTTCGCCTTTTTTTGCCCAAGGATATAATTCCCAAAATGCGAGTTTTATCCAATAATTTGTACAGCGAAAGCATATTGCTTGTTACAAGCTTTTATTTTCTCCACTGTATGGAAGTATCCAGCTGTGGATGTTTTCGCTTATTTCGCGGTGTGTATAGTAATTGACATATCCGAAGCAAACAATCGGTGAAAAATCCCTCTCTGATCTGCAGACAAAAGATAGATACAATTGAATTTAATAAAATTGTAATAATCTTCGCCCTCCTTAGAGACCGCCTATTGTTCAGTTCACGTGCACACTTCACCAAAGTGTGTCGGATTTTGTGTGAACATCTTTGTTTGACATCTCGGGGAGACATTTCCAATCCTCCAAAGAGCAATCGCTTTTAGCAGTCACGTGGCATTTTAAAGAGAAAATTACATTATCGACATCATGATTTTCCATCGTCGTATAATTTTGTGGCAAGCGTTTGCAACGTGTATTGACAATTAAATGAGATTTTCTAATCGACTGGGCAAGTCCTTCGTATCTTAAGATGTCAGATGAAATTTTTGAAAATGTCACGATTAGTACACACGTTTGGACGTAGGCTATAAATTGGAAGTTTCTATGTGGCACAGTTTTTTTTAACCAAGTCTATGTCGCTGTAAAGCTTGTAAAATTTGTGGTTGAATCTTCGTCAAAGCTAGAAACGGCAAAGGATTTCTTATCCTGCTTTTGTAATGGTCCATGTTAAAGTATTGTGGAGCAGTCATGCAGTCCGGGTCTTAAAAAATGGATATTCTTAGAAGTTCGAGTGAGGGGCTTTATTACTAAATTTCTTTCTTAGCCCGAAATAATCGGCCCTATCAAGGTATCCATCGGAGCGGAAAATTCTCCGATTTTGTACGATTCGGAGGATTTTTGCTTCGAAGTATTGTTCCGAAAAGCTGTTCGGAATATTTCTTCGACATTTTGTAACGAATCCCGGCGGATTGCGTTGAAGTGCCTTCAGGTGCATTTTTTGTTCAATTTTTGACAGCTAAGTGCCATTCTTTTTCCGATTTCCCCGACACAAATTCTTCGCGGAATTTATTTTCGAATTGTAGTGAAGTGAAGCCGTCGCGTCTGTGTACCTAGGTTTTTTTTTCGATGACGCATACCTCGAATGGAATTTGAATTTGATACATCGATAGGGCTGAATACTTCATTTGATTTTAGGTTTGATTTGAGATTCCAGGTCACAATCCCAGACAGATCGTCATGGGAAAACAAAATGATGGGAAAGCAAAGCAAAATGATTTCATCCATTTTTATATCCATGGCTCCAAAATGAATGACGGAGTGTGTGCTGGTGTCTTCTCCGACCTGTCAAACCTCAGCCTATTTTTCCGTCTTCCTGATCATTGCAACGTATTCCAGGCGGAACTCAATGCGATCAAAGAAGCCTTATCATGGCTGAAAGAATGTAATATCTGCCAAGGATATAGGGATATATAGGATATAGCATCTTCTCGGACAGCCAAGCGGCCATCCCTGGAATAATTTTGAACAAATTCAAAGAAAACTAGATTGCCGCTCATCTTTTCAAAAGATGTCAGAGCAGTATAACATTCACATATGCTGGGTGGCATAGTGAAATTCCAAGGAACTGTAACGCAGGATATGGGACTAAATTGCAAGTCGTACCCGAAACGGGTGCACTAGGTTAGGAATTCCTAACGCTGCATGCAAAAGCTCATAGCCCAGCATGCTAACAGCAAATTAAATCTCAGATGGGTCTTGGCACGACGTGTCAAATAACCAAACAAAACTGGGCTTACGAAAATCCAAGGGACTGATTTCGCTCGCTAGACCATACATTAGCCACCATAGGTGTACCTATCACTGATGTTGTATAGAAAGGCACATTGAAAGGCAAGGCCTTCACTCAAACGACTTCAGCAGGAGCTGCTTGGACCTATCCGGCCCTATCAAATAAAAGGAAGCTTCATCTTGGAGCTTACTACTTTCAAAATCTTAGCGATTTGACAAAAAAACAGGAGTAAAAGGTCTCCTCCATTTCGTTAATAGCTAAGATTTGTTTTTTTCACAGGTAACAAGGATAATGGGCGAAATCCATCTGGTATCATATCGGACCAAAAACTGGGCTAAGTGTGCTGGCGAATCGCTGTCAGCCACCTTACATAACCTAAGCCAATCTCTTCCTTTTGTATTGTAGCTAGCGATTCATCAGTTTTAACTTGGGTAGGGAATGACATACACAAATAATGTCAATTACTGTCAATGAAACTGCTTAAATCTTATTTCAATAATTTTATCTTTAATAAATAATTCGTGTCCTATGACTAGAGTACTTATGTTCTATTTTTACTTCCTAAAATATTTAATAAAAAAAAAAACCATTCGCCCATGAATACATCATCAAATATAAACTTTCTTCCCTTGCGGATTGATGTAGTACTCAACAACTCCCTGGCCATTCGCCACATACACATTTCCGGAAAAGTCTTCCTTCTTCGGTTGGTTATTCTCGAACCTATAATTGCTGGAAGCATAACGGTCCAGATAACTATTAGACGAGTTTTCCGCATATGACGTTTTCGTGTGCTGACTATACGAGTACCTCGATGGCCTTTTCGTCGTCGTCGTTGTATATTGCTCCCTCTCCACGTAGCCACGATTGTAATCAGGCCGATTGATGATTTTTCCCACACGAAAGTATTCATCATTGTCGAAGCGTAAATTTCCCGTCCCAGTTCGATCGGGAAATACCATTTTCGATCCATACGTAGGACGAGAATCGGAATCAATAAAATTCACTCTCTTGCCCCTACGATAGTCTGCATCATCATCATCATCATTATTGCTACTTCCCACATTCTGATGTGATGTACTAGTGCTAGGGAATCGAAATTCCGATTCGAATTGTTGAGCTTCGTAATTGTCATTCCCCCCACTGCGCAGAGGAAAACTTATTGGATTACTGGACGGTTCAACGTAGGCCAGGATATTGCTTTTATTGTTGAGAATCCTCCCTTCGACATTCTCGCCACTAGGATCCGTGGTCGTGGAATTTGATTCAATTAAATCAGAATCGGCTTGCTGGCTTGCATCATCATCGCTGCGTCTTGTAGCCGTTTGTCCATTTAAGAAACCCGAAATTATGTTTCCGAAAAGACTTCCTATTCCGTTCATAACAGCGTCACTCATAAAAGAATTCAAGTTTCCCTGATTGGTGTTCGTCGACATGGTTGTCGTGGGTGGGGATGTGAATCCTGTCAGGAAATTAAAAATTGACGGTTGTGACTGTTGTTGGGATGATGATGGTGGCGAGTAGTTATGTTGGGTATCTAGGACTGGTTCGCTATCAGGTTCATTGAAATGCTTGAAGAAACCCCCGCGATGGTTGTTCAGATAGTAAAGGATGTCATCCTGTGAAGAGATATTGTGAAGTTATTTCGAATGGAATGATAAATTAAGTGAGACAAGAGATATTACCTCGTTTTGTGGACATTTAGGGTAGGTCCTTGCACAGCTGTACTCTCCCCCACTTAAACCCAATAGAGCAGCACGACCATAAATGAGAGCTGGCGAAGCGCTTGGCAATGATGCGATGAAGCTGAAAGGTAAAATGGTCATTAGCATGGTTTCTTGTTTGTCTTGGAAAATTTTGTTACTGAGGTTTGTTATTATACTAAAAATGCAATCAATAGGGTTTTAGTCGGTCTGAATTCAAATACTGCGTTTTAAAAGTAACCACGCTATCATAAGACATTGCAGGCATAGTTTTCGATTGGATATCGGGTATATAAATATTTTTTTAAGGAGCTGAGAAACGAGGAGAGGATGCGACAATGGAACACGTCTGTTAGATATGTCCCGCTCTCTTTCGTCCCAGAAAATCCAACATTAGGTAGTACATCTTCAGCGATCTACAAAAAAATAAATCAGCATGGCCGACATATAGAGTCTAAATTAGTTTCTGAAGTACTAAACCCTGTCACTCCTAGTGGTATCACAAAAAACCTGTCTTTGGTCTAAGTGAAGCTTAAGGATCACTCCTAGCAAACAATATCAAGCACAAAATTACCTTTTCAGTGCTGGGTCTTAGAAACAACCATTTCTGGAGGATACATTGAAGTTTGTCACAAATATTTGTATCTATACCTACTTTTGCCTTGTCCCTCTTAATTAGCTCCCTATGTACCTCGTATAGAGCTACATAATATATAAATGCGTTTCGAAATTAATATGCCCCAAGGGATAAAGTGTAATAATCTCATCTGGAACTGTGAACATATTTGCTTACCTCGTTATTACCGGCGATGTAATGAAGCCAGGTAATTGCGCTCGTCGTGTAGGTGAGCCCAACATCTGACACAGCACCTTGGGTACACATTGCAAATCGTCATTGCGTGCAATATTCTCCAATCCTCGAATGATTTGCATACTAAGAGGATTTCCGCCTGCAAACGGTCCTCCAATGCTGTTAAATAAGCTGCCGAAGGGATTAGCACCCCCGTCGCCACCACCACCGAATGGCAGAGCGAAATTACCAAATTGATTCGTTGCATCCTGGGATGGGTGAGTAGAAGGTCCAGCAAACAACGACGACAACAGCGACGGTGATGTTAGATCGTTTCGATAAGGAGGCGTTAAATGTCCGTCTTGATAAGGACTATAAGATGATGCGGGCGCATATTGAGGTGGCAGCGGTCGTGGTGGTGGTGGTGGAGTTGGCCTTTGGTTGTAATTGGGTTGTTCGTTAAACGAATAATTGTCATACGCCCCAGCATAGGTGGGTCCTTGCAGGTGGGGACCATATCTTTGCGGTTGTTGGTAATTAGGATTCTTGTAGTTGAATTGCTGATACGGTTCTAAGGTAGCCTGTTGTGAAATGTAGAAATCATTTGCATTCGGTACATTAGGATAGTGTTGTTCACGATTACCAAAGCTGGCAATTGCATTCGGATGCTGCTGATATGGATAATTATTATGATTATTAGCGTTAGCTGAGTATTCCCCCGTGTTTAGGGCTAAATTGTATGGATTTGCTTGTTGATTAATGTTTGGATAAGGATTTCTATATCCGACTGATGAAAGCTCATTTGGGTTGTTTGTGTTGTATTCATGTTTGTCCGGGAATTGAAAGCCACCTCCATTTGATGGAGTAAATCCGGTATTATCCCAATCACTTTGATGGAACGTTGATTGCCTTGCTTCAACTGAAATGCTGGAATCTCTGTAAAAAAAAATTAAAATAATTTTGTGATTATGAAAAATAGTAATAGAGGGTGGGTAATGAGAGGTTTATCTTATATTTAACGGTTTTTTAAAATTTTCATTTGAAATTGAGCAAGTGTTTGCCAATGATCTTCTTATTCGTTCTGGCCTTTCTTTTTTTACAAAATCATTCACATTATTGGACGGTCTTTTACTCAACAGTTCACATAATGTTCCTATGTCACAATATCTCACATTTTAAATGTCGATTTATCAATAGTCAGCAACAGGCGAGTATTTCCATTTGAAATTCATATAATTTGCAAAAAAAAAAATGCAGTATCTCAATCACCCTTCCATAGTTATTGGGTGAGTTTATGAGATTGTATAACAATTGTAGAAATGTATATAAAAAAACATGCAAAAAATATGTTAAATCAAATTATTGTGTTACTTAACGAGGTTTTTTGACGGTTCAATTATCTCAGTGGCCAAATGATTGGCAGTGACATAATGTTGACGTCAGATCCATGTCCTATATCTATATGTACATTTTTTTTAATTGTGGTGACCACACAGTATCTTATCTTACACCGTGTGGCACACGTAATTTCTGACGATATGGGACATTTATTCAAATGAACAAATTGAACGAAACGTGATTTTTGTTTATTAAATATATGTATTGCACAGGTCACCATTTGTGCTTAATGTTTAATATGACGTCATAATCAATAGCGCATTACTGTGCCACTCTGGCTACTATATAAAAAAAATTCTAGCTGAGTCATCCGCAAATATTTGTCTGTCTTTAAAGTGTATGAACAAATAGATGTGACCGAGTTCTTATAATTCTATATTAAAACAAAATTCGATCGAATAATAAGTTTAAGGGTTCGTGAAACTTTAGCGTCAAAGAGCATATTTCAGAAAAATGCTCCGCTACAAGCTTAATTGTAATCATGAGATCATCCGTCAAAAAGTCATTGCCAATTAATTTTCTCATATAATCAAAAAACATATCCGAGGATAATTCGCTTGACAGGACCCGTCTGATAAAGAATACACTGCAACCAACTCAAATGATTTTTTTATTTGTAGAGCAGAAATCCTACGAACCCGCATCTAACCATGATTATCTGACAAATAAACGGGTGACCAATCATGAGGTATTTTTTCAAAGGGCTTTTTTTTGACAGAGTGTCAAGTTGCCATGTATTTTTAACTTTCTCTTACAAAGAGAAAGATATTGTTTTCGCGAAAATTTCCGACCTCGAGATTTTGATTGATTCTAACATTACGATGATAGCGGAACCCAAAAAAGTGGTTTTTGGAATTCCATCCGTCGGTCCGTCTGTCCCTAATGGCAAAGATTATGAATTCTATACAGATGACGCACTCCGCTCTATGTTTTTGTTCTTGTTTTTCATGTGTTTTCATGCACACCACCCGCCCCTACCATGAAGCTACTGATCAAAAGTTTCTGTTTTTTGTTCTCAATGCGTCATCTGTATAGAATTCATAATCTTTGGTAATGGTCTCCCCAGCCTAAAAGACTTTTCTTCAAGTTTCGTATCCAAGTTTGTTTTGGTCATAATTCTAGGCCATTTTTTTTTTGTTTTCTTTTAGTCATTTAACTAACGGTACCTGCACATATAAAAATTACACATAACCTCAACTTTCTCGAAAATGGCTCTTACGATTTTCATCAAACTTTATATATAATATAACCATATTAGTTCCGACAAAACTGCATACCCAGTTTTTTTTCGAGAAAATCCATGTAACGGATATTGTCATTCGGGCCATATAAAGAAAATTGTTAATTTCTCGCAAACTACTATGTCACAATTTTTAAACAATTTCACATAATTAGTTGTAGCCCAACTATCACTAAACGGAATTTTTAGTTTTGGCCAATAACGAAAAATAATTATTATTCACATAGACACCGATTCCTTCAAATTTCGGAGTAAACGTTCGTATAATCACAATTCGACATTATTTTATATCATTTTAAGCATTAATAATCAAAATGCGTACTATTTGATCTAACGCCTAACCCAGTCGTGCACCCACCACTCGTTTTTTTTAATTAACCAAGTTCCTGTAATTCAATTGTTTGATCATGACAATATTTCCCTTATAAATACTTACTAATGCCGTGGTATTTATTTTAACATATACATACCGGCAAGATAAAAATCATATTGACATTATTACCAACATCGAAATCAACGTCTGAACAGCACATTTTTGTTTAGATCCACTGACAAGAAGTAAAATGCATAAATGTTCTGTTTACGTTTGTGTTCATTTTGCAATGTGAATCTTCAACATTCCTAATACTAACACTCTCACCTCCCACAATCCATTCCAATATTTTCCACGATCTCAGAGAACATTGTAATGTTAGAGGACAAAACTCTAAAATGCATAAAAGAGAAATTAAAATTTTTTTGGCGCTTGCAAAAACTGGTTTTACTAGCTTCTCACCAAACTATGTAATTGCAACAAGTGCAGTGCAGACAGTTCAAGTTCATCTTCCAAAGTGATATATGTGACTGAGTGAGACAGATATACACAGACATGTCGATGGTTACTTCATGGTGGTTGAGGACAGTGCTTTGTAAAAATCGGCTAGCGATCTTAAACAAATTAATTGAAATGTAGAAGCACCAAAAATAGTGGAATAATTAAATAAGTGCAAGATAATATCAAATAAAACTTTGAGTTAAGTGAGATAGATAATTCTTTTGATATCGAAGTATAGTGAAATCCAGATGAAAGTGTTCTTGATTTTTTTGAAACTGTGCTTGTTTTTTTCTCGGGAGTGTTTGTTCGCACTGTCCTCTATGGTTTAATAAAAAAGAATCACTTACTTGATGACGGCGATATTGACATTAGTGAGTACATACTTTACTTAAACAAAATAATTCTAGATTTAGTAGCCTTGATTCGAGTATTGTTTTTCTATTTCTTGGGTTATGCCTATTCCAATTAATTTAAGATGAACGGTACACAAATGGCATATACATAATATGTATTGTATATACCTACATACTATAGTACGGGATCTATGCAACTATGTTTGTATACATTTTACAAATGTTTAGTGACATTTGTTAATATTGCATATAGGGATTGACAGTAGGGATCAAAAATATTCAATCATCCATATTCTATGCCATGGTCTAGTGGTGTGCCTTAAAATACTCCCTGGCTCAAATCCCGAAACTAGCAGGTTCATATCAGGAGCCGAAGATAATATTTCCTTTAAATTTTGATATGTATAAACTGTAAATTTATTAGGCACTGTGATCAAATAGATATCTACTTGTTGCAATGTTTTTTTTTCACTTAACACTGCCTTAGCTTCATCTGCTCACATAGACTTTGTTTCATTGCTATTTTGGTATTTTGTCCTTTTTGTCTTTCATTCATGTAGCTTCACGATGGCGCATCCTGTCAACCCAATTTTACAAATCCATGATGACAGTTTCTGGTTTCTTATGATATTCATTTTATTTTTTTATTATCATTTCTTGTATATATATTCTTATTATTTCTGGATTGATATCAGCGATCTTCAAAGGCACCCCACCGTCTTGTTTCAACCTTATATCACTGATGTCTAATTCATGCAATTGCTCAAAGAAACAAAGTTTCAACATGTCTCTGTAGCGAATAGAGCCACTTACCATAACCTGGCAGTCATTTTCATCGAAGAAACAAAACTGGCCCAATGACGCCACCGGCATGAAAACCGCACCAAACAGTGACTTTTTGCTGATTCCCTAGTCTAGGGAAAAAAACAGCAATTTCGGACATTCTAGGTACTTACTAGGGAATTTCTACGGGAAAGTAGGAACCCAAATTAGTTTTATATTTCCTGCTAAATTTTAGTAATACTATTTCTACCATTAAAAATTAAAATGTTAATAAATTCAAACACTTTCGATTAATTTTCACATTACGTTTAATGTGATCTCAACCCAAAATAATTGCCAACTGCAAACGCAACCATTCGTACCAAGTTGAGTGCAAATGCACATTTCTTTTGATTCTTGATCGTTTCGGTCTTTTTGTTGATATTTTTTTTTCCCTAGGGATTTCTAGCGATTTTTTGACGTTCATCTAGGAAAAACTGTTGAAACATTTCGGGTAACACTGATTCTGACTCAAATTTGTTCACTTGGCTATGAATTGCTTGTCTACCTACTGGGATAAGAATTACGGCCGAAAATTGGCCTTAATAGTGCTTACACACCGAATCATAAACTGAGTTGTTGGCAAAAAGTTTACGTAAACCACTGGATGCTTTCGCACCGACTCTGACCAGGTTTCGTTTGACATTTCAATCAGCTGTGAATTGTGATACTAGCTGCAACATTTGTGTGTGAAAATATTGTAATTGAATTATAAAATGAATTCTAATATAATCAAACTAATATTAGCATTTGAAGTACAAAATGAAACAAATCTAATGATTTTGACAACAGTTTTTGACTCTCAAGCCCGCCGCTTGTTTTGTTTTTAATTCAACTGGTGTGTAAATTTCTGAAAAAAAAAAACATTTGTTTTGACAGCGAGTTCATCAGCTGTTTTGTGGGACGTGTGGAACACGTGTAGAATGCATGAAAAGGTGTGTTCTTTCCAACAACCTGCAACGTGATAACGTCTGCGAAGTGGTTATGAGAAGGTTACGTCGTAACCTACTAGGTTTTGAGAACTGACAATGTATGGGAAAACTCGGTTTTCGATGAAGGTTTCAGGTGTTTTTTGCGAAAACTCAGTTTATGATTCGATGTGTAAAGTGTAAGCACTATAACGCTCTTAAAATTGAAACCAGGGACTCAGAATTTCTTTAGTTAATTTTAATTATTTGTAAACGTTGTTCCTTCGTGCCTACTTCACCATGATGAATATGTCGATTCGGTTTAAGGGTGTGTTTACACGGAAAGTTTAAAGATGTCAAGTCGCTAATGAAAGACCCTTTATATTGGGTAAGGACGAAGATATTTCTTAGCGGATTATAAAGAACATTATTTAATAAAAATCTTAATTTTTCATACAAAGTCAACAACATTTTAACATCTAAATCCAATTGACAACAATATCCATGAATGAGGTCTAACTATAATCCAAGAAGGTATTCGCTCATTGTCTTCATTCACACATGCCGTATCTAAGCATCGATCTTCAAAGCACCCCTAAAAAAATAATATCGAACGCAAGTAAAAGATAGTTTCGTTTATGGCATGTGTGGTATTGCAGCATGAATCATGCTAAAACCAAAAATCCAGAAGACATACATTTCAGCCAACAAAAATCGGCAATCATGGCTCTTTTATTTGTTAACATAGCAGCCGAGATGAAACTGCGTCTCGTCAGAAAAAAAATATTTTTTCAGACATATTCGACGTCTAATTCAAGCTTAGTCAATAATTGTTACAAAGTGTAGGTATTAGGCGTTACTTCTCAAAATGGTACATAAAAAAATTCTATGTACTCCTAACATAAAAAAATAATCCCGAAAATGTGACCATATTTGTACTTAAACTCCTATTTGACCAACACAATTTACCATGATGAAAATGTTGATTTTACATAGACAGTTCGGTAATCGGTTTAAGGGTTAAACGCACCCAGATTAGCAGATGGCTTGTAGGTAGGTAGCAGGTCTTTTTGTATTACATATTATAAAGAACATTATTTAATAAAAATCTTAATTTTTCATACAAAGTCAACAACATTTTAACATCTAACTCCAATTGACAACACTATCCATGAATGAGGTCTAACTATAATCCAAGAAGGTATTCGCTCATTGTCTTCATTCACACGATATGTCTGAGTACCTATGTCGTTACTTAAGAAAAATCCTCACAAAGTTCATAAAACTTTTTCAATCGAAGTCTTGTCCGCAGACTGTTCGTGCCAAGTCTCAAATAGGTACTCTCCTCCCTAAAGTTCATTACTACATTAATCTCCATACTAACTACATTTCCACACGATCTGCAGTAGCTATGTTCCCATTATGCACTAACACATTCCTAACTAAAAAATAAAAAAAAAAAACTCCTTCAAACTACCACAATCCCTATAGCCACATAAAAGAAAACCTCACATAAACTCACCTTTCCAGTTTGTCAAGCGAAACCGATTTTCCATTTCCATTCGCATTTCCATTTTGTATGCACAGTGTGAACGAAGAAAATGTTATAATTAAGAATGCGCAATGATGCATAATTTTAGCGAGCATTCTGCTTGAAACTTAATTTGATACCCAACGCTAAATCACTTCCACTTATCCCACCACGTATATCAGCGACTCTGGCAAACAGCAGCGCACAGAACATAACTTGTTAACGCTCATAGGACGAAGGATCCTGATTAAAAACACCATTCACTCGTTATTCTCATGTGAAATCAAAATTGAGTTTTCTTTCGACGTCGCGTCGTTGTCGTTGCTTCGTCTCACACACTTTCCTTCCACCACTACCACAGCACCATCAAGATGATGTTTTTTTGTATAGCATAAAACATCTGAGGCACTTGCAATTCAGGATACACAATAGCTTCGCGTCGAAGCTACTTTTCCACACTTTGTGGTATTTTAGAGAAATTCTCCGTGGATAATAAAAATTATGCGAGAATATTTCACTGCGATTTGCACGTCACTTTTGTTAATTATACGCCACTGTCATGACATAGACACTATGAAATGAATTCCCCAACCAATTCACTTCAACAAGGATCCACTCGACTCGAAGGTGTGTTCAGTTCACTTAATTACAAAAAAGAAAATCCGAACGAAAAAAAATTGTCACTTTAGGTCGAATATCACGAAACGTCAAGTTGCACGGCAGCTGTGTGAGTACGAATAGTTTAAGCTTGTTGAACGCGTGTACGTGCACTGAATTTAAGACGAACTTATCGAATGAGCAGTCCAACGTTTTATGCACATTTCTTCGCCGACGACCGACTATGAACTCAAGATTGGGTTTTTTCTTCATCAGCTTCGCTACACTGAGGAGGAAGGGTATTTAGTTATTTTGCAAAAAAAAAAAAACGAAACACATGTTTAACAATGTGAACCCGAAAATATCGCAAACCAAACGTCTTGACCAGTTCCGAAGAGAGATTATGGAAATTGTTTTCATCAACAGAGTAGATACCTACCAGCATTCACCCATTTCTACTAGTAGAGCCGTCGAAGTCTCTTGAGTCATTCAGGGGCCAGGGCCCAAGTTTGGGTTGTTGAGGTGGAAAATTGTAGCCGCCAGCCAAATGTTTTCGGATGCCAGTGAAAGTTGCCCATGAAGTCATTATGCCGACGATGATGATTTAGTATTACATTAGTTCACGTTTGTTTTTGTTTGCATTGCTGCTTCACCATAATGGATCGACAGGGATGAGGTAACATTGGTCTATTAGGTAGTGTTACCGTAATATTATCTAGGGTGTTGCTCGATTAGGTTTGTTGATGAACTGGATGGTTTGGTTGTGACTTGTGGGTGACATTGGGTGATATTGCAAATTTTGCAATATTATTCGGTAAGAAAGGTGAGAAATTTGGACTGTAGTGAAATGACCAGGAAACATATGTTTTGGTTTTAGTTATTTTTTTTTTGTTACTCAATTTTTATTTACAAGTTTGTTATATCTCAATTTCTACGCGAAAAATATTAACTTATTTTTTTAGTGGGTGTCAATTTTTTGACCTTTTAAAAGCCTCCGTTATAGGGTACACGAAATGTGGCCCCAATGAAAAATTACCCCAAATTAATTTTAAAAATAATATTACAAAATAAGAAATCAATTTGTTTTGATAGGTACGCCTTTATTCACAATCAATCTTAGGCCGTGTGCCAATTGCGTTAAAAAAAGGGTTAAATTTTATCCACCGGCTAATTTATGACATTTCTGCTGGGGTAAACAAAATTTGGCTTTTTGCTGTATCAGTTAGATTAAATGGGATATTATTTTAATACTATTTTCAATAATTTACTAAAAGAATTGGAAAGAAATTCCTTTCTATATATTTTCTTGTAATACAAAACTATCGAATAGAATTCAGAGAAATCATACAAAAAACCTTAATTATTTATTATTTGCATTAAAACCTAATTATTGTACAATTTGTGTTCATGATAAAGGATATCCATTTTACTTTCTTCAAGTTAAACATTTCGCGTACAAAATATACCGAAATAAATGTAGTCATGCCATTTTAGTAACCATCCTTTTTCAAAAAACCCAATTTTAGCTTCTATTACAACTTTGTTTAGATTTTCTGATATGAAATGCACATTCTTTGATTTTTATTAAAATCTGAATGATGTGCTATTTCCCCACACATGTGAACACTGGTGTGTTTTCCATCACTCTCACTCCTCAGTAGGTATAACAAATGTCAAAAATTAGCCACTGGATAAATTTTAGCGAGCTGTTGAGCAGGTTCAAATTTTGCAGCCTCTATTCACCACAATTATGTCAAAAAATATCCAATGGCTAAATTTTTACACAATTTGCACACGGCCTTAAAGCCAAAATATTGAACTTATTACAAAATTCATTAACTTAACCAATGCATTGAAACCGTTGTATTGACAATACCTTGGGTGGTGACAAATGCTTCATGTAGTATGAGTTTAGAGCTGGTAATAAAGTTCTAGAATTTCCCACTTGGGAAGAATATCGCTGTGATTGGTAGAATTGCATGTATACCACGGTAAAAATTCTAGCATTAGCGTGGTATTTCCTTACACATAGGTGGTACATCTGTATACAATAGTTTAAATACCACCAGTCCAACAGTGTCTCGATAAGTATTGTACGATTCTTGCATATGATTACTGAATTTGCTTTTGAATGGTTGAAACACGTCTTCTGTATATGCGTGTCATTGTTTGCTTGATCTTTTACAAAAAAAGAAAAAGGAACCTCATTTTTCTATAAAATGGCAGTGGCGGATTTTGAAAATGTTTACACTTGTTCTATAGGCATGAGCCTATATACCAAATGTCATTATCCTAACATAAAATTCAAGGCCTTGAAATCGGTGACGTATGAACGAATGGACGGACGGACAGACAGACATGACTAGATCAACGCAGCTAGCTATTCAGAGTCAATCCATATAATTTAAGGTATTATCTACTTAAATTATTTCTGTATGTTTCAAACTATGTATTAAAAATAATAAAGCCCTACGGATTATTATGGTATAAACACAAATTGATCCATTGAGGAAGCACCATCAACACCTGCCTAATTTACTCACCAGTCACCAACTTTCCAAACCTGACCTCCTACACGTAGACATTATTTCTGGTATCGTTAATATTATTTGTAATTGCTAAGCCTAAAAGTATGTTGTGGAAAGTGAAGAATTCAAACGAAGAGAAATAAATAAAGGAATGGATATGGAGTAGGTGTGGGCTAAAGTAGATGATGAGTGCATTTAAATATGGCCTGGACTCAATTATATCTTGACAGGATTCAGTTTGGACATGAAATACAAACCTATTCAAAGCAATAGGAATATCGTTAACATTATTTCTTGCAGTGCTTTAAGGCTTTTCAAGTATAAGTAACGTAGATTATCTTTAAGTGACCGAGAGTTCGAAAACCCACCTAAAGTCGAAGACACCACCACTTAACAATACTCATTGTATATTGAAGATTCTACCTCATACCTCATTCAAATCAAATTTTCCTAAAAAATGTTGCTCGACAAAAAAAAAAACATTAACAATTAGGAGAGGTCAGAGATTCCCTAAATAGTAGCGGGTATAATCTTTACATTTCAATACCCTTTTAGTCCAATGCAGCAACGCCTGAAACTATGAGTCGCCAAACCAATAGAATTATCACGTTGGGTTTACTCAATAAAATTATAATAGTGGCCAGGTTCTATCTTCGAACAGTCACTCCTGCGGATATAGTAGTTAGGTATATACCTACTGCTTATCCGGAATGCAATGTAATTTATTGTAGGTATGCTTATGGTACGAGCTGAGTTGAGCGTGCAAAATTTTACCTCATATTAAGGAAATTAAATAGCATTCTGCTCTTCTATTAATTAAGTTCATAAAAATTGGGCTTGACTTACGAAATAAAATATGTTATTAATTTCTTATTAGAAAACAATGCCTACGATGCTATCTTCTTTAATTGTTGAACGTTGAAGATCGACCACAACCGAATTCAACCAAAACTGATGATCTCATTTGATTCGTCTAAACACATTGATTATACATGTATACTTACGGGACAGCTTTTAGTAGTTAAATAGTGTACCTATTCATCTCATTCGGCCTCCGCACACGAAATTCTTTCAACTGCCTCGCAACGACGAATATTGCGTTCCTGGACTCACCGAAGAGTTGCATAATTTGATCTTGCTCACACAAAATTCCACGTAGGTACCCAAATTTACTTATTGACAGACATTGTATCTACTACACATCACCGACAGCACCAACGTCATTTATCCTTTATAACAAACACTACGTTTACCATCTTCCTTGTTCTCCAAGCAACATGCCAACACAAAACCAACAACCCGACGAGACGACGAGACGCTACCGCACACTTAGGTTAAATCTTAAATGACATACCAGCTGCGGGATTCCGAGTTCCGATAATAGATCACCTTTTTTGCACACCAATGTACCTACGTGTTGATTGCAATACAAGTACACCCATTCCATTCAGTACACACGACCAAACAGCCACAACAATCCAGAACGAGCTGCGGAATTTTCGTTTCATAAAATTCTATTCAAACCCAAAAGAAGTTTCAGTTCAAAAATAAACTTCATTTCACATCTCAAAAAGTAGGTACGAGTACCTGTACGATTTCCTTTTGGTTGGAATAATTCCAGAACTAAAATCTCCTAACCAAAAATCCCTAAATAAAAAACCTATATGACCAGTGCGAACATGTCAGTATATTAACAACTCATGTTCATATACTGACAGCTGTCGCCTGAGAAAAGGTGGAATTCTTTATAAAAAACAGACATCACCCGCTCTGTATACCTTTGCATGTTTGGATGAACATATAAACAGTCCAGTAATGTATTAATCACACGTTTTATTCGATCAAAGGTATTCATCCCTTTGGAGTCACGCTGAAGGTTAGAGGCATTCTCTAAAGTTAACCTCTGCTGGGTATTAGTTTTGTATGACCTACAAATTCTATTCGGCCGATATTCATTTCCTTAAATTTGTTTTACTGAATTGAATCTCATTTTAGTAATTTATTTATTGATAGAAATTTGTTCCTATTGTTCTCAATCTGTTCTCGATAATTTTTTTCAGTTTAGCGCACACGTTTGATGTGTGAAAGTGACTGATTAAATTTCAAAATAGCATTTCAAAAGTTTACAACGTTTACCATCTCAGTTTACGCACCCAATTCATGTGAAAAATTCCGATATTGTTGGAAAAGATTTCCCATACAAACTTTGACAGTTCATTTATCACGTCCTAACAACGTTTACGACGACTTCCCGACGTTGCATAAATACCCCAATTGTTCATAAACGTCATAATTCACAAATAATACGATAGAGTTGTTCAGGACAACGTCAGTGTCAATGACAAACTGACAGCATCTGTAGGAAAACAAATACATTTGACATTTGTATGAAGGAAAATTCATTGGCAAGGGACAGGGGTTGTTTTTTGAACATTTTTTAAAATTGCTTGAAAATTGTGTAAAAGTGCTAAATGAGAACCGAACAATTTATAAACAAAATAAAAATATTAAGAGTTGTTGTTGTTTGTGAAAATAAGAACATAATAATCTTTACTACACGAAAACTAATCAACTTCGTTTGCACTCGGATTTATGTTCACGCTTTGCAATGGCACTGGTTATCAATTTCACTCTTTTTATTTCTATTTTATAATTATACACACTCTCTTAGTATCGTTGTGTATTTATAATTTGAGTTTCACTTTGAAGAACTTATATTTTCATATTTCAAAGCAAATTATCCAAAAATTAGTACTCCCGCCATATAAAATATCACATTGTTTTCCTCCAATTGATTTTGACGTTTTAAAAAAAAAGACAACGCACTTGGAAGGGAGATAGTCTCATGAACAACTCTATTGAGCACAACTGCTCTCGCGGTCATTTGTGATTTTTGTTTGACGTTTATGAACATTCAGTGACTACATAAAATTGTACTTAAGCAGACCGGCACACGTTCTGCAGAATAAGAGCGTTCATTAATGCAACTAAGAAAAAAAGACGATTCGACTAGCGCAGGTTTTCGACGTTTATGAAAACACCCATTGTAAGACTTATTGATCGAAGCTAATGATCATGAGAATAGATATACCTACTGTGCAGCTGTGTGATCATGTCTCATGAACGAACTTAAGCTACTACTCTGAGACGTATACTTCATATTTTCCATTTTCTCATTTCAATCTTTTCTTTTTAAAATACTTACGTTACCAGCATTGTTGTTTTCTATTTTGTCCAAGTTGAAAGAATGATTTATTCCCTTGACAGCATAATCTCCCAAAGATACCCTCCTCTATATTACCATTGCCACATTGTTTCACTGACAATTCAAGCACCTTAGTAAAAATAAAACTCCAGCTTATTTATAACAATAACGACAAAATGTTTATTAATATCTCCCTTAAACGCTATACCCTTGTACATATAGTTTAACAAATATAAAACAAAAGAATGCAATAAATACAAAACAAATATATTCCGTTCAGTTACCATACCTTAATACTATCTGCATACAGAATTTCATCAGTCACAAGTACGTTTTAAGCATTTTAATATACGACAATAACTTACTCTCATAAATGCACACAAGCCCAGCGCAGTCAGTGGAACAAAGGACGAAAAGTGAGTTGCACTCCCGTGCACAAAGAGTGACTTTGTTAAAATTTTAAATCAACAAGTTAATACCTTACACACTGTTTGGAGACTGATGAAACCCCGACCAACAGAATCCCTATGCAACACACCGTCTAAATGGGTGAACAATATACAAAGTCCAGATGTCCTGCTAGGGAATATTTATTGCATTTTGTGTACCTCTCTGCCATGAATGGAATGAATGAACGACTAGAATGTGAGGAGTGTGTGTATGCATTCCCGAAAATACTTTTGGCAAACACTACACGAGTCCACCATTGAAATTGCAATTCATATAGAAAGCGTGAGAGAGAGATAGACTCGCGAGTAGACTTTTACAGGACACTGATGATGTTGCTCGCCGGACTGGACTTCATAAAGCACTTGCCACTTCAAAGGGGGAGGTAAAGGGTTTTAATATATCTACATAATTATTTACATGCAGGATGGAAGGATGCGCGCGTGTTGCAATTGTCGTCGTCTGTATATTTCGATGCGACGACCGAGAGTTGAATGACGACAAGGGCAGCAACGACTTCTATACTACACTATACGGCCGTGGATGAATGTTGAACGATATTAATCCCTGGTGAATTGCGGTGGGAGGAACTGTTCGGGTCCATCAGTTCCACACTGTAAACGCTTGGCCAGGTGCTTGCACAATGGCACATCTCGGATGACATCACCGATGAAGACCGAAAGCAGATACCACTGCTTCATGCCAGTTGATTGAACTTTGTAATTCCTGTGGAGAAACAAGGACAAAAGAAGAAAAGTCATCACATTAGGTATCTTATATATACAAATGGGTGTATGGAGATAGGGTTAGAGCTGGGTGCATTGCATTACAGCTTATTTGGTTTTTGTGCACAAGGCGAGTCTTTTGATCGCATTTAGTCCCTTCCCGTACTCACATAAATGTCCGAAAAGTGTATGCTTAGCTTAAATCTGAACGTATCTACAAATGTCTATAAACGGGTTGGTAGGTGGTGGACCAATGCTTGGTCCGTCATTTTCTTTTGTAAGTTTGTTTTTGTTGTGCTTTTAAGTCCATTTCCCTTTGGTTTGATAGAATTAGATGGGGACAAGGAAAGGGTTGAATGTCTCCCGAGCGTAAAACAATCCAATATTTGACAAGAATATTAGGATGAACGGAGGTGAATATGAGACACAAGTTGGTGGATAATAACATTCAAATAAAAAGGGAATGCAATTCTTAAAATACTGACTAGGAAAGAGTTAAGCAGCACTTTTCAAGGAAGTAAAGATAAGAGAAAAATATCGGGCATTTACGGCCCATACAGGTCCTCAAACTTAGTTTCTCACTTATTTGTGTGAGCGAAGTTATTATTTTTGAAACAAGGGAGAGGACCTCCTGATTAACGCCGACGTAGAGCACCCAATTTGGGAAGCTTCTAATGACATTGTTAAACTTGGATGTTTTTCAGACGTTCGTAAGAGGTGGAGCAGTGAAAAAACGTAGGTGTGGTAACTCTCTGGATTTGAACCATGGACGCCGCGCATAGTAGTCCAACACACAAACCACCAGGCCACTGTTGTACGCCCTCAAAGAAGTAAAGTAGGAAGAATGGTATCGTTTATAATTCCGCCAAATAAAAAGTTCCTCCAGAAAAGCATTTGGGAAGGAGTATGTCTTGCAACCGACTGTTGTGCAGTGGCTGTACACTAGTAGGAGTAGGTTTATAACGAATTCTATCTCAGAAATCTGATCAGAAATTGCATTTCTTGGTATAGCATAATCAATTAAATACACACTAAACACTATTGCATATAAAAACTTTACCAAGAACGTAACAGTCAACAGAGCTCTTAGACTGAGAGAGAACACAATTTTGATCCCCAGGTCTGTGGAACACTTAATCCTACTTAAAATCTCTACTCTATGGGATTTTTATGACCGATAACAAGAAATCCAGCTATGACTTCAACAACATCATTGGAGTTTCTGTACTTGACAGGCACAGGCATATTCACCCAATCAGATAGTTCGAATATAGAGTAGGGTACAGGAGTTGGAGTCTCCTCTGAGGCCCAGGGTATCAACTAGTACTTTCGATTGCAGTGTCATTCAAACTAAGATCTGAGTGGTTAAAATCAGCGCAGGCTTTCCTATTGATCAGTCAAGTCACAGGGATAAATGTCATCACTACGCTACTGGCTTCCCAAACATGTCGCAATGGAAGGGAACGAACAATCAGATAAACTAGCCGGTTGCGGTTTTCTCGCACCAAGCCATTCATTAAGTTCTCAGGAAACGACCAAAAAATCTAAAATAAAAAAAGTTATTGCAAATCTTCACAAATGCTCAGAAGATGCAGAGACGAAGACTAAACTGATTCTGTAGAACATCTTCCGTGCTACCGCCCTGCACTATAGAAATAGCACTTTTTGGGAGCGCTGTTCTTAGACAGTTTACCAACAAGATTCAAGTAGTTCTGCTAGTGAAAAATGTTCCCATGTGCTAATAAGGCTAGATGTACATTGTACATACATAATTGGGATTTATGGCTTCTGGTGTTCATTTGTCCCTTTTTCCTTACCCCGTTAGCTTACCTAAAGAAAAACCAAAAACCCTACGTTGTTAAACATTTCTAGTCGCGAAAAATTCAACAAGAACATTTGAACAGCTTAGAAGAAGGGCCTAAGCGACAAAATTTTTAGATTGACTCTTCGGATTTAAGGTTAGACTGTTGGGACCTGCAGTTTTTTGTTGCAAAAATATAATTTCAGACATACCAATGAATTGAGAGGCTAGGTTTGTGAGCCTTTATTTGAATTAAGTGCAACATATTCCATCTCAGGTCCCAATTCTATTGAATTCTTAATTGATTAACTTGTAAAGCAAGTCTTCAAATCGCTGAAGCGGGTGGAAAGCACACCTTTCTGTGGTATGTCCTATATGATTGATACGGAAAGTGAACGCAGCCCTTTCGAAGCAGTTGTATATTCTAATTTCGAGCATAGGTTAGGTAAGGTAGAGTCGCTGCCTGCAATTCACAAGCACACCTATAAATTTCGAGCATAGTCCTGATCCAATTTTTAGTAAGTTGGTCTTCATTTCTGTGAAGCGAAACATTTTATGAACTTATTGCGATATCTTTACAGCGGTAGACAATTCTGATCTCTGTCTTGAGCAAACACACCGCTTACTGGTGTTTTGCCTTGCGAATTCGCATACTAAGAGGTTTATGGAGGTAGCTAAGCTTTCTTTGATATAAACGACAAAAATTTTTTTTTTTCACTAAAAAAAGATGATTCCCTGCTTATGAAACGGTATGATTTCTGTAGTTCACAGAGCTTGCAGCATGGTTCGAGAATAAAAAAATCTGTATTGCGATCCAAGTGCTTGGTACTGAGCTTCTGTTAAAACTGAAGCTATAGATAAACCAATCATGATGATAAGAAAGAAATGAAGTGCTTTTTGGTTGATGATTGAGAATAGTCCATCAACAAAAAGGGGGCCGAAGATTTTTCGAAGAATTTTTAGTTAAAAAAGGTCAAAGTCTTTTCTGGTCTAAGAAAACACTGATAAGGGTGGATCAGGTTGTTCGTGAACGGTTTCAAGCATTCACATATTGCGGCAGAAAGGATCTTATTGGCATTGTGGAGGGGACTATGCTTAGAAGATGCAATTAAAAGGGTTTCTTTTTTTGTGATCTTAGAAAAGATACTTCCGTACTATTGCCATGTACCTTAACTTCAAAGAGTCTGGAAAGTGAACTTAAAGCAAGATAATTCGAGTTTCATCTCGGTCGCATGATATCGTATCGTTGGACCTTTGAAAGTGCTTTTAAAGGACTTGTGGTGGAATCATTTATCTTCATTCACTTTAACGCTATTTAAGTTCTTTTTGGAGTGAAACTTCTTTGTGCTCATTGGGGTAAATCTAAACTCACATGAAACGAAATTTAAACGAGCAAACACTTGTTTCAGCAAAAGAGAGCGAGAGCGTAAGCATAAGCAAAGCATACACACCAGAAAAATGAATGGATTGGATTGGGGATCAAGCGCAGACAGAACAAATGTGCGACGAACATCAACATCCGAGAGCGTAAGGATAAGAGAGCTCTCTGTACTGTAGTGAATACACGGATTTTAAGGCCGACGCTGAAGCATGCTGTGCTGGTGTGATTTTGTGTTCTCGCTCTATCTCTATTCTGCACTCTTCTCAGTTTGTTTTGATGGCTCTTTATACAATTACACATACGCATAAGCTTCAGTTTGCCGATCATAACAAATTCTTATGGCAGATTTTGATCTAAAATTCGATATTTTTTGGTGCCAATGAAACACGATTTCAGATTGATTATTTCTGTGTTGTTGAAATTTCTTGTCTGTGAAGTTAGTGTCGGTGTAGCTGTCAAATTTCAAGTCACACAAGTTGTTTGTTTTTGATTTAATCTACATTTCACTTTGAACTGCTACAGTTTTAATGATTAATAATAGTTTTTCACAACCGAAATAATAATAAATCAAAACGAACATAACCTGACAACCTGACAGCTATCATTTGTATTAGTGTTAGTGCATGGAGGGATGAATCTGACGAAAAATCTAGATTTCCAAAATTGGTCTGAGTTATAAAAAAATAAATAGATAAATTAAATGCAGACCTTTCCTTAGCTACAATAAATTGAGTCAATTCTTTTATTATTTTTTTAATTGCGAAACATTGCATTTGTGACGCAAAGCAATTACTTTGCAAAGTCTAAAACTGATATTCCCCTCAAGATTGATACCTGCAGTAAAAAACCTTCATGAAGCACAAATTTTGCGTCAAAAATTCCCAATCATCTTCCAACCATTTCATGTCATCCTTGTTGAATGCAAAATAAAATGTATCCACATGCACAAATAATATAAGCATACATCATAAATTAAGTCAAAAGCATTTTACCAGAGATATCATAAAATTTTGACATGAAAACAAGGTGCATGCACGATGAGATGTAACCAACTGTATACCCTACCAACCACAGTGCTTATAGAGTACCCAGCATGATGCAAATACAACTCTTGCAATGACCTAAACACCAACTAAGGTACAACTTCCATTCCGGTTGTAATAAGTCCGCTTGACTGTGCACAGATATGGACTTGCCATGCCATCATCACAGGTTAAGGACCAAAATGGAAAATCCAAAATTAGAATCGAAACTATTTCTGCATTGTAGCATATCCCAGTCACCGAGGAGAGTATCCTTCGTTCTCGTTTTCAGTGGGTGTGTGTGTTTGTTTGTGGGAAAATTTCATCAGAGTTTATGTATCGAAACTGATTAGAGGACCAGGGAGTCCTGACACATCCGGAACATTCTAACACCACACCACACACACACAAAACCACCAGTCATGCATGTGCAATATTTCGGACATTTCCGTTTCGCAAAAGTTCGCCCGAAATGATGATAGGTTTCGGTGTTGGGTGTATCCACTCCGCTATGCATAATTTTATTTGCACTATCCTACAGGATTACTAGACGGTTGCTATAGAGAGACAATTTACTTGTTATCTCATGAGGAACAGCCAGTACAATGCTTTGGCAATTGTTAAACGAAGATAACATTTGCGAAACGAAAACCTATTAAAATCTCTAGAGTTGTGTCCAGAGACTCACATTGTATCATTTGTAACAGCACCCGAGTAATATTTGACTATACCACCCGTGCGCCGCCTCCTGTCATGTAAACGTGAAGTTTTACTTCAACTTTTGCCGAGTATATCCTGATGCGGTAACGCCAAAGTTATCCGTACAGCAAAACAAGGCGAAATAAAAATTATTTTAACATGTTTGAACTTCGGATGAACTTTTGGGCACCATCTTTTCCCTCCTGCCGTGCGTCGTCGGTGGAAAAGTTTGACTTCAAAGTGGCAGGACACGTAAGTGCACTTTGAAGTCCCTACCCCTGCTTCGGGGGGTGGAAAGTGCATCAATGAATTTAAGTTTTTGTGGCAATTATACAATGCAACTCATTTTAAAAAATTTATGAGAAAAATGCTAAGGAAAATGGGGAAATTTTTGTTCGGGCGAAAAACTTATTCAATTTTGCTGGCTGTTCCTTGTGCACAGGATAACTTTAAATTGAAACGTTTTGTTTGCTTGTCGGAGAGGTGGAGGTGCACAGTAAAAATCTTTTATTACTGGCGTCAAGCACTTCGAAGAGTGAGTTCGAGTGCAGAAGTATCTATCTGTTCAACGATGATTTGGACAATGATGATTGTTTGGCTTGTCCTTTTTTTCCAACAATGAAACAAAGACACACTACCATCAAGGATGTAACAGTGCAACAGATGAAGTTGAAGTTACTGATGACTTGGCATTTTGGTATAAAAATTTGATTGGAAATCATTTTATTTGTTTCGATTGCCATAGAAAAGGGACAACCAGCAAGGATTTGTTATTACTTAATATTCAGGGGGGTATGGAGTGGGTTTTGTGCATTGGAAAACTTTATGTCTGTACTGGTTGCATTTCAGATGACGACTACCATTAAAATAAATGAGCATGAAGAACGGGAATAAAGCTTTATATATAGGTAACTAACCTTAGAATCTCTTGCCAGTCGGGTTGTGCACCTCTAGTGCCGGGACGTGCTGCATGCAAACGACATGGTTCCTCGAGGATGCACGCCTTTGGACCGAACTCTTTCATGATCTCCTTTTCGGCGACAAGAGCATCAGCTGCTGTTTGGGAAACATAGATGTTGTCGTTGGTGCTGCGCTTATTTCGGGCATGATAGGTACCTGGAAAGAGAGTAAATAAACAATAATGAGGACAGCTTAGGACTTTGATTGGTAAATTTTATGAATGGCATGTCTGTTGAATTATTTGGAGTTCTTTTTTTATTTTTCAAATTCTTGACAATTCCACCTGGTGATACTAATTCAGTGGTATGCAGTTTTAAATAGGAGGTATACAGGTTAACTTTTTCAGAAGTATACTGATGTTTTGACGAATTATTGTGAACCAAGTGTCAAATTTGTTGAATAACTATCATGTTTATGGTCAAACCAAGTATGCAACTATATTGCGAGTACCTACAATATAATTTCTTCTCGTTGTTCTCTACAGCAATGGCAGCAATCAAGCAGCGTACTTTTAGCATGGTCAAGCCTGACGAAGTCCAACGTGGACTCGTTAGAAAGATCATAGAGCGTTTCGAACAGAATGACTTT
Organism: Rhingia campestris; assembly: GCA_932526625.1. Taxonomy (NCBI): domain Eukaryota; kingdom Metazoa; phylum Arthropoda; class Insecta; order Diptera; family Syrphidae; genus Rhingia; species Rhingia campestris. The sequence goes on along the minus strand of OW052184.1, from coordinate 104,137,339 downwards.
AAATTGGTCGCCATGAAATTCATGTGGGCTTTCAAGGACTTGTTGGATAATCTCCACTCCAAATTTTTAGCTCATCCATCTAGTGGTTTCCTTAAAATCATAGGTTATGTTGATACTGACAGTGGTCTTTTGCTTGAAATCTTGACAGAAGGTCAGTAACATACCTCCGGGGAATAAAATTAGTCGCTTTGCGCTTAAACAACGCCAACGTTAGGAAATATTGAAAACTAATTTCCAAAGTGAGTGAGTGAGCCCAAACAGTGCGTTATTGGAAAATAAGTTTTCTCCGAAACGAACACCCACAGCGCTTGCTGTTCGCAAGTTTATGCCATGAGTTCGTAAGACCGGTATGTTGTTGCGTGAAAAATATATGCACTAGCCTGAGGAGAATTCTGCACAGGTCTCGGATTATTCGCTTACAAGTTCCAATTGTCTCAGCAATTGAAGGCGCTCGACCATCCACTTCATTATCGCTTTGCAATTTGGGCCTTAGAGCAGCTTGAATTGGACAATGATTTTGGGCGAAAATGCATCTTTTCTGACGAGGTGCATTTTCTCGTCAGCTACGTTCACAAACAAAGTTGCCGCATCTGGGGCTCGGAAACCCACACGTTGTTTTCGAGAAGCCGATGCGATGCGTCAACAGAGAGTGACCATTTGGTGCGGATTGTGGAATGGTGACATTTTTGGACCATTTATCTTCGAAAGTGAGCTTAACATATTTTGCCGTTTTGAGTCCACTTTCGAAGATGAGGGAGGTGGACCTGAAAACGAATAAGAGAAGCTGAGGGTACTGTCATCAGGAAGGAATGAATTTAAATAGAAGTTGCAGACAGGAGATCATTTATAAAAATGAGAAAGAGAGTCGGAGACAAAACTGAGCCTTGAGGGACACCAGCATTTATTTGGTGAGTTGCAGACTTAAAGCCGTCAAAAACAACTTGAATTGAACGTTTCGAAAGATAATTTCTAATCCATAGAAGAGGTTTTCCATCTATTCCAAATGCACGCATTTTCGACAAAAGGGCTTGATGCCAAACCCTGTCAAGTGCAACAATCTTGCTTACTCCACCATGGTGGATTGTTTGGTTCCGCTTTTCGGTAAGATATGTCATCAAATCACCATCAGTAGACCTGTTGTTGTAAAAACCATACTGTCGGTCATTGAGAAGTTTTCGTGTTTCGAGATATTTCATTTTTGAATGAGCTGTGATTATTAAAGGGCACTTAACAATGATTATCACTTTTTGTACACCTATTCTAAGATTCCTCAAAAGATGTATTGCATAGGAACCGAAAGCCGCGTTCAAGTTATGTAGTCAAGTCCAAGTTGCGGGCTATTTACTTAAATCATTGAACATAAGAAAGCTTGGGGGTTAGCCAAAACCAATCTGGAGTTTTTGTTTTTGACTTGGAAAAATAATACGATTAGGTACCTCGACGTAAACTCCTTATTAGTGTATTCAGGTTAACGTCTGCGGGGTATACTTAGGTATTGATGACTCGATTAAATTAGTGAAAACAAAATAAATAAAATATCTGTCATAAACGGGAAACGTTAATGGTTGTTAAATGTTACTTGCAGTTAAATGCCGGCCGATTCCGAACGGCAAATTTGAGAAGCTTCTCATGACAGTATTATACACTTACACATGGATGTCTGCCAAGAGGTGGGGCATTGAAACACACACTTAGTGCTGTTACTTTCGGGATTTGACCCAGGGACTCTGCGCTGGAGAGTAAAACTAACAACTGAGCCACTGCATCCATGATGCAGTCCAAGAATAGCCACTAATCATTGAGTCGATGACTGAGGATATAGTTTAATGGAGTGCCCTCCTCCTAAGAGACCAATCCCCGGTTATCCTAGTGGTTTAAATCTTTCTCACGAGTCACGCTATATTCGCCAATCGCGATGAAGTAGCTACAGTTCTTCAGTCAATTATATCGATATATGTTCAAAATTCGCCACACCGTTGCTTCAGGTACCTCAATCGCTGTGGATTGAGTGGAATCGATTGATCTCTGTATTACTTATTTTTTTTAATATACCCTCAGATGAACATAATAAATGTCCATGAACTCATTAAATTTTGAATTTGCTTTGCAGATATATAAATATGTATATCGACATAAATTTGTAAAGCTTAAATATGCTAAACAAAAATAAATTGTATCGTGATATTTCGAAGTTAATGCTCTTTACACTTGACCTCTAATTTAATTTGAATCAAAAATTCGATCATCTACATACGAAAATGTCAAAGGAATATTTAAATTACTGACATAACCTTTTAAATAGAATAGAGCTCTTAAGTTTATTTCATTATATCGGTCAATCATACTGAAATATTTCCATGATAACGTATGAAACAAAAGAGTTCAGCACCAAACTCACATCGAAATATAGGTTGTCGTAAATTCCTTTGACTCATACCACCAGTTTCACTATCGACAGCTACACCAACCATTATGTGCGCCAATGCACGCATAATAAAAAACTGTGCCGTTGATTTTTGAAAGCCCCTGATCACGTAGTCGCATAATAATAAAACCAAATACATATTTCTCAATACACACGGTCTCGTCATTGGTAAAATCGCTGTACAAATCATCTCCATAAGTACGCAATTCACTTCTATTATCTATCGATATGTTTGCATTTCAAAATACCTTTTGGGAAAGTCATTCAAGCCCGACCAACTCCGGCCAACTTGCTCTCGTATCGAGGTCATGGCATATTACTTATGACATATCAACAACTACACCAGATGTACATAATGTGTGTCTTACTCACCTGGATTCAAAGAGTATGCCAACTTTTTAGCAAACTGCGATAGTCGCACTGACAGTACTATCACTGGAAATCCAATTAACTGAACAGGAAGTTCAAACAGTGGGTCGGACGATGGTTGCTGGGCCCAAGCATCGTCCATCATTTCTAAAAAGAATATCAGCAGTATCGCGATGGCGGGCAGTGAAAGTGAAAGAAGCGTTGACAATCTCATGATGAAATTTTTTTTTGTTTAATCAGAAAAATGTTGTTTCTTTTTTGTTTTTTGAAATTCACAATCTAGATATGCAAAGTAGTATCTTTGGTAAAAAAGTTCTTTTTACACGCGCACTCGTTTTTAATTAGTTTTTTTTTTCACGGGGGGAATATTTTTATTTTGTTGTCAGAAAATTTGCATTACAAAGTACTTTGGTGGCTATCCAATTATCGTTTGATAAAATTCACAAAAGTAATATCCGTGTACTTTTAGAAAAAAATTCAAATTATTCGTTTTAAATTTTTAAAACACTTGCTGCGCGCGGTCGTTTTGCTCACTTGTGCTATCGTCATTGACTAAAACCCAATTAACCACAATGGCCAACATCAAAAGTGTGCTATAGGCCAGCTGCCAACGGTAAACCAACGACATTTTTTTTGTCGACAAAAGAAAACAAAATTCGACGGCATATGTATGTGTGGTATGGTGAGCGCGACTAGTGAAAGTTTAAAGCTCGAAGATACGAAGCAATCATTCGAAGACAACCTGTTAAAGACGAAGGTATTATGAAATTCATACCATCTTGTCGTGTTGTGGTGTCTATTGCAAGTGTATTGGGCAGAAAGACAGAGAGGAACAAGACCATACCAAGCCTTGGTCTATGCTGTTTGAATATCAAAACCTACGTTTCCTGGCTTTTCCCTGCGTGAAGAAAAAAAGGTATAAACGGCGATTGGTACACGTACACCGATAAAGGTGGCAAGACGAAATTTTTGTGAAATTGTTCCACAAACTGTAAAAATAGTCATGCCTTCCGTGACTCTGGTGGTAAACGTACCATACTCTTACACTCGGTCAACAGGGGGTAAGGTATAAACCAACGACGATTTGTTGCGAATTGTGTTTACCATGTTGCATAATGCACATTGTGGTTAAGTCAGTTTTGGTGTGGATTTGAAATGCAGGTCTTGGGAAGTGATGTGGAGTAGTAGTATATAGGCTGCGATGAACTGGTTCCATGCAGTTTAATTATGGAAATGTTGTTTTCATTTAAAGACCACAGCACGGATGTCGGAAATCTCTTAAAAATGTAGCAAATGTGTTTGGATTTTGTTGATTTCCTGGTATGGTGGGACGTTGTAATTATCCGGGAAATAGGAGGATATCAGGTTGATCGTGGAAGTAAAGTGCAATCAAGTTGCCTATAGGATATTAGGAAATTCGTATACAAACATTTTTTTTTCTGAGCATCGCTGGAGATAGCACTTCCCTTATGCGGAAAGTGGTATCAAATGCTTTGGATTTTCCATCACTAATTCGGAATCATCAAGCAAGCTTCGCTGTTGACAGCACCGTGGATGTCAATACCTTGGCCATGATTATATTTGAAAGGAAATGTAGTAATTAACGTTTTTTTAATAGGTGCATTAGCAATTTATAGACAGTCTACGTTTTACGATTCAAATGGCTTGTGGTAAATATTTAGTTTTTGATCATTATCTGGCTCGTCATACTTTAATAGAAAAACATGTAACCACAGATGTGTTGAGACTTTGACCATGACGGTGATGAAGTGGATGCGTCATTGGTATATAAATTAGTTTAACACAAACCAACATTTTATACCCACTTCATTAAAAAGGGCATTGGACGCCTAGTTCTCATTTAAATAATAACTGCCGTCCATCCTCTTCGCTGGTGTGAATATTTATAACTTTGTTTCAAAGTTCAAATTAAAAAAAAGAAACATAACATGAAGCAAAATCATATTCAATGTATAAATCGTATACTACCCTATCCAACCCTATCTTTAAAATAAAGGTTCTCAAGAAGTGGTTATGGTTCAATATACAGACGAAATGTACGTTCTAATATTGTGTGTTTTTTGTTATTTTTCCGGATTTCTTTAAACTTTCACCAAAAAATATATTTGTTATGAAAATATCCCAAAGGGGTGCTCAAAAATTATTATTATGTATAAAATGTAGACGATGACGTTGTCTTAATATCTTTTTTTAGACAGTTTTACAGCATTCCATAGGCATCTACCAAAAACTTTTTTTTTTTCTAAAAATGGGCTAATTTTATAAATGTTTCTACTTAAAACCCTAAATCAATATTTTCGTGCGGACTTTGGGATAGAGTCAGGGTTAAATATTTTATATCTTTAAACTAAACGCATATGACATTATCATATTATTTTCATCAAACATTTTTTCGGATTTTATTAAACTTTGACCAGAAATTGTTATTTTAAGAAAACTGAAATAATCACGGGGTCCCTGATTCAAATCCCTAAAGTGACGATACCATAATTTTTCTGAAAGTCTGAAAAACGTCCAAGAGAAACGCTTATAAGAAGCTTCTTAAATTCAGATTCGGTGTTAAAATAGTAGTGTAGTAAAAAAGTAATTACTTCGCACACACAAATAAAGGAAGAAGCTAGGTTTGGGGCTTTTTATAGGCAGTCAATGGCACAAAAAGTTGTCTTTGCTCAAAACTTTGATTATTTATTTGAAGACAAACAAATACCAGTCGGTTTTCTTTACTGATGGTGGAGCCACCATAGGTGAGGATCAAGCATCCCTGGCACTTGAAGTATAGGTATCGATTTCATTAGCTGTACGTGTCTTGACTTTAACTCGGGTTCGACAGCTGGCAAAAAGTGTCATAAATGTGTCATAAAATAAATGTGTCATAAAGTGTCATAAATGATGACTCTACACTACCTTACAGTAGAGCATCCGAAACAAAAATATTAAAATTAAAAATACTTTCAATAAATGAACATTCGAAGCATGTTCTCCTGCTTTCCAAATGTCATTGGTAGCACGGCCAAATCTGCAAGTAGGCCTATTGAAAAGTGCCGTGTAAGGATACTTATATTGGTGATTTGCGGGATATCCGTTGTGCCTAGTCTTTGCTTTCTTAATACGATACAAAATAAAACAAATACAATTTGTTTGGGGTAACACGATCGTTAGTACTCAAGGCCTAGCTTTTCCCAAAAACCATTCATAACTCCTATTTTATGACGGATACAAACGGTTGAGTTGAGATAAGCTTTTCTTGGCTGGTTGGTACTCTGGATGATTAATTGTCAGAGAAGGTCCAGGGAAAACTTTTTTTTTGACAGTTGGAATGCGTTTTTTATTTTTGGTGGGAACACTATTTTTAAATGCTGATTTTCATTAATGAAATGACGAGTTTCGCTTCAATTACAACTTTCTGCCGCATGTACGCTTTTACTAATTTACGTCAAATTCAGCAAGTGCGTATGCCCCAGTTTTGCATCCACTTTGTTTGCAATGAGTTTCATGTTTTAACGAGTTTATTTTTAGCTGGAATTTTTCAGCATCGTTGAACGTGGATTGTCGGAAAGTGTTTGTCTGAAATCACCTGAGTACCGCTGATTAGATCATAATTTTTAATTTTTTCAGCACTTTGGCCCTGGACAATGTTTATACCCTATCCCATAGGGGTATATTAGTTTTGATACATAGTTTGTAACATATTTTTATTTCTTTTATTTTTTCAATCAACGAATGTTTATTGGTTAAAACGGTACGAAGCGGTTATTATTCAACCAATTTAAAAACTCCATCATCAATCTCGACGAAATTGTCCATCACTAACAACAGCAACATCTCCACATCCAAATCCTTCGCGTAAGCGTTACGATGCATAACTTTCAGATTGTGAAGTTTAATTCCGGCTTTATTATATCCGATAAGCTTCTTTAATTTTTCCTTTTCAAGGCCGATATTATAACGTTCGTGCATTTTGTTGTTCGGGACACGCATTAATTCGTCTATTTCATCAAGTGCTAAGAAAAGAAAAGAAAAAAAAAAAAATAGAGAAATAATTTAGCTTTTGGGTCCTAAATTTTGAGCCAGAATGGTAAAATTTTGTACACGTGCTCTTTGTTGCTCCCAGCAGAATGAGTGTAAACATTTTTGAAATCCGCCCACTACCACACCCCCTTTTTAGAAAAACGTAGTTTTTGGCCAAACCGTAAGGTATTTTGAAAAAGTGTTTGAACAACATATTTAGAGAATCGCAGTATCTTGTTTTTTGCCACGCCCAATTTTTGGGGGCGTTTTTTATTATTAAAAAACGTTTTTTGGTACATTTTTAAAATATTTGCAAAAACTTTTGATGCAAGATCATTGGATATGATAATATGAACATTTCGTCTATACATCAATTTAACCCACGCCCACTTTTTGGGGCGTTTTTCTACAAAAATCATCCGCCTCAAAAAATGGGCGTGGTTAAATTAATATATGTTCATAGTATTATTCTCAAAATATTTTCATCGAAAGTTCTTTCGAATATACAGTTCTTAACAAATACCACCCTCAAAAAGTGGGCGTGGCAAAAACTTAGTGTTGACGATATGCAGAACTTCTTCAAAATTTCTTACGATTTAACCAAAAACATTTTTTTTTTTGAAAATTGGGCGTGACAGTGGGCGGAATTAGGAAAAATAGAAAAACCAAATCAATTGAAAATTACGTGAGTTACACGAAAACACAAAAATATCAACCCGAAATGTACTGAAATTCATATGTTTTTTCACGCACGCACAACACACACATTTCCAATTTCAACGAATCAATGATGTGTGAATGTTTGACTAAAATCGGTAAATGAGTTAAGGCGTGAATATGCGCCAAACATTTTAAGGCTCAATTTATATATATATATATAGATATAAATGAATGAAATGCACTTGTATCAATTAAACTGTTTATTTCAAAATCAAATTATACAATTTCAAAGGTCCTCTATGAGGACGTTGTCTTTCGGTGGTACTTCTCCGAATGACTCTTTCTTCGACTGACTCCAAATGCGTAAACAAGTTGTTTGTGCAGATTCTAGCGGTTCGCTTCTGATGATAAGATAAACACATCTCTGCGTAAACAAGTTGTTTGCGCAGATTCTAACGTTTGGCTTCTGTTATATCTTCTCTGCAGAAATGCACATTTTCGTAAACAAGTTGTTTAACTGTTTCGCAAAAACAACTTGTTGGAGATGGGTGTTAACTTATACAATACAATTTTATAATAATTTATGAACCGATAGATTTTTAAGGAATTTTGAATTGTATCTAATTCTGTAAAGGCACAATAGATATGTTACCGAAAAATCTATATTAAAGAAACCAATATATAAAATATTGCGCAAATAAATTTTGCAGACGTAAGTGACAATGTGCGATTACTACTAAATGAAAACAAATACTAAATGTTTTGAAATTTAAACAAACAAACTTATTATTGTGGTGGTGTTTTTCACTTGTTCCTTATTGCCACCATAGAGACTAAAACAAACAGGTATGCAAACAGTTTCAAAACAAACGTGATTTGAATGAAAAATATTGTTTAATTTACTTATGCGATAAACAAAATAATAAAATCAATTTCGCAAGTTGGCAAAGTAAAATTAGCGCGCAAACGCTTTCTTTTCTATTGACTTTGTTCAGATTAACGTGTATCTTGATAATGTATTGTAATGTTATGTGAAATTAAATTACGTTAATAGTTATAATAAGGATTACGTCAGTGCGTGAAGAGTCCAAAATTATTAAACTAGCACCCAGACAATAGTAACATTTAACATTTTAAAATATTCTGGCACGACTGGGGATCACCGGTATCAGAAAAAAGATAAAACTAAAAATTATTCATAAAAAAAAGTCTAATTAGTTTAAAGTTACATCACGCTAGATTCGTCCGCCATACTTACAAAATAGGTGAACCCTAGATCACATTGCTTTTCATAGCAATCCATTTGTAAGCGATTAACCCAGAGTAACTCCATTGGATAAAAAAAGAATATTAGGTTCTTAAATTGAACTTTATATCTTTTTTTTTAAAAACAAAACTTTTTGTTTAGGAATGTAATCATCATTGTAACATTTATGTGAGAAGAAGCGCTACTAAGTTTCGACTCTTATTTGACCCCTCGACTTACAATTGTACCGGACAAGCGTTGATTTCAGGTGCTCAGGGCGACCACTTTTCATAGCTTATGGTCTGCTAACAAACAGCAAATGGAACTTGTATCATAAAAGTGTAAAAAACATATGAGAAGCCTACAGAGGCAGTTAAAACTTTTGGTCATTTGTCGAAAATATTTAAAATTCGGCGTCATTATCATCAGTTCCGACGCTCATTCACAATGACATTCCAGCTGTCAGCTCTTCAGACAAAGCCAATCAACATGCTGCACATTTCTCAGCCAGTTCTACATTGCCAGATCGTGCCCAGTCTCCTCCTGTAGTTGAGAACGTAGATAATTCTATGGGACAAATTGACTTTCGTACTTGTACAGTCGCAAGAGTTTTATTTGATCTTGACATTCACAAATGTCACAAATGCTGGTCCTATACCATCTGGACCATTAGGACCCCCATTATTCTGAAGTGGTGTTCATCTACGCTTGCAAAAAAACCACTGCTTAAGCTTTTCTATCTATCATATCTAACAGCATTTGTCCAGCGTTTGGTACAGGTACAGGCTGGACAAATGCTGTTTTCCAAAAGGCGAATCTTCTTCTCTCTCCAACTACCGACCAATTGCACTTACGTCCCTTCTTTCCATGGTAATTGAAACGCTGATAAATCGTCAGCTTATGAAATATCTCGAAACACGAAAACTTGGTCTGACCGGCAGTATGGTTTTCGCAGCAACAGGTCTACTGGTGATTTGATGACATATCTCACCGAAAAGTGGTACCAATCAATCCACCATGGTGGAGAAAGCAAGATTGTTGCACTTGATATTTTAAAGGCATTTGACAGGGTTTGGCATCAAGCCCTTGTGTCGAAAATGCGTGCATTTGGAATAGATGAAAATTTTCTTCTATGGATTAGAAATTCTATTGAAACGTTCAATTCAATTTTTTTTGGACGGCTTCAAGTCACCAAATAAATGCTGATGCACTCAAGGCTCAGTTTTGTCTCCGACTGTCTTTCTCATTTTTATAATTGATCTTCTGTCTGCAACTTTTAATCCAATTCATTCATTCGCTGATGACAGTACCCTCAGCGTCTCTTATTCGTTTTCAGGTTCACGTCCCTCATCTTTGAATTCCTACCTTGACAGCATTACCTGATGCGGTATATCCAACAGAGTAGAATACAGTCCTTTCAAAACACAATGCTGTCTTCTGTCATTAAAGCGAAACCAATATCTAAATCCATTATCCATGAATGGCATTTACGTCAAAGAAACCGATAAACTTTCCATGCTAGGTATGTGTGTCAGTTACGACTTACGTTGGAACGACCAAATATTTCAAGTCGCTAAAAACGCATCGAAATGTCCGTTGTGCGGATCTTGGTTATTCCACTATCCCATCCCATCCTAAAAATTAATATCGCCAAAATGTGTATATAGGAAGCAAATATACAAAATGACACTGTCACAACAGATGTTCAGCCAGTTTATCAAAATCTTTTATAGTTCGATTAAATATGACGTTTTGCTATTGCACATGCTATGGGGTAGGGTATAGAAACAGTTTTTATATGAAACCTCCTACAAAAAGTGAGCGTGGGTTAAAATGATCTATGGTAGAAAAGTTTTTGCATTGAAAGTTTTTTCAAATTTCTTCAAAATTTTACGGAAAACCGTTTTTTAATGAAAACGACCCCAAAAATAGGCCGTGGCAAAATCGTTTCAAGCTTTTTCAAAAAATCCTTTTTTTTTAAGAAAACGCCTTCTCATCATATTTAGATACCACATATCGTATAGTTTAATCAAAAGCAATGTTTTCTGAAAGAGATTTTGAAGATGTAAATAACGATATTGTCTAGGTACAAAGTTTCAAGCTTTTTTTTAAGAAAACGCCTGCAAAAAGTGGGTGTAGCTCAAACATTTTAATGGATGAAGTGCAAAAAGTTGCATGCTTATCTTATTAAAAACTGATGTTCTTCTGAATGTGCACTCTTTTTCAAATTTCTTAAAATTCAGTTTTTTAAATTTGTTTAATTTGAGGCCCACCAAAACTGGTGACATACTTACAGGCGGATGGACAGATGTGTCCTTTTATACCCTATGGAATATAATTACGAACTAAATTGACTCAAATGGTATAGGATTTGCAAATACGCGTTAAAGTGATCTTAAATTTCTCAATGAGTCGCTTCCTCTAAAGTAACCACATTGTCAGCAACTTTTTATTTACGTTATCTTTCATCAAAGGTATGGTAAAATTGTGATGATGAGATTAGGGCTTTACCACTCAACATCAAACGACGGTCTTTGAGAATCGACCACGAATCTGTCCGATTCGTCAATTTGCATATGGCATTGGTTAAATAAAAAAAATCGACAGTCAATTTAATATCTGATATGGATGATATGACAACCCGAAATGACGGAAATTTACCAACAAGAAGATGCGATGATAGGCAGTAGAGGATAGGAGAGGCTGATCTAATAAGAGCTTCCTGACTTTAAATAAAACACAAAAAAATCAGTGTATGGAGGAAAATCTTTATTTGATGTGTTAGTTTGGTATACGCCATTTATAACAAAAAAAAAATACAAATTTTTGGCGCAACAGGCTCGTTAGTACCCAGGGCCTAGCTTTCTCACAACCATTCATGTGTGCGTGTGTACTTCTTGCACGATGGCGGGACCTCCTGTTTTATGCCGACTCCGAACGGCTAAGTTGAGATAAGCTATTCTTGACAATTGATACTACTCGGATGATTTGTCAGATCATCACGAGAGGAGGGCCAGTGAAAAATCATTTAGGTGTTGCTACGGCTGGGAATCGAACCCAGACCTCCTGCGCGGCAGTTCATCGCACTAACCATCGCGCCACTGAGCCCTCATACGCCATTTATTGCTTTAAGATAATATCCTTCAAATTTCACATATTCCCATAAAAAGTAATCCAATGGTGATCACAAGACCTTAGTGGTCGATTGACTTGACCATTTCTTGAGATAATGTATTCAGTGAACGTTTCCGTTAATAAAGCGATTGATTCGTTTGCTGTATGACATGAAGCTCTATCCTGTTGAAACCACAAGTCAGCTACACCAATACCAATCGATCAATGCTCTGTAGAGATCAGTACAGTACCGATAATGCCGCCTGCCCATAAACCGCATCAAACAGTGCCTCTGGTTGTTTATCGCCCCAAATGAGGCAATTTTTTGTTAATAAAGGCACAAAAACGTAGCCGGTTTACCAAAAATGAGCTTCGTCGGTAAAAAAAACAATTTTTCGATACATAAAAATTGATCAATTTGAAGCTGTACAAAGGCCCCAAACCGAAATTAAAACGTCAACCAAAGTCAATTTTTGAACAAGCTGGATTTTATACGTTTATATACTAGGATCACGCTTTAAAATACACAACAATGCCAAAACTTGAGAACAGCGACGAATTCACGAATATTCTCTGCTTCTAAGCAATATTCCCATTATTACGTGCTCGTTCATCGGCATAGACTACCGTCCCCACAGAAAGTAGTCAAGCGGCGTTAAATCACATGATCTTGGAGGCCAATTCTCAGGACCAAAACGCGAAATTATGGGCTCACCGAATGTTTCCTTTAACAAATCAATTGTGGCAAGAGCTGTGTGACATGTTGCGCCGTCTTGTTGAAAGCACAGCTCCTACACACCATGGTTGTTCAATTGATGAGCATAAAGTGGATGGACACTTATCCTGTGGATGCGTTTTATCATTTAGAGTAAACGTGATTCCAAAACGTTTCATACTTAATCAAATTAATTGCTCTGATGGACGATTATGTTGACCGTAAAATGGACGTAGTGCGCGATACGTATTTCGAGAAGAACCATGGTTTTCGTGTCTATTCATGTTGAAATGCCAAACCAAACTAAAAATAAATCACTTGACCGCTGACAAAATGGAAGCCAGTTAAAATAGTGTTGCCGACTTTAAGTTATATACCTCTAAAAAAAAACACCCTTTATATATAACAATAAAATATGAAGAGCTTAAGCGATATTTTCAAAAATTTGAGTAATAAGGGTTTAAACTTTTTTACGTATAACTCTCTCGATAAAAACAATAAAAACTATAAACAGATATTTTGAAGTAAATAAATCTCAGGTGTTTTACAATGCTATTATTTTTTTTATTAAAAAGACATGAAAAAGACATACAATTTCACACTTCGGAACGCTGAGTTTGGCTAATAAACAAAATATTTTCTCTATGTTACTAAGCTACAATATCTAGCCAAAACCAAAAACAACAAAATGTAAAAAGTACATTGAATTTTTATACCCTATCCCATAGGGGTATATTAGTTTTGATACACAGTTTGTAACATAGGGAAATAATTTAGCTAGATAAACCTTAAAGTATATGGATCGACTCAGAATAGCTAGCTGATCGATTTAGCCATGTCCATCAGCCCGTTTGTCCATCAGTTTTTGGGCTTTAAATTTTGAACTAGAATGATGAAGTTTGCTAAACGAGCATTTTGTTGCTCCCAGCAGAACAAGTGTAACCTTTCTTGAAATCCGCCCACTGCCACACCCCTTTTTTTTTTTTAGAAAAACGTAGTAAGGAATTTTAAAAAAGTATATAAGCAACATATTTAGAGAATCTGAATATCTATATAGAGAATCTGAATATCGACTACATAAAGTTTTTTTGTGGACGTTTCAGTAAATAACGTTTTTCCGTACCTTTTTTTAAAATATTCGAAAAAACTTTTGATGCAGGATCATTGCTTATGATAATGTTATCATTTCGTCTTTAGATCATTTTAACCCACGCCCACTTTTTGGGGGCGTTTTTTTTTTTTACAAAAACCATTTGTATACCCTATCCCATAGCTAATGCGTTGTTTTTTGTCGATCCATAAAAGATTTCGAAAAACTATCGGCACAATTTGTTGTGAAAATGTAATTTTCTATAATTTATCACCATAAAGCCAACATTTCGGAGATATTTATGTAAAGGAAGAGATGGGATAGGGTATTCAACGATCCACACAGCGGATTGTAGCCTTCTCATTTTATTTTTGAGAGTTGGAATGCGTTATTTTTGGTGAAAACATTATTTTCAAATGTGGAATTTAGTTAATGAAATGACGAATTTTGGTTCGGTGGAAACGTACATACTATAATAAGAAAGTATTTGATGAAGCTCAGCTACAGAAAAAAATAACAGTATAGCAAAGGAGTGTCAACACCCAAACAGTATAGGACCAATTAATCATCTTAATAATTGTGAACCCACTAATCAACTTAAGTGTGTTATTTTTATAAAGATTTTACGAATTTCTACAAATTTACATTTTATTGCAACATTTGACATAACATAATGATATACGGTAGTTTAGTAGAAGCAAAATGATCATACTATATACAAAACATGAGTTAAAACCATGGTCTAGTATACCAAAAATTAAATATCTACAAACAATTCTATAACATATATATTTAAATAGTTAACAATTCTTCTTTCGTATTTAATGACAAAAAATAAAATAAAATTTCATACAAAAGACTAGTGAATAAACCTTAAGAACTATTCAGTCGTTATCGCAATTCATTTTTAACGTTTAATTTACTCAACAAGATCACAATCGGATTTATAATTTTGTTTAACATCATTTACTTTAAATTCACTTTGTACGAAAGTTTCATTAATTTTTTCGAACTAATCGGACAGTGGGGCCATAAATTTGCGCAGCCTATCGGACCGCTTAGATTATCAGCTGTATGCTTCAGTAGCTCGCCCATGTGTGCCGCAAAATGCCATTTACTTGGGGGACTATTCATCGCTAACGACATAGTAGAAGAGCTAGAAAAAAGTAAAATAAAATAATTATTAATTACCAAACAATTTCTATGGTATCTTAATGAACTAAAGACATGTTCAATTAGTACTGTACATCAATTATTTAGCAACAACTGGCATAACGTCTTAACAAAAGAAATTAAGTGAATCGACCTTCATTGTAAATGAATGTGAAATTAACTGGTTTTAGGTTTTCGAGAAAATAAATGTTCTTGATGACAGTAAATAGATCAGGTATTCATCTGCATTCGTGAATTTCTTGTTTTTAGTATAAATTGGGTTACTGTATGTCGATGTTGCTTGAAATTATTCACAAAATATATTTATACATATATTTACCGAATCATGTGTAATAAATCCTTTTCCTTTTCTGAAAGTACATATTCTGGCTTTGACGCCATTTCGCACAGCATCTTTGGCAAACATGAATCACGTATGGCATCTGTTAACTGGGATTTGGCTAGACTTCTTTGTTTCTTCAGCTCTGCAGGCGAAAGATCACTTAAGTCAGAATCTAAAATGAAATAAAAAGATTTGATTTAATAATATTAATAATTTTTTTATAAGGTCATATTTATAACGGGTAATTTTTTAAGAGTTAAGTTTTTCAGGTTGGTAGCACTGGTTAGTAAAGACGACCAAAGGACATCTGTCAAAGTGAAAAGTTTTCAGTACACTCTGCCATTTAATAATAGAAAGACTTACAAACGAGCAACGATTGCATATTATTGAAATTTAATATTAAAATTCGTGCTCTGTGAAAATGTGCAAATCCGCTGTTTTATAGAAAAAAGAAACGTTGCCGTCAACGGCGAACGATATCGAGTGACTTTTTTTTGCCCCAGTTGGCTGAGATGAACTGTGGTTTCATCAAGACGGTGCCACATGCCACACATCTAGTAAAACAACATATCTCTCGAAATGGCCCTGTGAGTTGGCGGCCAAGATCATGCGATTTAACGCCTCTTGATTATTTCTTGCTGGGTTATGCAAAGTCGTTAGTCTATGTGGACAAGCCGAACACGATTGAAGCCTTACAGGATAATATATCACGCGTTATTCGTAGAATACAGGCCGAAATGAAAGTGACGCAAAATTGAACCTTCCAAATGGACCATTTGAAACGGAGCCGCGGACAACATTTACATGAAGTTGTCTTTAAAACGTAAATGTCAAAGGCCTATTTATCGATTACAATGTCATTTTCTTATGTCATTTGCGCTGTTCCTTCTGCTGTAAAGAGATATTGGTTCCATCCCCAATTACAGCAGAATCGGACGATCTGTGCTATAGGAATTGTTACTAGATTCATCAAGTCCTCGTAGTAGAAGCTACCAAGAAGTTTGTTACGGCTGTTGCTGATCGCGCGGCATTGACACAGTAGGTGAGTGATGTCACCCTTGACGTCTGGATCTCCGCATTTCTTTCATAGTTGATGTGTGTCAGTTATTTTGATTTTATGGAAATATTTAGCCAATAGATTATTATCTATTCTCAGTCTCCCCGCTATAGAAGTAGAAGCTCTATTGAGAGTTATAAGCTTTTTTGAATTGCTACCGCTTAATCCCGGCCATAGGTTTTTGGTGTTTGCAAGTTTTTATGTTTTGCCGCCTAGTTATTGTTTCATTTTGTGTGGGCCTAGTTACTTTCCGCTTTTAAAAGCAAGTGGGGACACTAGGCGGCAAAAATCCTACTATCACATAAGAGGATGCAGCAAGCCGATCCTAGCTTGCTCGTCTGCTTTCTCACTCCCTGGAATTATAATGTCCTGGCACGCAGATAATTTGGACTTTATTCTGGTTACATAGAGCCTTTAGCTCTGTGCTATGCAGTATACAACTACTCGTGATTTTATTATGTTAGATTCCAGAGCTTTTATGGCCGCTTGACTATCTACATAGATATAAATATCCTCTTGCGATATGTCCAATAATCTAGCCGATTCGGCAGCTTCGAGTATGTCTAGGATATCTGCTTGGAATACACTGCATGAGTTTGCTAGTCGAAGGGATGTGGTTAACCCGATTTCATCGGAGTAGACCCCAGAGCTCACTCCTGTTTCCATTTTTGGCCCATCATCGGTATAAATAACTATTTCAGCCATATTGCTTGGCAACCATTCGTCTTGGTATTCTGATTGAGTAATTAATGTAAAAATCGTGATATAGTGTAGCAGATGTCCCATTCTCGTATGCTACTAATTTCAATATTGTGCTATAACCAAAGGGTTTGATAGTATTGATCTGTAGGTCAATTTTTGGAAGGTTTAGGATTGTTTCCAAACCCACTGTAGGACTGGTGCATATAGCTCCTGTTATGACTAGGCATGCTGATCTTTATACCTTTTTTAGTGCAATCATATGCTTCGTCTTTTTCATGGCATTCCACCAGACAAGGCAGCCATACCTAAGTATTGGTCTGACAACAGCCGTGTATAGTCATTTTGTGCCATCGGGGAGGGACCCCAATTCTTACCGCAGATTCTGTTGCAGCTACGTTGTTCAATGTTTGCTTTCTTTACCATTTCGTTAATGTGTATTTAGATTCCAATTTAGCTTGCAATCAATCATCACACCAGATATTTAGCACTCGCAGACTGTGACAGGATGGACCCTTTAAAAGTCAGTGCCACAAATTCTATGTTCGATCTATTGTTAGTAAAGAGGAATAGTTCAGTTTTCTTTGGATTTACACCCAAGCTGCAGGGTTGCAAGTTGCACGATTACGACCCCACTTTAATCAAGCACAACTTTTTATTGCACAGCAAAATATTATCTGTTGTGACATATTGAATTCATGCACTTCGCAATTTGTACATCACAGAAAAAGCTTCTTTAGCTTTTTTCGTAGCTTAGGATAGACTAGCAATTCGACTTATGGACGATTTAAGATAGCTAACTTGACATCTCCAACCTTAAGCACCTCGAAAATATTTACGAAATCGCTGCCTTTATAATGCTAGCTTCGCTCGTGCAAGACGGTTTTCATTAGAAACTTGTTGAAGTGTCCAATTCTTACCCATAGGGAATAAATTTCCAAAATTTAGTTCTTAGCTGTTTTCTATGTCATTATGGTAAGGGGCTGTCAAAATTTCAGCAAATTTCGCTCATCATAATTATTTATCGACTATTAACATCCAAAATTCTAGCAATCGCCTATCAACCGGTGCGTGATCCTTTAAAAATCGTACGACAATCTACCTATGCGCCATCCTACCGAAAGGAAATAATCTCCCCACATTCATTTCTGACCGATGAACATAAAATGTTTTATCACCCTTCGGGCGTCACTGACTCTTTGTCCAAAACACTATCGAATCCTGAGTTTTGTGATATTCTTTTCTTCAATTTAATTTTCAACCCATTTTTGCAGAACAACAATTCGAATACGTGATGGAATTTTTATTCGTTTTCGGTGTGTGTGTTTGTGGATGATAAGAAGGCACACAACACACAGATTTTCCTACACTCGTATAAAATTCAAATGGCTCAGGATCTTAAGGTCAACGATCATCATGTACAATTACGTGCGATCGTTGATTGTGTTCTAGAGCAGTTTTGTATTTTTGGAAAAAGGGTTTTTGAGGTAGATATTAGGTAGATAATATATCTAAAGGTGCCAAGCTCACTTTTTAAGGTGTTTTTAATAAAAAAACGGTTTTCAAACATATTTTAAAAACATTCGAAATAATTTTCGAAGCAAAAAGTTCGGTAATATTGACATACAAATTTTGCCTGCAGATAATTTAAACCACACACACTTATCAGAGGGGTTTTCCTATTATAGCAAAAATTTGAGCTAGCGTCCGTAAAAATAAATAAACATTTGAACCACTCAGTTTTTATGAATTTTTACTTCAACAATTGGATGTGATAGGGTATTGAACAATTCGCATGGCGGATTGTAGAGTCTCCAACGTTTGTTGACCAAATTCGAAACGATCTTCGGTAAACAATAAGCCAGCACTGTTCATCAAACGAACGCCAGATCGGGCGGGAACATCGCCGCTGTCCATGAAAGTGTACAGGAGATCCCGTGGCAGTCGATTTTTCGTCCTCTTCGCAAACTTTAATTTGTCGAATTTTGCGTCAGGACTTTGACTTGCACCCGTCAAGATCCAACTGACCCAGGATCTCAAAGTTAATGGCGTTGCCTTAACGCCCGGGTTTCGGAGCGTTTTAAGAGGATATTAAACATGATGAATTCCGTGTGGGTTGGCGTAGTCCCACCCAGGTCATCACCGGCACTGGCTCGAGGGAGCTACATCTCAATGATATCCATTTTCATTTGGTCCGAATTTGACGACATGGAATATTCTTCCAGCAAGTTGGATAAGCTCCACAAACGGCATTCTGCATATATGAATTGTACATGAATTATCCACCAATATCGTACATTTGACCCGTTAGACGTTTACTTTTTGGTTTATCTGAAGTCGCAGGTCTATGTCTAGAAGCCGGAATCGAACGACCTTCTCAAAATCAACATAACCCATGCAATTTATCAAATTCAGCCGGATCTTTTCGACAAAAACGTAGAAAATTGGTCCTCTCGGATTCATGCCGCTGTGTGAAGCCGTGGCGGACATTTGAAAGATGTAAATACCTTACACACAGTTTGTTTTATTACATTTCAACATCGATCCGCCCTTACTGGAAACCCCTTTATATGCGAATAATCATACTGTAAATCAATTAGTTCACCTAATTAGTATAATTATTATTCTCAAGTGGAAAATTACAGTACTTTTCATGAAAAAACTAATAATTAACCAAACAAATAATTACAACAAGTTATGAATCGATTCTGTACAACAATGTTGCAGTAAATATAAAGAGGACTGAAGTTACAGCACTGATGCTCCTTCATTATTATAAAACTAATTAAAAAAATGAATAATTAGGTGTTCATGAATTAACTGACATAGTTGTAGCAATTATTTAACTTATTCAATTAGTATTAATGACATTCTCATCCCAAAGGCATTCAGCTAAATTACTTGTGTCTATTATTTCAAATTATTTTAAGTTTTACGTGAGCATATTGCATGCGAACAAAATTTAGAGGCCATACATCCATGATGAATCACTGATATTTTTTTGTTCAATCACTGCTTTAGGGGTTCTTAAAAAAAAAATAAACCACATTAAATCAGAAAAATAAAAATATTGACATTTGGTGCCACAGTGACTTGAGGAAATTATGTTAATTTTTATTAATTATCATCAAATTTCCGCATACGTCCGTTCATATTTTCTAAAAATAACAAAATCAAGTTATTGACAATGTATGATAAGTCTTTAAAGACACTTTGTCAGTTTAACATTTAATCATAACATAAAATTTAAATAAGTCCATATTCTTTTCCCAGAACTGCTGATGTATATTTGGTAGCATTATATGTTGATAAATAATCTAAAATCGGGTTGTGCCTTTATTTGCTCATGCATTTAGATTCACAATGAATTTTCATGAATCGAATTAAAAGCGTCAAATATGACAAACAATTCTTATATTTGCCCATGCATTTAGATTCACGATGAACTTTCATGAATAGAATTAGGAGTGTCAAATTGGGCAAAAAATTCTCACAACTTTTATTATATCACAAAGTGGGCATTGAAGCGATGGTGTGAGAAATGAAATTGTTAACAATATTTCAATTTGAAATTTTTATTGTTACTCAAACAATAAATATGACTTTGTATGAACAAAAAAAAAGAACAAACGTTTCTATGATCTTCTATTGTCCATGTACGATATAATAAATATTTGTACAAAAACGTGGCACACGTAAACAAAAACCATTATCATTCATATGGGCATTAAAAATGATTTCCGGAATGAATCACTTAACCCATTTATGATATATATGGGGATCTACTTTATAATAATATTCAGTAGGTCAGAACTCACTATACAAGTTATTCCATTTAGGATGCATAAGAACTTCTATTATTCTATTAATATTCTATCCAATAACACACAGTGTGTGTGTTTTTTTTTTTTTTTTTTTTCAATTAATTATATAAACATGTATTCACATTAACTTATGTTTTTTTCCTATTCCGATGGATAAGATATAAAATTATACCTTGCTAAATTAAAAAAAAAAATGAAGCTAACAGATATTAGGTCTAAAGGAAATTTAATTTGACAGACAGACATGGCTAGATCGACTCCGCTAGTGATTCTGAAACGATCCATATATTTTGAGGTATATCTATCGAAATTATTTCTCTATGTTACAATTTCATAGGGATAGGGTATAATGAGGAAAATGCGAAAGATTGTAATTTTACGACGACTTTTCATGAATGACCCTTAAACTACAACATTAAATAATTCGGTAACCCACTGAATTCAATCTAATTTTAGTATTTATTTATTGAAAGAATTTTGTTCCTATTGTTCTTTTTCCGTTCTGGATATATTTTTCAATTTAACGCATATGTTTGATGTTTGAAAGTGACTGATTAAATGTCAAAATAGCATTTCAAAAGTTGACAACGTTTACCATCTCAGTTTACACACCCAATTCCTGTGGCAAAATTCCGATTTTATTGAAAAAGATTTCCCATACAAAATTTGATAATTCTTACCACGTCGTGATTTTCGCATGCTTACATACAACTTTTACAACGATTCTCCGACGTTGCATGAATACCTACCCTAGTTTTGTCTGACTGAATTTTCATTTTCAATAAGGAAATTTGATCCAAACAGAAGAGGAGAAATAAATAGATGGGATGTCATAAGGTACAACGACAAATAAGTATGAAGTCATATGATTGTATGGTGAATAGATCAAGTGGTGTTTAATCTTAATCACATGATCTAGGGGGCCAAATCTGATCACCAAAACGTGTAAGTTGCATGAAGGCGAAATGTCTCATGCAATAATTGAATTGTTTTACTTGCTGTGTGGCATTCAGCACTGCCTTGTTGAAACCACATGTCGCCCATATCAATACCATATAATTTACAGATCCTTCAGAGACTCCCAATGCCACATCTGTTATTTTCGACTTTGAATTAGTCTCCTCACCCATTCTGCTAAAAGTCTATACGGCTTTTATTTTGTATGTGTCATGTAGGTATTTCAGCATTATTTTAAGGAATACGAAATAAGGAAATCGTTGTTTAAAGAATAAGTTCCCCTCTGTCACTTTTAGAAATAATTTAAAATAAAACAAATACATATATTCAATACAAATGTGTGCCGTATGTGACATAGTGTATAAAAGCATTAGTTCGCTTGTCTAAATAGTGTGTGAAATATTTTCCTTCTTCTTTACTTTGAACAATTAAGAATGTACACACTAACCACCGTATCCAAGCAAACCAATATCTCCGATTTGTTATTTTTAATAGAACTTACAATCGCGTTTGTCAGGAGATTTTTCGAAATTCTGTGATATCGGAGTTACAGTATCACTCTCTATTTGGTCTGTCAAAGGATGAATGTTCGTACTTTGAATAATGATGTCACCATCAACTACACACAAGAATTCGCCTGTGTGTATCTTTTTATATGAGCTATCAAGTACCTACTCTTATTTTCATAAGAAAAACCTTTTTGCACATATCCTTCGTTTGCTTACAAAGACCTTATGTTTGGTACGTATTGTATTCGTATGTGGTATTTATTCGGTTTCGTTTTTGTTTCGTCTTGTCTGTGTACTCGAGTAACTGTCTGGACTGAGACTTCCACTACCTGCAGCTGTTCATGAGTTCTGTGTGCGTTTGAGATGAAACTGTGATAAGTAACACAATGTGACTTATCTTAAGCAAAAACAACCGCAACCATATCGTGTGTTCAACTCGGTTAAATGCCGATTTGTATTATATTATTTGGTTCGGGAGTAGATATTATCGAAATCGGGTTAATTCGGTTTCATTTATCAATTTTTCATAAACCCGCCATTGGACTAAATACCAATTTGCAATAAAAACCAATTTTAATTAATGGCAATGACGTATGAATATGTAGGTACATGCAAACCCATAACCTTGAACGCGGCTAATATTTTGCTCTTGTGAATGCACCCACGAACGCACCCCATCTGTCATTTTGTGTAACAAGTTAATTTCGCCGGTTTCCATCAGGTAAGAAATTAATTAAAATTGTAATTGCAATTATTTGCGCATAGAAATGTTAAAATTTGTTTGTTAATTTTGTCGAGTAAGTGTTAAATTATATAGTGGAATACATTTTGAGTCTCCAACATAATGGATTTGATATTTATTGTGTGAACAACGAAAAGTAATTTTTTTTTGGGTTAGTTTCTGCTTTTTGCTCGAATGTTCAGTTATTGAAGCTGGTATTTGCCTTTATACGATTTAGGATTTGGGGGTAAGTGTTTTTTCTTTTATTTAATACCTACTACATATTCCTGTAAATCTGAAAATGTATTTTGGTTACAAGCTAAATGCTTGGGCATGCTGTGACTGCGATAAGAAGTCATAAACATAGTCGAGTTTATTGTAACCAACAGGCTATACGATTGGAATGTACAAATAGTCTGGATAATGGAATGGAATTGTCCAATTGCAATTAATTACCCTAAAAAACGAATATGAAGTACCTACATACGGGACAATATATTCACTTTGGTTAACCTCCGAGGTGCTCAAAAGTCAAAATACGTATTGGTTGCTGGTTAGCCGTCTGTATAAACCCTGGACGGGTGACCTTATGCTTCGTGGGTGTGTTCTCCTGCCTTCGGGAGTTTAGAACAAGGGTTTTTTTTTCTTCAAAAGCAACAAATACGAATAGGTATTTCGAAGTTAAGCTCTTAGAAGCCTCCGTCCATATTGATAGTCGTTTTTTATAACCCTCACTTTATGCGATTTTTTCACAAGTAAAATCGTTGGCCAAAGACAGGAACAGGTGTCCAGATCCAGACTAAAAAGTGAATGTATAAATATCTTCCAACCAAGCTTTCGGAGTTTCTGTCAAGTCACAATCGTTGTGGCCTGGACTTGTTATTGAACATTATTGACCAAAGCTGGTTGCTTCTGGGCGATTGCTTCATTCTGACGGACAGTACAGGTCCGAATTAAGTGTTTGGTCTATATTAAAGCCTGCCAATCCTAGTTAACATATGTTAACCTTCGATTCGACGTCTTCGTTTGAGGTTTTCGTATTCTGTAGATGATGATCCACTTTTCATCAGCATATTTCATCCGCTGCAGAAATAAGTTGATTTTCTTTCGGTGCAGTAGTGATTTTTTGCAAATTGAAATTGGATCCATTAGTTTTTTTTGCGTTATCACGTGTGGCACATTAAGCTATTCAGGTTTATCGAGGTATCCGTTCGGAAGACAATTTTCAAACGAGATTTCATTCTGATTAACATTTCGGAAACATCTTCCGACAAAATTTATAGCACGCTCGACGCGATGGTAAGTGCGATAAACTGCCGCGCTAAAGGTCTGGTTTCGATTCCCATCAACGCCAAAATGATCTTTCATTGGCCCCCTTTCGTGATGGTCTGACAAATCAACCAAGCAGTAGTACCAATTGTCATTTAAGCTTATCTCAACTTAGCCGATCGGATTCGGAATAAAGCAGGAGATATCGTCACCGTGCAAGAAGCACACACGCACACATGAATGGTTGTGAAAAAAAGCTATGCCCTGGGTACTTGTTGCCGCAAAAATTTGTATTTCTATTTAGTTGAATTCCTTCTGAATTTTTCCAACAAAGAATTGTTGCGGAATCCATTGAATCTTCATTAATTTTGTTCCGCAACGAATAACTCAAAAGTAGGCTGAGTTCTGATTGAAATTGACTTTCGTTTCGGAAGTTCTTTCGAACGAATACCTCTGTAGTCCTGATTGTTATTGGTTTTGTCATTTGTTAACCAAAAAATATTATCATTCATAAGGAATGCGTAAGAATAGATATTTTTTGAAGAACAATTTGCCGGTGCTCCTTGGAGTAGAGAATATCATTGTAGAAGCTAAAGCTCTGTGGTTACTCCACGCTCGTCTCTGTGGCGGATTTTTATGAAAGGCTTAAGGGTTCTCCCTATTGAAAAAGTGGATGAGTGGTAATCAACTAATGCCCTCGGCAGAGTCACTGCCTGCTATGTGGTTAACGGTAGAGGACTTATTGAATCATTATATTCATAGATGTCAATATTCTGAGTATCTGACTGCAATTTTTATACTTTCGCGTTATATACCACTTTTATTTATGTAGGTATCAAGTTTCGAGGTCAGAAAACATACTGCGCCCACAAACGATATAAGAAATTGATTGGTGTTATCATGATCATCTGGGGTTAAAACATTTTAGAGCTAATTTCAGATTTGCCCTATTTTATGTCACCAAAGTATAGTGTGTGAAATTACAAGGTAATCACGCATGACTTGAAAAAAAAAGCTGGGGTCTTATTGCGTGATCGTCGCCGAGGGTCATCCAAACATTGATCTGCAAATGTATTGGATAACTCTGTAAGGTATAATAAGCATACTTTTGAACACATCGTCTAGACAGTTGCTTTCATTTAGTACTCAGTGCTGCAAAAACTGGCCTTAATTTTGGATTTATGTTGTTCATGATTGGTATGTCTACTTGTGGATTACTCTATTCATCCATTAAACAGTATTTGAACTAAGCTTTTTCGTTGATCATGTGATCCAAGTGTTTGTATAACAATATAGACTCGAAGTTACATTTTAAAAGCACATTTAGCCTTGTAGTACCGATGTCTTTAATAACTAGTAGGTATACGAGTGCAAAAACCTGAGCACCCAGTAGCCTTGTACCTACTACACTTAAGGACCCAATCGACTGACTTAAAATTTGTTATAATGCTGCCAAATGCAAATACAAATAAGCTAAATCAACACACCTTCAGTAAACTCATTAATTAAGCATTCTATCCCATGTAATCGTCATTCGAGATGTTAATAGTATGTGCACTATTAAATATACCGAGAGTACCTACTTAACCTCTGGTACTAAAAATACTCGAATTCCAAACACGTACTCGCTCCATAAAATATTCCATTAAATTGAATTTTCAATCACTCGCCAACAAAAAATAAATTCAATTTTCTAAATCCACACTAAAATCGGTAAGAGTAAATCAAATTTGTGGCACAAACACCAAATTTCACTTTCACCTTCTTATGCTAATGACCGCAACTCACGATCACGGTAATAATACATAGATAAACCAAAATAAGAAAATGAAATTGGCTTCAACATAAAATTACACAAACAAAAAAAAGTGAGAAATGAAATCGAAACAGGTTGCATAACCCCTAACCACTATTGCGTTAGAGACTGAAAGACTTAGATATAAATAAATGTAACAATCTTTTGATTTCTCACCTTCAGTTAATTCGATCTCGGTTTGTTTTTCTTGAAATTTTCCCGATCCTTGGTTGGAGGCGGACTTGACGCCTCTTATGCTGCCATATCCGAAGAAATCACCAAAAATCACCAAAGCCAAGGCGGCAAACAACATTATACGAAACCTCCACGCATTGTCCATATTTGAGCTTAGTTTTATTTTCGGATATTGCTCAACTAAAAATTTTATAAAAAAAAAAGTCTATTCTGCACAGTTAACACAAACAAAAGCTGGGCTTAAGATACATTTTCCCGAAAAAATAAATACAAAATAACTCAACAACCACACGTTAGCCAAATTGAAAATAATTTTCGTTCGCGCGTCCAACATGCGCGCGGCTTAACTTCAGGTTCAGACTAAGCTCGAATTCGGTGCATGGCAGAGTTGACTGAATTTTTTTTGTTTTTTTTTTACCTGTGCAAATGTATAATTTTCCCCACTTCAGTTCAGCGAGTTTATGGCAGTCGCATGTTGAATAAAGTATACCTACCTCTACTTAAGCTAGTTATTCTTACCTGTCGGCTGTCGCATTGGATAGGTTGGCGATTGTTTTTTGTTATTGTTTGTATAGCTATAGATACTTCTCATGAGTTGAGTAGCAAACTGTAGCGTTGTTATGTATATTTAATTTTTTTTTAGCAAGCTTTGCGAGTTTTTAATCAAATGTTTTGGTTGAGAGGTTATAGAACGCTGGTGGATGTACTTCTATATAAAAATTAAAGTCAACTGGTAGTGAACTCTGGCTTAACAATATGGTTAACCAAGGTGAACCAGAATAATAGAGGTGGGTGAGTGACTTTCTGGGTCGTTGGGTATATAGTTTGTTGGTGAATTGTGCAATTTGATTTGCACTGAAAATGGAAATGGAAATATTTTCTGTTTTTTTTATATTTATTGGGTGAATTTTGTGTCGAAGCGGCTATGAGCTTATGTGTGGGTGTTTTACTGAAAGTATGCAATTAAATACTTTCAAAATTGTCAACGCCTAAAAGTATACAATCGCTCCTTTTTTTATTCTGAAGATTGTATTTCTTTTTAACGACAGATTTCAAGAATTGGTTAATTTTCTTTTGCTTTCTTTATTAAAATATCTCATTCGGGATTCAATCCTGAAAGAAGAATCTTCTCACACTGAAAAACGAACATACAAAAGTTTAATAAGAAATCTAACGAAAAGTATGAAAACAAAGTGAACAAGTTAATGTAGGTAAGGCCTTATAAAGGGTGTCCAATAATTCACACAAAATTGGAAATTTGCGCCATTTAAAAGCAATGGGTTTAATGGAAAAAGATAACAATATGACAGCTGACAGTTCGGGGTTAGTAAAAATGGAGCGCTATACAAAATAACAACTCATTTTCATTGTTGAGCGATATTTTAAAAATAATAAAGGTTTTACAGCTACAGTCCGCCATTTTCGTACAAAATAAGGCCGTTCTAGAGATTTAAAACCAGCAACTGTGAAGGGATTAATTGAAAAATTCAGGGAGACTAGATCAATGAGAGATATTAGATACTCTGGGTGTCCTGTTACAAGTTGTTCGATAAATAACATCGAAGCAGATCGCGAGAGTAACTATTTCTGACAGTCCAGGAACATCGATTCGGCACCGTAGTCAAGAATTGGACATTTCGAGAAGCCCCCTGCGAAAGACTTGAAACTTCATGAAACAAGACAGCTCGTTGAATGTATTTTGGAACAACAATAGTGGATGCTGATTTTTTGAACAAAATCATCCTCAGTGATAAAGCTCATGTTCATCTTGATGGGTTTGTTAATCGTCAAAATTGTCGCAGTTGGGATTCAGAAAACCCACGAGTAATTGTTAAGAAACAAATTCATCCACAGCGCATAACTATTTGGTGCGGATTTCGGGCTGGAGGCATTATCGGACCATTGTTCTTGGAAAATGCGGCTGGTTAGGAATGAAAAATTAATGGTGTTCGTTATCGTGACATGATAACCCAGTGCCAAAATATGGATGTGACCAACATGTTGATTTAACAAGACGGTGCCACATGTCTTACAGCCAGAGAAACAATTAATTTACTGCATGAGTCATTTCCTAATCGTGTATTCGGGCATTTTTGCGAACAGAATTGGCCATGCAGATCTTGCGATTTAACGCCATTGGATTTTTTCTTTGGGGTTTTTGAAGTCAAAGTTCTATGTAAACAAGGAACGCCTTGAAAGATGAAATTGGGCGGCGTATTGATGAAATTCAGCCACATTTATACGAAACGGCCATACACAAATTTCAATAAAAGTGGACATACTTGCCAACAAAGCCGTGGCAGCCATTTATCCGATGTTCTATTCCATACGTAAACCAATCTGTATATACTCTAGGAATTAATAAAAAAAAATCAAAATTACATTTTGCGTTAATTATTGGACACGCTTCCAATAGCTCGATAAAACGTCCAACAAATTGTTCACGAAGAATTATATTTTGTAACAACTACCACAACGACATTTTTTGCAACAGTTGAGATGAGGAGTAGGATATATTCCGCCCTAAATCAGAAAAGACCACCTGTGAGCAATCCAAACTATTTAAACAGGCTCAGTATGGGCGACGATTTCTTATGAAATCAATGCATCGATACAGAATCGAAAACTGAGTCGACCTTGCCAAATCTGTCCGTCATTTATTTATCCGCTGTTGGGGAATACATTTTGGATTAAATTGATGAAATTTTGTAGGCGCAGATGTTACATCTTGTGCTAAGCAAAAAAAAAACTTTAACAAAAATAAATCTGTCCACTGTCGCATTTACTTTGACAAGATGTTTTTTTGAAAAAATAAAATAAAAATATATACATATACCTCTTTTAACATTTTTCCTAAAGAATTTTTGAAACAAAATACAATTTTTTGAAACAAGGTCTTACTTTGTTAAGCTTTAAAAAAAATACAATTTTTTGAAGAATGTTTTCCAAATTTTAAATCGTGTGCAAACAACAACGTTATTAGTGTCCTCCTCTACATTTCTCGTTTATGCCGAAAATCGTTATAATTCAAGACTCTTGAACTCCTCGAAACATAATAGGGCCCACTAAGTTTTTTGGTTAGTTAGTTCGGTTTTTTCGAGCCATGGGCTTTTTTGCCTACGCAGTTGGAGGCAACTAAAATTGCTGTTCAGAGCATTGCAAAGGACTCATACCCATGCAAACTCTAGGTGGGCCCTATTTTGTTTTAAGTAGTATATAATAATTTAGCACAATGCACAATGTACAGCTATTAAAATAAGGAATTTTCACAATTAGATGGATACAAAGAAATGTATGTCAATAGTCAATTTCCTCTAACTAAACTTTCCGTTAAAGTTAGGAATTATCCTAAATGTGTCAGGTAGATGCTCAAGATATGTAATTTACTTACTCATGTCATAACAATATCCACATTTGGACCTTACT
This sequence comes from Rhingia campestris, assembly GCA_932526625.1. NCBI lineage: Eukaryota > Metazoa > Arthropoda > Insecta > Diptera > Syrphidae > Rhingia > Rhingia campestris. Next base: position 104,107,744 of record OW052184.1, on the reverse strand, counting down.
GATCACCGACATTTATAACTGGAAATTCCCTGATACTTTTTTATGGAATTATACGCGCGGATCATTCATTATAAATAAGTAGATACCTGATTCACGCACTTAGTCCAATATCAAAATTAGGAAAAAGGGAAAGAAACGTTTCATGTTATCTTGTTACACATCCTGTTTTAACTACTATGTCCATCTGTTTTTTCATAGTTGCCAACAACACTTAGGTATATAAAGCCTCACTTCTATCTTAATCTACTGTTGAACTCAACTTGGTGTTGCACAGTGCCTGCTTAATATAATGATAAGCCTCTGATTTTGGTGGCTTAACTCCTGTCAAAGAAAAATGCATCATTCGATGTAACTATTTTATTTTAAGGCATGAACCTAACCCTGAAAGATCGTTTTTCTTTCTATTTGCGGGAATATTGCTTAACTCTATCTACTCTCCTATAACGCAGGCAAATTAGCAAGGACAGTTCGCTAAAAACCTGCGCGTTTTATGGTCGCTACAGTCAAATTCAGGATCCATCTAACTTACCACTTAGCTTCATCACACTCGCTTTGAGCCTTTGTGCCCATTGTTCAATGGGAGAACACTGATATGAAAAATGCGGTGCAGGGAATAACATAATGGGCAGTAACCTAAAATGGGAAACACCTTCACCTCGAGTGGGAAAAAACTTCACTCAGAAAAAGTATAGTTAAGTACTATAGATGAGCAATAACTCCACCTTAAATTTTGTGAAGTTATTTCCCACCTTTAATTTGAGAATTTTTCTATCGCGCAATTTTAGGCTTTATTTCGCTCGGTTGAATTATCATAAAATGTTAAGAGCAATTATTTCCCACAAAAAGTGAACATATTGCTCACCTATAGGGTGCAAGAACTTCACTTTTTCTGAGTGCAGTTATTTCCCACTCGAGGTGAAATTATTTCCCATGTGAAGTTATTGCCCGTGAAGTTATTTCCCTGCACCGAAAAATGCATACTATTCGTGTTCTAAATATTCAGCTTGATGTCTGCTGTGTCCGTCAGTAACTAAACCATAAAATATTCGAAAAAGTTTTCCATTAAAATTTTAAATACTATTTAGATTAAAATAATTTTAAAATTACAACATTGTTATTACACATTTTACAATTAGTTTTTATTTTTATTTTCAGAACTGATTTCCAAGTATCAAGGAATAAGTCCGTCGTTTACAAGTGTTAGCAAGTGGTCGTTCTATTGAAACTAAATATTGAAATCGACCGGGATCGGTATTTTCATTTCGTTAAATATTCGAAAAGTCTGCCGCGAAAAAAATGTCTATTTTTTTTTTCTTTAAAAGATATGAGTTTTAGTTTTTTTTGTACAAAAGCACGTCGTAATCGTGATTGAAATCATTAATGCTAAAGCATATCCGTCAGTAAATTTTAAAAAGGAGACATATGTGTGTGTGTGTTTTCAATGCCTTAAAAGAGTTTTTCAAAACTGCTTTTTAAATTAAAAGAAATCATGCCAAATGTAAAAGTGTTAGCTAGTTTTATAAAAAAGCACTTCTCAATGTTTATCCCTAAAGCTCAAATCGATAATCAGTGACACCTCGCGAAAAAAATAAAGTATTCATTCTCTTATCATTTTTGTAGGTATGGCTTTTAAATAAAAAGAAATCATGTTCTTAAAAAAAAAGAAGAAAATGGCAAAATTGAAAGTGTTAGCTTTTCTTATAAAAATCCTATCTTAGTCCTTATCCCTTAAGCTCGAATCGCTAATCAGTAACCCCTCGCGAAAAAAAATAAAGTTTTCATTCTCTTATCATTTTTGTAGGTATGGCTTTTCTAAGTGCTTAATGTCAAGTGGTTAAGTGTGAGGGTCTTTGTGAAAAAGCAAATCCATCAGTAAATTTTAAAAATTAGACATATCTGTGTTTGTTTTTCGAAAATTATTTTTTTTTAAATAAAAGAAATCATGTTCTTAAAAAGAAGAAATTGCCAAATGTGAAAGTGTTAGCTATTCTTATAAAAAAGCCTTTCCTAGTCTTTATCCCTAAAGCTCGAATCGCTAATCAGTGACCCCTCGCGAAAAAAATAAAGTTTTCATTCCATTATCATTTTTGTGAGGCTTATAATTAATGCCAAGTGGTTAAGTGTAAGGCTCTTTGTGTATTTTAAAAAATAAATGTGTTTGTGTGTGTGTTTTTTTAAGTGAATGAATGTTGAGAAATGACGTACCAAAGGACTGCGTTCTCAATATGATTGGTGAGTCGATGATTTTGTTTTACTTTTTGTATATTTTCCATCTTTTTGTAAAGTTGAACTTTCTAGCATAGGGAAAGCAAAATTATTGAATTTCTTGTTATCAATAAAATTAGTCATGCATTGTTACTCCTACTGCTATGTAAAGCATCTTCATGTCAGCTGTAGATAATTTGCTTCATAAATATGTGTGTTACGGATAAATGTATAACTGTGGTATAGAGCTTTCCATTGAGGTTAGATACGATTTTTTGTTCATAACTGCGGTGTTGGTCTTTAGATAGCATTTTTTGTTTACAGAATGTGCTTCCCTTTATCACTTTAGGGATGGGTACGATATCCCGCTTTTTATAATCCCGTTCTTAAAATCCAGACTTTTTAATCCCGCTTTTTATAATCACGATTTTTAAAATCCCTCTTTTTTTATAATCCCGCCTTTTATAACCCCGTTTATTTTTTTTATCTCGTTTTGTATAATCGCTTTGTTATTATCCCGCTTTTGCAATCAAAACCAGTTGTTTTATTTTAAATCGTGGGATAGTAACAATGTTTTTTAAAAAATGAAAAAAAAAAAAAGTGATTTTCAATTGCTTTTTATTTAAACTTACATTAACAAATATAACATTAGGTATGCACTTCAATTTAAATCAAGAAATACTAAAAAATAAACAAAATATTAATTTTTTCATAACAAGACAGTTACCTAATATATTGATACCTTATTTTAATTGTATATTATAGGCGATACGTCGCAAGAAACCTGTTTTACTCATTTGTTTTCTCTTTTAAATAATTTATTTTATAGCGCGTACTCAAGTTTAACTATTTATTTACTTTAACTTGCTTTAAGGAACTTGGCAGGATTTGACGGGATTTTGAAAAGTGAAATTATAGTAGATCGGGATATTGAATAGGCGGGATTTAAAAAAGCGGTATTTTAGAAGACGGGATTTCAAAACTTTTCTCTCGGGATTTTTGAAAAAAAAAATCGGGATTATAAAAAGCGGGATTCCGATACACTCCCATAACTTCATTACAGTTTGTTTTCTTATTGATCATTTTTCTGAGATATTTAACAATTTCGGAATCAAGAACGACTTGTATTTACCAGAGAATAGGCTTTGGGTTTTCGGGTTAATTTGATACCACTTCCTCACATATATCAACCGCTCAACATATATTGATCGAAGGCATTCAATAATTGATGTATTTGGGAATCGATCAGTTGAATTCAAACTTAGATTAAGGACTGTAATTAAAAATTAAAGGACTTCGAAGCTTTTCTATAATTGTATATATTTACTTTTATGGGAATAATTGAAAATCAAAGAGATAAGCCATGCCTGTCCGTCCGTCTGTATGTATGTCACAGATTTTAGACCTTAAATTTTAAGCTAGTATAAGGAAATTTTGTATATAGAATCCTTGTCCGAGCCTACGGAACAAGTGTTTAAACAATATTATTATCTATATTTTTGGGGATAATAATTTTGAAGATGGGATAGGGTATTCAACGATTCGCACAGAGGATTGTAGCCTTTTTTATTTTGTAATGCCTTTGCGCTTCCCATATTAGATCTTTTGGTTTTCTATAAGATGCTTTTTTTAAATCAGCTAATACCAACAAATTACTTCTTTAAGGAAATAAGTTCCTAATTATCAATGGACTACGTTCATTTGCCATAGATACAAATAAATTTCTGAGTCGTCCAATTTCTACTGTTCCACAGTATAATTGCCTACAGTCCGAAAAATATTGTTTTTGTATAGTATCATCAAAATAAAAAGATTATCAAACATCAACATCAAAATAAAACTCATTTTCACCAAAACATTCGAGATTACCATCATCATTCAGCACATTGAATATTAGTTTAACCATTGCAAGACACCCAACGTTATTATGAATAAATTTGATCCCTTAGTACGCATACATTAATCGACTCATTTAGTATTTAACGCCCGCCCTACCCGTATTACAGGATAGACAAACTAATGAGAATGGCTTTTAATGTTCGACTATAAAGTTTATCAGTAAACGTTTTCAAGTTAAAGGTTATTATAGAGAACAAACATCCACCAGGAACAACTGTGCGCTACCTACTATTCCTCTAATTAAGGTGGAGTTTATGTTTCATCGTTTATTATACGAAATAATATTTCGACAATTTATTGCGTCACACACAGGAAATTAAATGAAAGGAAAGATGGATAAACATCATTGTCCTGCTCATCATCCCTTTTCGGATAATTATTCGAGAGACAAAGTTGAATGACTAACTGGAGAATTATTATGACCACATCAAATGTCAGATAATTTACTACCGTTGCAAAAGCGTAGATACGAATACGAGTTGGAGAACAACAGATTAGACAAATATAACGAAATCCAACAAATGGGCCATACTCGCATATTAAATATCAACATGAGCCAGATAGTAATGGACAGGCCATACATTAAGTATGTACACCCATACGATGTTGTGTTTTATGGGTTCCAGGCAGGGTTATCAACTATGGAAGGGGATCCATTACGGTTAACCGATTGATGTATTACATGTGGGTTTGAGGTGGAACATTTGTCATAACATGGTCGTCTCTTGATTATGTCAATATTGCAGTATGTCCTTTGGGCGAAATGAGTGTTTGCTACATCCACAGATGGGTATACCTATACACATTCACATATATGAGTTGAAAGTGTCCTCCAATATCACTTGGAGCTAATGTAACTTGAAGTACGTTACAGGAGGGATGTCGATTTCTTATCGCATCCACTTTGATTAACCTGATGTTCATCTATTTGTCAATAAATTTTCCTGTTAACAAACCTTGTGTAGGTAAATAACTTTTGAAATTATTAATTAACACCTTAGGGCCTTAGAACTTTTACATTACAATTTCAACTTGGGAATGGTTGAGCAGTAAATTTAATTTGATGGTTATTTACAAAAGATAGGCTTTTGAATATTACTTGAATCTAATTTAAAATTTGAAAACTTAGTGCGCAACTTTATTTAATGGCCCATTTCAAAACTACATTGGGTGTCCTAATAGGGGTTCATATTTTGCCTCATTCTCTATATTTCTGAACAAAAAAGTTATCAAACTAACATAACGTAGCTAAATAAAATGTGAATTCGTAAAAACGTTTAAAAATATGGTGAATAATTTTAAGGTACAATTGGTTTTGGTTAAAGATGTTCAAGACGTAGTAGAAAAAGACCGCTCCTCAAGTCGAGCTCAAAAACCGACCTCAACTTACTTAAAGTGCGCACCTGGAGGCAGTTTATTAAAACTGATTAATTGAAGAGCCTTTTCAGAAAAAAGAAAAAAGAGCAAGAAAAGCGCGCGATCGAGGATATAAAGAGGTGCCACTCCAGGAATGATGTTTGCAAGTTTTACCAAAGTGTAAAACGTCAGAGCCGCTGTCAGGCAGAACGATCCATTCAATATTGGAAACGACAGCGAAAACTATTAACTACCCAACCTAAGTAAGTGAAGTGAGGATAGTAATATCTAAACTAAAGCTTACTTAGCTTATTTATAAAGCCGAAGGAGATGACTTGGGAACCTAAGCATCGTTTGCCCGATCCACAAAAAAGGACTGCACCAACTACAGAGGCATAAGTCTCTTCAACATCGCCTAAGAGATCCGTCTGTGTAGGATGATGATGGAGAATTCTCGCTCCTCCATCAGATCCAAAACAACATCACCGACACTGCGGCCAAAGTTGGGGCTATTGTGATTTACTCCATTCAGAGCTCACTCATGATACGGAATTTGTGATGAATCCTATTAAATCTTTGGGTTGGCTGTTAGATATGTCCTCTGCCTCAAGGTAGTGTTTACCTGGTTGGTGTTGACGTAATCTGATTAGGCAGTAACAGTGACACAGGATGTGTTCTGCTGATTCTTCGTCCTCATTGCATAGTCTGCAGGTGCTATCTTGATTTATTCCCATAGTCATAAGGTGTTTTGAAGCAAAAGTAGCTTTTTTTTACGGACGGCCGGTGGTTCACGTATAAAACTTATTCAAAAAATGAGGATTGAACCGAACAAAAATAAAATCGTGACTGTCAACGTACCGTTAACTTTCCCCTCCATGGCGTGACCGTCACCGTACCATTAACTTCCCCCTACATGGCGCACTTGGAAGCTGGGGAGTGAACCGAGAAAAAGTGAAATCGTGACCGTCACCGTACCGTTAACGTCACACGGGTCAATACGTAAAAGCTTCGCTTCTTTCGGCCATTCCACGACGGCTCCATGTTTTTTTGTGACCGAGAAAAAGGAGAATCATGACCGTCACCGTACCATTAACTTCCCCCTCAATGGTGCACTTGGAAGATGGGGAGTGAACCGAGAAAAAGTGAAATCGTGACCATCACCGTACCGTTTACGGTCAATACGTAAATGCTTCGCTTCTTTCGGCCGTTCCACGACGGCTCCATGTTTATTTGTGACTTGACAATGTCCAGTAAGGAACCCTGTGACAGTTCGAATCTGACCCCTAGTTAGATGTTAGGTATTTAGAAAGAATATTTTGGCTTGTCTGTTACCTTCAATATAAGTCCAGTAGTGATTGGCCCTGTTTTTCAGCCATGGAATATGGAATTTAGCAGTGCTGATTGGTGGTCCACAGAATGGTCTTGGCTTCATAAAAGTTGATGCTGATCCTTTTCTGCTATTTCGTTGCCTACGTGTCTACTGTGTCCTGGCTTCATGTCCATGCTTGTGGTAATGAATGTTTTTGTTTTAACACCGTATGTTCCAGCTCCAACTCCTTCATTTGTTGTTGATCCATCTGTTTACCATACATGAGAATCGTTGGCAAATGTTGGTTTTTTCCGTTACCGATTCTGACCATTTGGGAATGTTACTTTGAAGTTTTGGCTGAAGTTGAATTTGAGTAGACAGTTATCTGTCATGGTGATTCCAAGTATTTCATCTTTATTCAGTTCCATAACTATTGCAGGATGGATTCGCTTGAAGCTATCGGCATTATCAGATATGAGCATGAAAGCATTTGTCATGGCTTCTTTCGGTATCTGAAGATGAAGAGGTGGAAGGTCGAGGATAACTTCCAGCCCTGCAGTGGGAGTTGTTCTCATTGCGCTCGTAGTGCATACACAAGCTAATCTTTGAAGTTTGTTGAGATTGTCTTGTGTTGACTTTTGTTTTGGTTATGGCTGTGTAGAGCCATAGCATGATTTTAGGATTTATCCCCCAGCTTTTAAAAGTGAAATCGTGACCGTCACCGTACCGTTAACGTCACACGGGTCAATACGTAAAAGCTTCGCTTCTTTCGGCCATTCCACGACGGCTCCATGTTTTTTTGTGACCGAGAAAAAGTAGAATCATGACCGTCACCGTACCATTAACTTCCCCCTCAATGGTGCACTTGGAAGGTGGGGAGTGAACCGAGAAAAAGTGAAATCGTGACCATCACCGTACCGTTTACGGTCAATACGTAAAAGCTTCGCTTCTTTCGGCCGTTCCACGACGGCTCCATGTTTATTTGTGACTTGACAATGTCCAGTAAGGAACCCTGTGACAGTTCGAATCTGACCCCTAGTTAGATGTTAGGTATTTAGAAAGAATATTTTGGCTTGTCTGTTACCTTCAATATAAGTCCAGTAGTGATTGGCCCTGTTTTTCAGCCATGGAATATGGAATTTAGCAGTGCTGATTGGTGGTCTACAGAATGGTCTTGGCTTCATAAAAGTTGATGCTGATCCTTTTCTGCTATTTCGTTGCCTACGTGTCTACTGTGTCCTGGCTTCATGTCCATGCTTGTGGAAATGAATGTTTTTGTTTTAACACCGTATGTTCCAGCTCCAACTCCTTCATTTGTTGTTGATCCATCTGTTTACCATACATGAGAATCGTTGGCAAATGTTGGTTTTTTCCGTTACCGATTCTGACCATTTGGGAATGTTACTTTGAAGTTTTGGCTGAAGTTGAATTTGAGTAGACAGTTATCTGTCATGGTGATTCCAAGTATTTCATCTTTATTCAGTCCCATAACTATTGCAGGATGGATTCGCTTGAAGCTATCGGCATTATCAGATATGAGCATGAAAGCATTTGTCATGGCTTCTTTCGGTATCTGAAGATGAAGAGGTGGAAGGTCGAGGATAACTTCCAGCCCTGCAGTGGGAGTTGTTCTCATTGCGCTCGTAGTGCATACACAAGCTAATCTTTGAAGTTTGTTGAGATTGTCTTGTGTTGACTTTTGTTTTGGTTATGGCTGTGTAGAGCCATAGCATGATTTTAGGATTTATCCCCCAGCTTTTACCAATTAGACTTCTGCTGGTACACAGAGAGATCATGGCTTTGTCTATGGTTTTTGTGAGGTTAGAGTTTCAAGTGAGCTTTTCATCCAGAGTTAGTCCCAGGTATTTAACTTCTTGTGGGTTTTTGTTTAGCTTATCCCGATTCCGTCATTTCGTGAATGCAATTATGGTACTTTTTTGGGGTTGACAGTTAGACCAACTTTTTTGCACCAGTCGGCAACGAGGTTTAGTGCTGAGTTCTGAGATTGTTTTTTTCGAATTTTCCTCTGATTAGGATCGCAATATCATCGGCTTATCCTTGGACATAGAAACCATCATTACTGAGTATGCTCAATTACTACAATGGACCATAGAGGGGGGATAAAACACCTCCATATGGGCAACCTTTCGCAGCCGTAACGTTGATTTTGTCATTGCCTAATGTGGTATTTATATTTCTACGGTTAAGCATGTGCTTTATCCATTTACATGTGCTACTATCTATGCCTATCTGTTATGGATGCATCTGTCTATTTAAGCATGTTCGGTGTTGTCAAAAGCTCCTTCGATGTCAAGGAAGCAGCACACAGCAACTTCTTTGCTCTTTAGCGATTTATAAATTCGGGTGGTGGGTTCCTATAGAGCATGAGTTTTCGATTTTCCTGGTTGATAGCCATATTGGTTTTTGTGTAATGGACATACAACATACAAAAATAAATGTTTCTCAAAAAGTATTTTTTTAATTTGCTTCTCCTTGCATATGCACCAACCCGCAGTTAGTCAATGTAAATTTAATTAATCCAATCTTTATAGAGATCTTTATTTAGTAGATAAATTCGATTCCGGAAATGTTTACCAGCCATTGCGCATCCATTTAAAACTCTAGGTGCTATACACAAGTGGTTATGGGCATATAAAAATCCACCCCCTCCTTTTCGTCGGCAACTGCCGCTGCCTGGTTGGCATGTTGTGTTAACAATAATAAAATGCCCAAAAGTAATTCCATTAAAAGCTATAACAAAATTTTATGACAGCTTGTAAAACTATACATGTACGACTGCTTGTATGCAAAGCTTACGTCTGGTATCTATATATGCTTTCCTATCTCGTTGGTGTCCTGTCTGCTGTAGTTGGACTGGAATTCAAGAGTTTTTATTGTATACCTCCCATTTGAATTGGAATGTGAAGGGCTCTTTCGTGATTTAACTATTGCGAATATAATTACTATGCACTACTTACAATTTTACAATGCGTCGCATCACCTCATCCTTAACTCGCACGCTATATCTATTGTTAGGCGTCGACGGGACTTTTATCGTTTCGTTGAATTGACAAGGATATTAAACTGAAACGATAAACGGAATGGTGTCCATACAATACTGGGGCACGCCTACAAATACAAAATCTTTCAACCAGGACAATAGATAAGGGCTATCCGAATGTGCAACTAATAAAAACGTTGATTTTATATCATTGCGTGGTGGTGGGGCAGGGGTTGATGTGTGGAAATCAACAATTTGACACATGAGGGATGACATGCTTTTGACGAACGGCTGTTAAATCTAGAATCCATTAGAGAAACAATCCTGAAGGGATATTATTCATAATTAAATCTAATTTATGAGCACACTTTTGCTACCTACAGGCATACATATGAATCTCATTGTCATTAAGTGATGAATGTGTTGCGTGATGTGTATAAATTCATTTACATAAAATGGGGATAGTCGCAATGAATATAAGAATTAATGATCGGTATCCTTATCGAGGGAATCCTTATCGAGGGAATCCTTGTTCAATGAGATGAAACGTATCCACGACTATGTCAGATTTGATTTCTTTGAAATTCTCTTCCAATATTCTTCAGAAAGTCCCTTACTATTTAAAAAAAAGAGGTCGTACAGTGCTACGAGGTGAAACTTCACGCATCGACGTTTCTCAAATAACAGAAGTCCTTCCTCATAAAATAAACTAAAGTAGTGATAGTGATGGTTGATAAGTACCACACGTCCACACACATAACTCAATACAAATGCCGCATTAAGTACTCCGCTCTAAAATGTACCATCACCTCAAAACAAAAAATATAAAATAAAGTTGCCCAAAGCACAACCGTCAACCTGGAGATCTTGTACTTGCTACGAGCTTAAGCCAGAATGTTGGATATTCAAATCAGTCTTTGGCAGTCAAATATGTGTCCTACATGTTGATAGGCAAAGTAGGAGGAAGGCTTACCAGCTTTAAGATCATGAGAAGTGAGCGATCGATGATACAGACCGGTGCCACTCTAACAATGATTCTCGTAAGTTTTACCTAAGTGTAAAATGTCAAAGCCCGAACAGCATCCTGCTGAGGTGAAAGAGGAACAATTAAAATTGAGTAACAGTCAAAGCTGAGAATATATGGAAGAAGCATTTAAACGGCGATGACGAACCATCTCATGCTGTGTGGCAGAACGAAAAATTCAATATTGGCGAAGACAGCGATCAATACCAGCCTCGCCCGACCTAAATGAAGTGAGGTTAGCAATATATAAAATTCAGCTCAACAATTCCTCTGGAAATGACGGTCTTCATGCCGAGCTATAAAAAGACATACACAACTCATTACTATTACTTTTTCATTTTCACTGGCCCTCCTCTCGTGATGATCTGACAAATCATCCGAGTAGTATCAAATGTCAAGAAAAGCTTATTTCAACTTAGCCGTTCGGATTCGGCATAAAACAGGAGGTCCCGACATCGTGCAATAATTACACACGCACACATGAATGATTGTGAAAAAGCTCCGCCCTGGGTACTAACGAGCCTGTTGCGCCAAAAATTTGTATATTTTGTGTGAAACTCCCAACCCATTACTGCAGGTACAATTTTCGCGCACAGAATCTTGCACTACGGCCACGAGATAAACCGGATCATAAATCCTTGTTTTTCTCAAGTTTGCAGAATCAGCCAAATACCTGGGTCTGGTTTTAGATAAGAAACTGAACTGGTTAGCCAACATACAAGAACTCATTAAGAAAGCCAACGTAGGCTTATACTCTTATGGGGAATACAACCAACATATCTTTTTCTGGCTTTACGTGTCTGTCACTAGACCCATTACTCCTGTCTGGTGTCTGGTGAACGGCTTTAGAAAAAGCCTCCAACCGCAACCTACTAGGTCAGGTCAAAGATTAGCTTGCGTATGCATTAGCCGAGCTCTAAGAACAGCCCCCTCCGCAGCCCTAGACGCTATCCTACACGTAGTGCCCCTAATATCTACGGCAAACAGACCGCAGCTTGTGCAGCTGTGAGACTTAGAGCCTAGTTACAATGGACACCCGCACTCAAGGTGAAGAAAGCCAACCGAAGATGGATAAACGGCACAACGTGTCAAATATCCTGGCAACTCCGGCGAAATTATAAAGCGTTCCATCAGCTTGACAATGTGGATCAAACATCAGCACCATATTCGGTGTTCTTACAGGACACTGTCCTGTAGGCCTACACGCAAAAAGGCTAGGCCTCTTTAGCAACGACTTCTATAGAATTTGCCTGAGCTACTTGGACGAAGAAGAGGAGGAAAGTATAACACACCTTCTCTGCTCTTGTCCAGCTTTTTCCGACAAAAGAAAACTCCTGCTGTGAAACTTCTTCTTTGATAATCTAGGTGAGCTGGCTAATACCATTGTCAAAAACCACCTACGCTATATAGTCAGCTCTAAATGGTTCAATTTGGCAAACGAATGTAGGGAAAGTCGACAGATCCATGTGGTAACACAATGCGTACAGTCACTACAACCATACCTAACCTTGTCCTTGTTTTTTGCTGTCGACAAATTCTTTGGAAAATCTTCGGTCCCGTCGGTATTGACGGGCAATGGAGATGAAGATTTAACCAAGAATTTTAAGAGCTGTGCAGTAACATACACGTAGAGCGAATTGACACCAATACTCCGATTATCGAGAGTCTTCGATTATCATATAGGCTTCGGAACCAGACAAGAAAGATCTCGTAGTAAGTGGCGCGCAGGAAGCGTTAGTCGATGTCGAGGAGGAAGGAGAAACTGACCTGAAGCTTGCAACTGGAGGCAGGTAGCAAGGGGTCAGGTCAGACTAATTGTAGAGGCATGTTAGTTGAGGCTTAGGAAATAACTCATTCTGAGAAGGTATTTTACTGATGCTCTCTCAACAATCATAATCGGTTGAATAAGAACGATGATCTCTAAAGATAGGTTAGATAATCAATTAATGTAATAGTCACTATACATTGCCATGTTGGCGACGACCATTGTCCCCATGTTTCTTCAAAACGCAGGATTTGTCTTAAAATAAAGCCGATCAATCATGTACAAGCCGACTAGAGGAGTTTTAAAAGGCCAAGTTGCACTTCATACCCGCTCTGCGGATAATAATCAGTTTCTGTAATGATTTTGGATTTGTTGCTTATTAAGGAACAACAGTTTGTGTTCAGTAAATGCGATGCCTACAGGACTCAGTCCCAACAATATAGCAGGAGCGATGGACAAATAAATTCCAATTTAAAGCATTTCATCTCAACACCAGCTACCTGTTTTCATCGCCTGACACTTTTTGATAAATCACCACCACATACCTATTCTGAATGAATATATATGAGTCCTTTCATTTAGAGACGATTGAACTTTAAAACCCAACCGACCGACCGCAGCAAATATCTCTGAAGCGAAATTATTTACTCCTTCCGCTGTGTCACATGTTGTCAACCACAATAGGAAACCAAAGTGGTGGCTGGCTTCGATCTCTATGCCCGCTCCAAAAGCCGCAAAATAACCTTCCGAAACACGCAAATAAATTAAGGGTCTTCCACTCTTCCTCCATGCACTCATACAAAGAGCGAGAAGGCGATATAACGGCGGCATGGTGTTACAACAGCTAAGGAATGGGTAAGTGGATGCTGCTGCCAGTTAACTTGACGTCTGCATATGAGCATCCATGTGTGAACACATGTTCACATATTTTTCCAACAAGGAACCCTTCTGCCAAAGTCTCGGTATCAGCATCGGCACAGAGTTTAAATCAACTTCTTCATAGGTACACGAGTGATGTGGGAGAATGTCAGCCCATGCCACCCAAAATCTGCATCTGTAACATGATGTATTGAAACCGGATTCGGAAAACGGATGAAAAAAAAGCTTTATCCTCATGGATTTACATACGTACACCAGTATGTGGGCACATATGTATGTTGAAATGTTTGGCGCGCACTGCTTTGCATATGTTGACATGTGGCTATGATTTTTCGATTAAATTTATGGATTGGTTGGAGCGATGAGCGAACGGCCGCGCATCGGTTACCCGAACCCGACCGACCGACCCGACCCCCTTATGACATCAAGTCCTATCGAGGGTGAAATGAAAAATTGCCAATTTGTTGTTTTTGTGTTTTTGCGCGCGATTGTAAAACAAATATACGGTTGCCACCAATCTGCGAGAAAGTCCACAATGCGGGGATTGGCATAAGGATATTCGCAGTGATTCCATGGTAACTCTGCTGCAATTGAATTGATCTGACATATTTTGGCTTTCCGGTTGCCACTGGGGAATGATGATACAGTGTGTGAGGATACGAAACCCCTTTTCTGTCTATTGTATGTCGTATTACAATTTTTTTTGTTTATTGGAGCCCTGCAGAGGCAATATTTCATTTGAAGGCTTCCACACGTGGAACTTTATGCCTATTTGCATCAAATTGATTTTGTTTTTGTATGCTGATTTAATTTCTTTTCGATTTCAATTTTAATAAATGATGAGTAAGGCTCATATTACTTTGTTTCAAAGCATTCAAATAGATTTATACACGGGGTAACTGATAGGGAATTGTATAATGGGTTCTTATCACAATTGTATAGCACCGGAAAGGACGAAACATAACATCTAGGATTGAGTTTAGAAAAGATCATAGACCTAAAATTCTGCGTAAATATTTCGGTTTGACATAATATGTTGCAATATTAGATCTGAATTTGGTATGGATGACGAAAGAAACCATTTAAGTTCATCAACTTCTGCAGAGTATTAGCACCGAAGATAACCGGCTGCTAGCCAGATTTAACAATTCAAATAGACCATTATGAAGTCAATCTGCAAAAGTTGATATAAACAATGCATTCCTGTCGACTTATTTTAAACTCCGGGAGACGAAATGCTTTAATTCATGCAATACCACATTGCTTTCCGGATTTCAGCCGGAGACCCCGGTCTTAGTATTCCAACACACTATCACTAGGCACCTACATCTTTTATGATTCGTCAAATATAACCAGCTGTACTGTTTTAGCAGAAAGGGTGAGGAGGTGAATCCAACTAATTTTAGTCTCGGAATACCAATGCACCAGGTGGTCGACTTAGAGATTTTTAGGGCATCAAAGAGAAGCATCGGGTTAAAGTCGGTTTACCGGTGCATGTTGTCAACAAAAATCGACGCACAATATCGACAAATTTGACAGAACGTCACAATCGACAGCTACGACTTTGTAATGGACTTTCAACCTTAGTTTTGCTATCAATTCTGGCATGGAAACCTCGACAGAAAATATTTCCGTTTAAAGGCGACGAAGAATTCAAGATCTTACTCGTATTGTGGCGCTATAATCCGGAATATGCCTGGCCTTCAACTAACATGCCAGCCCGGTCCTTATCTAACTGCCTCCAGTTGCGAACTTCAAGTTGGTTGAGGTCGATTTCCACTCGCGCGCGCCACTTAAGGCGAGGTCTTTCTCTACTGCGTCCGACGTCTGGCTGGGAATCGAAGAATTGCTATCCGGACTCAGTATAATAACCCGATCATCACTGCTCTTTATGCCTTGAACCATGGACCGTATCAATAACGAATTAGAAAATCGTTGGTCGAGTGCAAAATGTAATTAACAATGTTCGGTACCATTTGCGTTGACGGGCTTTGGAGGCACTGATTCAACAATGAACGTAACGAAGGATAACTCAACATGGACCTGATAAAAGAAACGTGGTTAATCTATCAAAGACATGTGGATGACACCAATGATTCGGCCCTACGCCTTCGATTTCTATTAAGGTGGTAGATTCTAAATAGTAGAAAAGAGTTCTCATATCAGGCAGTTAGCCTAGGACCTCGTTAACTGGAAATACCACATTGTTTGAGGCTCAGGTTCATCCTGTACTTCAGCGCCAATTAAAAAAGTTTATCCTAAGGACATAACCAGCCGTCTTTTGAGATAACAACCCAAAAAGTACCTCATCAGTTTGGGAATAATAAATTTGGACATTTTAATTAAAAGAAAACATCTCAAGAAACACAACGCCTCGCCCAAAACTCGTAAAATATTAAATTGCTTAAAATCATCAAGCATTCTCTGTGACCACTCGAGTTACTCACGGGCCTACAAATAAACAAGCCTTCAAAAGAGATCCGATGGCAGGATAAACATTTTTAATGCATAACCTCTTAATATTTTTACGATGCGTCCCAAAAAAATATGAAAAGCTTCTGTTACCTCCCCAGAAGCGCTTCCCCAAACAAAAGGGTTAAAGGGTGAAACCAAGTGCTATAACCAATCTACTTTGAGTATTCCGAGTAAGTCGATTAAATCATTTACTCAAGTCCTCATTAAATTGCTATAAAACTTATGCCTCGTGCACTTATAATTAAATGTGTACACCAGTCGAACATTTTACTGCACACTGTAACGCTTCAGATCCTTCAATTCCGCATTCAATCAAAAAAAATTGTAAAAACAGAAAAACCTTCACCATACCATCCCCGCTGCATGTAGACTCCAGATAGACACTCATCCCTATTTCCACCCTTTTCTTTTACGATCCTTGATGCAAGAAGAATTTTTCTTTATGATTTGTATTCATCTATGTTTTATTGCCCCGTGCTATGAAGACCGTAAAAGATGGATGGATTTTCGGGCGTTGCCCAACAAGTACACATTTGGCTAATTTAACCCGACCACTGGCATAACACCAGCAACACTATGCTTCGCGCGCGCACTCATCCTTATCCTTATGCACGAGAAGCAGATGGATAAAGACAGATTCTCGTCTGCAGGATATTCCCATGTTGGACTTATGCTAGGAAGACGATATTTTTAGTATTTTACTGGTCGCAGCAGCGGTGGCTGAAAGTTTTATAACTTTACCGCGCTTTTTATCTTTAATTACTTGCGGCGCGCGCGTTTTATACGAGCATGCGGTGGGGGGTTAAGGCGAAATAAAATTTAAATTGGATATTTCTGCCGTTTTGCCGGGCACATGTAGTGCCATACTGTACGGTACAACTCCTTTTCAGATGCCCAACTGCATGCAGTGTGGGAGAATGATGTTCCAAGATAATATCCTTTTTCGGATTTCAGGATTTTGATGTCGGTCTTCACCTTACTGTCGAAACCTTTATGTGGCCCGCATCCAATTGGGAATTGCAAAGGATAACCAACACGAAGATGGAGGAAAACTTCTGTTACGAAATTAGAATGCACGAAGGACCAAAATGCAGTCGTCGCTATTGTGCTGTTGATTCACCACGACCGTAGTTTGATTTTAATTGTAAACCAATTTGCATATTGAAAGACATTGCCCAGGTCCATGGAAGTTTATATTAAAAATAAAAAGGAACGTATACGAGAGAGGAAATAACAGTCCTCCGCATTGGACCACTGTGGAGGATGGTGTTTTTCCATTTTCACAGGTCCAATGCGACTCTGAAGACTGTTTTGTTTCTTTATGCGCACGAAACGAACCTGTGCACGATGAGGTTGTATAGTTGTAATGAAATTTTGCACTTGTTGTCCCTCGTGCTGCACTGGGTATTGTGCTAATTACAGAGTATTAGGTAAATAAAAAGAACTTTGGCCAGAGCACGTAGTGAATTTTTAATTAAACAATTCTTATACGGAAATTATGTTACAGAAATGTGCACGGGGCTGCACAGACGTGCTGTAGTTTGACGGTGTCCTGTGAGGTATGGTACTAATTTAATCGCTTAATTAGAGTTTTGTCGGTGTCTACTTTGAATGTTTTTGGGGAAAATTTAAGAAGGAGTAGACTAAACATATATAATTGAACAGAGTTTTTATATTTTCATTCTCGACTACACCGTCTAATTTTGCAGTGCAGGTTGTTTGAAATTATTGAAATGAAAACGAATGATACCTTAAGACCAATAAACCTATTTGTAAGACCTACCACAAATGGGTGTGTAAAGCCCTTTGCTTTTGGTGTGTGCATGATGGGTGTGCCTTACATTGGTAGATTGACAATACGAACATGACGACTTAAGGTGACCGAGACTGACATCTTCTTTCGCGACTTTTCAGGTTGTGACTGATACTAAATTTAGGAACAATCCTTCATAGACTTGGCAATGAGGATAGTCATTAGTAGTGTCATTTGACACGTGGGGTGGACAGGTCTAAGTTTGCCATTTGTTGAAGGTCTGCGCTTAAAACAAGGTGGCTTACATCCTTCCAAATTCAGTCCTTCAAAAGAGCCAGAGGAAGACAGGGGTTACCAAAAACAACTGAGCAAAAGAATTTCATGAACATTTCATAAGCAGTGGGTTCAGTATTGCATCATTCTTATTGTTTTAGCTAAATTCATCATACACCAGTTGTCCGAATATGCCAGAGCAGGTCAAGTACGTTTTTCACTTCGTACAGCCTTTGACAGACGCTTCCACTGATTACATCTAAGGAACAGTTTTTTTAGTGGGAGGACACGTTCCTTCCTCCTGCCCGCTCTCATCTGCTGGCGCTAAGACTTTACAATAGGGTTAACGCCTAATCTACTGCCAAGGTACTGCTGGGTCGTTCACAATATGAATGCTGAGAACCGGAATTACACATAATCTCACTTACTCACTAATTTAACTTCCACACGGCCGTTAAATTAGGGATTCGCGTGAAAACTACTGACCCAGAAAATGGACGATGAAGCAAAGCTTGCTAGGAAGAAGGTATTAATATGTGGCATCCTAGCTCAAGGAAATCAAGGAGTCTCGCGTATAGCTGAATTCAAATATAATATAAGGGGGAATTTTAGAACGGCATACACGATTTTTTTTCGAAATCCCGGCAAAACTGATTTAGCTGTGTCGCGTGACGCTGGAAAACACGCGCTACAACGTGCAGTTTGGGAGAACCTCCCCCGAACTATTCCAAACATGCACCGGATTTCGGAAAGGAGACGAACTATCATGTGACTTCTTCAATCTCGTACTGTAGCAGATAGTGCGAAGTGTAGGTGTCAACGCGGAAGGCACTATTTTCAACAAGTCCGTCCAGCTGCTGTGGGCTATGCAGACGATATTGACATCATCGGTCGCTCCCAACGTGCCGTGATAAAAGCGACCGCGGCGATTGAAGAACAGGCGAAATCCGTTGGCCTTGAAGTAAATGAGGAGAAGACTTAGTACATGCTATCAACAAACAAACAAGCATATGCCCACCGACTAGGACAAAACGTCACTACTAATAGCAGCAATTTCGAGGTAGGTAAGGAGTTCACCTACCTCTGGAGTTAACATTAACTCCACGAATGACACCCTAGTGGAGATCCATCGAAGAATTACCCTAGAAAACCGTTGCCACTTCGGTTTGGCGAAACAACTGGGTTCAAAACTCCGAACTCGAAGGACGAAATGTGTGCTCTACGAAACCCTTATCCTGCCAGTTCTGCTTTATAGTGCCGAGTGCTGGACGATAATCAAGAAGGGAGAGCTGATACTGGGCTCCTTCGAAAGAAAAATACTTCGGCGGATTTTTGGTCCTGTGCACGAGGAAGGCGAATGGAGGAGAAGATACAACCGCGAACTCTATGAGCTGCATCAAGATGATTATGTAGTCCAAAATGGACAGTAATGCTCCAGCTAAGAGGGTGTTCTAATCCCAGCCCCCAGGTCCGAGCAAAGCAACCTCCGTTTCAAAGACCAAGCCATCGCGACAACTGGATGATGGAACGCTGCAGTGTCTCAGGCAGAGACTCTTCACGGGTCGGGAGCCCGAAAAGTAAGTAATATACGAATTTTGAATATCAACGAAAGACAAGTTATGCCAAATAAGATATCATTGATCGTGATATATTGAAGCTGGGATTTTTTAACCATGAAGTACCTACGCAGTTAACGTTAATTTTTTTATGTCTCAGACCTTGCATTTTACCAAATTCATTCAAAAATTAGTTTATAAAGACTTGTTCGCTCGAAATGACCAATTATTTCCTTATCCGCTTTTAATAAGGCGATGCTTATGCATAGTAAAGCAGTACTTGGTACTAGGCCAATCAGGGTCTTATAGAAGGTCTTCTTAACTGTACAATTGAGGTCTTTTTCAGCCCAAAAAAAGAGCCTTTCTCAGTAGTGAAGGTGCTAGTGGTTATTTCGTTGGGCTACTAAGCGCGGGGTCCCTGGTTCCAATCATTGCTCCACCTATTGCGAAAGTCTGACAAACATCCAAGAGTAAGCTTCTCAAATTTTATAATATATAAATTCGCACATACAATTGAAGAGAGAAGATGGGTTTAAATACCTGTATGGGCCGTTAATGCCAGATATTTTTTTTTTTCTCAGAAGAGGCCTTTTGCAGTGACCTAGTTGTTAGTGCTTTGCAATAATAAGCGCGGGATACCTGGTTCAAATCCCGAAAGTTTTAACTCCTAAGTAGTTTTCCCGCTCAACCTCTTGCGAAAATCTGACAAACAAGAGAATAACGCTGTCATGGGTTGCTTCTCGAATTTACCATTCATAGTCGATGTTAACCGATACTCTTCATTGCAGCTCAAATATAACTTGGCACTCACAAATGAAGAAGCCAGGTTTGAGACCCTGTATCTTTGTAGTCGTGATTTGTCGGTGAAATGCAATTTTACACTTAGTTCCTCTGAACATCTGGTGTTATGGTAGGTTCCTATTATAAAGTGGAAGATCTCCATCAAGTGTTCGCTGAGCCAAAGTTTGAGATTTGAAAGAGGAAGAATGGTCTATAAGGTGGATTGCTCGTCATTGGATAGGGTCCAGTAAGTTTAGTCTATTTTTTGGGTGCAGTCTCAAACATGATAAAGGTATATATATGTATAGCAGGAGCAGTATTTGTGCTTTGCCCCTTTGATGAAAAATATCTCAAACTCTAAAAAGGTAGATTAGATTAGTTTAATTAGCAGTAGGGGTTATATGTTCGTACAATTAAGCATCTCAAGCAATAGTGATGCCTAGAAAATCCAGCTATTCTTCTGATTTAACGACTGTATTCTCCATTTCGATTTGCTTGCTAAACTGTGGATTTGTTTCTTTCTCATTTACAAGTGTCTCATGTACTGTTTCTTTAGTTTAAGTGTACTAGATTTTTGTTTTTCCATGGACGAGAGCTATTTTTTGTATGATTTTTGAGAAGGTATATATAAAGGTCAATGTTATAGAGGTCAAATATAATGCTGCTCAGTTCCTTGTTGGTAGCCCTTTACTTGATGGTTTTATTTGGACTAATACCATATTAGTCGATCAGGCAAACTATGCTAAGGTTCCGTTCTTGAGGTTTAATTTCTTTTGACTAAACTTTCCAAATAAGTTTGTGATTGCACCTTACCATGTTATCTTTGCCAGGTTGATTTAGCTGGGGCAGGAAGTCCATTCATTTCCGACAGCGTTGTTAGCTTAAGTTTTGATATTACTAACCTCACTTTATTCAATTAATTTGAGAAGCTTCTCCTGACAGTGTTACTCTTGAACCGACTTAAACACAAGGTCAAGACTCGAACACGATTTTCTATTGTTCATTTGAGGAGGATTCTTTTTGGCCCTAATATATCCCTGGCTTCAACCGAAGTTTTAGTAAAATTTCAAAACACATAAGTTGTTGCTGTTCTTATGGCTTGTTGACAACGTTGCCACTAGTCTTCGAGATATAGTGGCTGGATTCGAGCTGCGCTACTCTAAGCGGTCGCTTGCGATAGCAGTCTTTCGACATTTTTTTTTGTTTAATTTTCGCATGGATGATATTCAAGTGTACCATTAACCACTTTGCCAAATTCCAAATCGTGGTGGCAATTACCTCATGGATATTATATAATAATGGGGTACTTACTGAAATGTTGACAAGAGGGGTTTTTAAATCAATTCAACCAATATTCATCTATACCCACACTGCTGTAAGCAAAACTATTCCTAACATAGTCCAAACTTTTTTTTAAATTATTTCCTTATGCAAATATCTACCACAAACAAAAAGCTAATTTTTAACCCGAATAACAGCAAAGTAAACAAAAAATAAAATGCAGTAATGGCCGCAGGTAGGTACATCAGCATAGTAATGTTGCGAAAGAGCACTTTGGCAAATTAAAATGCAGTGGTCATTATTTAAAATTAAAAATTGGCCATATTTACCAATTTTTTCAGCGAGTTTTATGACACAGAGTGGGTTATTAAAACGAAAATACGTGTTCGTTTGCACTCGGTGAAAATTCGGTTCAATAAACCTGATGAATGCATGCATAATGGATCTGGCTCGATTATTGAGGCATAAATATCGGAATAATCATACACGTACATGTTGAATTTGGGGCATTCCATAGTGTAATTATAATGAACCGGCTGATGAAATATTCCAGTCACATATATACCCTAAAGGGATGTACATATTATAAATATGTAATTTCAATTTAATTTTAATGGTAATGGAATTATATTACGGTCTAGTAAGTAGGTCTATCGGCCGCAGGAAAATGGGCGCTTTAAAATGAGGAGTTTTTGTTTTAGAGTAGTTTTTGTAGTCAAGACTTATGCGACCAACCTATAACTTTAAAACAATGCAATTTCCTTATCTTCAGACGATTTATCCAATACTCCTGCTCTCCAACACATGCTTCACTCGTAAATGAGTTTCATAGTCCTGTAAAATATCTCTGACAGCTGAGGAGCATATTCATTTTATTTGTCTACACGACATCGTGGCGTATACTCATCCCCGATACGCACACATATTTAGACATTATTATCACTACATACCGGATTACTGAAGCCCTCTTAACCATCACCCCATACGTGTAATGTATGTAAAAGCCAATACCCCAATCCTAATGTGTGGATGACTGCAATCCTTGAAACTCGTAAATTGCTCTTCGCCTGATTTTACGATTGAATTCGCAAATCCCAACTGTCTGACAACACAGTCCGGAACAAAAACACTGACAAGGGCTGCTAGTTATATGACTCTTGCAACTGTTAAATCGATTCATGTTTTTATTGTTTTATTTGCGTTAAATAGATACGTAAATTTCGAAAGTTGAGATGCAAGAAAATTCCACATCTATTCGACGTAATAAAACGAGTGTCAGATTCAATTAGAGTCCTTGTCTTCTTGTCACTTACTGCCGTATGAGAAGGAGATTGGCAAAAATGGTTGCGGGAGATGTTACGAGTGAAATAATGTATCTTGTATCCGCCACCTTGTCCCTTTCATTACATCAAAATGGTTGTGTGTGTTTTTGTGTAATCTGCTACTGACATTTATTTGAATTTATTAATCAAAACGGAAATGATACACACGAACATAGTCGTGGGGTTACATATGTGTTTGGTTATCTGCACAGGATGTGGTCGGTCATAAACTTGGTTATGTGGCAACTGGACAGACAATATTGATTTGTGACTTCATCACAAAGCACGAATTTCAGATTTTATGACAATTCATTGTGACCAAATCTAATTTCTTGCAATTTAATATGTGTTGGCTTGGTTTGAATGTAATAAGTTCAAGAATCCACATGTCTTTGCGATAAAATTGAGTAAATTTAGATATGAACTGTTTCCTAAGGTAAGTGAAGCTATGCCGTCGGCAAACAGCAAAGGATACCCATCAAATATAGGGGAAACACTACAATCCACTGTTCGAATCATAAAATATCCCCTATCCCAACTCATATAGTAAGAACCCGGGTTCGTTAGAGTTCGCAGAGTATTATTTGAATGTTGGTGCTACTTAGTGGCAAATATCAACAGAGCTATTCACCTTAAGCCTGGTAATGATCACTTATGTGATTCACGTCAGAATTAATTTTCTAACAAAAGCGAAATAAGTGCTCCCAATAGTGTCAATGGGGCTGCGAATCCCATTCACTAAACGAAGACCACCGAGGCAAAATTAAAAATGAAACAAATGTCGATAGATTAATGTAAAAGTAGAGCCTTAACGAAACGACAACAGACAATACCTTCTAACTAACAGATCTGTAAATAGACAAACCGTCATTCATTTAAAAAGATTGATTTTGACATGTTCTGTGTGGCCTGCATGAACTAGAGGTCGTCCAAATTCATGTCTTCAATTTCAGTAAAAAAAAGTTGGGTAACATGGCTCTGTAACGCCCACCGTTGCCAAAAGGTTGTTCTCAGCCTCATTTTCGAAGAAAAATGGTCCAATTATGATATTGGCCTTAAGTGCTTGAATTGTTTCGATTTGTTGGCATAACATCGGTTCTTCACGGTTCCCCACAAAAATAAACCAAAGGGGTCAAATCGCAGCTCCGAGGCGGCCAATTGACATCCCCAAGACCGCTAATAACAGGATATGGGAAATTGGTGCGCTAGCCTGCATTAACCAGAGGTCGTCAAAATTCATGTCTTCAAACGCTGTCTCCAAACACTGTTCTCAGCCTCATTTTCAAAGAAAAATGGTCCAATGATGCTACCACTCCACAATCCGCACCAAACTGTCATTGTCTTTGAGTGCATCGGCTTCTCGACAATAACGCGCAGGCTTCCCGAGCGGCAATTTTGTTTGTTAACGTATTCGCCGAGATGCAAATGCGTCTCATCAGAAAAGAAAATTGTCCGCCAAAATTCGTTGTCCAATTCAAGCTGCTCTAAGGCCCCAACTGCGAAGCGATAATGAAGAGTATGGTTCGAGATCAATGCATATTGTTCAGAATTCTCCTCAGGCTAGTGCGTGAAACGTTGAGCTGTTGAGATCTATGGCGAGTTGATGTTCGTGAATTGAGTCTCACACTCTCGGCTACAGTGGATACATAGACGACGGGATCCATGAGTGTTGTCCAAGAGTTTTTCGCACAAACGCACAGGCGCGGTGGGTGCTTCATTGCGGCCAAAACTTCTTTTCAAATAACGCACTGTATGGGCAACACAGCACTCACTCTGGAAACAAGTTTTCAATAATTTCCAAGGTTGTTCAAGCGTAAAGCGACTCATTTCATTCCACGGAGGTATGGTTCTGACTTTCGGTCAAGATTTTAAGCGGAAAACAGTTGCCAGTGTCAAAGTAACCTATGATTTAAAAAGAAACCACGTCTATTCCGACAATTTTCTCGTCGTAACCAGAATCAGACCTCAACTTCAAAACTATAAGCTGGTAACGAACATCTCGACCAATCTGTCAAACCAGTCGCATTTAAGGTGAACAACTTCAATTAACTTTGAGACCTTAAATCACGCGTACAACAGATTACCAAAAATAGATGGATGTTCCTCCGTACTTGTGAAGCATCTAAGAAAATGTGGCTAGATGATAAAGGCTATTTCGAAGAATTGGGAATTCTGATTTTATTTGGCTGACTGGACACAACTTTTTGATGTCTAAAATTAAAAATGCATCTTCAGAACCATGAGGACAAGAATACACCCACTTTCAGTGTCACTGCATCCTATGTCAATTTCGCTTTTAATTAAGTGCGTCTAATAGCTTCAACTTCCGGCTTTATTTGTCTTTCAAGTAACACTTCTAGGGATGATTTCGCTAATCTCTTGTCAGCACTTGCTTGTATCTGTTTTCTTTAATCTGTGTCTGTAACAAATAGAACGATCTACTACAAGCCTTAGTTGAGCTAATGATCGTAAATCTAAGGAAAGAAAAGAGTCACCTGTATGGCTGATCACTCATCCAAATCAGGTAAAGACTTGCCGCAAACTGAAACAAACATTTCCTCTTTGGATAAGGAAACCCAAAGTCCCGCTTGGCTGCGCCAGAGGGTCTTCTTTTTTGTGGATCGGGCAAACGATGCTGAGGTTCCATTTTTCAGGCATGCTTTCAACCGACCAGATTTGGCTTATGAGTTGGTGGATGTTGCTTACCAAGTCATCTCCGCCAGCTTTATAAAGCTCAGCGGGAAGGCCGTCATTTCCGGCGGTAAACGGTTTCAAGCGTTCACATATTACGGCAGATAGGATCTTGTAAGCGATGTTGAGGAGACTTATGCTTCTGTAGTTGGCGAAGTTCACGGGTCCTCTTTTTTTGTGTATCGGGCAAACGATGCTGAGGTTCCATTCTTCAGGCATGCTTTCATCCGACCAGGTCTGGCTTATGAGTTGGTGGATTTTACTTAGCGCAATGATGAATATGAAATCTTTTTGGATGAGGAGAAGCAGGAGAACATCCCCTATTTTGGCCGTTCATGTAAACGATCCCTAATTAAAGAAGACTTTACCAATTTAATTCTTCTTTGACAACCCAATACGTAACTTACTTGGGACGGTTCACATAGCCAAACGGATTCATGTGGTATCACAACAGATCCCTGTCCAAGTGTGTGCGTTTTATGCATGCAGCCACTAAAACCTAATCTAAGACGATAAACAAAGTCTACTGGTTGAGACCCAGGTTACAATTCGTTCTTAACCTCTTCTGCCACCAACAAATGTTTTTGTTTTGCATCACCACTTATCTTTTTACAGAATCCAAACAAATTAAACCCTTTTCGCATTCAAAAGTCCAACAAAGCGCAAAGTTCCCTTTTATTGATAGCCTTAAGGAAAAGGGGGAAAACACTCCGTTTATGGGAAATCCAAAATCAAAGATTTTAATTGATTGGTCCTATTCAATTTAAAATTTATATCCTTTTAATGTGCGAATTCCTCAAGTGTAACAGCTAAAGTTTAACGATACGAAACGCCAAGATGCGAAACTCACACACACATACTTTACTGTTGCCTACATAAAATAAAAAAAAAATCGAACGCAACACATTATATTGCCCTCACATATAAAGTTCGTTCATAGCATAGATCGAAACTTCAAGATATGTTATTGTGTGCACAATTTAAGGACGCAATCTTAGAGGTATGACAGGAGAATCTCATTCCATGCGCTTAATGTCTTCGACCGTCTTAAAATCTATTTATCCCCGATCATAAAGGAAACATCCCCAATTGATAGTCGTCAGAGTGTCGATATGTACAAGAGAAAGAGATGAAGACAAGTTATCAAGGAAGGTGCTTTTTCAAACAAATTTAACTACCCATCGTTTTCCATATACGGGCACAGGAAGTAGACTATTTCAGCAGAGAAAAAATAAATTAAGGATATAAACATCAACAATAGCCGCCCACATGACGAGCTTCAATGCTTATTCGCTTTTCACGCTTCACCACTTTTATCGCGCGTTCCACATGTGAAATTTTTATGAGTCGTCCTTTTAATTTCATTTCCTTTTGAAATTTATATATATGACACTAGATTGGGAGAAAATTAAAAAAATCCGTTTTTTTATCTCCTTGTCCTGGGGAGAATCGAAGTGAATTCATAAAACCATGGTTTGGTATCCTATTTGCAATTTATTGCCTTTGCATATTGCAAAAGCGTGAATGAAAAAAATGAAGAAAAATCCAATAGGGATGACTGATAAGGATGGCTTCTCTCCATGGCAAAGTGCAATTTATTTAAATATCAAGGATAATTTTCACCGTCGTAAATTTCACCAACGAATAGACGGTAATAAAATAAGTTCAATTAAAATCATCTCCATTTACATTTAAGGATGAAGGTGCAGTAGCAGATACGTACCTATCCTTGTGTATAGATCGGGAGAAAATGAATTACCGATGGGTAATGAGCTCCACGCTTCGTGGCACATAGTGTGTCTCTTTATCCGGACCCTGTATCCGTGGATGCGAAAAGATGTATTTCATTTTAATTTTACACAAAAAAAAGACGAGCGCATTAAATTTAAGGATCAAGTTTCCTGAATGGAGTTATTTTTTTGCTATCTCCTTTGTGTAGTTGTGGAGTTTTTTTTCGGGTTGCTTGGGTGAAAAGTAATCCAGGCAATTCGTGTCTGGTCGGATAATTAGGAGTACTGATGCCGTTAGTTGGAAAAAATTGATTCCGGTAGATGAATCAGTATCGCTATAACAAGGTAACTTGCAATTAGTTGAAAAGTTAACTACTTAGTAGAGGAAGTCATTTTGTGAGTATTTGGTCATTTGAGGCAATTAACTTTGTGACAGAAAGTTTAAGTTGTGCAGATGGGTCACTTCTGTTCGGTGGAAAAGTTTGTTTCTAGAGCAGTGGAGTAGTCGAGTTTTTTTTATTGCAATAGAATCCTTGCAGTTTTTGCATTCAGCATGTAGCAAAGCCTAATTATATAGTTTCTAGAAAAGTTCAACAATTATTATTATTTTGGGAGCTTTAACAAGTGGATCTGAGAGATTAGTAGTTTGACATTTTTAAAATGATACGTATCCTATCAATCATATCGAGGGCGATATACACCTCCTACGACAAAAACAGAACAAACGATCTTCTAAAAAGAACACGCCCATATATCGCAAGAATTACGGCTATACTCACGGGGGACTGGCCAACCATGCGGTCAACCTAGGGATCCTCAATGCCGCAGTTACGGGAACGCAAAAGAGAGAGAAACCCTCTCCCATTTCATCTGCAAATGTCCGGCACTAGAAAGAGCCAGATTGCGTGCGTTAAAGCAACTATTTTTCGACAACCTTAGCGACATCTCGGGTAAAAGGATACAAGATCTTATCCATTTTAAAAACCTCACAGGGTGGATCTAGAGACCGCCTGTATCACATCCACAACAACAATCATAATAAAGGCCACACGAGTCGTGGTAAAAAAAGGCTCATATAAGCGCTACTTGGGTTCATGCCGAACCGCCACTTCTGCCTACCTACCTACCTATCAATCAATCAGGAATGAATACAAAATAAAATTCGTCAAAACCCTAGGAATTGATAAAGTTTTAATTTGATTTAGCTGCTTTCAGCTTCCATTAAGAAAATTGAGAAACAGGCTTTTAATAATAAATAACCCCTATTCGTCATATACAAAAACGTTGATCTTGATCATGATCTATGAGATACTTTATTCATGGAATTATCACCACTTTCAAAGAACAACCGAGCATGCGACTTTATCACAAACGACAATGCCATCCAATCTATAAATATCCATTTCCGTTACATGAAAGCCCATTTCAAAAGCCCATCTGTGTCCCCACCAACAACACACACACACACACACACACCAAACTCGGGCTCAAGCATTACCAAAAGACTCCAGATGGCAGATGGTAGACACTTTTTTGGCCTTGGTACCCGCAATTTCAATCACTCAAGTAGCCTGGGTTCCATTATTATCAACAGACTACAGACTTTATATGCAGATTACAGACTCCATACGTCAGACACTCATTTTCCAAAAATCAACCTCTTGAGCTCGGCACCTCAAACTCCAGACGTCAGATACTCATTTTCCAAAAATCAACCTCTTGAGCTCGGAGTACCTCAAAACTCCAGAAGTCAGACACTCATTTTCCAAAAATCAACCTCTTGAGCTCGGAGTACCTCAAAACTCCAGACGTCAGACACTCATTTCCAAAAAACCAGCCTCTTGAACTCGGGGTACCTCAAAGCACAAGAATCTGTAAAATCCCAACCTCTATCCCCGCAGCAACACAATACCTCAACACCGGCTTCAAACAAACTATGAAAGCAAAAACACTTCATGATAGACCGAAGAAAAGCCAGCCGTACCATCGATCAGCTGTCAGTAAGGGGGAAAATTCCAGTTTACTCAATGAGGCATCTATTCTAAAATTGCACCAGAGCCCACTTTTCAACCACCAACGAAAACAGACATTCATAAAAGACGTTTACCAAATCCGAGTATTTATATACACCC
Source organism: Rhingia campestris (assembly GCA_932526625.1). Lineage (NCBI taxonomy): Eukaryota > Metazoa > Arthropoda > Insecta > Diptera > Syrphidae > Rhingia > Rhingia campestris. The sequence goes on along the minus strand of OW052184.1, from coordinate 104,078,313 downwards.
ACATGTGCAGTTCTTCTCAACTTTGGTCATTCTCAAATCGAAATTGCGATATCAGAAACACCAATCCTTCATCCTTTCTCACACACAGTTCCACGTACAGCTCAATTTACTTTTTGCCAGACATTGAACCTACTACTGACCAGACACTTGGGGTCTGTTAATACACGCTGTTCACCACCGTCCTAGGTCTACCAGCTTCCACGTAAACGAAACCCAATGCAACCACTACGTTAACTGGACGAGACGGCGTCGCACACTTTAGGTAAATTCCGTAGCAGCTGCGTACAGAAGCAGCTCACGATGCGACGATCCAACAAAAAAATCTCTTCGAGCTCAAATCTGATACACACGATTCTGGAAGAAATACACCGTCAACGTTCTTCCCGTCTCCTCGCAACGAAACCAGCAAACCGATGACACTACACATTACACAGAATCCAGTACATACAGCAATTCACGATCACCGAACAAAGGACATACATATTTTTTAATATACCTACTTAATAATAATTTTTAAATTCGTGCTCTCAGTTAATCCTCCAGAGCACACTTCGATATCCATTTTTGGCCCATCTGTATTTATGGCCATTTCCGTGTTGGTTGGATGTCACATTGTTTTATATGAAAATGTAATTGATCACCAATTCTCCTAAAATGTTTGGATCGAAATACATCAACGCATTATCATTGACATAAATTTGCTATCTGATCTGCAAAGGAAAATGTTTACACACTGCTGTATCTAGATTCACTTGCACGCACAATGAAAAAGCCGTTCTATTGCAAAGTTTATACTATGATAGCATTTTTGGACATTGGAGGCACTTTAAAGAAAATAATTCATTAATTTAAGATTCATAAAGGAAACTCACATATCTGCAAGGCAGTTACTCGAATGGCGTGATAAATAGTCCAACCTAAACGCACAAACAAAAGGTCCTTCAGGTAAATTATTTGTCAACAGAGGAAGCGCCCAAAGTCCATTTTTCTTCGGTCCAAATTAGTAAATGAAACAAATTTTGTAAGCAGAAGAACGCGTTGGGCCTATGCGAATGACGTTGACGTATCACACTGCAGCGATGCGGCAAATTGCTGAACTGTAAGCCCACAAGACTTCTTTAAACTGTGAAACGGCATGAAGTTCAAACATACCTTGTGGACGTAAAAGTTGAAAATAGTTACTTGATTATCTAGACAACCGTTTTTTACGTTTAAAGTGGCTCTCAAAAATTCATTTAAATGACCCGTTCTGTCGAATTTCATTTGGCATCACTCTTCAGCTCCCTATTATATAACTTTTCCAAAAAGTTTAGTAGACCGATCCTTCTGTATTGGTTAGTGGTATAGTTGGTAGCACGCGAAACATGGCAAACTAGCTAAGTTGCATAGAACTGCGTGTCTGTGCAATTGCGGCACCAAAATAAACTGATCGGGATTATAATATGTTTAGACAGACAGGAGTCTCTCCGTCCTGAGAATTGTTGTGTGTCCCAGGCATAACTCATGAAAATCAAGAGGTCTTGTTTTTGCTGATCGCTGAAATGCGTAGATGGCAGAAGTTCCCATTCTCATAGCCGTAGCAATACCAATGATTGATTTTCATTAAACCTCCTATCTGATCTTTTAAATCGTTCAGCATGCAAAGTTTACCCCAACTCATGGCGTTTTCCATTGGTAAAAAATCAATTTTTTTTTTGATCTAGATCTGTCAAAAGACCGATTTTGACAGTTGCTGTGTTCCATTGGGCAAACAAATTAATTTTTTTTTGATCTCAGATCAATTTTGCAAATCTGAATTTTTCGGCAGATTTACCCCTCTTTGCACACACCCTAATACAAATGATAGCTGTCAGTTTGAGCAAACTGATTTACGTTTTGATTTATTATTATTTCGGTTGTGAAAAACTATTATTTATCATTAAATCTGTAGCAGTTCAATGTGAAATATAAATTAAATGAAAAAAAAATCAACCTGCGTCATTTGAAACTTGACAGCTTCACCGACACTAACTTCGCAGACAAGAAATTACAACAGTACAGAGACAAAAAAAATCAATCAGAAATAGTGCTCCATTGCTTGAGTGCCAAAAAGATCAAATTTTAGATCAAAATGCAGATTTACCAATGGAAAACACCATCCGATTTTTTTTTTTTTGGCGCAACAGGCACTTTTGAACCTGCTCCTAGCTTTCTCACAACCATTCATGTGTCTGTGTGTACTTGTTGCACAATGGCGGCGGGACCTCCTGTTTTCTTTTGTTTTTGTTGAGGTAAGCATTTCTTGACAATTGATACTTCTCGGATGATTTGTCAGATCATCACGAGGGATCCCAACTCAAATGTTCAGCATTAATATGCTTTTGTTCGATGTAGCAGAGCCAATGTAGTCAACATGTTTTTCCATTTGTACAACACTCACATTTTGGATTGCCGTTGTATTTTCTCCTCCATTCGCCTTCCTCACACACAAAAATTCGGCAACGAAAGATTCGTTCATTTCTGCTTATTTTCTAGCACTCTGCTGCGTAAAGTAGGACTGGTAATCAGCCCTATCGAGGTATCCGTCGGAACGGAAAACTCTCCGATTTTGTACGATTCGGAGGATTTTTGCTTCGAGGTATTTTTCCGAAAAGCTGTTCTGAATATTTCTCTGACATTTTGTAACGCATCTCGGCGAATTGCGTTAAAGTGCGTTCAGGTGCATTTTTTGTGGAATTTTCGATAGATAGATAGTGCCATTCTTATTCCGATTTCCTCCGACAGAAATTCTTCGCGGAATTTACTTACGAATTGTAGTGAAGTGAAGCCGTCGCGTCGGTGTAGGTTTTTTTTCGATGACACATACCTCGAATGGAATTTGAACCTCCGACGAAGTATGCGTTGCGGAAAATTGTCCGCTCCGGCGGATACCTCGATAGGGCTCAATATTAGGATCCCATTAGACACCATTTGTTTCGTTAAACCGAAATAATATTGGTTTCCTTAAGACAGTCTCCGTCACTAAGGCGGGGTTGATGTTTACTCTGAAGTTGATAAATTCTTTTACCACCTCAAAATAGTTGCTATGAACAGTGACATTTTGTCCAATTTTGTTCGTCGACTGTATTTTGTTTGTTGATAGCATATACTTTGTTCTGTTCTCTTATAGTTAGACCAACGGATTTCTCTTGTTCATCAATTGCCGTAAATTCTTCTACGGCATGTGCTTCTACGTGAGGGGCCAATGAAGTACATATCGTCTGCGCATATCGAACTAACTGGACGAATTTGGTGTATAACGCTGTTCCATCTCTTCCAGCACAAGATTGAAGAAATCTCATTTTACTGCGTCTCCTTGTCGGAATTCGGGACATGTTTGGAAAAGTTCCGATAGCTGTTTCCAAACTAAACAGTTCATCGCGTGCTCTGCAGAGTTACGCGACGCAGCTGTATATGTTTTGATGGTATCCCGACTTGCATCATCGCTCTCGAGCTCTTGACGATGGATGCAATCATGTGCGGCCTTAAAGTCGATGAAAAGATGATGCGTGTGACTACAGATTCGTTAGTCTCTTCCAGATGAACATTTTGTCAGAAGTCGGTTTGTGTTGTAGAAAGGTTTAAGACGTTCACCCAGTATGTTGGATATGCGACATTTAGCAGGGATATGCCTCGGTAGTCTGTGCAAGACATGGGGTAGCATTTTGAGTAGATGGGGCATGTGATGCTGATATTCCAGTCATCGGACCTGCTCTCATCCATCCAGACTTTGTTGATGGTTTGTGCATGACTACATAAATGGATTAAATACGTTGGGTATGCCAATATTCAGGCTATAAAATTGTTTTCGTTCATGAATCGTAGTGCGATATACAATTTGATTTTTCGACATTCATAATCCTTTTTATAAGTGGACTTGCAGAATGACTTAAAAACTGATTTAGTGTTGTTTGATTCCTAAGTAAGAAGATAGTTTTACTAGTTTCAGATGAAATTATTTCATCTGCATTTTATTCAACCATATTATTAACAAATAGTAAAAACTTAATGCTGTCTGATTACATTAAACTGTTGCTTATGAAAAGATCTGCATGCGATTAGTGTCACTCATTAAGGCAACACTATTATCCGCATTGTTCCGAATTGGACTGGACAATTACTGTGCTTGTGTCGTCTTACATGCTGGTCCATTCAATGAAATAACAATATTGTGACATACTGCCAAACTAATTTCAAAATACCCCAACTCACACTATGACGTGTCATTTAATTAAAGGACTTTAAGGAAATTACCCGTCACTTCGTGTTGCTGTCAAGCTTGTCTCTTTCCAAGGAATCCGGTGCATTATCGAATACAACCACACACATTTATTTAGTTATCATTTGCAGATATCCGCTCATTAGACGAACAAACACAACCATCCATTCCTACATACTCATTGCATATGTCAGAATTATATTCACCCGGTAGACGCACAGTAGAATGCACACTTCAGATTGACAATTAATTCTGCGAGGCCTTATATTAATCGGTCATTTAGCAATTAGATGTAAGGTGCTGCTGCTGCTGTGTATGTGTTATGGGACACAATAACAAACCCCCCGACGAAGATGGGAAGCAATATCCTGGCGGGGTTTTTGTATCGCCAAAGCATTGAAATGCCATTAGATAAGGATGCTAGTCATTAATCGTATCAAGTTTAATTTGCAATCAACTAAGTAAATTATTTGTATGTGTGTTTTCTGGGATAATCAGAATGTGTAATTTCATTTAAATTGCTGATAGCGAATTAACATGTAAGTTGCAACTACAAGCATACATAATTATCCTGTATGTACTTGTATGTGTGAATATTTTCATGGTTATCACTTTGAAGGCACACATAGAACTAAAATTGCAATGTCATGTAACTCAAAGAAGTTATGAGGTATTTAGGGGCTGGGGCATAAGATTCATATCGTCACGCTTAAATAGCGGTGAATAGGTGTTATGTTACAACATCTAATCGCAGGACAGGATAATTAAGGGATAATGTCTGTATCATATGAATTATAGGAATTAAATGACCAATTCTGTTATATCATACTTTAACGCATTCAAGCGTTTTTTTTGTTGTTTTTTTTTAAATAGAAATACTACAGGGACGTTGAATGACAGCGAATGGGACGATCTAGAAAGCAGTTGAAATCATTTTTCAATCGCTACACCACGGCATGGTGGTCGAGTTTTAAAGTGTTCGTCACCTAAATTTTGAGTTTTTGTTTTAAAATAACAACGAGATGCGAAACAGACAAAGGCTAGCCAAAAATACATCGAATACAAGGACAAGACACCAACAAAAATAATGACGTTCCTTACTGAAATTTGAAAAAATACTCATAATTATAAATTTCGCTTTTCACTTAAGCACTTATCTTCTATTTCTTTTGAGGGAAGCACACAACGGCAAACAGAAGCAAAAAAAAAAACATGTTAGCTGTCAAGGTAGTGCATGTAAAGAAAATATTAAATAGAATGTTTCTTCAATGAATAATTTCATATTGTAGCTGGTTTACTCCAAGATTCGTTTCCATAGCTCGTCAACGCTAACGGGACCGAAGATTTTTCGAAGAATTTTCCTCTTGAATCGACCAAGGATTTCTTCATCCGCTTTTGATGCGCTCCATGCTTCAATGCCGTAAAGCAGGACTGGGATGATCAGGGTCTTATATAGGATCTCCTTAGTAGTTCGAGTGAGGGCTTTACTAATAAATTGCCTTCTTAGCCCGAAGAAACAGCAGTTGGCAAGATTAATTTTTAGTTTGATTTCTGACGTGATGTTGTTGTCAGAGTTAATAGCCGAGCCGAGGTGGACAAAGTCCCATTCGAGCTTGAAGGTATACCTGTCAATAGTGACGTTCTGTCCAATTCGTCGATGTTGTGTGTCCTTTCGTGTTGACAGCATATACTTTGTCTTACCCTTATGTACTGCTAAACCCATTTTTGCCGCTCCCTTCTCTATACTAGCAAACGTGGCTATGACATCACGTTGAGTCCTACCAATGATGTCAATATCGTCGGCGTATGCTAGTAGTTGCACCGATTTTTGGAAAATTGTGCCTCTGGTGTTGGCTCGGGAGTTTTGCACAATCCTCTCAAGAATAAAATTAAAGAAGTCCCATGACATCATTTTTTGGTATCGAATGTGTCTGTGAGTTCGATTCCTACCCTGATGGAGCAGCGAGAATTCTCCATCGTCATCCTACACAACCGGGCGAGTTTGGGCGGTATTCCAAAACAAGACATGGCTCTGTATAGTTCGTCTCTATAAATGCTGTCCTAGCGGCTTTGAAATCAATACATAGGTGGTGGGTACCGATTTGGACTTCTTGTGTTTTTTCCAGGATCTGCCGAAGTGTGAAGATTTTATCAGTTGTGGACTTTCCAGGCCTAAAACCACACTGAAAAGGGCTGATCGGCCCTGTTGTTGGTAAACGGTTTCAGGCGTTCCCATATTACGGCAGATAGGATCTTGTAGGCGATGTTGAGGAGACTTATGCCTCTGTAGTTGGCGCAGTCCTTTTTTGTGGATCGGGAAAACGACGCTTAGGTGCCCTAGTCATCTTCTTCGGCTTTAAACATTTTAGAGGGAAGGCCGTCATTTCCGGCCGCCTTATTAAGCTTTAATTTAGACTTACTTAGTTCGGGTAATTGGCATTGCGCGAACGTATGGGTTTCATAAATGTTGGGTACAAAGTCCCTTTGCCTTTGGAATGAATAAGGATATTGATTCAGCCTGCTTTTAAAATACCCGTGCATTTCAGAGCCATAATGAATGAATGTATGATTGCGTTCTTGTACACGACGCACGTCCATATAAGATCACATGCAATCATTGACTGATAATCATTGTCCGAATTGATAGCGGTGGCAGGGTAGTCTAAATACTTCTCCACTTAGTTTTACACTTGCTAACACTCAAAACCCATTTCAAAAAGCTTAAAAGTAACCTCCGGTTGAATATCACAAATGCCCCAAACGAAATGTGTATCATCTTTCAAGCCCTTTACAGAAATATCAATGATTGCGATATCTTTCACCCAACAAGGGTTAAACCACATAATTGGACCATTAATTAAGAATTCTGAAAAAGAACGATTTGCACATTTATGAACGCATCAATAATTCACCATCCAACCCTTTCAGCAATAGCTCTCAGATGTTATATGGTCTAATCCAATTCTTAAACAACCTTTATGGGATTAAAAATTATTCGCAAAAAGCAAATAAATAAACCGTAAATTGAAAACTGTCCGCAAAGTATAATTCCAACCTAAAAAGGATTCACCCCCTTCAGCAGCAACTCATCCAATTACGTTGCCTGGATACAACTACAATACCATCAACGCGGGTAACCATTACAACCGTCAGTTATCTAATTTACCGCCACCTCCTAACACGTCTCTGTCTCTCATTCATGACTGGATCTGGATCTGTATGCTGGATGCAAAGCATGGCACTTAGGAACACTTTCACTGGCTGTTTATTTTCATAGTTAATTGACCAAATTTGTCATCTTTGAAATCAGCTTTATTATTTCGAACTCTCTGAAACCAAAACAAAGGTACACCGACCATCAACAGATGCTCGTTCACTAAGTAGGTATAGCTAGAGAGCACCCCTAAAGTACCACACACACAAAAACAACTTCCAAGGGGTTGGGGTGATAATGGTTCAGTTGTTCTCGGTATCCTTGTTTGGTAATTTTGTATAATTTGTCTTTGATGTGCAGTTTTGTTTTTTCAACAAAAAAGAAATAAACAACTTTGCATCTCTACACCATCAACAAGGATGAGAGCATTTCGATGTTTTATGAAAAGGACACACGAAAAATATTATCCCAACATACTCTGTCGAATGTATATAATCTGATGACAGCTTTTTATCTGCGACGCTCTTTCGATTAAATTTTGTTTTTCCTATATGTCGTCCGTAATCCTGTGTGGAAATGTGACGTTCTATTATATTGAAAGGATATGTGATTCATATGACAGTGGGAGGGGGTGGCAAATGGAAGCATACTGGATCATTTGGCACAGCGAATCAATAAACGAATGATAAATCTATTTCTTTCACATGATTAGCGTTGCCATTATTGGCTACAAAACAGGACTGATGAGTGTGAAGATCCTTTGTGTGGGTACAGTTTTATTATATTCCTTTTTTTACAATAAAAATTCGAGTGAAAAATTGACCGGAACACGATTTATTTTTTTTTTATTTTTCAACGAATTCAATGCCAATACCCTTTTGTTTGCTGTTTCATTGTGTGTATTGTCGGATGCAATATTTTAAATTGAAAGCGATTTCCGTTATCTATTGTCCATTAAAAAAAGTATACTACGACAGAATTGATTTTCCACACAGAAAATATACGTACTGTTGAGTTTTTTTTTTGTAAATATCGCTGGGGGTTTGGCTACGAAGTCATGAATTTGCAATTACAAGCGATTCGAGGGTGGACCTCGTGCATATTTATTGACAGGAAGTACACACGAAGTGAATACTTGAAGTCGTTTGTAAAGGGTAATTTGTGTTTTCTATTGTTAAGAAAGGACATCAAATGCGATAAAATTGACAATTGTATTTTCTTGTGTTTTTTTATCGGTTGTCCAACTTTCGAGGGTGCACAAACTGCAATTCACTCCATTTGATTTCTTTACCTTCGTAAGAAAGTGTTAAAGCATCTATACGAGTGCGAAATGAGGGTGAGTTTTTTTAAAATAATTAAAAAATTTTTTTTACACGTTTGCGGACCGATTTACTACTATACTACTGAACTGAATTACATAGCTGCCTACCACACGATCTGCAGCCTCTTCAAATCCGGCAAACAGATAGCTATTTGGATATCTGCCTTTAAATAATGTTTCGACACTGATAAAATTAGTGAAACAATATTTTCATAACTCTTTCTTCATATCCAAATGTCTTCGTTCGTATTGAGTTCGTATTCCCAAACCCCCAGCAACGCACGTTGTATGTTGCATACCCCCAGCAACTCATGTTGCTGAGTGTACCACTTAGACCATAAAGGTCCGTTGTGGTACCACGTGGATCTGTCGACTTTCCTATGTTCGTTCGCCTAATTGAACCGCCAGAGCTAACAATGTAGCGTATGAGGTTTCTGACATTAAAATGAGCCAGCTTACCTAGATTATCGAAGAAGTACTCCCCAGATGAAGCTTCCTTTTGACTGAGAGAGCTGGACAAGAGCATAGAAGGTGTGTTATACTTTCCTGCTCTTCTTTGTCTAAGCGGTTTTTACAGAAGTCATTTCTGAAGAGGCCTAGTCTTTTTGCTTGTAGGCCTATGGGACAGTGTCCTGTAATGACACCGATTATGGTGCTGTTGTGTGATATATTCAGTCTGTTCACTATGTGCCGTTTATCCAACTGCGGTTTGCTTTCTTGATCGCATCCAGTTTGATCTGTAATTTACATGTAGCGATGGGCATCCCTATCAAATATATTGGCTGTCGAATATCAAGGTTTGCGCGCTGTCTGGCAAGCTCATCTGCCTTGCAATTCCCTGGTATGTCTCCGTGGCCCCGCACATAAAAGAGGTGAATGGTAAAATGCTCCGCCATCTTGTTGAGAGACAGTCGGCATTTGTGGGCTATTTTCGAATTGAACGAGATTGCTTCCAGGGATTTGATTGCCGCTTACATTCCTTTTCAGCCAGGACAATGCTTCTTTGATTGCCATGATTTCCGCCTGGAAAACGCTACAATGATCGGCAAGGCGAAAGGATATGCTTGGGTTAAGCAAATCGGAGAAAAAACCTCCAGATTCTGTTTTAGACCCATCCGTGAAGATGTGAGTTGAGTTATTGGTTTCGATTGAATCCGACTCAAACTGAGTTGGGTAATGGTGTGGTCTGCTTGCCGTAGATGTCTAGAGGCACTAGATGCATTTCATTCACTGTACATGCCCTATCCATGTTAAGAGTCCAGTGTAGAGTTTTTTGACCAGCTATATGGTGCTGAACAGCTCGTCAGTTTTGTAATTAAATCTTCTTTCGCATTTTTAAATTGGACGGACGATTTTCTGAAGAATTTGTTTGCCTATTACGACTATAGATTTATTCATCCACTTTTGAAACCGTCATGCTTCAGCACCTTAGAGCAGGGTTAAAACAAAGGTTTTATACATAAGATTTCTTCTTGCGTTCGATACAAGTCTTGATTACGAAATTGCCTTGTCAGCCCAAAGAATCAGATTTTTTGTCTGTCTTGCTCGTGACTATCTACCTAATTCGTCGATGTTTGGTGTTCCTTCTTGCTTACAGCATATTCATAGTCTGGTTCTCGCTAACTGCTTAAGCCATTTAGGCCGTTTATTTCCGTATACTTGCCAACGCAACGATTTCCGATAGTCCGATAGTTTAGTGCGTTGAACTGCCGCGTAGAAGGTCTGGGTTTGATACACAGTCGCAGCAACTCCTTAATGGTTTTTGACTGGCCCTTCTCTCGTGACGACCTTACAAATCATCCGAGTAGTGTCAATTGTCAAAAATAGCTTATCTCAACATAGCTGTTCAGATTCGGAATAAAACATGAGGTCCCGCCATCGTGCAAGAAGTAAACACGCACACATGAATGGTTGTAAGGAAAAAAGCTAGGTCTTGTGTACTGTCAAGCCTGTTGCGCATGAAGTTTTTATTTGTATTTTGGACACTGATAGGGGCCGATCACAGTCTTATTAAATGGGAGAAGACAAGTCTAGGTAGGATGTAGTTTACCCAAAGGAGACTTATGCCTCTGTATTTGTTGCGGTTTAGAGTGTCGGACACACTCTAAACACTCTGCAGAGGTTCCATTCTTTAGGCATACTTTCATTCAACCAAGTTTTGTTAGTGAGTTGGTGTATGCTTTCTGCTTAAATAAGCTCGGAAGGTCGTCAATTCCGACATAAATATCCTGACTACGTCGGTTGAATGGTCCCTTTATTAAATAGTTCGTTCAACTGATGGCGAGGGATTGCTTGCATACTCCGTTTTGGATATTCCTTATCTTATCATCATCATTCCAGCTTTCTGTTAGGGCCTTGTATTCCTTTTCTTGGTGTCTTACATTAAATTAAATATTTCTAACGTCGTTTCTGGAGTGGCTGTTCATAACCTTCATCGGCGGCTTTTGTCTTTCTTTCTGAGAAGCCGATGTGATTTCGTTTTCCTTTGCCTAAAAAGCTTAACACCAACATTCATAACAGCTGTCGTCTTCCCCTGCAGCGTTAATTTTTAGCTGCGAGCATCGTCAAATTCGTCAAATCAGGGATTTCTGGCAGATTCCCATAGTTTGTTGACAATGTCGCTGAATTCTATGAAACATAAGGGATCTTCCCCTAGGCTCTCTCTAGTTATACCTAGCTATCATTGAAAAGCAACATTGGAAGATAAAATATCATGCATCTGAAATATTACTTCACAAGTTGGTTATAGCAATCACTGGAAAATTCGTTCATTAAAAGTGGGGGATCATCCATATTTGAGGGTAGGTTCGATCACAAAAAAGAATAATCACCTCAATCGAGGAATCCGTTCGGAACAATTTCTGAAACTAAAGCCTGTTCCAATCAGAACTCAATTTGCTTTCGTGGTATCCGTTGCGGGACAAAAAAAAAACTATATAATCGCGTTTAACTAATTCCGCAGCAATTCTTTGTCTGTCAACTTCGGATAAAATTCAAAGCATTGCTGTCAAAAATTGTTGACATAACGCATTTCACTGATGCACCATCATGTGCGTGTTACATTTTGTCGGAAGATCTGTTCGAACTATTAATCAGAGCGGATACCTTGGTAGAAATTTCTCCGATTTCGAACATTCGGAAAAACAATTTCTTCCGAACGGATACCTCTATAGGGAGATTGGATCAAACGAAGAAGTTAATACACATCATAAAACGAATGTGTTTTTCCTAGATGTAATGCGAATCACAGCTTCAGACAATTAAATGATGAACATTAAAAAAAATATTTTCTGCTAAAGTTAAAATTTTAAATGTCGGCTCATTTTACACTATAGATGAGCTGTTGTCCGAACATGTCGCAGCAGATTATGTTACTAAATGTTTATTTATATTTGCCACACGTTTTAAATTTCCACCAAGTCCGACCTAATTGATCCTTGCCATTCCATACGCAGAATGAATGTACCTCGTTGACAAAACGTTTTGATGCAAGTTGTACGAGGAGAAGGAGAAAACATCCTCGTCTTGAACTCGACTTCAGTATACTTTTGACTTTGATAAAGCTATGCCTATAAGCATACTGCCTTGGCAATTTCGACGATCTTTCTTGGATATCCATTGGTAACCACCGTCTCTTCGCAAAAGGCTCAGGTTAGTGCACTTAAGAAAAACAGAAAAAACGATGATAGATCTATAAAGTTTCACAATGGACCTTCTAGATCATAGCATGCCCTCATAACCTTACCGCCTTGAAAGTTCACCAGTTATAAAAAATAGGAAAAGCGCACGCTAGTAGACATCCCTTAAATGTTTTGAAAATATAAAATGAAAAGGGAAACCTGCACAACCTCGCAACGTAAACAATCCCCACCTTCTATCCTCCTTGTAAAACAAAACGTAAGCATAATTAACTAAATCAAAACACTCCTAGTAATCCCCAGGATAACAAAGCACAAACGACTGTCCACACCAGTGAGTCGCAACGATATGTGCGTATGTCCTCTATTGCAACTATTTATTACACGAAATTAAATTGCAACAATTGAACGCGTATTTCAAATTCAATTCTATTTACATACCGTACCGTGCTAATGTTGTAATTCAAAGTTAAAATCCGATTTTACAACGCACACCCGGTGTGTCCATTCCCATGGAATTAAACCGCATTTGGTTTCCGCACCAATGATGCGTTCCGTGTATGCAACACCCTTGCCGCACATAAATAGTGGCGACTTCAACCAACCCCCCGCTTGTAGTTCGTACCTAAGTATCCTCTAAAGGATTATACACATGTTTTTGTTTTTTCAAACAAAGAGCGGACGTTTTATTTGTTATCATACTCATATTCGTTTGCTGAGGTTTTAGTGTAATGTCAATAGAGTGTCCTTGTTGTTGACCAAACACTATACACTCGTCTTCACACACTGGAATTAGTAACACATTTATGTGCATGTTGTGTTCCATTAATGAAATTGATAAAGTTACTGTTCGGATAGCTATTTAAATCCTTGTGCAATTTATAGTTCACACTGAACCATAAAAACGCAAACTCGAACTTTTTTTTTTTGCGAATTTCAAGTCTTCCTGCCACACGGAACCAAGCGCCGTATAATTCGCAATAAAATTCATGCGGCAATAAAATGTTGAAACTAAAGTTAGGAGCTGTTGTGCTACCAACCTATAACCAGCTTCAAAAGAGCTCTCCCTCTATCATATCAAGGAGATTCGAAAAAGATTTGAATAGCGCCATTACCAATCGAAGCAGGAGTAGGTTTATAGCCGCAGATATCCAGAGTGTGTTCATACGGATGTAAGTCCGTATGTGACTCTTAAGTAATTGCACATTTTATGGGGAATTTGCCCAAGTACCCATGCTGTATCCCTCCGATGACAAGGACTATCATGAGAATCATTCTCTATTTGCACTAAAGTATGTGCGCCAATGAATACGGTCGTAAAAATTTGCATAAGGATACGCGACTAGTATGCCATATCTCTCCTAGGGAACTGAGAAAAAAAGAAAAAGGATTTTTCAAAATAACAACTTAATGGGATTTTGTTTTTCCATGGAGGAATTAAAAATGTGATCTCCTTTGTGTGGTGTGTGTGACTCTATAAGTATCCTTTTCTATTTTTTTTTTTTGGACGAAAAGGAAGACACAAACAATCCGCTTTCACATTGATTTATCCGCTGCCTTTGGGACAATATATCTCGGCGTTGCGGCACATACATAAGACATAACACATAGGGTCAGCATGTTCCTTGTGTCTGGCAAATCGTGTTACAAATGGTTGTAAATTTTGTACTTTTAATGCACCGCTGTCAAGTTACAGGCGCCATGCAACAGCTAACATTCGAATAAAATATATTAGTGCGAGGATTTAGTGTGCATGGTACTCGTAGTCGTTTGTTGTGTGTTTCAGTTGTAACAGGATGGTGTTATGACCTTTTGTTTGGGTGAATTTGCCGAGACAAATGTTGGGGCTTTGTTTTCTGGAATACGGCTTGAAGTTTGGTCATTTCTTGGTTTATCAGTTGAGTTATAGGATCGGATTTGGCAACTGCATTCAATTAAGGGCATTACAGGAATTAAAATCGCAACTTAGAATCTCGAAATGAAGATTAAAGGTATAAGGATGCGTTCGCATAGACAGTCTGACAATCAGTTGTAAATATTACGAGCCATACTGCTTCATTCCGACTTAGGATACGATTTTGCCTTTATCGGTGCAAATTTTGCAGACAGATCATGAGATCGACGTTATATATGGTGCGTTGAATGTTGTTACTTAATAGCTTTTATCAACAAAGGCATCATCCTTCAGTCCAGAACTGATCCAGAACTGATCATTCGTTCAACATGTCCTAGCCATCTTAAACGTCCAGTGCGGAGTTTTTTGACCAGGGGTATATCGCTGTACAGCTCGTATAGTTCTTGGTTGAATCTTAGTCTCCATAGCCCGTTAACGCACACGGGACCGAAGATTTTTCGCAGAATTTTCCTCTCGAGTCGACCAAGGATTTCTTCGCTTTTGATACGGTCCATGCTTCAGCGCCGTAGAGAACTGGGATGATCAGGTCTTATATAGGATCTTCTTAGTAGTTCGAGTGTGGGCTTTACTACTAAATTGCCTTCATAGCCCGAAGAAACAGCGGTTGACAAGAGTAACTCTTCGTTTGATTTCTGACGAGATGTTGTTGTCAGAGTTGATAGCGGTGCTGAGGTAGTCACAAGTCCCGTACTTCCTCAAAGTTATATCTCTCTATGGTGACGGTCTGTCTAATTCGTCGATGTTGTGTGTCCTTTCGTGTTGACAGCATATACTTAGTCGTACCCTCATTTACTGCTTAACCCATTTTTGCCGCTTCCTTCTCTATACCAGCAAACGTGGCTATGACATCACGTAGAGTCCTACCAATGATGACAATATCGTCGGCGTATGCTAGTAGTTGCACTGATTTTTTGGAAAATTGTGCCTCTGGTGTTGGCTCGGGGGTTTTGCACAATCCTCTCAGGAATCAAATTAAAGAAGTCACATGACAGCGCATCGCCTTGCCGTTAACCATTTTTGGTATTCAATGTATCGGTGAGGTCGTTTCCAACCCTGATGAAGCAGCGAGAATTTTCCATCGTCATCCTACACAAACGGACGAGTTTGGGCGGTGTAACAAAACTAGACATAGCTCTGTATAGTTCCTCTCTATAAATGCTGTCGTATGCGGCTTTGAAATCGAAAAATAAGTGGTGGGTATCGATTTGGACTTCTTGGTTTTTTTTCCAGGATCTACCGAAGTGTGAAAATTTAATCGATTGTGGACTTTCCTGGCCTAAAACCACACTGATAAGGGCCGATCAGGTTGTTGGTAAACGGTTTCAGTCGTTTACATAATAGGGCAGATAGGATCTTGTAGACGATGTTGAGGAGACTTATGCCTCTTCAGAAGATCTCCTTTTTGTGGATAGGGCAAACGATGCTAAGGTTTCATTCTTCAGACATACTTTCATCCGACCAGATTTGGCTTATGAGTTGTTACTTACCAAGTCATCTCCGCCGGCTTTATAAACCTCAGCGGGAATGTCGTCATTGCCGGCGGCCTTATTATGCTTGAGTTTAGATATTGTTATCCTCACTTCACTTAGGTCGGGTGATTGGTAGTTCTCGCAGTCGTCGCCAATGTTGAATGGTTCGTTCTGCCAGACAGCGGATGGTTGTTCGTCATCGCCGTTTAACAGTCTGCAGAAGTGGTTCTTCCATATCCTCAGCATCGACTGTGTCTCAACTGCGATATTTCCTTGTTCATATCGACAGGATTCTGTTCTAGCCTTGTATCCTTGGCTTTGACGTTTTATACTTTGGTAAAACTTGCGTCCATCGTTCCTGGAGTGGCACCTCTCTATATCCTCGATCGCGGGCTTTTCTTGCTCTTTTTTCTTCTTTATAAAAAGCCGATGTTCTTCCCTTCTTCTCTGTCTATAGAGCTCAGTATCGTTCTTGGCTGCGAACATCTGTCGGCATTCCGGAATATATTTTTTAAAAACGAATTTTTTGTACTCAGGATATGGCAAATCATGAAAATTTATTACAATCTTAACTTTGATTCTTCAAACCATCACAGTAATAGATTGTGTCTCCTCTCAAAATAAACCCGTCAATGTCAATTATTATCGATTGACGATTACCCTCCATTGATGAATGTAAACGATACAATGACGTTTTTTTTTAAAACGTGAATTCGTCATAAAGAAGCAAGAAATAGATTTTTTGACAAAATTCCTTATCTACCATTCATCGCAAACTATTGTCCAATCAACTTGGTACTTCTCTACTTCTGTACTCAGTTCACGACCTTAAATCTCAAATCGGCAATAAAAACTCCTCTTTCCAATCCACGAGGAGAACACTGTTCAACTTGTTGTTTGCCCAAGGGTGGATTTCGATGAAATTAATTTGTAACCTCTTTTATGGGGTGCGCAAAACCATGTCAGGCTACACAACTCTTGACATCAAATTCCTTTCTCGACATGATGCGAATGTGCGTCTTAAGGGTTTCGCAGGATGAACATGAATGATTGATATCTTTGCACACTTTCTGTTTGACCAATAAAAGCGATTTTCGCTTGACACTGGATCCTGGGTGATTAATTATTCGCGGCATAACTTGACATTCCGGTATAAGTCAAATCCAGTATACAAATATTTGTTACACGAGTGAGTTCAAACATCTGATTTGGCTGGATATGCGTGTGATTGTATGGCATAATCGTATTTGCTGAACAAGCACGATGAGATTGGAATTGGAATTACGCTACTTGGAGCTAGTGAAAGATAAATCATTAAAACAGGTTCCGCTTATCAGTCGGCAAGACTAAACCAGATTGCATTTCAATGAAAGTATGGAGAAGAGATTTGTGATTAATGAGTCGATTTAATTAGTTGCGGGATAGAATTTAACCCTTTTTGCTTTATTTTAAGTGACATAAAAAAAAGGGATCATGGACTCTTCGTGTTTCGGGTTCTCTAAGAATGTGGTCTCTGGTGAGACATTGTAATTGGTAGGGTAAACAACGAAGGAGATTGGTGAATACGCTATCAAACTGGGGAATAACAACTTTTCTTTTTCGAAAAAGTATTCCTTCTACAGCTTTCTTGGCGGTTTGTTGGGCCGTGATCGCTGGAAATCTGAAAAAAAATAATTGAGGTGGTGACCAAAAGGAAAAGATATTTAACTCACCTCAAGTTAAGTGTGTTCATAAGATCCCTTCGTGTTGAAACGAAATATGGGTACACCGTGGTAAAGTCAATATAATCGCCATGACCTTCTTGCCTTAGTTCCTCTTCTAAAGCCAGCATTAGGCCTGTCACTGCGTACTTGGTTGCGGTGTAAAGGCTTGCACCGGGCAGGGGATAAAGAGCTATAGCAAGCACACTTTAGATTTCCTTAATTTTATATAAAAAAGCGATTAGTCCTACCTGACATTGATGATATCTGCACTATGTGACCCCGCTTTTTATGTATCATATCCGCAAGGAATGTTCTTATAGTCTGCAAGTAAGGTTCTGTAAAAAGTCGAACTTTGTTTGAGTTAAAAAAGTTAATTACCCACAAATTGCCTGTTAGGTTGACGGCTACAATTCGTTCTATGTCCATGGAACATCCTTCTCTTAATGAAATTAGTGGCATGAGACCGGCATTGTTTACTAAAATATCAACTGATCCTACTGACTCCTCGATGGCTTCTTTTAAGTTTTCCACTTCTTTTGGGTTAGATACGTCGGTCTAGAAAAAATATTATAGTGGGCGAGTATAATCAATTAAATATACGAATTGAGTTCGTAACACAGTTCTTTTGTTTGAATGAGTTAATTATTAAAATGTCTGGTCCCCGACTACCATCGTCAAGCAGCATAGACCTGCATACCCATTGATTTAAAATAATCATTCAACAATTGAGAGATTGCTATGATATATTGGTTTGTGTTGCTTTATTTTCAAAGAGGAATTTGTCCCATCCCAAATTGATCACACTGCGATAGACAAAAGGCACGCATCCAGTATTTTAGATGTCCGAATTTTCCGAGGGGCTACCTTCGACTCGGACCACTAACTTGTTGCAGCCAAGGTAAGAATGCGGATATCAACTACGCCACAATAAACCAGAAATACTATGAAAAAATGTAATGTCGAAAGACTGCAATCGCAAGAGATTGCCAAGGCCTTCGCGCAACGTGTATCCCTTAACCTCTCGATTAACACCATACCACCAACATCGAATGTCGAAGAACAATGGCACCGATGCCTACAAACCGTCAGATCAGCCGCAACTGATGTGCTATGTTTCTCGCGCCCACCAGCAAGAAACCCTTGGTTTGATGAGGAATGCCGACATACGCTCGCAGACAAGAACGAGGCCTACAAGGCTAATCTGCAGGTGAAGACGAGAGCTGCCATTGAGCTCTATGGGCAAAGAAGAAGGGAAGAACACCAGCTTTTCAGAAAGAAGAAAAAAGAGCTAGAAAGCGCGCAATCCAGGATATAGAGAGGTGCCACTCCAGGAACGATGTTTGCAAGTTTTACCAAAGTGTTAAACATCAAAGCCAAGGATACAATGCTAGAACAGAATCCTGGCGAGATGAACAAGGAAATATCGCAGTTGAGACACGGTCGATGCTGAGGATATTGAAGAACCACTTCTGTAGACTGTTCAACGGCGATGACGAACAACATTCCGCTGTCAGGCAGAACGAACCATTCAACATTGGCTACGACTGCGAGAACTACCAATCCCGAACTTAGTGAAGTGAGGATAGCAATATCTAATCTCAAGCTTAATAAGGCCGTCGGAAATGACGGCCTTCCCGCTGAGCTTTATAAAGCCGGCGTAGATGATTTGGTAAGTAACATCCATCAACTCATAAGCCAAATCTGGTCGGATGAAGCCTCAGCATCGTTTGCCCTATCCACAAAAAGGAGATCTTCTGAAGAGGCATAATTCTCCTCAACATCGTCTACAAGATCCAATCTGCCCTAATATGTAAACGACTGAAACCGTTTACCAACAACCTAATCGGCCCTTATCAGTGTAGTTTTAGGCCAGGAAAGTCCATAACCGATCAAATTTTCACACTTCGGCAGATCCTGGAAAAAAAACTATGCCCAGTTTTGGTATATCGCCCAAACTCGTCCGTCTGTGTAGGATGACCATGGATAATTGATGTCCCATTAGAGTAGGAAACGACCTCACTGACACATTCGATAAAAAAAAAGGATTTACCCAAGGATTGTGCAAAACTCCCGAGCCAACACCAGAGCCACAATTTTCTAAAAATCAGTGCAACTACTAGCATACGCCGACGATATTGACATCATTGGTAGGACTCAACGTGATGTCATAGCCACGTTTGCTAGTATAGAGAAGGAAGCGGCAAAAATGGGTTTAGCAGTAAATGAGGGTAAGACAATGTATATGCTGTCAACACGAAAGGACACACAACATCGACGAATTGGACAGAACGTCATCATTGACAGATATAACTTTGAGGTAGTACTGGACTTTGTCTACCTCGGCTACGCTATTAACTCTGACAACAACATCTCGTCAGAAATTAAACGAAGAATTACTCTTGCCAATCGCTGTTTCTTCGGGCTAAGAAGGCAATTTAGTAGTAAAGCCCTCACTCGAACTACTAAGGAGATCTTATATAAGACCCTGATCATCCCGTGATCATCTACGGCGCTGAAGCATCCTTGGTCGATTCGAGAAGAAAATTCATTGAAAAATCTTCGGTCCCATTTGCGTTGACGGGCTATGGAGACGAAGATTCAACCAAGAACTATACGAGCTGTACAGTGACATACCCCTATTCAAAAACTCCGCATTGGACGTTTCAGATAGCTAGGACAATGGACACCAATACTCCGGCTCGCAGAGTCTTCGATTCCCAGCCAGACGTCGGACGCAGTCGAGGAAGACCTCGCCTTAAGTGGTGTGGGGAGCACAAGTAGAAACCGACCTCAACCAACTTAGAGTGCGCAACTGGAGGCAGTTAGCTAAGTACCCTGCTAATTGGAGAGGCATGTTGGATGAGGGCCAGCATCATTCCGAGCTGCA
The DNA here is from genome assembly GCA_932526625.1 of Rhingia campestris. Taxonomy (NCBI): domain Eukaryota; kingdom Metazoa; phylum Arthropoda; class Insecta; order Diptera; family Syrphidae; genus Rhingia; species Rhingia campestris. The sequence continues at coordinate 104,057,989 of OW052184.1, read as the reverse complement.
GCGCCACTTAAGAAGAAGAAAGGATTTATCCCACACCGATTTATTGGAAAATCAAACAATCTGTGCTATTTGAATATATGTCATGAGCTCCAGTAGAAGCTGCCTAGTAATTGCCTTCGACAATTGCAGGACATTGTCACGGTATATGTGAGATGTTTTCTTCGACGTTATTTGATCACTGTTGGATGGATTTAAGACGTATATACCATGACAAACACGCTCTTAGTTTTTGCAATCTTTAAGACTATGCAATGAAAAATGTTACTAATAGTGCATCAGTCTAAATAAAAAGTGATGTCAGTAATATCAAAGAGGTATAGAACTACATGGAATAAGCATCACAGCTAAAAATCTTGTAGCCGTTTCAGACGCGGCGGTAAGTGGGAAGGGGAATTTTCGTCGTTCCTATGCATCAGCTGTAATGTTGCTTGATGCTTGATGGCAATGAGAACACTGGGGTATCAATATCAGTATCTACCTACTCTATGCACTCTATGCAGTTATATTTCTTTTTGGTAAAATTAAGGTAAATCACAGCAAAATAAATTTTAACTCAAACTCCTTACCGAATACGCGATTGATTTAACATCAAACTTGCGCAAATTTTTTAATGTCTTCTCCGAAGCGTATTCATCAACATCCGCTATTATGATATTACATCCACATTTCGCCAGTTCCAATGCAATTGCTTTACCAATTCCATTCGCTCCTCCTGTAATCTCCAATCAAAAAAAAAAAAAAAAAACTGTTAGTTTATCACATCACGTTTACTATTTTTTAAATGATTACCAAAGCATTTTGTCCTTTTATCGATTTAGGATCCTCACTTAGCAAAAAATCGATTGGCCACTTGACCAATGCAAATACTGATAAAAAAATAACTTTCACTACGTCGACAGACACAGCAAGTGTAAGCTTTAGATTTTGAAAGAATGTCCTTGGTATCAGAGGTGGCGCACTTAGGTACGGTTCTTTTCCAGCACTATGGACGTTAATCATTGTAAAATCTAAAACAAAACGTTTGCAACATACCGATCGGAGATAACTGACGACGAATGTTAGTTTAGTACTCCTATTTATTATATGTCGTCTTGAAGGTCTAGAAGTGTTGAAAAGTGTATTCATTGACTAATGACTTGTCATTACAATTGTACGGTAAACAAAATACTTGTCGAGTTGACGTTTATTAATAGCCCAGTATTGTTTGAAGTCTTAACTTTTGAATGTTCATTCAATTATATTCAATTTTTCACACTTTGGCAATTCACAGAAACGTTATTTGACAATAAATTCGAGACATAAATAACAAATTGGTCAAGCTACATACATGTTTTTTAATTATTTCTCGTGTGTTGCTAGAACTACCTAAAATTAGATCTTAATTTGCTTCTTTAAAACTTCCCGAAAGGTGTATGAGAGCATGACCCATCTTGAATATTTTGCTTCAGAAAGTTAAGCCCCTCCATGCACCAGTCCAATATGTATTAACAAGGCTAATTTCATTTATTACAATGAGAATGATGATTCGTCAAGAACATAACAGTGGGGCTAAATTGTATGATATGCTTCGACTTTGAATTGACTTCAATTACCAAGCTTTATAGAACCCTCTTTTTCTGAATTTTACTGACTTACTTCGAGGCGGCTTATAGCGTTTTTTTTTAACCTTATATCGAACAAATAATTTGAGACTACTTTTTTCATGAGAATTGACAACTGATACTACTCAAATGAGTTGTCAGATCTTTGCGAGAGGTGAGTCACTGAAAAATAATTTAATGTCACTACGACTGGAATCGAACCCAGACGTTTTACGCGACCATTCATCTATGCAACATACCATCGTGCCAATAAGTCCCTCTTAAGACCCATTGAGGATCTCTGTCTGAGACAAGGCAGCCTTTTCCTCTTCGATCCTGGGCACGTTGCTGCAAGTTATTCAATCTAAGCGATCTCAGCGATCAATTCCCTTTTATGGGTATCCGGGATTTGCCCTGCTATAGAATAGGGTTGTGGATGCATTGGCCAAGTGATTGGTGCGTTGGACTACTAATCTGGAAAGTGACCGGACTTTAGTTTTTTTTTCACTGCTCCACCTATTTCGAAAGTATAACAAACATCAAAGAGTAACACTGTTATAAGAAGCTTCTCAAATTTTCCGTTTGGTTTAAGCGTTAAGCAGGAGCTCATCTTCCTTGTGGAAGAAATAATAACTTCGCACACACAAATACAGGAAGAAATTAGGCTTAAGGCCCTGTATTGGCCGTTAATGCCAAATTTCATTATCATATAAGGAAGAACAGCTTATCGATCCCAACTTTTATAATTGGTTTGCTTTTTCGTTTCTTATTACATGTCTTTGGATTTGTTGTGATTGTGAAGAGTATTAAGCTCTCCATGGCTTTAATGTTTGCTTGACTGTCTACATAAATAGAGATATCCTCCTATGACAAGTCAAGCACCCTAGCCCATTCGGCAGCTGCGATTATGGCGAGTGCATCTTAAGCGGACTTATGCAATGTATTTCTGGCTATGTCAGGTGCTCTAGGGAAGTCGAACTATACGTTTTCATTTTAAGTGATATCCCAAACGTTAAAGTTGTAACTTCAAAAAACTTGAAAATTTCTAAATTTGGTACTCTGAATGTATGCACATTTAGCATTCTGGATGAGAGCTCGGGAGATAACCAGGTCGCTAATCAAGTGAAAGTGAATGGAATTCCAAGGGCGTCACATAGTCTTTTGTAAGGAATTGTGAAACCTTTAGATTTGTCCGATGGTGTTTCTGAAAAAGCCGATTCCGATCGAAATCATACACTGGGTTGGATACGTTATAAGAAAAATTATTTATTGAAGCAAGCAAATCAAAAGAGAAGGAAAATTGAAAGATATTTACAAAGCGAAGAAAACTGTAATCCAAAATGGCCCACTATCTCGTCTATCCCGAGCGAATGCCAAATTGCCGTCAAGCAAAGGGGTCGCGTGTCCCGTATATATTCCGTGATTCTCCCAAACGAAATACAAACGGATCTTTCTATATCAAATTCTCAACCGGGTTCAGTAACTTGAACCACTCTACCACAAGCACTATACTTAGCTTTTCTTCCTTTCTGTTATAGCTCTTGTGCCCTTTCTGGCGTTCTCTAATTTTCCGAAGTCACGTCGGGTTCTAGCCTGCCGCTCCTTCCTTGTGACTCCTCTCCTGTCTTCTTAGTCCTTTTCCCAACTGTCCTATTTTTCCCGACCACTAATACCACTATTTTCCTACAAAAAAAACTCCTCGATTAAACTTCTCGTCGATTATAATTATTCACGATTCGCTCCTTTCGCTGGTCAACCAAGAAGTGGTTTTTCTCTCTCTTCAACATTCAGCCAAAAGCGGTCCCAACATACGGCCTAATTTCTACGCCGCTAATTTCTACTTTGCTGGATTGGACTGCCGTTTCCCGCTATTCTGTCTTTCTCGGTCTGGCATTCATTTGTGAAGTCGCTTGTACCCTGGGAAATTTCCTTGGACCAAACGTCCTATTGATTGCATTCAAACCACACACACAATTTCCCTTGCTTGTTCGTTGCACCACCGCAACAATCAACGAGACGCAGGCACAATGTTAACCAACTTAACTTCGATCGAGGATCTGTTTCGCGGCACTTTTCCACACGAAAAAGGGACTGGAAGACGTGGACTAGTGCACAGGACTAGATAGTAAAGTTTTTAACAGGAAGGAAGAGGTATTAATTACCTCGCGAAAAATTACCATCCGTTGGTATATCGTGCAGCTTTGGGGGATTACACAAAGTTCTTTAGGGTGGACCGTTGGCCAACGACTTTTCGGTGGAATAAATTTTGGGGTATTCTAGCTTTCTGCCTTTTTTCCTTTCGTGCGCGCCGCTTAAATCCAAGCTTCGGTCGGTGGGATGTTGCGCATTAATTTGTCGTCGTACTTTTGTCGTCGTTGGTTTTGTTGGGGTGTTTGTTCCACCCATTGTTGGCTTCTCGTCTGCAGCTTGAGACCACTTGCTTAGCTTTCTTCAGACCGTCTGGCTCCTTGTTGCTTTCACGGATGGGTGGTTGAGCAAGAGCACTGGATCGTAAACTACCCAGGACAATCTTTCTCAACCGTTCTCCAAGAAGGATAACGAGAAGAGGAAAAGTGAAGGGGTTGGATATGGGGTGTGAAGGAGAAATCATTTTGCCGCGTTATTTTAACGCAACAATACATTCAATTTTATGGCAAAATCGAAATAAATATTTAATTCAAATGTATCTTTTGCTTCTCTGACAAACATCTTAGCTGATCTTATGATAATGAACGTGAAATAAAATAAGTATACACATTAGCCAAAAGGGGGGACATTTGATCGTGCCAACCACCTACTTGTTAATAAATGCAATAATAGGCTTCTGATGAAACGGTAGGATAGCACGATAAAAAAAATATCTGATAATTTGTCTTAAAAAAATTATGTATAATAACCACATGTCATTTTTCAATGTAAATCCCTATCCTGTGCCCAGATACAAATGCCACAACATTCCGATTTCAAAGTCGTCCCAACATAAATACCTATCCCCTAACACAACCACATGCCAGAAGCGTTTGGCTTATTCAAAGCACCATAAATAATGACACCTAATTAATAACAAAACATGAAACCCATAACACTTTCATTACGCATACAACTCATATGCATATGAAGACAATTACTTCACAATTGACTAACTTTGCACTCAAAAGGCAGCCATTTGATCTAGCCGGCACTAAGTACATGTCATATATTCCCAGTCAAACGCAGCTCACTTCTATCCGCCACTAGACAAAGACCGAAAGCGCGCATTTATCATTTTGATTGCCAACATATTTCCTACCCGCACCACATTCAATGTCAACAAACGAAGGTGAGTGGTATGCAAAACAATAAAGGATCCAGGATACTTGTGTATCCACAGTTGTGTGTCCCAACAGAATTAAAAAAAGAAACGAATTGTAAATATTTTGCATATGAATAGAGCATCTCAAAAATGGTTACCATACAAAACACTGAATTTGAATAGATTTGTGGTTGAGTAATGACACATATCCATAGAGAAAAAGTCCTTTGGCGAAACACCCATTTCATTGCATTTGATGCTGCCGCATAATTATTCATTTTGTCAAGGATATTAGATACGTTGTGGCGATGATATGTGAATGAGTGAATTTAATTAGAATATGGATGCAGTATCCATCCGTCTAGGTGTACCCAATCTGACTTGGTGATAAATTATCCTTTTTTCTCTGATGAGAAAAATGATTAAGTCGAACGCAATTAACAGCACACAAACTGCCACACATGGTCCTTGTGTGTATGTATTTATGCTAATCTGGGATATTTGCTTTTCAGATTTCCATGGATCTGAGTGATAATGATGATGGTGTGCTTACGGAAGTCACAGATATCCTTTAAAGGATTTGCATACGCAATAGAACACTGGCATACTCCATTAATTTTCGTCTCGTTTTCAATTTTTTATTTTAATCATCTGAGTGAGAACTATGATGGAAATTCCTTGAGGTAAACACATGCCTTGTATGCAAATGAAGAATTATTCATCCCGCAACCCTTTTTTTTGGTTACAAGTGTCTTAAGTCCCACATGGGTGTATGATTTTGTACTTTCAGATTGGGATGCTCAGCATTTGGAAAGGTATTAGCAATTAATGCTGAGTAGCATTGATTAATGGTTGCCCTTGATGAAATAAGGATTCCTCCGATAATGACATGACACTGGCTTAACGTATGGTAACATCCTGAGCTTACAGGCATGACTCTACCAAATTGTACAAATAAAAAGCGCCCCCTTGGCATTGGAGGGAATTTTCAGTTCAATTTGAGATTTAAGGATTTGTCTGTGTATCCTGTGATGCATTTGAACTTTTAACCCTTTTTTGCCTTCTTCGACGGTGATTGCTGAACGGGATGAACAAAAGATTTGTTACGGAGATAAATGATGTTGCTGGCATTCGCATTTAGCCGAAAATCTGTATCTCTAAAGGGAATCTTTAATGTTTGTCTCCTCACAACATATAAGACGTTCGTGTGTAAATGTATTTGTGCATTGTGTATGGACAGTGTGTTATTCTTTTGTATAATTTGACTGGCGACAGATAAAGCAGCAATAAAAATATCACAATGCCTGCGGCGAGGGAAGAAGTCATTTTTCATCTTCTGTTCGGAACTTCCTTTTTCTATTTTTTTTTTCATTCACTTGAATCAACATGCGGACATGTCAGATAGAAAAACGCGATTGTTCAGAGATATCGTCCTGCAATGAAGGGGGGTTGAATGGTATAGTTCGAAGAAAAACAAGGCAAAAAATAGGTCAGATGAATAAATCTTATTTCTTTTGACATTTGTCGGCTCTTCGGGCTCCGAGGGCAATTGTAGAACATTGAGATTTAATCCTTTTAATTAATTGAAAAGATAGATTTATGGAGTGCGAAGTGGCCCTATTCGGAAGTCTATGTTCATTAATTATAATTACCCTTGTGCGGACAATTAACGAATAGTTATAAGAGTCGTAGATATTATTCGCATATGGGATGCGTATATTTTTGTTTACTTTCCGGGGAGATGATTTAGAGGCGTGGATTGTGGACAAATAGTTTGATGGGTGAAATGATTTAGTATTTTTGCGAAGGGTGATAAAGTTTGGCTTTGGTCATTTGGGAGGAGTAGCAATTAGGCTTATCGAGCTAAAATTTGAAAGAATGTTAGGTTCCTAACAAATTGGGATATAGTTGACGGGGATAAGTTGATACGTACTCGATATAGACACCAAAATCTACAAAATCATCCGAAAGAAAACTCCTAGGAGAGGCGACTATATTACGACTTGTAGACTTTGCAGTGGCCTAATCGTTAGTGCGTTGACTAAATAAATGGAGTATTGGTTTTATTTTTCATCTTCCGAGTCAGAAGATGCACATTGTGAATCGATTTAACAAAAACGTTTAGCAATCATTTATCTTTACAAATTAAATTTTAATTTTCATGAAACATATTTCATCACGTGATTATGTGTGAGCAATATCAAATTATGAAACTCATCGGTGAGTCCAGGAAAGCCATATCCATAGTTTTAAGAAATCAAACGAAAGTTGCAACATATATGGATAGGACAGTTAGTAACATGTAGGTGGCCAAAATGGTTATTTCCCTCTGAATGTGTAAATGACAGTTGATTTTGGTGTCATAAACGTGCTTAAGCGAAGGTTTGTGTCTGACGTCTGGAGTTAATAATTGAAACTTGAATCCAAACAGGTAGATTTGATTGAGTTTTAGATATGTATGTGATTAGTGATAGTAAAGATGTATTATTGGAATTGCACTGTTGCCTTCAGGAAGGACGGTGTTTTTCATATGACGACATTTCAAAAACGAAATGGTTGATATCGGTAACGCTTCTAACGTCTGTGGGTGTAAATAGAAACTTCGGTACTTTGAAAATGACAGATTGGACGAGAGAGGCTGCAAGATGAAGATGAAATTCGGTATGTGGTCTGATTCACGTGGAATGACGAATTCAGATTTGATGTATGAGTTGTATAACGGTACTTTTGACTAATGAAAACCATCATTTGAAAATTTCTTTTACCTATTGAGGCATCTTTATAAATTCAACCATTGGCGAGTTGGTGTCAAAACAAAGCTTATAACTTTAGAACAGATTATCCAAAAATATTTTAATTTTTAATTAAAGTTCTTTATTTTTCACTGATCAAGAATTATTTTTGTGAAGTAATGTTTGTCGTTCCACCGAAATGAAACGGAGTTTTCCAATGATTCCTAAAAGCAGCTATGGAGGTAAAATATTAATTCCAATATGTTGTTTTGTCCCAATGATGTTGTTGAATGATACCTATACCTGCACCCTAAGATTGCCTTTTGAATGTTTAACGGTTTTATCGATATTTGGGAGTCTTCCCGAAAGGTGGAGCGTTGAATTTTGGTTGGATTTTGTGCTTATACATTGAAAATAGAATATCTTCACTCTGGAGATCTTGCAGAAAGGACTACTGGCGATATTTGTATTATTGTCTCTTTGAAGTGAAACTTCTTTTGGGACGTTGGTAATACGATTTAATGAAACGAAAAAGTGTAACAAAAATAGATCAAACAAAATATCGGTTGTCGTCTGATCACCGAACCAAACAGCGTTGGTCATCCTACCAATGATCTCAATATCGTCGGCGTATGCTAGTAGTTGCACCGATTTTTGGAATATTGTGCCTCTGGTGTTGGCTCGGGAGTTTTGCACAATCCTCTCAAGAATCAAATTGAAGAAGTCACATGACAGCGCATCGCCTTGCCTAAATCCTTTTTTGGTATCGAATGTGTCGGTGAGGTCGTTTCCGACCCTGATGGTGCAGCGAGAATTCTCCATCGTCATCCTTCACAAACGGACGAGTTTGGGCGGTATACCAAAACTAGACATGGCTCTGTATAGTTCGTCTCTATAAATGCTGTCGTATGTGGCTTTGTAATCGATAAAGAGGTGGTGGGTATCGATTTGGACTTCTTGGGTTTTTTTCCAGGATCTGCCGAAGTGTGAAAATTTGATCGATTGTGGACTTTCCTGGCCTAAAACCACACTGATAAGGGCCGATCAGGTTGTTGGTAAACGGTTTCAGGCGTTTACATATTAGGGCAGATAGGATCTTGTAGAATATGTTGAGCAGACTTATGCCTCTGTAGTTGGCGCAGTTCAGAGGGTCTCCTTTTTTGTGGACCACATGACCAATCGCTCAATAATTTTCTTCGATTTGACGATTATTGTTTTAAGTGATGCAAATAAGCAAAAACGACTATTGATTTTACGTGATGCAAGATGTACCGTCGAAATGTTATCGTCAAACGATAATCACTTTATGGAATGAAGGCCCAGTTTCACTTCTACCGCGTGTGAACTCACACTCGATTTTTTTTATATATTTTTTGCGGATAAAAGCAATAAATCTTTATAATTTGTATATAGCGTAACTTTAATTTGTCAAAAAACTGGATAAGAAGATGGCCTCAGCTATCAGATTACGTATTACCTGTTTAAAAATTGCATATAAATAAAAAAAATAATCTATTCGAATACAGCGCGATCCCTGCCAAACTGTAAAAATTATGCATATTCCTAAAAACATTTTTCAGACAAGAAAGTCATGTTTACCAATCCCTAAAACTCATTACAACAAAACTCCATTGTAACCGATAAAAAAATGTAAATTACATGCCAAGAAATATGAGTGGTATTCTTCCATTTCATTCGCGTGAAGTTACACAAAAAACAGGTAAAATCGAAAAAGTCGGGGGTTGTAGGACTCCCCTAACAATCCAAACGGCGATCCTTATCAACGATTCTATTTTTAATGAATTGCTCGCCCCCAACGCAACCCAAAGTAGCACGAATGAAAAAATAGAAAAATATGCACAAAATTAAAATTCATTCAAAGCCTTCCTGTCCGAATCGAAAAAAAGGATCTATCTTCCTTCATCGTCTTATTATGCTTACAGCCTTTCACGGTTTTTCTCGTTACTTCAAGTGGCCTTTGTTCCCTATTATGCATACACTGTTGCTGTGCGCTAAGTGTATACCACTCACCATCACATCATCATAATCATAAAAAATATTCATAATAACGAGAAGACGGAAATGAAATGGCGAAAAAAAATGAATCCTTAAGGAATTTCATATTTAAGACGAGCCGTTGTTGGTGAAATCCTCAATCACGGTCCCACGCCCCACAGATACAAAATATAACACACCGGCAAGAAAAAGTGCAAATACAGAAGAAACTTGTCTATCCTTGCCATAGAGGAGTAGAGAGTATTTATGTATATTCGTTCTGTCCTTCCAAAGTGACACTTGCACTGGGCGAGGATGATCCAGAACACAATGGAATGGAAACCTTTCATTTAAGGACCACGCTCCGGAGGAGTGGAAATGTATTAATTAATTCTCTGAATCACATTCCTTCAATGTTTTCATACACGTACACAGCACTTAGTGCTATGGCTCGCTGTGCTTGACGAAAATAACCAATGGTCCTGTGTGGTAGGGTATCTCTCCGTATCTATGACCATTTCATCCACTTTCTGCATGTTTAACTTGATGCGATAGGGAACATAATGACTTTGGATACTTGGTGGGGGGGAAATGATTTTGCACGTTTTTCTGCGTTATCCTTCTGATCTGAAGGAAGAAAGTAATAAAAAAAAAATAACAGGGAGACGGTTCATGTCTTCCTCTGACACACACAGCGGATGAGTTCTTACATTTTTGTGCGGCCGTTTCCATGTTGAATGTTCAGCTCTGTGTGTATCTAAATGTTGTATCTATTCGGCCCTGGACTCGGGTGATATCGGTAAATTAGAATTTTTCATTAAAATAAGTGTTGCAACCATTTGACTGACAGACATTTTTTCCTCCTACCCCACATGTCCTTAGTCTTAATATCAACGAAAGTGGTTCTATCTTGAGTACTTACCAATATTACTGCGGGTGCTTTGTGTGCGCCACTCTTGATTGTTCTTTTCTCATTAGGCACGGTGGTCCTTGCGATAAGATGCTATTTGCTGCAAATATCCTCATTTTCGGCTGAGGGTTGGACAGATTACTTGTTAATGTAAGAAGGCCATGTGGTCGGGGGTGAACTGAAAGGTGCATTGTTCTAGAAGGTGATAATTTCCGATGTGGCTGTTCAATTGCTTGACGTTTCATCCCTTTTTTGGTATTTTCTATTGTTCCGAATGAGAGGGTGTGGAGGGGAGAAATGGATAGTCGCAGGAGCTAATAAAACCGAGAGAATGTTGTAATTAAATAGCTTTGTAAGGATTTGCGTTGTAATGCAATGGATATAAGCTTAGAATGGCGGGTGATATTCTCGGCTATGGCATTCGTTTGTTTGATACTTCCGGTTGATTTGATAATGTTGAGTTCAAATTGCAATTTGATGCCATAATATGACGTGATGAATGGAATGCAGTTGATTTTACGACAGCGTATGTGTGTGGAGAAATATCGATGGGATTAATTTCCTAATTAAGTTACAAGGAAATTGAGTTGGGTATTTATATCCAGAGAATCTATGCTTATTCTGGGTTGAAAGAATGAAGGCACTTAGGAGGTTGAAGGTATATTGCACTAGTATGGGAGCAATAAAATTCGATATATGTATTGAGTTACCAGCGATATAAGGTGCCATAATATTATGCAAGGACAATTTTGTACTTATAAAATGCCACAAATAATGGGACCCGCATTTAAACGCCGATATCAAACGTCTATATTGAGAAGCTTCTCATGACAGTTTTATAATTTTGGATGTTTGTCAGAGGTTCGGAAGAGCAGGCGCCACGTAAAAAACCTATACCTATGTGTTGTTACTTTCGGGATTTGAACCAGGGACCCTGCTTGATAGGGCGGTCGTAGGATATTTTTATTAAATACCGTTAAAATGGTGTACAACTTTTTCTGTCCAGGAGCCATTTCAGGACACAGGACAGAAGCTTTCCCGCCGCTTTATTCACCCCACGTTTATGCGAGACTGGTATAGTCATCAGCTTGCACCACTTTTGATCATAGATCGCCAATATTTTATCTTTTTGCATTTGGAATTATGCACCCAGACTGCAAATGGTCGCAATGAAGACGTTTGATTTTCGCTTCCTATATCTCCACCGTCAGGAAACAATTAACTGATGTACATGTAGTCCTTTACTATTCATTCAAGGAGATAATATTATGAACGACCATTCCTGGAACATATAATGATATGTTTCAGGAATAGTCGTTTATCTGTACATATGTCAGGGAAACTCTTACCAACCGTTTTCTTAGCCCTTCCTATATCCGATCTCTTAGTGATCATTCGCTTTCTTGAAATTGACTAACACTACATGCGAATCCATTAAGAAATCACGATTTTTTTATGATCCGTAGGATTTAACGCTGATTTTCTAAGGATCTACACGCAGTAGACTTCAGACTACAGTTGCTGTTTTAATTATCAGATATTTCCATGTCGCCCTTTATGCAGGTTATATAAAGTGTTTAACTTTTCTTTTACTGTGTGCATATTATAAAGCCTCTCAATAATTTTGATAAATGGGAATCATAAGCCCTGCGTCAATATATATTTTTTTCAAAATTCAGAGAGTATATCGGATGGTACTATCGCTTTTCATGTGTGTTGTTTTTGACCGCCTTAATCAACAATAATTCGCAGCAAAACGTTCCTAGGGAAAGGTACATATTAACTTTGTTGAAATGTTGGGCAGAGATATTTTTTTCACAGCTGTGGAAAGCCTGCATTGTATATGCAACAATTTAAGAACTTAGTTAAGGATCTTAGAGAATTGATTTATCATTCAATATGTATATCGGCCTATATTACCTACAAAAACACACTTACCACTGCGATAACTCATTTAATATAATATTACATCGAACAGTAGGCAAATCATTCACCGATATCCTTCGCTTCGATAATCACATCAGGGATCTGATAGTCTTCTTAAATCCCACAGATAGGACTTAAGACACGACACAAACATTTTTGGCGCAACAGGCGGGACCTCCTGTTTTATGCCGACTCCGAACGGCTAAGTTGAGATACGCTATTCTTGACAATTGATACTCCTGGGACGATTTGTCAGTTCATCACCAGAGGAGGGCTAGTGAAAAATCAATTAGGTGTTGCTACGGCTAGGAATCGAACCCAGACCTTCTGCGCGGCAGTTCATCGCACTAACCATCGCGCCACTGAGCCCTACGCCACCGACACTACACCAAGTTATAATGAGATACCTTACGTCCTTCTCTCCACGGGCATGGAAACTCAGGTTTGTCTGAGCTTATAAAATATTTCGAAACAGGGAAACTGCTCAATGACCGGCAGTATGGCTGTCGCAGCAACAGATTAACTGGTGACCTGATGACCTATCTCAGCGAAAAGTATAACAATCACAAGAAATCAAGATTGTTGTGCTTAATATTTCAAAGGCATTAAACATGGATTGGCATCAAGCCACATGTAGCAAATGTGTGCATTTGGAATCGATAAAAAATGTTTCCTACTTACTTACTTAATTGGCGCTACAGTCCAAGATGAACCTGGGCTAACCCTTTCCAATTTGCCCGGTCCTTAGCAAACTGCCTCCAGTTGCACACTCCAAGTTGGTTGAGTTCGGTTTCTAGTTGTGCGCGCCACTTAAGGCGAGGTCTACCTCTACTGCGTCTGACGTCTGGCTGGAAATCGAAGACTCTGCGAGCCGGAGTATTGGTGTCCATTCGTTCTACATGTCGTAGCCATCTTAAACGTCAATACGAAGTTTTTTGACTAGGGATATGTCGCTGTACAGCTCGTATAGTTCCTGGTTGAATCTTCGTCTCCATGGCCTGTCAACGCAAACGGGACCGAAGATTTTTCGAAGAATTTTCCTCTCGAGTCGACCAAGGATTTCTTCATACGCTTTTGATACGGTCCATGCTTAAGCGCCATAGAGCAGGACTGGGATAATCAAGGTCTTATATAGGATCTCCTTAGTAGTTCGAGTGCGGGCTTAACTACTAAATTGCCTTCTTAGCCCGAAGAAACAGCGGTTGGCAAGAATAACTCTTCGTTTGATTTCTGATGAGGTGTTGTTGTCAGAGTTAAAAGCGGAGCCGAGGTAGACAAAGTCCCGTACTACCTCAAAGTTATATCTGTAAATGGTGACGGTCTGTCCAATTCGTCGATGTTTGTGTGTCCTTTCGGGTTGACAGCATATACTTAGTCTTCCCATCATTTACTGCTAAACCCATTTTTGCCGCCCTCTGGTGTTGGCTCGGGAGTTTTGCACAATTCTCTCAAGAATCAAATTAAAGAAATCACATGACAGCACATCGTCTTGCCTAAATCCTTTTTTGATATCGAATGTATCGGTGAAGTCGTTTTCGACCCTGATGGACCAGCGAGAATTCTCTATCGTTATCCACACAAACGGACGAGTTTGAGCGGTATACCAAAACGAGATATGGCTCTGTATATTTCTTCTCTATAAATGCTGTCGTATGCGGCTTTGAAATCGATAAATAGGTGTTGCGTATAGATTTGGACTTCTTGGGTTTTTTCCATGATCTGCCGAAGTGTGAAAATTTGAGCGGTTGTGGATTTTCCTGGCCTAAAACGACACTGATAAGGGCGTTCACATATTACGGCAGATAGGATCTTTTTTAAATGATCTGTGTCTCCAACTTCTAATGGCAACAGCACCGCTGTTGGCGGTGCTCTCAAACCCAAGTTCTTCATCTTCGAATGTGGAAAAGTCGCAATATTCACTACGCTATGAATGTGGAATACAAACTGAGGGTTAGATTTACACCGAACAATGTAAGCTAGTAAAATACCTAAAATTTTAATTTTTAAGTGAAACAAATCTAGGGGGTATCTTTGATTAGAGGGAATGTTCTGAACGTAAATATAAGGTAAAATATATCTCATAACATTGATAACAACCTTAAAAAAGTTTAGGTATTTCTGAGCCAACTTCGGTCTATCTTCTAATACAACTAAACATTCCATGCACTTATTTTACTTCTGCAATGAAATAAATATACTCCCATACTCATTATACTCTTCTACTTCAAATTTATTATTCACCTTAATGAGATACTTACCATATGAGGAAGTGCCTACCTAGAACAGATATTCTCTCTAAAATGTTTACACAACATCTCCCTCTAATAAGACTGCTAACATCTTGAAAGCAAAGCAAAGCAAAAAAAAATCCCAATATGAGGATGCACTCCGACCCGTGCCACATGCACTTGCACACCCCTTAATAAAGCAAACATCATTCTCAGATGAAATGTATCTGCAAATAAACTCTAGCGTGCGCGCCGAAATGCATATTTCATCATGGCAAATGTAATTGAGATTTTGCCGACAAGCAAATAAATGTTTTGCGGGCACAAAGTGCATTGGCAAATTACAAAAGTGAGCCCTTACCCACCAGCACTATCTCCAGGTTGTTTGTGTCTGGAGAGGTGCCCCATCTTTGACTTGTCCAAGTGTAAGGCACCGACAAGTCTGCCTATGAAATGTGATTAAATGCAATCGCATCCTGTGTGTAACTACAGATTGATTTATGGTTTCGAAGAAAGACTAATTACTTGAGCCCATCCTCTAGTGAGTCTTGTGATGCTGCAATACTCCGGGGTGCAGGATGTCTATAGAAATTGAGTGTTCCAGTTGCATTAGCACCTCAATTAAATTGTGCAGCAGGCATATATACGGATTCCTGTGCCACACAACGCAATCACTGCGCTGTACGCCCTTTGTCCAAATGAGGAATCTATATTGACAAAAAGGGGTTGGTCCCACAATATGATATCTCAGATGAGAGTCCTTCTCGTTCATCATAGCAAAAGGGTGGGCTGAGTAGAACCCTAGAAAGAACTCAAATCCTCGCTCGCTGGACACGTACCCCAAGCTCTACGGACGATCATTACAATTCAAAATGCAAAATGAGACGTAGAGTTTACCCTAATTATCCTTTATTTGCCATTGTAAATGATAAGGACCCTTTGCGCTATTTTTTCCAGACGAGGACATACGAGAACAATTCCCAAAGAGCACCTCCATTAGTGACCACGATAATTGCCCCAAGCTGCTTACTTGCGCTGGCTTCTGCAAATATCAAATCAACCGTTCGTCGTTGCGTTGTCCCGGCCACTTGTGTCAAATGTACACCATATACAAGTGTACTCTGAATGACGACTCGTGGATACGAAAGGACTTCTTTATTCTCGCTGCCGGAGAGTGGGCGGAATAGAGAGATTGAGATGGAAACTGAGGTTTCGCAATTAATTTCGACAATAGAGCTTTGCTTTCCGTGGTTAGGATTGGGGTAGGTACACCAAATATACCGGCGACTGCGGACAACTGTTTGGATGAGTGTTTTTTTTTTTTTTGCTGTCCTGTGTGTTGGGACAGGAAATTGCAACATCAAAGTAGTCGGACCAAGTATTTTCTATTTTCCTTGTTTCCATTTGCATGACCCTACATATAGTGAGTGAAATATTTTTCATGGCGTTTAGGTGGAAAAATTCATAAAAGATAAGTGTTATGAATTTTTTTTTTGCTTCTTTTGGATATGTATATACTGTTTCCTTTTTGTGGCAACATCCGGTTGAAATGGATTTGTAAAAGGTAAGCTTGTCTGATGGTTTTCGCCTGTGGTCCGTTTCGGCTTAATTGATGAGTTTGTGTGCGGAGTTAGATTTTATTTAATGGTTTACTCATTAAGGCGATAAGACGAAAGTTATTTGGGGTTCATTTCGGAAAGTCCATTGGGAATACTGTTGGAAATGAAATTGTTTTTGCGAAATTATAATTTGCATGTATCATGGTGTTGAATAATAATGTGAAGGATCTTCGCAAATTAAAGAAACGTAGACGAAGTCGTTTAAAACAAAATTATGTTTATTCTTGTTAAGGATAGGAGGACTATTATTTTACTTATTATTCGGAGGTCATTTGTGGAGAAATTGTGGTTAAATGATAAAATTTCCTTATTAAAAATCATTTTAACGTTTGTTTTTTACTACCATATTTGTGCAAATTACTTACTAAAAAAAAATATGGATAGGTATGTCACGAGTCACTTTTCTAAGTTGTCGTTTTCGTTTCGCACAAGAAAATATTTTGAAAAGCTTAGTCATAGCATCTTCAATGGCATAATATTCAATTATTAATTTATTTAAGAAAAGTTTTAAATTCTTGAAGTTGATTTATAAAATTAGGTCAGCGGCTTCTAATCGATTAGCGAATATCTAGTTGTAACAAGTGATGATGAGCTCTATAGGGGAAAAAGAAGGGAAGAACACCGGCTTTTCAGAAAGAAGAAAAAAGAGCAAGGATATAGAGAGGTGCCACTCCAGGAACGATGTTCGCAAATTTTAGCAAAGTGTAAAACCTCAAAGCCAAGGCTCGAACCGAATCCTGTCGAGATAAACAAGGAAATATCGTAGTTGAGACACATTCGATGCTGAGAATATTTAAGAACCACTTCTGCAGACTTTTAAACGGCGATGAAGAACAACATTCCGCTGTCAGGCAGAACGAACCATTTAATATTGGCAACGACAGCGAAAACTGCCAACCACCCCACCTAAGGGATGTGAGGATAGCAATATCTAAACTCAAGGTTAATAAGGCTGCCGGAAATGACGGCCTTCCCGCTGAGCTTTATAAAGCTGGCGGAGATGACTTGGTAAGTAACATACACCAACTCATAAGCCAAATCTGGTCGGATGAAAGCATGCCTGAAGAATGGACCCTCAGCATCGTTTGCCGGATCCACAAAAAAAGAGGACCTGTGAACTTCGCCAACTACAGAGGCATAAGTCTCCTCAACATCGCCTATAAGATCCTATCTGCCGTAATATGTGAACGCCAGAAACCGATCACCAAAAACCTGAACAGTGTGGTTTTATACCAAGAAAATCCACAACTGATCAAACCTTCACACTTTGGCAGATTCTGGAAAAAACCCAAGAAATCCAAATCGATATCCATCACCTACTTATCGATTTCAAAGCCACATACGACTGCGACTATACAGAGCCATGTCTAGTTTTGGTATACCGCCCAAACTCGTCCGTTTGTGAAGGATGACGATGGAGAATTCTTGCTGCTTCATCAGGGTCGGAAACGACCTCACCGACACATTCGATACCAAAAAAGGATTTAAACAACGCAATGCAGTGTCATGTGACTTCTTCAATTTGATTAATGAGAGGATTGTGCGAAACTCCCGAGCCAACACCAGAGGCACAATTTTCCAAAAACCGGTGCAACTACTAGCATACTCCGACAATATTGACATTATTGGTAGGACTCAACGTGATGTCATAGCCACGTTTGCTAGTATAGCGAAGGAAGCGGCAGAAAATGAGTTTAGCTGTAAATGAGGATAAGACTAAGTATATGCTGTCAACACGAATGGATACACAACATCGACGAATTGTACAGAACGTCACTATTGACAGATATAACTTTGAGGTAGTATTGGACTTTGTCTACCTCGGCTCCGCTATTAACTCTGACAACAACATCTCGTCAGAAATTAAACGAAAAATTAATCTTGGCAACCGCTGTTTCTTCGGGCTAAGAAGGCAATTCAGTAGTAAAGCCCTCACTCGAACTACTAAGGAGATGCTATATAAGACCCTGATCATCACAGTCCTGCTATACGCCGCTGAAGCATTCATTCATATCTAAGTTCTCGACATTTTAAAGACCATACAACAGTGTATTGCAGAACACAGGATCACAGACCAAATAACAGCAGCGCTATTTAAGTCTGTAGGTTCAAGAAGTTACTGCGAATAGTGTGTTTTAGTAAAAGACGATGAAATTTCGAGATTTATTTTTTAATCTCAATATGAAGTCTTACAATTCATAACCATGGATAGATTGAAACCCTGGCGTTTGCGAAGGATATCCCTTGAAATGTTGAAATAAATTTGTTGATTTGTTTTACTTAAATGATTTTTGTCGACTCTATAAAAACTGAATTAAAACGATTAGTTAAAAAAAATTGCAACAGTGAAACACACCATCTACAGGCGTTCCTCCTAAATCGTAATACACCACCATGACTGCTAGGATTTTTTTACATGAATCAACTTCCATTTCTTGTGCGAGGACTTTTTCTGAGACTTCCCAAGCTGGGCCATGGAAATTCACTGCAAATGCATTGAATCCTTTCTTGCGTCATGATGAGAAATGTAAGAAAAAAGGAAAACCTAGTTCTGTGGATAAGAACTTGTAGATTGAGACGTATACCTTTGCAAAGAACGCTTTTTGTCGATGCTTACCATGGACATTTCCAATTGTTAGATTGTTATAAATGGTCTTCTCTAGAATACAAGGTAATTAATGAATATTATTTTGGGAAGTCATGCGACTTTTTGCAGAAAGAAGACATTTAATCAGAAACACAAAAAAAACGGTATAAACGTCTATCAAATGAAATAAATTAAATGGAATGATCATGTTGGTTTCTGTAAGGGGATAACAGTTTAGTGGTTTGTATGCTGTGGTAGAAGAGTCTTGCTAATTGATGTAATTGGATCTGAGGAGACCCTTAACATTGTGCAAAATGCAACATTTTTCAATTAGGAATAACAACGCCCAATGCATGATGCATTTAATAATGAGTTAAGACGCGAAACCAAATACGATTCCCAGGCAATGAGAGAAACAGTTCCACGAAACGTTCCCCTTTAAATCAGGAACAAAAATATGCCTACCACACGCTCATGAAAGGAGTGAACAATGGAACTGGCGGATTGTTTTCTTTAGTTATTCTTGGTGGGACTGGAAAACTTGCAACTTGCTTCATCAGGTATTGCAGATACGTTAATAGAAATTGATCGTACGGCTCATTCAGTACTCAAGTTGCTGTTGAACATTCAAAATAAGGAAATACCAACTTGCAAATTTTCGAGGAATTCTGTAATGACCAAAGCTAATTGATTGATAGGATTAAAACACGATGGCACACAAACAAATCTTTGGAGACATTAGCCCGCACGATGCAAGATTTAAAAAAAAACAACCAAAACTGGTTTGGTGTTGCGATGGTTGTAGGTGATTTTCGACAAACATTGCCAGGGATTGTAATGGGTGATCCAAGTAGAGATACTTTTTTCAATAGCCTTTTTTGACAGATCACGTGTGAGTCGTGTCATGCTGTCATGTTATTTTTGTTTAGTATTGTTTGGCATTTCATAATGGAAAGACTTACGCGTGAACAACGTTCACAAATTGTTCAACTTTATTATGAAAATTCACGTTCTGTGAGGAATGTGTTTCGTGCACTTCGCTCAACTTATGGTCAACATAATCGGCCTACTGAGCGTACTATTCGCAACACCATCACCCATTTTGAGACCCAGCATTCATTATTGGATAATATTCGATCGAATAGACCACGTCCAGCACGCTGTGAAGAAAATATAGCGGCCGTAGCTGAGAGTGTACACGAAGACCGTAGAGAGTCGATTCGGCGCCATTCGCAGCAACTCGGACTGACGTATGGAACGATAACCGACTTTTTGATGCCTGAAATTGAAGCTCGTGATCTCGGCGACATTTGGTTTCAGCAAGACGGTGCCACTTCCCACACATCGCATCAATCAATGGACTTATTGAGAGAACATTTCGGTGAGCACATAATTTTACGTTTTGGGCCGGTCGATTGGCCACCAAGATCGTGTGATATCACACCGTTAGAGTTTTTCCTGTGGGGATATGTAAAGTCAAAAGCTTATGCCGACAAACCCGCTTCGATTCAGGCCTTGGAGGAAAACATCACGCGTGTCATTCGCCAGTTACCAGTCGAAATGCTCGAACGAGTGATCGAAAATTGGACTCAACGGATGGACCATCTGCGACGTAGCAACGGCCAACATTTGATAGACATAATCTTCAAAAAATAAATGCCAAAGAATGTTCTTTCAAATGATAATAAACATTCTCCATTAAATTTGAATTTTCTGTGTTTTTTTCTTTAAAAAAGTAGGGAACCTCGAAATGGATCACCCATTACAATCAACGCCAACTGATAAACTAAATGTATGTTTGAAGTCGTCCATTTTAATGAAATACGTCAAAACACTTAACTTAGATATGAACATGCGAGTCGAATTGGAGAACGACTGATCGGGAGAATTTTTTTTCCAAAGAATTGCTCGACATTGGTAATATCAAGATTTCCATTGATACATCGTCTCTTCTTTTCTTTAAGTGGCGCTACAGTCCGGGATGAACCTGGGCCTCACCAAACATGCCTCTCCAATTAGCCCGGTCCTTAGCTAACTGCCTCCAGTTGCGCACTCCAAGTTGGTTGAGGTCGGTTTCTAATTGTGCGCGCCACTTAAGGCGAGATCTTCCTCTACTGCGTCCGACGTCTGGCTGGGAATCGAAGACTCTGCGAGCCGGAGTATTGGTGTAAATTCGTTCTACATGTCCTAGCTCCCAGACATTTCTGAAAATTACAAAAATCATGTTTGGTTGAGCGAACGAAAAATGAATTTTTAGATTCGCTGGAATTGCCCGGATTACCACCTCATCATCAGCAATTAAAAATCGGATTGGTAAACATTATGTTGCGGAACCTTTTAATAGCACCCGGCTTGATGTTAAGAAATTAATGAAAAATGTCATGGAAGCAACAATTTTGAAAGGGAAGTACAAAGGCGAAGATGCTTTGCCTCTACGCATCCCTATGATTCCAAAAGACGCGAAATGCCAAGACTTTTTACGGTTAAAATGTACAGTGCGGCTTGCATTTGAAATGTCGATAAATAAATAGCAAGGGCAGTCGTTAAGTGTTTGTGGATTCAATCTTGAAAATCTATGCTTTCCACATGGCTAACTTTATGTCCCCTGTTCATATGTCGGAAAATCATCAACATTATTTATTAACACGTCAGAATACAAAACCAACAATGTTGTATATCAAAAAACATTTTTTTTATTTTTTCATCCAGTTCGAATGGAATATTCAAAGCTAAATTCTGAACTATAATAGAGGATGGTTGCGGACGACTACTTCCGTAACTGTGCGAAAATATGCAATTTGTATTTTACGAACATAATAGCTTTTTGCTTCGATTCTTTCAGTTTTCATTCACTTTGCTCATTTGCAAAAAAGCGAATTCATTCGATCTTTCATACAAAAATTTGACATTTCACTTCAACAGCTGTGTTCATTTAAATTTGTATGTTCATAAGCAACGAAATTTTGTTTTTATTGTTTGTAAGGTAAGTGCAAAATGACTTCCACTCTGACAATCGCTTCCATCCACAAAAGTCTATTATGGGCAACTTGAATAATTGGCAGTACTGAAGAAAAATTAACGTAGAATTTTGGCATGAGCTTCCGATTGCTTCCGACTATGTATTATAGTTCAGACTTAAGACAGGACAAAGTCTGTCAGGTCAGCTATAGCTCCTAATATCAATGGAGGTTGGAGGTTGGAGGTGCATGCAGAAAATTCAAATTCATTCAATTCTTTAAAAGACCCCGAGTTAAAGCATTTTGTGTTACATCCTTGAAAATAAATCCACACTTGAGCATGTTTCCGGATTGAAAACCCTTTTCCAACAAGTGATTTTATTTCTCGAACCCTTATAACGAAACTTTTCTGTCGTGGTCTGCAATTTTACCGAGTTTTCCACAACATCACCAGTGTCCGGTGAGTCAAGCTCTCGAAAGAATCTTCAAATGCATTCATTCGCATGCAGATGAGGACCACTTCATAAGAAAGAAGGAAAGCGTCAGTCGTCCTTTCCGAACACCACCCACTTAAAGGTGGTGGTTTAAATACTTCATCCGCACAGACTTTTTTCCAAACAAAGGAAATCCACTACGTATGCTGTTCGAGACTAGGAAAGGATACCAAAGGAGTTCCTTTTATTGCAAATAAAGTTCAAAAGTGCGTTTTTTTTGTCCTCCATAGATTTTCTGTTATGGAGAAGCTATTTTTCGAAGATTTCTCTATATAGTCAGACGTAGCATGCATGGAAGTGATTCCATCGTTAGTCAAGTGGAAGAGTATTCTCTGTTTTTGGGCAAAAACGAACACACAATTGATTTTCATTTATGAATCGGGAATGGGGGATGTGTGTGGGTGAATGTCTCTCACATTATTGCGGAATGTACGAGTATGAAAGTAAAGCAAAGTAAGTTTTCTGTTTGAGTTTTCTGTTTGAGGAATTCAAGTGGGAAAGGTCCTTAGAAAAAATGCTGAGTGTAGCTATTATTATTCAATTGTATGTTTGATCTCATTTCTAGTCGATTAAGGATTTGTGAACTGTGATATGTTGATTTTGTGTTACTGTACGGTATACGTCTTACTTTCCATATAACGTTGGGTGGTGTGTTATAGGGTTAATTGTTTATTTGATATACTGAAGTAATTTACTTTGCAGGAAACTGCTAATGGATTATTGGCGTTGAGAGCAGATCAAAAGATCCTTTTTTTTTAATAAGCTATAGAATTTGATTTTTTTTACCCATATTATTATTATTTAGACATGAACGGGTTTTATTAAGATTTCTATATTGTTTTTGCCTATTCCTGACTTAGGGTAATAAAATTTTGGGAATTGTAGACGAACATAAGTAAAAGCATACGCATATATCCTGACACTCCACAAGAAGTTAATCAGCTTTTTACGGCAACATGTTTCCTATCTTATCTTTTCATATATCACTTGTACCTGCGTCAGTAGTGAGGTGACCTACTTAGACGTATAAAGCTTAAAAGGAGTTGGTTGTAAAAAAAACATTCGATGATACGCTAGCAGAGTCCAATGATATTAATATGGCTTTTGTATTACAGGATCATGGTTGATATTCAAAAGATAGTGCCTTGGTTGTTGAGACCTCGTAAGCATTAGTTGATCCACTTGTTAAAAGAATTTTCTATATTCAGCACGTGTGTGGAATGGTAGTTCTTGCGAAATATCGACATAAGAATATCTGTAGATAGATGGGTCACAGAAAGCTGACTACTTAGTTTATACAAACACCTATCTCAGATTAATTTTTGAATGATGTAGTGGACATATCACGACTTAAATTCTTTTCCAACACCGCTTTATTTGAATAGTAGGAAGTGTGAAGTGGCAATAAGTCCAGACATTCTATCAAAATAATATTCAAGGTAAATTGAGGTGATGCAAAACTCAATAAAAATGGGATGCTTTTCGGATTGACGCTACATTGATTTATAATAACAAATACCCGCAAACTTAATGATACAGAAAGTTCAGATTGATATTTTGACCCAGACCATTCAATTGTGTATGCGAATTTGTATTTTGCCCCAAAGAATGGGACCTCCAGTTTGCCGCTGGTATGCAAATTTCAGAAGCTTCTTATGATAGTTTTATACTCTTTGGTGTTTGTTAGAGATGAGGAAGTTTAAAAAAAAACTAAGATGTTGTCACTTTCGAAATTTGAACCAACTAGGCCACTCCACCCTCAATTGAAGCTACCGCGGGTTATAAATAACAATGCTGGTATATAGTTTTGATATCTCAATATTGGAGCGAAGATTTCTCTTAGGCGATGTTGAAAATTAAAAGACAAAATTTGTTTTACTTGTCAAATCAACCTTTTGCTTAGAGTTCTCACGAACTTGTACGAGATGAACCTGGACCTGATCCAATATGCCTCTCCAATTACCCTGATCCTTAGCTAACTGCCTCCAGTTGCGCACTCCAAGTTGTTTTAGGTCGGTTTCTGTTGTGCGCGCTACTTATGGCGAGGTCTTCCTCTACTGCGTCCGACGTCTGGCTGGAAATCGAAGACTCTGCCAACTGGAGTATTGGTGTCCATTCGTCTTTATGTCCTAGCCAGCTTAAACGTCAATGCGGAGTTTTTTGACTAGGGGAATGTCGCTGTACAGCTCGTATATTTCGTGGTTAAATCTTCTAGCCCGTCAACGCAAATGGGACCGAGGATTTTTCGAAGAATTTTCCTCTCGAATCGACCAAGGATTTCTTTATCCGCTTTTGATACGGTCCATGCTTCAGCGCTGTAGAGCAGGCCTGGGATGATCAGGGTCTTATATAGGATCTCCTTAGTAGTTCGAGTGAGGGCTTTACTACTAAATTGCCTTCTTAGTCCGAAGAAACAGCAGTTGGCAAGAGTAATTCTTCGTTTGGTTTCTGACAAGATGTTGTTGTCAGAGTTAAAAGCGGAGCCGATGTAGACAAAGTCCCGTTATATCAAAGTTATATCTGTCAATGGTTACGTTCTGTCCAATTCGTCGATGCTGTGTGTTCTTCCGTGTTGAAAGCATATATGTACTTAGTCTTATCCTCATTTACTGCTAAACTCAATTTTTGCCGCTTTCTTCGCTATACCAGCAAAAGTGGCTATGACATCACGTTGAGTCCTACCAATGATGTCAATATCGTCGGCGTATGCTAGTAGTTGCACCGATTTTCTGAAAATATTGCCTCTGGTGTTGGCTCGGGAGTTTTGCACAATCCTCTCATTAATCAAATTGAAGAAGTCACATGGCAGCGCATCGCCTTGTCTAAATCCTTTTTTGGTATCGAATGTATCGGTGAGGTCGTTTTCGAGAATTCTCCATCGTCATCCAACACAAACGGACGATTTTAGGCGGTATACCAAAACTAGACATGGCTCTGTATAGTTCGTTTCTATAAATGCTCTCGTATGCGGCTTTGAAATCGATAAATAGGTGGTGGCTATCGCCTTGGACTTCTTGGGTTTTTCCAGGATCCGCCGAAGTGTGAAAATTTGATCGGTTGTGGACTTTCCTGGCCTAAAACCACACTGATAATGGCCGATCAGGTTGTTGGTAAACGCGGTTTCAGGCGTTCACATATTATGGCAGATAGGATTTGTAGACGATGTTCAGGAGACTTATGCCTCTGTAATTGGCGCAGTTCAGAGGGTCTCCTTTTTTGTAGATCCGCCAAACGACGCTGAGGTTCCTTTTCTCAGGCATACTTTCATCCGTCCAGATTTGGCTTATGAGTTGGTGGATGTTACTTACCAAGCCATCTCCGCCAGCTATATAAAGCTCAGCGGGAAGGCCGTCATTTCTGGCAGCCTTATTAAGTCTGAGTTTAGATATTGCTATCCTCACTTCACTTAGGTCGGGTGATTGGTAGTTCTCGCATTCGTCGCCAATGTTGAATAGTTCGTTCTGCCTGACAGCGGAATGTTGTTCGTCATCGCCGTTTAACAGTCTGCAGAAGTGGTTCTTCAATTTTCTCAGCATCGACTGTGTTTCAACCTCGATATTTGGCTTTGACGTTTTACACTTTGGTAAAATTTGCAAAAATCGTTCCTGGAGTGGCATCTCTCTATATTTTCGATCGAGCACTTTTCTTGCTCTTCTCTTTTCTTTCTGAAAAGCCGCTGTTTTTCCTTTCTTCTCTTCCTAGAGAGCTCGTTCTTGGTCGCGACCATCTGTCGGCATTCCTCATCAAACCAAGAGTTTCTTGATGGTGGCCACGAGAAACCTAGCACATCAGTTGCTGCTGATCTAATGGCTTGTTGGCATTGTTGCCATGTTCTTCGACATTCGATGTGGTATGATGTGAATCGAGAGGTTAAGGGATACGCGTTGCGCGAAGGTCTTGGCGGTCTCTTGCGATTGCAACCTTTCGACATTAATTTTTTTCACAGTATTTCTGGTTTGTTGTGGAGTGGTGGATATCCACATTCTTTCCGGGGGTCGCATAAGTGTTTTTTTAATATAGGCCCTGGACAAACCCTCAGTTCAGCGGTGCACAAAAGTTGCTGATCGGTATACTGACTACGGAGAGCTAGATAAAATCCTTTAAAATTGCGGCCCACCCGGGTACTGTTGAGCAACAAGTCTGTTGACACTAGCTACTGCCAGACAAAAAGCGTAGCAACAAAGTTGTGTTTTTAATGTTCCTATTGACTTGCAACACTTCTAAAACTATGCAAAAAAAATTCACGTATTACGCAAGAAAAAAAAACAAAATCCTATGCGAATACGAGACAGTTGTCAAAACGCATTTCCTCGAAAATCGAAATTCTGATCGTGTGTTTCAGGTCCTGTACAAGTCACATTAATGACAAAACAAACATCATAAGAATTCATCGTCGCTCCACCCACCTGTATTGTAGATTCTGATAGTTAATTTTTCGTATCTTATGTACAAAATTTAAATCATCTCTTTACCTGCAGCAAGTGCCACATCGATTGTAAATGCATTTATCTAAAATTCTTGAAAGTTTGCAACATCCACAACAAAAAACCTGCACACTCGATCAACATGCTTGACACATGAAAATACAACCTTTCTCCCTTCGCTCCAACAACATCTTGAATTTACATTTTTAGTCTACAATTGTTCTCCTTCTCCTAAGCAGAACACTGCATCTTACCAATATACCCATGGAAGCCATAATTCACTTCCTCCCCTGCCAAGAGGCTGACTTAGAGGTAAACTTTCCCAAACTCCACAAGGATATCGATTTCTTGAAGAAATCTCCGGGCACAAAGAATGTTGGTATTTTCATAGAATCCTTGATGACCACAACAACAACTTTGGAATACCTGTTCCAGGAAAAATACTTTACCGAATTTTACGATCAATTCACATGGTATTTGTATGACATTGAGATGTTAGCACAACAATTTACCGCTTACCAAGCTGACTTTGTTTGAGATTAATGACGAAAGCTGGGGAGAACAATTGTAATGACTGACGATTGTGGAAGGGCAGTTAGCTGCAGAGGATACCAGCAATAATCGAGACGTTGGCGTGCAATTTGAAAATTTATGCAACACGATAGATAAATGTTGGCACGAGGTCCTCCCTCTGTAAACCCATTTTTGGAAAACGGTTACGACAGGATTAACGTTATGGAAGGAATCGTCGATAGAAATGCAATTTGATGAGCTTAATGTGTTGAGCAACCATATTGTAAATAAAATCTTGTATGTGTGTACCGCACAAGACCAGGTTGTTTTTAACTACATGGCAACAGAAGACAATGAATGACACATTATTTTGGGAAAACAGCGAACTTGTGGAAAATTATTTTATTCATGTCGCTTTATTAGTCTGTCTTTCCGATTTAATGACCGTTGCAGTGTGTTTCACGCATGGAACTCATGATTTCAAATATGTGCTTTTCACATCTCACCAATATCAAAGTAGCTCCAGACTGTCGCTCATGTCTTCTGGATGTCTAGGAATTTTAAAGAATTAAAAGGGCTGATAAATTCCTTTTGCCATATGCACACTTAATTTAGCACAGCAGTAGCACGTTCCAAGTCACCAAACAACTTTTTTTTGAAAAACGGAAACAAGGTAAAATTTCTCTTTTGATAAACCCCATATTACCACGAGTTCCAATGGGCTTAGTCTAATAGGCAAACACGCGGAAAAATTTGCCCTTATGTAGGTCAATTCTGCAGAAGCTGCGTCTGGTCGAAAACTTTAAAACAAAAGAAAGCGTTGGCAATTTTGGAAAGGTTATTGATAAGAAATGTAGTAAGGAACTGTACCTTCACTCTATCTTCACGTGCTTGTTACTTACTTACTTACTTATTGGGCTCCCGACCCGTGAAGAGCCTCTGCCTGAGACACTGCAGCCTTTCATCCTCTTCTTCCAATTGTCTATACCAAGCGCCCTGGCATCTGCGATGGCTTGGTCTTTGAAACGGAGGTTCGGTCTTTCTTGCCTTCTCGAACCTGGGGGCTGGGATTCGAAGATCCTCTTAACTGGAGCATTATTGACCATTCGCTCGATTTGGCCGCGTCAATGTAGTCGACGTGTTTTGGCTTTTGGACTACATCCTAATCTTGGTACAGCTCATAGAGTTCGCGGTTGTGTATTCTCCTCCATTCGCCCTCCTCGTGCACATGACCAAAAATCCGCCGAAGTATTTTTCTTTCGAAGGAGCCCAGTATCAGCTCTCCCTTCTTACTTATCGTCCAGCACTCGGCACCATAACGCAGAACTGGCAGGATAAGGGTTTTGTAGAGCACACATTTCGTCCTTCGAGTTAGGAGTTTTGAATCCAGTTGTTTCGCCAAACCGAAGTTGCAACGGTTTCCTAGGGTAATTCTTCGACGGATCTAGGGTGTCATTCGTTTATGTTAACTCCGAGGTAGGTGAACTCCTTAACTTCCTCGAAATTGCTGCTATCAATAGTGACGTTTTGTCCTAGGCGGTGGACAGATGCTTGTTTATTTGTTGATAGCATGTACTTAGTCTTGTCCTCATTTATTTCAAGGCCAACGGATTTCGCCTGTTCTTCAATCTCAGTGAACGCTTTTATCACGGCATGTTGGGAGCGACCGATGATGACAATATCGTCCGCATAGCCCAGCAGCTGGACGGACCTGTTGAAAATAGTGCCTTCCGTGTTAACACTTGCACTGCGCACTATCTGCTCCAGTACGAGATTGAAGAAGTCACATGATAGCGCGTCTCCTTGCCGAAATCCGGTGCACGTTTGTAATAGTTCGGAGGAGCTACTTCCAAACTGCACGTTGCAGCGCGTGTTTTCCAGCGTCTTGCGACACAACTGAATCAGTTTTGCCGGGATTCCGAATTCGGCCATCGCCATATAGAGCTCCTGACGATGTATGCTATCATACGCGGCTTTGAAGTCAATGAATAGGTGGTGAGTTTCGACTTGAAATTGGTTGGTCTTTTCCAGGATTTGCCTCATCGTGAAACTTTGGTCTATAGTCGATCTGCCGGGCCGGAAGCCACACTGGTACGTGCCGATTAGTGTGTTGCAGAACGGTTTTAGACTCTCTTCTCTCTTATTTGTATCATCATCTTTCAAAAACAATTCAACACACTTATCATTTTTTTAAATATTTAATTTGTTTAACTTTTTTTTAATTCATAAAATTTGACGTTTCACAAGTTCAATTTTTAATTGACATTGCGCAATACCACGTCTAGAGACGTTGGTATTGCGTTGGATGGAATCTTGTATGCCAGTTCTTGCATGACATAGGATCGCCTTTTTTGTAGATGGGGCGTATGGAGCTGATAGTCCAATCATCGCGCATGTTTTCTTCCACCCATACTTGGTTGATGATGTGACCCTACCAAAACATCACCACCATATTTAATAAGCTCCATTGGTAAGCCATCAGAGCCTGCGGTCTTGTTGTTCTTAAGCTTTTTTTATAGCTAGGCCAACTTCTTCTATACTAGGTGTTGGAACGAGTTCTTCATTGACTGAACGTGCCCAATTCTTGCCCTATCACTCTCTCTACATGAGGCCCATTAAGCAGCTGCTGGAAATGCTGCTTAAACACATATACTATTCCCTGCGCTTCGGTGCCTAGGTTTCCTTCGCTGTCTCGAAGAGCCTGCGTTTCGGTTTTGTGGCCAGCAGCTAGTTGCAGCCTTTTTATAAAACCTCCAGATGTTGTTACGACCGCGCGACTCTTCGATCTCTTTGAACTGGGAAGCTGGGTAAGCCCTCTTCTTTCTACACAAGGTCTTCTTTTCCTCCCTTCTCCTGGATCGATACTCTTTTCTCGCTGCCCTCGTGCTTATTACTAGACCTATACTCATCAAACGTAAAATTGTCTCGTAAACGCCTTTAGTAAGACTTTTTCCCATGCTTCTGACAAAATTTCAATGATCACCTTAATACCGACCTCTCTTTGAGCTCTAGAGTTAATCACGTACCTTGCAACTCACAGTTTAGAGTAAACCGGTTATGGGAGATGCAACTTTAAGGCAAAAATCATGCCAGGGCACAAAAATATTTTTGGCCAAGCCATAACAATCTACTAAAAGTTGAAAATATTGGAATATCCTTGCTACTTATACTTAAATTAAATGTAATTAACAAAGTAAACATTTTATGTGAGCAAAATATCAAGACAAATCTAGCCGTATGAATTTCAATTTTATAAAGCCCCCTTTCGTATATCAGCACCACTTTTAGGTCTATAACTCATATCCAAGGAGGAAGAGGTGAACTTTATCCAACATCTCTGTTGGAGAAGTTGCTTAGAAAGCTATTTCAGGCGACGCAACCATCATATTCAATCTGTTTTTGTATGAACATTTTGGGTGATAGTTACCTAGTCATGGCAGAAGTGCTCACACCTTTTCTATTGTCCTCTGTACTTATTAATAAGTTGCAATTTATTTTTTTCCTTTCAGATTATCCTACCAGATCGACGGATGTCCTATTCAGAAAAATCAATCCAACTTTAGCTTGCATGGTAAGTTTGTTGCTCCTTGAAACTTTCATCCTTTTCGACAAGCCATATCAAGCATAAATAATTGCCCCTCAAACGTTCTGCAGATGACGAACAAATCTAAAAGACTGCATACCACCTATGTGCATTGTGCACTATTTAATGCAGCATAAAAATTACGCGAGTGTTTGCTTCTGTGGAAAAGATAAAATGGTAATATTTTCCTCGGATGAGTTGAAGCTCGTCGTCCTTAAGGAACAGAATATCGTTCTGGTTGACATTGGAGAGATGCTCTCATTTCGCATAGATGCAGGCGTGTGTACGATATTTACAGGCGCCTCCATGCCTGAGGATAAGTGAGTTTTACTCCCCCTTACCCTCTTACACCTATATTCCAATCACACAAAAACTTGCACACACATAGCTGGTACATTCATAATGCGTGAACATTTTACCGAACCATAAAATTATGTGCAAATGAGATGACGTGATGATAAGTTTCACAAAAGGACGCTCATTCCACTTGGTGGTACACATTTGTAGGTATTGTATCCTTTCTGATATGGCACATCCTTTTGCATTGTTGTGTATAGTTGGCTTTATTACTTTTACGAAGGCAAAGGATTAAAAGACGCACTCGCCATTGTTACTCTGTTTCGTTATTATTATGCAAATGGAAATGTTATCAAGTGGAAAATTGCACAAGCAGAGATCTCATTCTTAATACGATAGTACATGAGGTTATAGTTGGGGATATATTTTGAAAAGCATCTACGGATTAAAAGCTTTTCATTGTTTAGTTTTATTCGGAAGCGGTATTATTCCTAATTAATACCTAGACATCTGATTATTTTAAGTCCAAGATTGTTCTTAAATTTTATACAGGTTTTCAAGATCCTATGGGTGTCTTCACGTCTTTTACTTTAAATCAGTCAATTGGTCAACTGCCCTCAAGTGTAACGAAACGTCTGAATGAAGATACTTTTTATGGCCTCAAAAATCGAGTGCATAACAAATTATGTGGTTGTAGGCTGAAATGGAAAATCTTATATTTGAAGCCCTTAGATAAAGAAGGAGTTAAGTGACATTTGCATAGTTTCAAGATACTTGAGCTTAAACTTTCAAAACTGTATGACGTTTACCACCATCATACCAGATTCCTAGAGCTAAATCGAAAACTTTAGCACTTAGAGATACGTGGATTACATGAGAACTTAAGTTGCCATATAGCCCCTTCATTGCTGAAAAAAAAGTTGAATATGTCGTTTAACCCCTTCAAAATTTTCAAAGCTTAGGCTTTTTATTCCCTACCAACGACCCACTAAATGAGGGTCTCGGCCTGAGACAAGGCAAGCTGCAATCCTCTCCAGACGTTACTTTCTGCAGTTCAGTAAAAGCTCCCTGCAACCGTGATTACTTAATCCTTAAGTCTGATTTTAGTTCTTCATTGACGTCCGAACCGAAGACCGAGATAAATAGATGTTCATTCCCGCTTATTCTCCAGGATCCACCTTATAAATATATGGGGTGTTTTAAAAAATAAAATAAAACATAAACCAACATGTTGGCTTTAGAAATATTTTCTGGCATATGGCCCTAACTAACAATTATTCCTCTATATGGCAATTTCCACAAGCAATTATTTCTGTAGGCCTTATATAGTACTTGTGCGCGGAAGTTTAGCATTTTTGTTGTGTAGAAGACTATTTAAGATATTGTGCAGGAAAATTCACAAGCATAACCGAAGTTATGATGGTATAACCTCTGTAAGGTTTTTAAGCTTCCGGAGACGTGTGTACATGTACCCGCCTCCGCGACTTCACCATATGAACGCAATTCTGTCGGTCCAATTCGCACCACTTTTTCGAGCATACCATGTCTTATTTCGTTTATAGTGCGTAGAATATTGGATTCAATCATTGCTGGCTTATCAGCATAGATCCGAGTTTTTACGTACCCCCACAAAAAGTAGTCCAAATGGGTAAAATCACACGAACGAGGTGACCAATTTTTTTAAGATGATTCCGTCACCAAACGTTTGGCTCAACAAAGTCATGGTTGCACGCGCTTTAATTGACTTAAGTCCAACAAAAATCCGAAAACGCAATTTTTTAACTTAACCCCTTTCTGCCTACGTTAGGTTAGAGTGGCTGCCAGCGTTTGCCAGCACACTTAGACCATTTTGGTGCATTGTGATACCTCATGGATCTTGTCCATTCTCCTACTATCCGTGTGAAAAAAAAAAATTGAGCTTTTGATGAAGCGGAGGAAGCTTTTCACTTCCGTTTTTGTCAAATCACTAAGATTTTGAAAATAGTAAGCTCCAAGATGTAGCTTCCTTTTGTTTGATAGGGCTGGGCAGTTACAAAGGAGATGAAGTATTGATTCTTCTTCCTCTTCGTCCATGCAGCGCATACAGAAGTCGTTCGATCGGAGGCCTAGCCTTTTTGCTTGCCTGCCTATTGAACAGTGTCCCGTGATGACACCTATGATGGCGCTAATATACGGTCTATCGAGCGAAATCATTCCCTTTGATCTTCTCAAATCTAGCTTTCGCCAAATTTGTGCCAAAACTCCATCTGAGGTTTGATTTGCTATTAGCATGTTGCTTTTGCATGTAATGATAGGAATACCTAGTGCACCCGTGTCTGGTAATTTAGCCTCATGTCTAGCGAGTTCAACAGTTCCCTGGAATGTCACAATGGCCAGTCACCCTGCATGTCAGAATTGTGTGGTGTGCGTCTGCAATCGTCTTCCCCAGGTTTTACGTAGGGAAGGGTTCCACATGGTCGTGGGCGAGATAGGCCGAAACCAATCAGTACTTCTGTGTGCTGCGGTTATATCTCGATCGCTGTAATTGGAGAGAAAATAAACATTTAGGCTTCTCTTTGCGAGTATACAGGATATTGGTTTACCTTTGTCCTTGGGATACAGAAGAGTATAGTCTCGAGTCTTCAGTCCGCATATCAGATCGTTGACGACCCAAGGTTCCTGGACAAGACAATATCATCTCCGTGTGTTGTTAGACGAAGCCGTTTTGGAGTGATGGAGATTAATCAGTGTTAATCGCAGCATTTTTGTAACAATCAGATCTCTCCACCACTGTGATGTTTGTATCCTCCAAGTCCGAGGATGCCAAAAGGTCATCCTCCATCAGAGAATAACTGTGTAATGAGTCTGTCTCCATCAACGTGGTGTTTAACCTGTTCAGAGACAGAGTATTGCTATTAGTTTCCCTATCTGGATTTGATGAAGCCGATCCATCTGCCAGATATGGAAAACTGTGAGCAGTTTCCTTCTCCGGCCAATAGTGTGTCGGAAGAGTGGGGTTGCAGTACGATATAATTTGGATTATTTCATCCGCGTTCGAAGGTTCAGCTGGGATCCAGGTGGGCGATCGTGGACGACTTGGTATATTCTCCTCCTTAAACACCTCTAACTTTGAACCAGGCCACACCTCACTATGGTCATGCGATAAAGATCAAACGATCTCTGATCCGCACAAGCAATTACCTTGATGTGGCCCGGATGACAGCCAGCATCATGACAACAGGGTGGAGGGCACGGGTATTCCCTTATTATGCTAAGGAGTACTGTGGCAATCTTGGGAGGTAACAGCTTCCACCGTTCAGGTGAAATAGTCGCTGCGGTCAATCACCACTAGCAACATCACGCTAGTTGCTAGTCCTTCAGTGTGGTGCTGTCGGGCTTGGAGTGATTTTTGTTTAATACCACTTTGGCAAATTTTTAAACCGAAGGGGTTTCCTCCAACAATCTCTGGCGCTTGGACGTAGAATTCTTGCATTTGCAGTGGGAACTACATTGGCAACTTTGGTTCCCCAGGCTACTTTGACCTGGTGTTTGGTCGTTCTGGATTATTCCGGAATCCTTTTGATAAATTTCATTTGTCTAGCCGCTGCGCGGCGTTGTCTGTAAAGAATCTTAGAGGGGTGAGACCGCGATTTTGTAGCTTTGCAGTCCTTTGTTTCTAAGATTCTTTTTGACTTAGAAGGAGCGAGTGACTGCCAGCTCGAGGCTTTACAGTACTTCTCCGAAGAGTCCTTAAGGGACGGTGGGCGGGGTTATGAACTCTTTAGATCCACGCGGCTATTGGTTGGGATGACGGACTGCGAGCTTGAAGCTTTACAGTCCGAATTCCCTTCCAGATCTTCAGGAGCTACCCCAGCAGCAGATTCTAGGCTCCTGCTGCTGCTTTCTGCCTAACACCGGAGAATTTACCATGGCAATATCTGAAATTTAAGAATATAAAAATTAAGAATAAATATATATGTGCAATTATCCAATTATCATCACTGATCCAAAGTAATCTTGTGCAAGAATTATAAAAAAAATCGATGAAAAAAATAACAAAATAAGAAATATATTTCAAACACTACCGCCATCTACACTTTAAAACAAAAAGCCCTGTTCAGAATTGGCCAACCATCCCAAACCCTCTCGTGTAAGAAAACTTTCTAACCCCAACTCAACTAGCGTTTGTCATTTCTGACATTTGTCAAAAACCTCATTTAAAAAAAATAAAAAAGAACTTTTGTTGCTGGTAGTTATCAAAGAAAAATAAATTTTGTTCGTTTTTCGCGACAACAAACTACCAGTGAAATATTTGCACCAACCCATCACTATACAGTTCCGCCGTAATGTCTGCAGAAAATGCTAAAACGAATTTCAAAGCAACAGCCATTAAGAAAGAACCAAATTCACTCAATGGTACTACGGACGCACCGGCAGCATTTCGGCTCTCTTCATTCTCGATGCCCCGAGATTTGACGCTGGGTGGTGCGTCTCGCGGTGGTCGAGGTGCCGGTGCCAACAAGAAAGTCTTTACTCCAAATCTCAACGTTACCCGCAATAAAAATGCGTAAGTACTTCAATTCACTTCGAGACTTTCCATATAAATGGGAACATCTACCCCCTCTAGCAATGTTAAAACATCAAAAGACACGTCGGCTCGTGGTAAAAATCGTCCCGATCGAGGTAAATCTGATCGTGGACGTGGCCGAGGTGCTGGACGTGGTGGTGGAAATTTCGTCCAAACAGCTGGTGTCTTCTCTGAGGGTGCCGGCTCAGTGAATATTCGAAAACACATGTCCAGCTCGTACAGTCGGTCAGATGATGCACCATCGGCTATGCGAAAGCCAACACTCATCAAGCGAGAGGGTGGCATGAAGATCGATATCAAGGCAGAGGCGGCACATATTCGGGAGTTGCTCGGCGACTCGGACGATGATGATTTCGTTGCACAAAAGGCTGATCCGGACTGGATTCCGATTAAACTAAGTGAAGGTGAGTGGCGTGTAGAGCTTTTGCTTTAGAGCAGACGTACTTATCACGTGTTGAGTATGAATTGTGTCAGAAAAGTTGAATGGAAACGCACTTTCGACATCCAATGCTGAAGAGACCGAATTAATGTCTGTTAGATTGGGTTATCCACGTTGTGGTGCAACAGCTGATCTTTTGTAAACCATGTACCTTTTGCTAATGCACCGCAACTTATTGAATTTTCACAGCCAAATGGAAAGAATTGAAAGTTGAGAAAACGGAACCAGATAATGAGTTGGACATACAAATCAAACCCGAAGATGAAGGTAAGAGATGTGGATTGCTGCTGGTATGGACAGGAGTCGTTACGTTGCTTGCTTTGCATATCATTTTCGCTGTTCATTTTCGCATCTTTAGATTAAGTAAATCATTGTCCAGACTAGTCTGAGGGCTTGCGTAAATGTACTGATTAGTTACCAAACTTGGAGTGAAATTGGAATGCGTGGCATGTGGTATGCTTCAAAAGCACATCTACGGGTTAGTTGCTGACGTGCCAAAATGTCGGGGGCAACACGCATACGCCGCCGATAAGTTTCTGTCTGAGATGTGTCTTGCAAATATGTTTTCTAACGGTGAGGTTGTTTTTATTGTACATATGGAACGCAATCTCGTATTTTGGTGTCACATTTCTGATGGGTCATGTATTTTATTGGGCAGTTCTCCGAGTGTGCCCTGTACTTTCATTCCTTTTTCTGTTCGCCTGTTGCTGTTTTGGAAATAGTCCGTCCTTGGTTTATAGCATCATGACCAGCTAGGGTCTTTTGATAAGTAAAGATGACTATACTTAGTCTCCAATCGAGTTGGTTGTAAAAAGTAAGCTTGGGCTTTTCACCTAGTTATCTCAATTGTGTTCATCTCAGCGGTTCTTGATAAAGAGAGGTGATGGGATGATTATGATAACGTGGAGTAATTAGAAAATCACTTTTTTTGCTTTGTAAAATCGATTCCTTTACGTAATAAGGAGCCTCCTTGACCAACGATTTTTTTTAAATAAACGTGCTATTGTGGCACGCTAGTGGTCTGTTTTAGTTTTGTCCTTTCTAGAGATATAAGCAGAAAAATGTTTCCGATAGAACTAATCTAGAAAAGTGCTTGCTAAGATCTATTTGCCTTGTTGGGTGACTGTTCCAATACGAGTCTTAATATTAGTAACCTGGTATCGCCTTTTCTTTTTTGGCTTTTCCTGATATATGGCATGTTAGTGGAGCATTCATTTGAAACCACTTTGACAGGCAGTTGCTTGCATGCTATTTTTTGTTTGATTTTGTCTACATTTTCAAATTGTCTAGACTAGCTAGCATTACTCGAGGATATACAACCAATACAAACACAAATTTTGGCGCAACAGGCTCGTTTGTATCAATTCCGTTTCTCACAACCATTCTTGTGTGCGTGTTTACTTTTTGCCGGGAGCTCCAGTTTTATGTCGAATCCGGCGTACATGAGTGCGTACATTTGCCGTGTATGTCGTCCGATTTCCTGGTTGTAAACGAAGTTTGCATTGAAACTGCAGTTCAAGGCGGTCAAGCGTTAGGTCTTTGTTTCGGTTGATCAGTGATCATGCGTTATTGATTCCATGATATTGCACTTGTATTGTTTCGTTTAAACACCCAAATGACTTAAAATATGCATCACAGACCTTTTTTTTGTCTCCTGCAAGGCACAAAACTTCCGCTTTAGTAATTCCTAGGCAATAGGCAAGTCCTGGAGCAATTGCACCTACTTTTCAGCCAGTTAATCATCGGATAATTGTAATTGGTCCTTGGCAAATTTTAATTTTGTTTATTGCTGACCAAAATACGTCGGCAGTATTGTTTAGTGGGGTCCTTACCTAACTTACCATAAACGGTCTACTGTGATACCATCATGGTCGGCTATAGTCACCTCTACAACTTCGATAGTCAGAAAGTCTGATGGAGTTTGCATTATTTTCCTTTTTCGTTTCTACTGGGAGAGGAAATGGTCAGCGGTTTGTTTGGGTCCAGATATGTTGTGACTTGACTTGCGCTTCCTTTATATGCGATAGCAAGCTTCTTTTAATAATTTTTAATTGTTCTCCAAATCGCTTTGATCGCTGCTTATCCTCGTCTCTGCAGCTTCTGCAAAAATCTTAACAGGTACGAAAAGTACGCCCCACTAGCGACTTAGATCAGTTT
Source organism: Rhingia campestris (assembly GCA_932526625.1). NCBI lineage: Eukaryota > Metazoa > Arthropoda > Insecta > Diptera > Syrphidae > Rhingia > Rhingia campestris. The sequence continues at coordinate 104,019,689 of OW052184.1, read as the reverse complement.
ATGTCCAGTGCTGGCCAAATTACCGAGATGTTTCGCGGTTGTCGAGCTGTGTCCAACAGCGGTTGTCGTGGACAACGCTATGTAACGATTTATGCAGATTTAGGCTGATTGACGTGGTCAAGATCTTAAGAGTCTTACATAAATCAGCCCACGAATGCCGACTGTCTCTTAACGATATGGCGGAGCATTTTTCCATTCACCTCTTTTGGGTGCCGTGCCACAAAGACATACCGGGCAAGGCAGATGAGCTTGCCAGAAATGGCACAACCCTTGATAGGCATGCCCATCGCTACACGTAAATTACGGATCAAACTGGATGCGATCAAGAAACCAAACTGCAGATGGATAAACGACACAACGTGTCAAATATCCAGGCAACTCTGGCCTAACTTTAACCAAAAGCGCTCCATCTGCTTGACAATGCTGAACAGATCAATCAGCACCATCTTCGGTGTCCTTACAGAACTCTGTCCCATAGGCCTACACGCAAAAAGACTTGGCCTTTTCAGCAATGACTTCTGTAGAAGCTCCTTAGACGAACAAGAGGAGGAAGGTATTACTCACCTTCTATGCTGTTGTCCAGCTCTCTCAGTAGAAAGAAAGCTTCATCTGGGGGAGTATTTCTTCGATAATCTAAGTGAGCTCAGAAACCACCCAGGCTTCTACGCTAGATTGTTAGCTCGGAATGGTTCAATTAGGCGAACGAACATAGGAAAGTCGACAGTTCCACGTGGTCCCACAACGGACCTTTATGGTCCACTACAACCTAACCTAACCTACATATGTCAGTTCTTCGACTGAGCAGTACAATCTCTTAGAAACCCGGAACCCGACATCTTATTTATCTCACAGCGTACGATGTCTATTGGCTGGGCAATCCCCGTTTTAGAAATTTAAGGGTATTGGAGACTAGGAATCTGATGGCAGCTTGGCTGTCGACTTCAACTAAGCGGCAGGCGGATGAATAGCTACAACTTCGGCTTAGACGACGCTACAGTGTGTAAGGCAACGGTTAGTTTGTAGGTCTCTGAAGTAGATCCTTACATGAACTGCTTCGTTTCATTAGGATCCGCCTGTGAAGGTGTTTTGTCTTAGAACAAGCGCAGTTGAGAACGTGCACCACTAGGCAGTTAGTTGGTCTTTATTTGAGCATTGCTAAGTCATATACCTTTCGTACATCGCCTTTGTTGGAGTAAGGAAGTGAGAAACCTAACTTCTTCAGTCATTTGTGTGTAAAAAGTTTAATTTTTGCCACAAAGAAGAGCTCCTGTTTATCGCTGATTTCAAACATCGTATTTAAGAAACTTCTCATGACAGTCAGACTTTGGCAGGAATAGGAAGCGATAGCTCAAAATTCTTTGCCTGAGGCAGGGCCACAAATCGCAGGTGTTCCCGATACGCTGCTTAATAAATACCATGGATTAAGTTTTTATCATTTGTTGTGTTCCTTTAACTGCTTTCCTTGAAGTCGAATAATAGATTTGGACTTATCGCAGCAAGAATTATCCACATAATATTCTCCAATACAGAGAAAACTACAAAGATACTCTCCGTACTTACAGGTAAACAATTTCCTAAAATGATTTTTCTTGTTCGCAGAAAAAACCGAATCTGTAGTGCAAAAGATACAATCACTGCAAATCAACCGACCCCAAATCAACGCGCCTCGATACCCAACAAGTGTGGACGACTTACTAACCAATACTCAGCCGCAAATATTCCTGATGCAGGTTAAATACAATCTCTATCCATGTATCTCAATGAAAATACACGTAAATATGAATTCATTTTAGTTGCCAGATTCGTTACCCTGCGTCGATCCGGACGATAGTCCAGAGAATCCTCCCCCAGGCACCAGCAAAGAACAACCAACAGTGGTGAGTTGCACATATGAATTCTTCAGAACGAAACTTTTATAATGTACTCCTCCCACGTCAGCCTGAACCTGTGGAAAAAAAGAACCCCCTCAAGGAAATGGTCGAGGGCCAGATAGGAAAACTAATTCGATACAAATCGGGAAAACTCAAACTAGTCCTTGGAGAATCGCAGTTCGACGTCACTATGGGTATAGACACTGGATTTCTACAAGACCTCATGTCGATAACGACAAATCGCGAAGAGCGAAGCGGTAACATGATCAACTTAGGACCAATTCAAGCCAAACTAACTGCCACACCCGATTGGGAGTACTTGCTGCGGCAAAATTGAGCGCGTGCGTCTAGTGGAGACGGTCTTTTCTATGCCGGGATATATAACTCATCACCTATCGTTCAATGTTTCTTTGTTTGCGAGACACACACACATGATGATATATTATAATAGACTATTTGTTAAACTGTTGATCTAAGCTAGATTTTTATTTTTTATATAAATGAAAAACACGAACTAAGTCGACAACGGATTGTATGTGTGTGTGCATTTCTGGTCTAATTTGCAGCTTCCAAGAGCTCTGGCTGGGGTTTTGTCGACATTGGTGCACCGGTTGGAACTGTAGTGCGGCCACGGTACATGTTGCCTCGCAGATCGATGGAGAAATTGTAATCGATTGGGTTGGCCAAAGCTGTTTCAATGGCCGCATCGATGTTTTTACGTGTGATAAATGTCTTTGACAGCTCCTGAAAATGAAAAAAATCATTACAACAATCTTGTTTATAGATTTGAGAGGTCTGTTTTACCTTCTCCCTCTTGACAATCTCTTCGATGCGTTGCAAACGATCTTCCTCACGTTCCTTGGCCAATTCTAACCTTTCTTTGATGTACTCGCGGCGAGCATCGGCCTCCGCCTTTAAACGAATGCTGCGCTCTTTAGCGATTTGATCATTCCAAGACTTGTTAATATCCAAGCAACGCTGAAATTCCTCTTCCTCTTGTTCAGGTGAGACAACCAAATGATCAGCGGTTGATGTTTCACGTTTGCGGGCGGTATCTTCGCGGAAAAACAAGCGCAACGATCGCATTTGTGTCCTAAAATGAAAAATAATTCAACGTTTTATTCAGCACTTGACAGAAATTCATTTATTTCACTTGTAATGGTTATGCAATCGAAGCAATTCTAGTCGTTCATCCTCCGTTTGGGGTTTTCTCTCCGGAATGCGAAACAATTTGCTCTTTGCTACAGGCAACCAACGGGGCTTCCTTCGCCATCGTACAAATTCCAAACCGACGGAACAGTTTGTGAATTTTGTTTCGGTATTTCGGGCGAGCACTGTCAGACCGGAGCGAAACATAATTGCCGAGTTATTTGTTTGTTTTCCCAACTGGAGGAGCACAAATTTACCGTCTTTTTCTAGGTTATTTGGAAAAAACTTGACAACTGACAGCACTTTTGTGAACTGTCAATGCGGATAATTTATTCACCTCAACTGCGTTACAGCGGGCGTTGGGGGTATACTTTACAGCGGTTGAGAGATGATTTGTTAGGTTTCTTGCGAATAGATGGCGGGAGTGTATTATAACGACTGACGAACGGGAAAATGTTTTTATTTTAAATGTCAGATCGGGAATATATTTTTAGTTTTGTCTTATGTGCCGGCAAATTGCAATTGTTTTTGAAACTCCCAATTAATTAACTGAATAGTGCGACAATTAGAAGCAATTTGTATTGAGTGGAAACTTGAAACAGAGTTTAAGTAAGCAATACGATGTCGAAGTCTCACAAGCTGTCAATATGTGTCGTAGATCATCCGAACTGGTCATCCTATGTTGAATGAAGGATCGTTCTCCACATAGGTATTTATTTTCTATAATCGAAGGAGTAACTACAAAACAAGAAGTTTTCCTTTTAGTTTTAGAATTGGATGTGAGAAGTATCCCGAAGTATTGGGATTTCCCGAATGGAATAATGCCCGTTTGGCAGATTGGTATGTGAAGGTGTCGAAAGCTAATACCAACAGTTGAGGCTTAAAAATTGGTATGTACTCACGTATTTTGTAACGATTATTCGATAAAATAACATTTATTGGAGCATTGGTGTCCACATGCTCTACATGACGTCCTAGCCATTTCAATCGGTCAAACATTTTTTTGTTGGTTTAGTCTATTTAGTTGCATGCACTTCGTATGTTAGTCGTTGAATTGGCTTTCAAATAGAATTTAAGCCAACAGAAAGAAGGTTTTAAAAAATGTTTACTTGGAATGGCCAATTTTGGTTGTCATTCCTTTAATTCTTCATCGCAATGAATTCAGGATTTATACTTTGTGTTTCCCTTGCCGAAATAAACACAGATTGGCAAGATTATTTGTTTCCTTAATATTACCGACTTTATAGCGAAACTGACAGAGTGATTATGGTCGTGTTGCAAAACACAGATTTTGGTGAATCTCTGTTCTTTTTAGTTATTTGACCAATTAACTCTGTGAGATATCTTACTTAACAAGTCCTCACTTCCTCTAAGTTAAAGCTGTTCATTGCCATCTTCGGCCCGATTTGTTAGGTGATAGCGTATTTAGTCCTTAGCCTCGTTTACTGCTTAACCCACTTTAGTTACTTCCTTCACTATACCCCGCGGTGACATTGGACAATAATGTCAACGTCGTCGCGTACTTACACACCAAGGAGGTCGACCAAACTGGCACTCAAGGCCCCATTGTTGTTCCTGGTTTGAAAATACTTATTATGACAGGTGTGCGTGTTCAGATTTAAAGCGATTCTCAACGCAGTACTTGTGGACAACTAGTGACTGTATATCTTGGAGAACTAGGTCTTTTTTAGAGTTGACAGGCTACATGTCCTCATTAGATTCTTCCTAGTGATGCTAATCTTATGAACGTCCAATTCTTTGTATATTTCTTGAAATACATATACTTTGACTGGTGTTCAAACATCTTATCCCACGACTGGGGTGTTATGTCCCCACTGATGCTTTGGTTGAGGAAGTATAATTGTTCCATTGAATGATCTGAGATTGACATTTCTGTTTTCTCTTTCATTCGTAAGCTGTTGTTTTTAACTTCGACCTGTCGACTACACTATGGAATCCTGTTGGCAAATGAAATGTCAAAACAAACCATAATTAGAACTTAAGTCTCAATTAACCGACCTCGTTCTTTAACAAACTGCTTCCAGTAGTTGGTTAGGGTCGGTTTCTTCTTGAGTACGTCACTTAAGGCAAAGTCTTCCTTTACTCCATCCAACGTCTGACTGAGAATCGAAATGCCTCTCCAATGTAAACTGATACTATTGCACACTTCAAATTGGTTGAGATCGGTTTCTACTTGATTGCGTCTTCCTCTTCTTGTGTGGACGTCTGGCTGGAAATCGAAGACTCTGCGATCCGGAGTATTGGTGTGCATTTGCGCTCTACGTGACTATATATCTTAAAAGTCCAATGCGCAGTATGTCGCTGTCTCCATAGCCCGTCAACGCAAACGGGACCGAAGCTTTTGCGAAGAATTTTTCTCTCGAATCGACCAAGGATTTCTTCATCCGCTTTTGATACGGTCCATGCTTCAGCGCCGTAGAGCATAACTATGATGATCAGGGTCTTATATAGGGTTTCCTTCGAGTGAGTGCTTTACTACTAAATTGCCTTCTTATCCCGAAGAAACAGCGGTTGGCAAGAGTTTAATTTCTGACGAGATGTTGTTGTCTTGTCAGAGTTAATAGGGGAGCCGAGCTAAACAAAATCCCGTACTACCCCACAGTTATGTCTGTCAATGGTGACCTTCAGTCCAATTCGTCGATGTTGTGTGGACTTTCTTGAAAAAATTCTTAGTCGATTCGAGAGGAAAAATTTTCGAAAAATTTTCGGTCCCGTTTGCGTTGACGGCCTATGGATTCAAAGATTCAACCAAGAACTATACGAGTTGTACCTACAGCGACATGCCCCTAGTCAAAAAAACTCCGCAGTGGAAGTTTAAGATGGCTAGAGCATGTAGATCGTATTGGTGTCCAAATACTCCGTAATTTGTTGGTGATTCTAAAGAGGGATTATTGGAATTGCAGTCCGGTTTCCAAAATTAACGATGTGGATTATAAAGGGTGTTTTTTTTAGAGGTATAGAACTTTAAGTTGGCTGTTAGCACCACTATTTTAACTGGCGGCCATTTTGTCAGCTGCTAAGTGATTTATTTTTAGTTTGGTTTGGCATTTCAACATGAATAGACTGACGTCTGAACAACGCTTCCAAACTGTGCAAACTTATATTGAAAATCATCGTTTTGTTCGAAATACGTATCGCGAATAACGTCCATTTTTCGGTCTATATAATCGTCCATCAGTGCAATTAATTCGATTAAGATGGAACGTTTTCGCACCAAGTTTACTCTAAATGATAATACGCAACACAGAGATGTCGTACAGTGCGTACAAAAGAAGTCATTGCTGCTGTAGAGCGTAGCGTAGAGGAAGACCCGAATCAGTCTATCCGTCATCGAGCACATGAATTGGATTATGTCCATCCACTTGATGGAAGATTTTGCGTACTTACAAAATCCAACTCGTGCAAGAATTTAAGTCCCAGGATCACCTAGCAAGGAGTAGATTCGGTGAATGGGCCCAAAACAAGATTGCCGTTGATCCCAATCTTCAAAAGCGAATTTTATTTAGCGATGAAGCTCACTTTTGGTTGAATGGATCGGTCAATAAACCAAACTGTCGTATTTAGAGTGATGATGATCATCTAGTGTATGTTGACACACATCCACAAAACTGACTGTTTGGTGTGCTTTATGGGTTGGCGGAATAATTGGTCCGTACTTCTTTAAAAACAATGCTGGCCAGAACGTTACAGTCAATGGTGACCGCTATAGAGCCATGATTACTGACTTTTTCGTTCATCAATTGAACAACCAAAATGTGCAGGAGCTTTGGTTATACAAACGACGCAACATGTGAAACAGCTCGTGTCACAATTGATTTGTTGAGGAAACGTTCGCTGAGCGCATAATTTCGCGGTTTGGTCCTGTGAATTGGCCTCCAAGATCGTACGATTTAACGCCGCTTGACCACTTTCTGTGGGGATATGTGAAGTCGATAGTCTACGCCGATAAGCCCGAAACGATTGACCACTTAGAGGACAACATTCGCCGCGGTATTGCCGATATAAGGCCACAAATGTTGGAAAAAGTCATCGAAAATTGGACCTTTAGATTAGACTACGTCCGAGCCAGCAGTGGCTGTCATATGCAAGAAATCATATTGAATTATAATGCCAGAAGAATATCTTCCGAATAAAGTAAATTTCATGTCAATTTAAAAAAAAAACATTTTTGTTTTATTCCATTTCAAAGTTCTATACCTCTAAAAAAAACTCTTAATTATTGCATATTTTTTTTAATTTCTCAAAACCTGTATGACATGTTAATGTTGTGTTTTGCATTTTTTAATTTAAGAACACAATGACCTTAGCATGGCTGGGGACTTCTTTACGAGTCCATTGAACTCTTAGGTTGGTTGATTATAGAAAATGCAATTTAAATTTCGTTTCATCTTCATAATTGCTATTTTGTTTTTGTTTTTGGTGCTATGCGAATAATACTTCTTGAATTTTTAAAGAGGTCAAAAATGTTTTAAAATGCAACATTGAATTTTTCAAATACTGCTCACTTGATGTAGAATTGGTTTAGTGGTCGAACAATACAACGATTTGCAGGAAACCGATCATAGTCATAATCGTTTGCCCACTTCTATTAATGCCTCAATGGAATTTAACTTGACCTAAACAGTAGAAAAGTAATTTCATATTTTTAAAATATTAGTCCTCCTGTACTCAAATATAACGCAACATTCACTCCGATAAAAAAAAATCAACGACCTATGACAACATAAATTAAGGCAAACCCAAATAAAATGCTATAACGTTTTAAATAAATTCCATTTATTCTAAGACTAAAATACTCCATATACAAATAGATTTAATTTGTTTTGCAATACATCATCGTTTTTAAGAAAAAGAAATTAAAAATATGGTTCAACAAATATATATATTTATATATTCCTATATTTATGTACTTACATATAAATTTATCTTAATATGCTAAAAAACTAATTTCCAAATAAATTTCTATCTCCGCAACAAACAAACAAAATAAAATATATATTTTGTGCCTGTCTCTACGATTATTTACGATTAATATTGTGAGAATGTGATTAAACAAAATAAAATAAAGGTAAATACAAAATACACATTAAAACAGTTTTTCTATTTAAATCACAGTGCCAGCAACGAATATCAAAAGTGTGGATGATGCTTCGTGCTCCACCATCGGACGGAATCGTTTGCTGTTTTAAAATTATATTTCATTTTAATTTAAAGTCGATTAATGTTAAATTTAAAACAAAAATTGTCTTCACTGAAATCAAAAGCCAAATAGCGTGAATTTATATATTAAAAATAAAATAAAATAATTACAATAATTTATACATCTGCCATCTGGTTTTGTACTCACATTTTAGTGTTCATATTACATTGCATACATGTATCGATTCGTAAAACAAAATCAATTTATCGAAATGGAAGACAATTACTCAACGCTAAGGTTAAAAATTAAAAATGAAATGTAAATGCATTACATGTAACATTTGGAAGTTTTTTTTTTTTTTTAGTTCGAAAACTGTTTGCTTTAGCCCGGTTTGCTTGTGGTTATAAAACATGCCCCGCCTGGGGGTATCCTCCTACACAAAAGTACAGATTTGTCCAATCACTGACATTTAAATTAAAATACATTACTCTGCGAACTCAGGACTAACAAATTATTTACGCAATATTACTTTTTACACAGTCTTTTTTCTTAACAAAAACAACGTTTAAATTTTAAACGGACTATAAGGTAGGTTGGTGGTGTGATATAAGTAAGATACTTTCTACATGAATTTCTCATTTTTTATTGTTTTATACTTCTGTGCTATGCGTTTGTATTCGAACCTTTTTCACGCTGCCATTTCGATTCATCGGTGGCGAATGTCCGGATCCGGAAAAGCCGGGATTTTGAATGCCCAGTGCGTCTTTTGGTCTTGGTTTCTTTAAGCTAGACCGAAGTGGTGATCTTGTCACTGATTCGACCGTTGAACCGTTTGAAACACTGGTTACGGTGGTGCTCATTGAGGCAACACTGCCACCGTTTCGAATGCCACTATACGGTTTCCCAGAGGCGTCTGTTACGGAGATTCCTGAAAAGGAGATAAAATAAAAAATTAATCAATTTTTAAGGAAATACAATTTCATTGTATAAATAATCAGAACACCGAAGAATATGAAGGGCTTCACTATCGGAAGTCGGGTTTTTCAAAGGTACTTAACAACATTTAAATAGAAATCTCAAATCGCCAGTCAAGGCTTACATTTTTATCAACAATGAGCAACGTTTGGAAATTATTAAAAACTATCAAAAGTTGTTTTGCCATGTGAATAATTTCTAGTAAATATTTTGGTTGCTTAAAAAGCCATATAAGAAGGTTACAATCCGCCGTGCGAATCGTTGAATACCCTATCCCATTCCATCCTTAAATTTAACATGTCCAAAAAGTGGGCGTGGCTAAAATCTTTACGAAGATGGTACATAAAAAAAACATTCTATCTCAATATTTAAGGCCCTAAAACTGGTGACTAAATCGACTCACCTAGAGATTTTGAGTCGATCCATATACTTAAAGGTATAAAAGGGATTGGGGATATTTAAAGATCGATAAAATAGAATGATCGTTTATCGATCTCAAAGAAACCGACTGAACCGAACTGAAAGTGTGCTGTTGTTGTGTGTTGCAGTACTTATGTAATAATTTTCTGCAACCGATTTCGTATGCAGCTGTACCGGGCCGGTTACCTCAAGTACGACGACAGTGGGCACAACTTATTAGACATTGATATAAGACTTCATTTCGGCCATTTACGTGAAGGTTGATCGTATTTGACAATCCATAATTTGATGAAGATCAAGCGGATATGTTTTGATGGGATCTATGGCAGCGCTGTGGACAGTGACCATCGTGCCACGTATAATTGTGAAAAACATGGAGTGCCTAAATCTATGCCGCATTCGTATATCGTTTGCAGATGAAATGGGAGAGGGTTTCTCTCTCATTTGTGTTCCCGCAACTGCGGCATTGGGGTTGTATGGGATCCCTAGTTTGGCCGCATGGTCTACAATTAGCTCGTGCCCGTGACTATCGCCGTAATTCTTGCGATATCTGGGCGGGTTCTATTTAGTAAGTCGTTTGTTCTTTTCTTGGCGTAGGAAGGCCAAGGCCATATCTTCCTCGATATGACACAATTTGTTAACCTTCTCCATTTTGGAGTCGGTCGTCTTCAGGAAGTGTGAGTGGATTTGTCCCTTAACTGCACCTAGCGGGATATGGGCCCTTGCCCCAAGTAAGCCGTGTAGAGCTGAGCCTTGCCTGAGCGTGACCCTGAAGCATTCGCCCAGGTGGGCAAGTTCGTTCCGGCATTCCTGCCGGCTTAGAGGATATGGTAGCCGAGTTGATGGCCTTAATGGCTGCTTGAATATCTATGAGGATCGAGGATAGCAATATTTTGCTTTTTCATAGTTTCACGCCCCAGTAGCGTGCAAGCGTGCTTTGTACATCCACAAACGGACCTTAACCGGAGATATGTAGATATATTATTTGCCAGGACATAGTATTGTATGAACAGAAACCAATTCAAAACTCAATGAGTTGAACTCTCAAAAAGTTGTGATTAGCAAGTAATATTATCTGGAAGACAGGGGTTGTACGTTAACCTTCTTTTCTTAGTAAGAGATAGCATTTAATGTCATCACTATGATGAGATTAAGAGCATTGTATGTGTATCTTGGGAAGGCTCCTATATAGCCAAGAGAAACCCCCTTGTATCGAATCTTGGCTTCTCGTGTGCAACATTCGTAAAAGTGTTTTCCACCAATTAACTTAGACCTTGGTAGTTATAATTTTCAACTATCGCTTTAAACGCATTGTCAAAGTAATGTAACATGGAAATTTTGAATTGTTGGTTGGGAAACTTAATCCTATGGTCAATCCAAATTATTACTGATACCACTCGTCATTGTCTTGGTTGTGTGCTCCAATCTTAGTAAATGCAACTTAGAATGTCCAATCGGAGACATCTTCTGATTTTTTTTTTTAATTTGATATAATCATACCATTTCTCGTTCGTCCCTCCTTAAAACCAGGATTGTTGAATGTTGTAGCATTTGCTGGTGATGTATCTACGGCCATAGTAGGATCTCCTTCCGGTTTCCTTGAGAACAACATGTCATAGACTGAAGCCACAAACAGGGCTAGTGTTAAAACTATTACAACTATCTACAAATTGAAAATCATTAACAAAATGTTCATAGTCTGTGATGCTAAAAGTGTGACTTACTTGTAAATAAAATGAAATACCCCTCGTCACTCGAAAACCAAAATTTTCCGAATCATCTATTTGCACAGCGAACAAAATAGTTGCAAGAATTGCCAGTATACCTGAAAGGACATCCGAAATTAAAATTATTTTCAGTACTTTTCAGAACTTGCAGTTTGAAAACTTACAGCCAATTAATGCTAATACCATTTTGGTCATAACCAACGAAGTATACTTCATCACAACCTTCTCCCTGGAAGAAATCATTGCTATCTGTATTATTGCCAATATGCAATAGATTCCTAATATAGCTGAACTAAGTACTGCCAAAAGGCCACTGACGTACACAGAAGCTGAAAATACACAAATTTACATATTTTGTATCCACACATAGGTTTGAGACTTACAAGCAAGTTGAAATTTGGATACATCACTGCCGCACTTCTCTCTGTTGTAGGTTAATTGTTTGCATACTTTAAACGGGCTAAAGTATCCTCTGTCGGAATCGTAATATCCACCTATAAAATAGAATGAGAAACGAATAATTAATTTCAAATATTTGTAGACCATTTTATTGCGAAAATACCACACACCTGATGGACTGTCGTAGTAGCCCCATATCGGTATACCAATAGCGGCTGACGCTAATGCAAAGCAAATAAATCCCAAGCAGGTTATCCCCGCAGCATATACAGAAGTTCTCGGTCTAGCCATTTCAACTTCAGCATAATTATACTATCTAGTGGTTTTTTTCTTCTTTTTTTATTCACTAATAATGTTTATCGGTAATTTTCAGAGACAGGTTTCGATTCGTGTTTCGGATAGATACTGGTTTTATGCGGCAATCCATTGAGATCTGAAATGAGACGAAGAGGAAGAAAATTGTTAAATATTTCGACATAAGACACTAAAAAGCAGTTGTGAATAGAAGACGTAAATAAAAATAAACGCTGATAAAGCGAGTGCCAGATGGAAATTGAAATACGTCAACAATAACATTTAGAAATTTGCATATGGAATGTTTGTTCGGACCATATATACGGTTTGGTGGGTTGTGTCCGTCTATTCACATTGAAAATTTATGAAGATGTTCTCCAACGTATTTCACTCGATGATTATACGTTTGAGTAAGTTGAGTGGCTTGCTGGATAAAGATATTTAACTTGTTTTTAGTTATCAAACGATTTCTAAAATTAATTGACATATAGGGTTTTCTTGGGTTACTTTAGTATGTTGGGTTTCGTTTACTATGAGTGGGCTTGGAGACAGTCAGAGAGAAAGGGTTTTATGTACCAAATGAGACTTTAGACTCATGTCCACTAAATTGCTAGAAAAACTATTTTAAGCTTCTCCATTCATTCAAGTGTGCGATGCTATATGTTTGCCTCACGGAATGGACCCCTCGTTAAGGCCTACTTCGAATGGACAATTAAAGAAGTGTCTCGTGTCAGTTTTATATTCTTGGATGATTGTCAGACCTTCGCAAGAGGTGAAGCTTTTTAACTGCTCCACCTCTTGCGAAGGTTCACTTCACCATTTTCGGGGTTTGAATCTCGCGCTTGGTAGACCAACGCACCAGCCACTACGCAATTGCTCTGACTATGGCTCAGTATGCTTACACTTTTAGTTTTTGCGATAACTATATGCCTACAAACAGTATTATGAAGGTGAGCCATTTACTGCCAATTGGGATTATCCGGTATATTTTTCCGAAAAAAAAATTCGGGGTTACTTCTTTCGAGGTAATTCCCGGTAGCGTATACAATAACCGATCCGATTTCATGTCGGATATCGTACGCTTTCTCAAGTATGTACATAGAATTAAATAAAGAGAGGACGATATACATACACCCCATCATCAGTAATTAATTTAATTTAATTAATTTAATTCCCTGACTGGAAACGTGGCTTAACGCCAGTATACTTGACTCGGAACTCTTTAATCACGAGTTCTTCGTATATAGGAATGACCGCCATGAAAATGACTTAAGGCGCTTGGAGAAGGTATTCTTACTGCGGTTCGCAGTCATCTTACCTCTAAAAAAATTGACTTTCCATTTCCTCTTAATATTGAATTAATCTGTGTTAAGGTTACTTATGGAAAAAAAAATCTTTATGTTGCAAATGCGTACATTTCCACATATCGTCCTTGTACTCTGTATTCTCAACTTGCCACACATAGACTGGGTTCCTTCGAAGGAGAACCTCATTTTATACCATCAGAAGTCTCTGCACAACAAGAGCTATCATTAGTTGATAACATTTTATCATTCTATAAAAAATCAAAAAATTGAATTGTTGATTTAGTTTTTTTCCTCTAACTCTGTTAGTACTGCAGTATTGGAATCTAGTACCAGCATTACTAACATAGACATAGGCGGACATCTGTACGAAAATGCTGACTCGTATGATCGTTTGTACTCTTTTAACTTTCGAAAAGCGAACTTTCAAAGGCTATCCTAAGAAATTATTCATTCGAATGTGAATATTGACGGCTTTTCCAATTTACAAGAAGCTGTTAGCTGTCTTCTAATAAAAGATTGCATGGATAGAACTATCCCAATCAAACATTCTAAGAATGCTCAAATCCAGCATCCTTTGTACATGAAAGAGCTTAAATATCTTCGAAATAGACGTAACCGGGCCTGGAATAATTTTGTAAAAAGCCAGAATCATTAAGACTATGATAAGTACCTGAATTATTTTAGTAAATTATCTGCGATGTCTAGTAGTTTATAAAAATGGCTATATAGTCAATAGAGAAGGCTCTTAAAAGTGACCTTAAACTCTTTTGGGGATTTGTCAATTCGAAGAGAAAAACATCGAGCTCTCAAATTGTATCAAACATATTCGCAGAAAACTTCAGTAAATCATTTATTGATATCCCACTAGTCGTAGACGAACATTGTTTTAGTTATCTCAATAACTGCCCTCAAGTATGTTTCAGTAATGTTACATTTGACGATGAAACACTTCTAAAATATATCTCTTTATTAAATAATGACTATTCTGGTAGGGGCCATATGGAATCCCACCAATAGTCGTAAAGCAATGCAAAGATGCTTTTTTGATATACCTTAAGTAATGTTTGAAAGCTCCCTCGCCACAGGAGTATTCCTAACTCAATGGCAAATTACATTTGTAACACCTGCTTTTTAAAAAGATGAGCGAGGGGAAATCTCTAATTATAGACCTATCTCAAAGCTATCTTGCATTCCAAAGTTATTCGAACATTATTATTTGTGATAAGCTGGTCTTCCTTTATCGGAACATTATTTGTGAAGAACAGCATGGCTTTGTAAAAAATCGATCCACTGTCACAAATCTCTTAACTTTTATGCATCATTGTTCCAATAGTTTGGAAAATAAAAAAATAAATCGATTGTATATATACTGACTTCTCCAAAGCATTTGACCAGTTATCAGATAACATCATAATTTTTAAAGCTAAGACATATGGTTTCCCTCCAGGATGCATAAGTTGGGTTCAATCATATCTCTAATTGCGAACTGACCAAGTAAAGTTTAGAGACTCCAAATCCAACCAATTTGTTGCCCAATCTGGAGTACCTGAAGGAAGTCATTTAGCACCAATTTTATTCATACTTGCGATTAACGATGTAAAACCTTGTATTCGAGATAGCAAAAGATTGATTTACGCTGATGACATGAACATTTTTAAATGCGTAGGAAATCTAAACGATTCTCTTTCACTTCAAACCTATTTAAATAGTTTTACCACATGGTGTCTTAAAAACGGTCTGAATCTGAACCCTACAAAGTGCCAGCATAATGTCATTTTCGAGAAAACGTGCTCCCTCTGATTTTAATTATACATACTCTGTCTAGCTACACTCTGTGTCGTGTAGACAGTTTTAAAGATCTTGGTGTTTATTTTGATCCTAATATGGAGTTTAATTAACACATTAACGTTATCGTCAATAAATCCAACTCTATGTTGGGATTTATAAAAAGGTGGTCAAAAGAGTTTAATGTTCATTCAAATACAATTGAATCAGTCCAACGTAAGTTCATATGATTTGCCTTGAGAGGTCTTCCATGGGATGATCTACACAATTTGTCCTCTCCCGCTATAGGTGTCGAATTAGACTACTTAAAAATTAATTAAACAAACAATTAATTAAAGACATACATGTTGTGAGCCTGTTGAAACATGGGTTACTAAAGGTTGAACCTCAGATGTTGTGATTTAATTAAAAGTTATACATGTCCTATAGGAGAACGATAAAATGATCGATGTATTAACATTTTAATAAGGTCTTCATTAAGACAGATAGTGGGACAAATCATAAATCAATTGAATGTCGAGCAATGAGCGTACCCCGCGCTAGCGCAGCAGCGGGTGTACATACCCCGTATTAATTAAAGATGTAGATAGCTCACAGTTGACTAACTTTTGACATTTACGCGTGTATTTCTTATGTGGAAATTAACTATGTGGATGGCTGTTCTTACATACTTTCTGAAGTGGCGCTACAGTCCGGAATGAACCTGGGCCTCAACCAGCATGCCTCCGCAATTAGCCCGGTTACTAACCAAATGCCTCACGTTTCGCATTTCTAGTTTGTTGAGGTCGGTTTCTACTTGTGCGCGCCACTTAAGGCGAGGTCTTTCTCTAGTGCGTCTGGTTTCTGGGCATCGAAGACTCTGCGGGCCGGTGTATTGGTTTTTATTTGCTCTACGACATCAATTGTCAAGTTCGGAGTTTTATTTACCAGCTCTTTATCGCTGTACAGCTCGTAATGTTCTTGGTAGAATTTTCGTCTCCATAGCCCAAAGAAATATTCGTTCAAAGTCACCAAATAATTTCGTAATCCGTAGAGCCAGCTGTCTTAGTCCAAATCTCGTTGTAGACCCGAGGTAGACAAATTCCCTTACTACCTCAATGTAAAAGCTTTCGGCGGTGACGATATGTTATAGTAGGCGATATTGTATGCCCTTGTTGACAGCCTGTACTTGAACTTTCTCTCATTTACTGTGAAACCCATTTTTTCCGTTTCCTATTCTATACAATATCGTCGGCGTATGCTAGTAGTTTCTCAGATTTATGGAATATTACGCACATGGTATTAGCTGTTGCATAGTTATCTATGCAGAGTTTATTATTGGGTACGATTTGTATATTTTTTCAAAATTCAATTTGAACAATTTAACATAATTTTCTGATCAAAATGCCGATTCATAAAAAGTACATATTCTGAATGTCGACAATGACTTAGGTCCAGACAAGAAAAAGACTTGTAACATCGCGACAAAAGGAAACCAAACAGCTGATAACTGAGCTGTTGCAGATTCTATATATTTCGATATCTTTTGACAGCTAAATCGATAAATTATGAGTGCAGCCAAATTAAATCACCACACACGGAGTCAAATTTAATCCTGCACTGAAAAACTGCTTCATGAGTTAACTCTAGATTAAGTTTATTCCGGGGTTAGTTAACTCCGCTTTAACTAAGAGTAACATCAGATTTTGACGAATAAGTCACTATTGGATAAGTGTTATGTTTAAATTTTGTCGGGCAACTTAACACTTTTCTTTTTGGCATATTTAGCTTTAGTGAATAGATTCCCAAAAAAGAGGAAAATGATCCGAATGGAAAGCCCTCAGAATTCGCGTTTTCACGTTTTTTTAACGTTTTTTTGTAAAAAACTGTTTTCGGTACAAATTTATGTAAATTCGAAAAAAAAACTATCGATGAAAATATTTTGAGAATAATAATGAAAATATGATCTAAACCGTTGCATGATCTGGCAGCTTTATTATTGTATAGAGCCAGAACAGCTCATTCAACATTTCAGCTGCCTCTGAATATTCTAAGTAACCCAGATGAACAACATTAAAAAAAAAAACAATTATCGAGGGCCAAAGTGCTGAAATAATGCAAAATTACCATATGGGATGAATGCAACACATTCTCGAAACAATTGTTAGATATCGCGATGATGGAAAAGTTGCTTTCCATTGAAATACTGATTGCATAAAATTGCCCACCGATTTCTGCACAATCGCTGATACGCTAAATGCTCTCATTGACCGCATATTCCCCGGTATAAGAACACAGAAAGGCAGAAAGAACAATTTTCGCAGCAAATCACTGGATATGCTAGGCATGCCACCATTATTTCTACGAAGCCACCATTTGGGATGGTAAATTCGGAGCCGAAAATGTTCTGCTGACACGCATTCCAATGATTCCTACAGACGTGCATTAAACGCATCCAATTTACTATTATATTGACAAAAACAAACGATATCCGTTTGCTTCTTAGATTTAGGCACTCCATGTTTTTCACCCGGACAATTATACGTGGCACGATTCTGTCATAGATCCCATCAAAACATATCCGTTTCAAAAAAAAGGACCGTCATTATACTCGGACTAGAGGAGACCATTTTCCCACGTCGCAACGTCAACTATGGTCAACCTTCCCGCATATGCCCGATATCAACGTGAAATCTAATCTCAACGGCTAAAAAGTTGTGGCCAATGTCGTCGTACTTGAGGTAACTGGCCCGGTACAGCTGCATCCGAAATCGGTTCCAGGAAATTCTTAGAACAGAACTGTAACACACAACAAAGGCATACTTTCAGTTTCACTTTACGTTCGATTTCTTTGAGATCGATAAACGATCATTCTCTTTCATTTGTTGCGCCCAGCAGAACAAGTAGCCTTCTGATATGTTTTTATATGGCAAAACAACGTTTGCTGGGTCAGCTAGTTGTTTTTTTAAATTCTATATTTTTACGAAGTTATTTTTCAAACTGTCAACTATTTAAATTCTGGCAAAACTTTAGTCGACATTTTAACAATCGACAAAGTCGAGATTAACTACATAGCATAATATTGACCATTTTTCCATTATTCCAAAATTGATTGCCAAATAATTTTTGTGCAAAATTACGAAAATGTATATACGCGAAATTTTATTAGTCAACCTCCACCTTGCAGCCCATCGCAATTACCAGTGCTCTATTCTATAGTCGGAAAAGGCACTAAAGGATGCATGAATACTTAAAATTTGTGCATAGTTCCGACGACCATCCTAACCCATCGTTATTTAATTGTCTTAATTAAAAATAAATACATTACATGCTTGTATTTCTAACCCTTAAGTGCAAAGAATTAAATTTCCTAGTTGATTCGACTAGTCTTGTCTACCTCCATGTTTTTGGCGAAAAATGATCTACCAACATGCCATAATAAATGAAAAAAGTTTTATGTTTCTCGACAAACAGGTCCACCTGGTATAATTTCTCAATTTTCCACTCGAGTGTATTATGAACCTCTTAAATCATTTTTCCCCAAAAATACGCCAGACACTGCAGACACCCAACAAAAAAATATTTTAAACGAAAAAGTAATAAATTGAAAGTCTTATCTCAATTCAAGGCTTTCTTCCACCACCCACGATAGAAATCAAATGTAAAAGATAAATATGCACACACATTCGTGACAAAAACAATTCAACTGTCAGATTTACAAAAGATATATCAGTTGCCCGATAAAAAAAAGTCTAACTACCCACCACCATTAGTCAGTCACAATACCAACTTTCAAAAAGAACGAAAGAAACAAAATTTGGACAATTGTCTAATTAAATACCAACAAACATAATAATGTTGTTTTTATTTTCATGAGTAAGTATCTACTGGATACATAAGTACTTAGAGAAAGTTAATTTCAGTGACTAAGTCTTTTTGATTGACACTGAGAGCAATCACACTAAATGAGTTGAATCATACTCCACTGCGTGATGAGAATAGATACCCCATAACTCCTATGACTAGGACTAGAACTATTAGAACGAACAAACTGCGTGTAACCAATCAGTTGAAAAAATCAAAATATCAGTGTGTACAAAGTACAACTGGAATCTACCATTTAATTAGTATTGTACCGTGCATGTCAAACATTAAAGAGATTCTTTTCCAATAATACGTTGGCACGTTCCCATCAATCTAGGCCATAAAGTAGATATCGAAGAGGAGTTCTAGAATTACATGAAGCTACCTACTACTCAGAAACTCAAACTACGAATTTTCGAAGAAAGGCACCAGGCCGGCCTCCAGTAATATTGATTTTCAGTCGTTTCTACAGAAACCCCCCAGCAAGTGTAATCAATACTGCAATGCCCTCCATTTGGAGTAAACACACAGCAAGTTTGTGTTTGGTTCTGAGTCAGAATGGCAGTGCGTCTAGAAAATTGTAAACCGACGCGACGCCTTCTCCAACCCATTTGGCATGGAAACAAATTTTTCATGAATGAGGAAAGCCATGTACAACATGACAACCGCATAGCAAAATGCAATATTCAAGTATGACAAATATTTTACGAACGTTTGCGTTAATTTTAAGTAACCTTGCATGGTCACCAATTCTGGGAACATACGTACAATATAGGGTGTCCCGTCGATTTATGCGAAAAATTTTTTCTAGCTACACTATCACAAGAGGTATCAACATTTTGCGTAACTTTACACAGATAACAAAAAACTGGAATTACATGTCGTTTTGGGGGCGCTACCGAGCTTTGAAGATTTGTAAATTTCACGTTTTTATTGACTTAAACCGTATGCATAAAACTATAGAAAAAAAATCAACTTTTAAAGGTATTTTATTATAAATATTATTAATACAAAGCACGTGAAAACAAAGTAAACAAAAAAAAACTTTTAATCAATGACAAAATCTTCGAACTGAAACTTATTTTTGTGTCCAAAAGTTGGCATTTCTGCTGGATATTGCAAGTAGAAGTAGGGTCAGTTACACTTTATGAAGCCTCTGTTACCAGTTTAACACACCTTTTCACAGATTGGGTGTGACAATTCCTAAGCACTTATCTTTTGCCAAGATGTGAAGGTCTTCATAAGAAATATGTCGAAGAACCGGAGGTGATGTAACCTGACACTCGTGTACAAAATAATTTCAATATAATCTCTAACAGAGAAGTTAATTTTTGGTGGTTCATATATTCTGCGTTTGGTGATACTTTCAGCTTCTCTAGTTTTTTTTAATTTTCGCAATTCCAGCTCCCGAATTTGGTCTCTTTCATCAAACAACATACTGATAAGAAGGTTTTCTGGGTGCTTAAAAAAAACATTTATTTCTATTACAGAATCCATTCCAAAATATCTGAAATTTTGGCTCCATCCTTAAAAGACGTCTGTTTCTTGATGTGGAACCAAATTGGAGCGAATACTTTAACTACGTAGTTGACAAGCAATAGCAAATTTTCTGAAGGATTTAGAGTACTAACATAAAGTCTGAGAATACGATTAGAAGAAGTTAGCCATCTCGAGTAAACCATTTTTCCAGGTTGACAGTTTGCCAGCTCAGGAGTACAGAAACCAGTTGATTCAGCTTGACATATCTGATGAAGATATTTTTGATCAAACACATTTTTCGCCAAATCAGGCATATTACCAGCCACCGCACAAAAGCTCACGGTGGTTTTATTTTCGCAACCAGCTAATTGTTTTCCAATAGATCCGGAATATTCTCTTGGACCCGAAGTGTAACCATCTTACGTCAAGAATAAATGTCGAAGAGGTAAGAGGCATGAAGCATACAAATACACCATTGTAGCGGTCTCTTCAAAAACTCCTCTGAATATTTGATCACTTCCAACCAGTGTTAGTTGCAGTTCCTTAACATCCAATGCAAATCACGTCATCTAAATTCCAACCTTGACCCTCTAATAAGGTTTTGATCGAAATAACAATTCCCTTTGCGGTGCCACGACTTTGCGTTGTATGTCCCAAAAAAATTTGATCCAGGTTCTGTCAAAATTGAGATGTGCTCTTCAAAAACTTCTTTGTGTTGATAAAGCGCCCCCATTTTTTTCATTTATCAGGGTCTTGTCTTTTCGTCCATCAAAGTAAATGCTTTTTATAGCAATACCTGCAATATCTTTTAAAGCTTCTGTACGTAATTTAGATACAGCTCTGTGGATCTTGTTTTTGGCAATTATTAGAGTTAAGTCTTGAGGAGAAACCAAGCCGACATTAGCCAAAACAGCAGAAGCAACAGCGCCGCAGATCGGGCCGATAAACCGTATCGATCACAGACCTTGGCAACTGTTGGCAACATCAATGTTTTCTGATTAACCCTTAAAGTCGATGGTGTCTCTGTTGAAAGAGTGGTTTTATGGGGATGCCTCTGTTATCGGATACGTTTCTGGGAAAGATTTACGCACCGAAACTTCATCACAGTTTCCTGAGACAGAATCGGTTTCTTGGGTAAAACACTATTTGCTTCCCTCTTTGACCCTTCAATTTGCCTTTGCTGTCGCTTCATTAAGATAACTGTTTCTTTCTTGTCTTCACCGAGAATAACCATTTTCATCTTATTTCTTTGGTCCTCTCATTGATGGGAGCTTTCTTAGGTTTTAAACACGAACAAGTTTCAAATGAAGTGCATTTGCAAGCAGCAACGTCGAAAGGCTCCTCAGATGACTCTAAAAAACACATCAGTTTGTTTTCGAAATTATCATTCTGTTTGTTTTTGGGGTATCGCTTCAATATCCTGTACTTTTCGAAACATGATTAAAGTAATTGAATAGCTGGTTCCTTAGTTACAATTGGAATCGAAGCTTTGGGCCAAATATTGTTGATCTGTTCAGAAAACATCGCATATATATCTGAATGTGAGTAAGAATTTCAATATTATTAATAAAAATGAATCCCTATCCGACATCTATGAATGAAGTCAGTTGTCTAGGTAGGCTTCAAAATTTTGCCCTGTTTTACTTATTTGTAAAACAAAACAAACTTTTTTCGGGGCACCCTAAAGTGTACATCAATATGGGTTTTGCATTTCGCATCGAAAGCAAAAAGCTAATTTTGGAAGTGTCAGTAAGTTTGTCACGTAATTGCTTCTTGCGGAGCAATAACCTAACCTAGGACAATTTGTAAAAATTATTCATTAAAGAAAAATCATTGCAAATCACATTAACCTACTCAGATATGCGGGTTCGAATGGGAGACTTTCTACATACTATCGCACATTATAGTTAATTAACATTCGTTGTCATAATTTATGAACTCTTTGGCGACTCCGTGACTGCGCACTACATGTGATTTTAATTTTCCTCAATGGATTATTAATTATCGCGGACTGAGTCAATGACATCGGAGATATGCTACATTGAAGGTGCCTGTATATGGATGCGAAGACTTGAAAGTTTTTACATCCACTTGGATATGTTTTGAAGGCGAAATTGATTATCGTCACGGATGATAGTTCTTATTTTTTAAGTGAAAATCTAAAACAAAATTATCAAATGAGTTGAGCGTGAATTTTTAAGTCGTTCCTTTCTTAATATCTAACGACTTGTGCATAATGATACATTATTTCGTGTTTCCTATTTGTATTTTGGCACAATTTAATGGGGTTGATATAATTATGGATAAAGCTTTTCGTCATTGCACGTCTTGTGAAAAACAGCATGTTAAGCAACATCTATTTTAGATTATTTATATAGGTATACTAGAGGGCACATGCCTATCACTTTTCAAACTCAGCAACTATTAGCCATTAGGCTTCCTATCGCTTTCAGGTTGTATCTGCGATCACTCGATCGGGTTGCCGATTTGATCCTACTTGTCGTCTAGAATTTGGGCCTGTGATTAAAAGAGTCACTTGGCTGAATCATTATTCGTTACATTCGCTCAAATCGAATAAGCAAGTCGACGTGTTGGTATGATATTCAAAGACAACGACGAGGGTGTGCCATAATTCATGCAAAAAACAAATGACTCATGCAGTAATTGAATTGTTTCTCTGGCTGTATGGCATGTGGCACCGTCTTGTTAAAACTATCATATCGATATCTTTCGAAGAAGAATGGTGCATTATTTTTAAAATATTGCTCAACAATGAGCATTTTTACTAGCTCCGAACTGTCAGATGTATACCGTTTATTGGCGCGAAATTCAAATTTTTCGTTAAGTATGGAACCCCCTTTAAAAGGTCCAGATTTAACTAGTTTTCTGCTTAACGTATTGTACTATGCGGCATAGAGTAGGACTTGACAAATTAGGGTGTGGTTTAGCATACACTTTAAAAACTAAAGTAGCATCGGTTTCTAAGGGTCAGTATTTGATGGACCCATAGTGTCATTCCTGGATTTCATGTAAACTCTAGATAGATGAACTCCTTAACTAATTCGAAGTTTTACAAGGAATAAAGAAATCTCATAAAAGGTTTTTTTTATAATATTTTCAAATTTCTATAAATTTACGAAAACTACCGGATCTATAAATTCCCACGGTTAAAAATAAAAAAATTGCAACAAAAAAAAAATAAAAAAAAAATTTATTAGGAGACGTTAACACAGCGGTCCTCCAAAAAGAAACATTTATTGCGGTGTCATTAAAAAAACCAAGCCCTTCGATTTAGTCCGACAATCACAAACCGCGCTAGAAATTGCAAATGTGGAAAAGCAGGAACTCTTAAAGGAAGTTTACCTGCCCACAATTTGTAAAGGGTTTTTTTTTAGTGATTTATTTTTAGTTTGATTTGGCATTTCAACATGAATAGACTGACGTCTGAACAACGCTTCCAAATTGTGCAAAATTTATTTTGAAAATCATGGTTCTGTTCGAAATACGTATCGCGTCTATCGATTAAATATGGAACGTTTTCGCACCACGTTACTCTAAATGATAATCCACAGAGATGTCTTACAGTGCGAACAGAAGAAGTCATTGCTGCTGTAGAGCGTAGCGTAGAGGAAGATTCAAATCAGTCTATCCGCCATCCTGCATCCACTTTATGGAAGATTTTGTGAAAAGATCTTGTATTGCTTTCAAAATCCAACTCGTGCAAGAATTGAAGCCACAGGAACACCTACGAAGCCGTAGATTCGGTGAATGAGCCCAAAACAAGATTGCCGTTGATCCCAATTTTCACAAGCGAATTTTGTTTAGCGATGGAGCTCACTTTTGGTTGGATGTATACGTCAATAAACAAAACTGTCGTATTTCGAGTGATGATGATCCTCAAGTGTATGTTAAGACGCAAAAACGGACTGTTTGGTGTACTTTATTGGTTGGTGGAATAATTGGTCCGTACTTCTTGAAAAACGATGCTGGCCAGAACGTTACAGTCAATGGTGAAAAAAACGTTCGGTGAACGCAAAATTTCGCGTTTTGGTCCTGTGAATTGGCCTGCAAGATGTTGCGATTTAACACCGCTTGACTATTTTCTGTGGGGATATGTGAAGTCACTAGTCTGCACCGATGATCCCGAAACGATTACCCATTTGGAGGACAACATTCGCCGCTTTATTGCCGATATACGTCCAAAAATGTTGGAAATAGTCATTGAAAATTGGACCTCCAGATTAGACTACGTCCGAGCCAGCCGTAGCGGTCATATGCCAGAAATCATATTTAAATTATAATCCCAGAAGATTATCTTTCGAATAAAGTAAATTTCATGTCAATTTAAAAAAATCATCTTTGTTTTATTCCATTTCAAAGTTCTATACCTCTAAAAAAATCACTCTACATATCAATTCAGGGTGTGGTCATTTTGAAATCATTTTCAAATATACTCACCGTGAAAAAAAGCCCCATTTCTTAATTTCTAACAAAATGACAATCATTTCTTTTGCCAGACAAAGCTTAATATTTCCCAGCGGCTGCAAGGATTTTGATTGTAATAATCATGGCCTCACGCATATCTTTTCCGCAATTCGATATTTGATATACATGTCTCGACATTGAAAAGAGCGCAAAAACACACAAGTTTCATTATAATTCAGGTATCTGCAATTCTGAATATGTATCTGAATTCCATATATGAAAATAAGTTTCATACATCATACGGATTGAAGTATTTTGCAAATGTCTCGCTTGTTGTTCATAATCCCCTGAAATTTTCCGAAAACTTAGTTTGGGCATTTGTTACGCAAATGTCCTTCAACGATTCATTCGCAGCTCAAAAGTTCCTGACATTTTAGGTAATTCTTCGGTTTTGGTTTTAAGTAAATAAATGAAAGTACCATTACGATGTGTGTGGAAGAGCTCTATCTTGTTAGCCAATTGCGGCACCCAAATCTTGACCGTTGAAGCTATGACAAATATAGCGCGTTCTAAGGATGTCCGATAATTCCCGCAAAATGTAAGTTTTGTAGAAAATACAGATTTTTAAGTAGAAAGCTTACATTTTTTATTTATTCATAGATTATACAGATTGGGGTTATGTATGTTATAGTACATCAGATTAAAGGCCTCCACGGCTTTGCTGGCAAGTTCTTACTATTTTAATTAAAATTTTCTGTGATAGTTTCGCAAAAATGTGGCTGAATTTCATTAATACCCCGCCCAATTTCCTCTTTTAAGGCTTTGGTAGTCGTGGGTTTGTTTCAATAGACCTTTGACTTAAAAAAACCAAAGAAAAAGCTCAATGGCGTTAAATTGCAATTCGCAAAACGTCCGATTACAAGATTATGAAATGACTTATGGAGTAATTGAATTGCTTCTTTCGTACTAAATTTTGCGTTGCATGCTGTCACATTGTTATCGTTTTTGCCGATGGCCACAGTACTATTAAACGGCCTAAAATTCAAATTTTGCTTGAATTATGGGATACCCGTTATATAAAATAGTGGCTATATGTTGGAAAAAATTACCTCTTTTTTAAATGTTTAGGGTAACTGTCTAATTCATATCTTTTATTTATTTCTTTCAGGAAGCAACCCCCAGCAGCATGAAATCTCCAGCAATTAAAAGCGGAAATAACTGCAAATATTAGTTACCTGGGAGCTAAATACAAATGTAAGTGATTTTTGAATATGTTCTACCAGACTTGAATAAAAAAAAGTCACTCATTTCATAAAGATACGATGTATGATTACCATAGTAAAGCAACCTGCTACGCAGACATTAAGTATTTGATTAATTGAAACCTATAGTAGATGGAGTAGTGTCGAAACGTTGGTATTTTCTGTGTACAAAAATGCCGTAGAGAAAAGGTCTAGATATTAGCAATGCGTATGGAATTTATTCATACACGCTTTTGAAAAGAAGGCTTGCCACCCATACCTTCATCCTCCACAAATATAAAACATTCTCTAAACATACAATTACCACTTTCTTTTACTTCTCAAGAATTGTGATTTTATTTTTGGGTGTCAGTGATATATCCCTAAAAATCAAAATTCTCGATGACCTGTTGGGTGAATATTGCAGAGCTGCTCATGTACGCCTTTTTAATCACCCCAACTGGGGCTGCGAATTGAACGAACACAAACTCCCCGAAGTAAGTTCGGACACCACCCATGGAGTTAGTCTCCACTACATCCGAAATCGTTCCTATCACTCTCTTTCTTCCCCTTCTCTAACGCTTGTACTGTGGTAAAACAGTTAAAGGGTATTCATAACCCCTTGAGTGTGCGTATATTATAAAAAAAAGACACCTCCATTGAGTACATCTTGGTAATTCGTTCACTGTCAGAAAAGGAAAACAAAGATTTGACTTAGTGATCATGATCATGCTCTCTATTTTTTTAAGTTTGAAAAACAGGTGTTTTTTACGACCTCCAGAGGTATTTTTAAAAGACCTAGATTATCATACTGTCATGCGAAGTATGTATCAATCAGCTGATGTTAGATCAAAAAGACTTTACCATTAAACGTTCCGATACCGGTCAACAACTCCGGATAGAATAAAACTCTTGTTTACCAAAAACATGATGAGCGTCATAAAGTTTGGGGGTAACTTCAACTACCATAATCGTATTTCATTATCGACTGGGCCCATGCAGTCGTTTAACAGTCGCATACAAAATACATTTCGCTAATTTTCAAAAAAAAAATTCGAAATGATTTTCGGCTTTACAAATGGTTGTGAGGAGTTTACCAACACCAAAAAATCATTTAAGAAAAATAATTAACAAAATTGACAATCATTTCAGAAAGGGTTTAGACAACCAAAAGATTTTATTCAATGTCATTTGTATTTTTTTGGTCCGGAAAAGCCTTTGAATGTTTTCCAATATTTTTCCAAATGTTTATTTTGTGACCTAAAGTCCTAATTTTATCTATTTTTTTGTGGTTATTTTTAAGATACAAAATATTGTAGGACACAGGGCCTAGCTTTTTCTCGAAACGTTACAGACTGTTTTTTATACTATTTTTGGTACCGAAACGCCCCTTTGAATGTTTTCCAATATTTTTCCAAATGTTCATTTTGGGTCATCAAGTCCTATTTTTGTATATTTTTTTGTGGTACTTTAAAAAATACAAATTGTTGGCATAACAGGGTCGTAGGACACAGGGCCTAGCTTTTTCTCGAAACGTTTCAAACTTTTATTACTATTTTTGGTACTAAGACGCCCCTTTCAATGTTTTCCAATATGTTTCCAAATGTTTATTTTGTGTCCTCAAGACCTTATTTTGTTGATTTTTCTGTGCTGCTTTATAAAAATATAAATTGCTAGTGTAACATGCTCGTAAGGATACAGGGCCTAGCTTTTTCTCGAAGTGATTCCAGCTTACACTATGACGGAACCTTTCATTTTGTATGCAGAACCTAAACGACAAAGTTGAGATAAGCTTTTCTTGAGAGTGGATACTACTAGGATGGTAGATCATCATAAGAGAAGAGTCAGCAATAAACGAACTATTGCACTTATCATCGCGTCACTGACCCCCTGGTTTAAAAACAAAATACGCCTTAGTCTACGTGTAGGTTAGCTTAAGTGCCTTCCTTTTCGTATTGAGAGTTCATACTAATTTTATGTTTTATTTTATTCTAATTGGCTGTGAAATAAAATTACCCATCATTGTACTACAACAGCTCGAAAAAAAAATTGATTGTGTCCACTTTAAAGCAGAGTATCCATTGAGTAAGCTTTTCGAAATTATTTTGCATATAAAAAACGATTAAAGTCGCGCGACGATGACAACATTTTTGACTGCTGGATGACAGCAATTTAACTACACACACATCCATACAATTCACACATTTTCGATGTGTTCTCGTATTGTTGTGCGGTAATCTGCGTCAGTACGACAGACTCTCAATCTGGTATGCAAAACGGGTGCATTCAACACATATTGTAAAACGCAATAAAAAAATATATATACATGACATACATATATGTATCGTCATTTCAATTGAACCACCACCAACAAATTAATTTCCATATTCTTTCAGTTGCAACCAAATGTAACGACATAAGCTGCATGCTTGGCTCGGCTTGGTGGTCCACTAAGCCAGTGTGAATGGAATTCATTGAGACGAAGCCAAAACTAAAACGCGTTTACATGCGGCAAAAGTGTGCCATGGTCCAATTATATTTTTATTAATAATTTCTTATTACTTGGCATAGAAACCCCTTACCTATGCGGTTGTCTATGTGGAGATTTATTGATTCTGACATTCCTTTGTGGCTGTAAAAAGGGTGCCTCTGACATTAACGAGTAATGAAAATCTGACCTTTTACAGCATCTTTACGCACGCCCTACTGACCGATTATGTAATAATTGTCCGCCGCCTCGTCTATTCACATTAAAATAAGTTTCCATTTCAGTGGTCGTGGGGTCTCTAATAGCAATAGGGTACATACGGCACAAAGATGAATCATTGCCATAGCATGGGAATAAATTGTGTTATTGTGGAAATTCAATTAATATTACAATCTTCATTGTTCTCTGTCTAGAATTGTGTATACGAATATTTTCAGCATCTCAGCTCAATAGCTCAAAGCTAATCGTTTCAAGTTCATTTATAGCTTTGAGGTTATAGCTGTAGGTAGGAAATACTTCACGAGGGACTCCATGTCAACTAAGTTGAAACAATTGGCTCGGAAAACGAATTCATCGTGTTTTCTCTCAAGTGATGGTGTATTTAAAATAATTACAGGTTCACTGCGAATGATTTACTTGTGAATAATTTTTAATAGCATGATTAGTGGGATTTTCATTATAGTGTTTTTGGAAGGATAAATCGTCGCTTGAATTTCACACATGTGTAATTTGAGAATGATGACATAGTCTATAATATCTACGATGGCATTTTCCTACTAATTAACCATGTGAAATGCTAATTTTTATTATGACAAGATATCTAACTAAATTTGACAACTATGACATTCCATTGATACATGCTAAAATGTGTCCAATGATCATGACCATTTAAATATGAGCTGTGTGTCAAGGCATATGTAGATATTGTATGACCAGTGGCATTTTTCTCAAGAGATTTACGAATGATTGGAAGTTCATTGAAGTTAAATTACCTTAAACTTATTGCGCATAAATTTTTTTTTTAATTTTGGGAACTTTTTCAACAAGTAACAATCGGTAAACAATGGATATATACTTTGCGTGTTGTAGTAGTATCTAAGATACCTAATAATGTAATGAATTAATGTATTAATTTTATCTTGTACGAATTAAGTAATTACAAATTATTATGCAAACTTAAATGCCTCTTAGAGAATTTTTTTAGATATCTAAGGCCAAGATGCCTTGAAGGTGGTTTCTAAATACTTTCCCTGGTGATTTTTTTTTTTTTCAAATTGTGGCACAATACAAGTATAAACAAGTATTTAAGTTGACAAATGCATACTCTGTCATCGTAAACAAATACCCAGTCATCATAAAAAAATGGCGTGGCCCAGAACGTACTAAAGTAGGATGTGAAGGTATGTCATTGTTTACATAATGGGCTCCACTGATCATTTGTATCTTATCATCAAAAGTATGCTAGGTAATATAATAGCTGATAAATAAAACCAAACAATTGGACAATAAAGTGGCAGTAAGACAGAGTAGCTTAAGTCGACATAAGCAAATTTTCAGTTTTGAAATTGGTAGGAATTTTCGAACATCCAAATGCGTGCTTCTTCTCTATATGATCAACTTGGTTGACCGTTTGTTAATCTGGAGACCGCTTTGTCCCTTTATGGATATCGAGTTAATAAGTGTAGTAGTACATGGTGTCATGTAGGCTGTGCTTTCCGACAATATTGCTAAAAATGTTGTATCATCCTAAATTTGCTTAAAATTTGCCAGCACAATTTAAAATCGTATACTTTGGTAGTCGCTCATAACTTTTCCCAGGAGCTGGTAGCAACAGTCTTAAGCAATGCCATCCCATTTCTTCGTCGGAGCGTTAGCTCAAATAAGGTTTATATTGGCAAATGTGGCCTTGATACGCATTGTTACAATACCATTGCTAATGTCTTTAAGCCATACGACTTCTTGATACCCTTATAACAAATCCTAATTCCAAAGGCCTTATTTTTGCTCAGGATAACAAGGACTCACTTAATGTCACAGTTTTTTAACTTTCTCTTACAAAGAGAAAGATATTGTTTTCGTGAAAAATTTCGACCTCGAGATTTTGATTGATTCTAACATTACGATGATAGCGGAGCCTAAAAAAGTGGTTTTTGGAATTCCGTCCGTCGGTCCGTCTGTCCGTAATGGTCTCCCCAGCCTAAACGGCTTGACCGATCTTCTTCAAACTTCGTATCCAAGTTTGTTTTGGTCATAATTCTAGGCCATTTTTTGTTTGCTTTTAGCCATGTTAATAACGGTACCTGCCATATAAAAATTACACATAACCTCAATTTTCTCGAAAACGGCTCTAACGATTTTGATTAAACGTTATATATACTATAAGCATATTAGTTCCAACAAAACTGCATACCCAGTTTTTGCGAGAAAATCCATATAACGGATTTTGTCATTTAGGCCATATAAAGAAAATTGTTAATTTCTCGCAAACTGCTATGCCAAATTGAATGAAATTTTATATATATACTACTATTATAGTTTGAAACAATTCCACATAATTAGTTTTAGCCCAACTATCACTAAACAGAATTTTTAGTTTTGGCCAATAACGGAAAATCATTATTATTCACATACACCGATAACTTCAAATTTCGGAGTAAACGTTCGTATAATCACATTTCGACATTTTTTTTATCATTTTTAGCATCAATAATCAAAATGCATACTTAATATTTGATAACACCCAACTCGCTGTGAAAGAGAAAGTTGCGTACGACCCAGTCGTGCACCCACCACTCGTTTTTTTCTCTTTTTGCGCGGCCAATCGTATTTCTTGGATGGCAGTAATGTCTGCTTAGTAGCAGCTTAAGGCTTCCGCTAGTTGTTCAGCTGCACGTCTTCTGTGTAATGTTCTCACATTTCAGGTGTAGCTATAAACGTCGGTGTCCTTTTTACATTTAGCATGGTGGTGTAGTCAGTTCTTTCTATATGTTTTGGTTGCTTCGCAACAATAGGTGTTTTCCGAGATTGAATGGTTAACCCAAAGCACAGCCCAGAATTCACAGTCTGTAGGGCTAACTCAAATTTATTAGATACACCTAAACATAGGTCCATCAGTATCAACTACGGAATTGAGCAATGCCGTTGGTCTTTTGGTGACTAACACTTGAAATGTTGTATGTCCTACTGTCCGAATATGTCAGACTTGCTTATGTATGTTTTTTACTTCGTGGATGCCACCGTTAATTTTTTTTTACCTCTGCCGTTTGGGGAGGATTTTCGATTGACGACTTTACCCTTAGCTAGCTTGGTTCTAAAATGCTCGCGAGAAACCAGTGAGGTACTACAGCAGTGAGGTACTACAGGTACTACAGCACTATCGAGGTATCCGTCGGAGCGACAATTTTCCGCAACGCATACTTCGTCGGAGGTTTAAATTCTATTCGAGGTATGTGTCATCGGAAAAAATACTACACAAATGCGACGGCTTCACTTCATTACAATTCGTAAAAAAATCCCGGGAAGAATTTGTGTCGGAGGAAATCGGAAAAAGAATGGCACTTAGCTGTCAAAAATTTCACGAAAAATGCACTTCCACGCAATTCGCTGGGATGCGTTACGAAATGTCGGAGAAATATTCCGAACAGCTTTTCGAAAGAATACATCGAAGCGAAAATCCTCCGAATCGTACAAAATCGGAGAATTGTCCGCTCCGATTGATTACTCGATAGGGCCAATTATTATTTTTTTATACCCTTTCCCATAGGGGTCTTAAATAAACGGTCATGAATGGTGACTTCAAGGATAACTAAGTTTTGATACATATTCGCTTTCGTCAGAAGCTAGCAAAGCTCACTGCGGTGTCTACAGCGGCGTAATTTGAATTGATATTTTGTTAAAAAACATATGAGAAGGCTACAATCCGCTGTGCGAATCGTTGAATACCCTATCCCACCCTAATTATAAATTTTCAAAAATCCTAACCGTTTGGCCAAAAACAATATTTGACTGAAAAGCAGCAGTATGCGGATTTTAAAAATGATGACACATTTTCTGCCTTGTCCTACAGAGATTCCATCTTCCTATCAATTTAGCTCAAAGGCCCAAAATCGGTGACATACAGACGGACGGGCAGACAGATATGGCTAGATCGACTCAGCTTGCGATTCTGAGTTTCTCTATGTTACAAACTTATAATGTCAAAATCGTATAATAATTTCGATAGGAAAGGAGGTTGATTGGAGGGTAAAAGAAGGATTTATGGCAAGAAAGGAGGTTTGGAAGTTTTTAAACTTTTTTTTGTTCAAAAAGGAGGATAGATGGGATGGTTATGTATGACCCTAGCTAAAATGTAATGGTACATTCCGACAGACGCACACCCTGTAGCGAAAGTTGTGCGGGATCAAACAAGTGGTGGGTGTAGGTACACGACTGGTTGGTCTAAGGAGCAAGTACCTACATACCAACAACTTTGATTAACAAATTTAATAGCGGGTTTTTATGTATTCGATATTTCATATCCGTTATATTCGAGCTATACTGATAATATTGAGGAAATAAAAATACAAAGTTTTGTCCGAGCGGGCTCTTTAGTACCGAGAGCCCAGCTTTAGCTCACATGTGTACATTTATACTTCTTGCACGATGGCGGGACCTCCTGTTTTTTGCCGACTCCGAAAGGTTAAGTTGAGATCAGCTTTTCTTGACAATTCATACTACTCGGATGATTTGTCACATCATCATGTTAGGGGGCGAGTGAAAAATCAATTAGGTGTTGCTACGGCTGGGTGTCGAACCCGTACCTCTGCGTGGCAGTTTACCGCTACTAAGCATCCGCCCATTTGCAAATTAAAATGTATCGCCAAATCCCTTAAGGTAAAAATTTACAATTCCTTTCATTTTAACGCGAGTACAGTCAGTAAATATCTCATTTACTTACAAACAAAAAATGTAACTGTCGCTGAATTTCAAGTTTGACTCGTGCAACATGACAATTTGTACTGCAATCGCTTTCTATCGGACGCAAAATCAATTACACGGAAACTTAAAAAAAAACCTATCGCGAAAGTGTGATCTTGAATGCATTTCCTCAATTAAATAAATATTCCTATATACGTATGTATTCGTATCTTCAAAGGAAATTGAAATGCATCTTTGTACAATTATGTCATTGTCACATCTGCCGGGGGAATATTTTTAATCGCGTGAAGGTCGTCCGGAATTACTCATAATTAAAATAGATAAAAGAGAGAGGGCACTTGGATCAAATTCCCACGTCAAATTGGGCTACACAGTATGTTTAAGCTTTTAAGTGGCTTGGGATTATGTAGAGAAGCATAATTAAATTATGACTGAGAATAAGTGAGAATGATGTTTAAATCATAAAATGGAGGTTTTGATGAGGATGATTTCTCATCACATCCATTAGGATGCCCACGTGTGGATGACTCTTGAGACTTATCTTTGTTTGGCAGGAGTCCATTTCATCTCTTTCTAACTAAATGAATGTTGTTGGAAACACTTATAGTTTGGGATTTCGGATATGTTTGTAATAGCAATAGTCGTACGTTCTCACAATGTTTAATTATTTCGGTCAAATGGGTGATTGAGGCTCGATTGTGAGGCATAAGCCATATAATTTTATATTCCAAAACGCGGCGTTTGGCTGATACGTAATTGCTCACTTCAAAATCAACGAATGATAGAGAAACTTTGGCATTTGGAAGGCGTTTATTTTGGCTCAGAGCGAATAGGTACATGTTCATGGAAATTGATTAAATATCTCTTTAACAAGATAATTTAGTAAGTTCAATCAACAAAATCGAAGGGATTTACAACTCTACGCCAATTCCGAATGACAATTTTATACTCTTGGGAATTTAAACCGGAGACGCCTCGTTTAGTTGGTCAACACACTAACCACTGACTCACTGATGTAGAAAAAATTTGTCTTGCCTACCCAAGGAGCTTATAGCATAATCTAACCACATCTCCTTGGACCTATTTATTGTTGGTTTATAGTAATATAAGTTCCATAATGGTAATTGTACAGATCGCTCCACTTGACTAAAGACTGTAGCAGATTGCGTTGAATGAATGTTTGGAATTTTCAGTTTTAAGAAAAAGCATTTGCAAGCTATGGTGGTCAAATGGCAAGCAATGCGATTATATGAAACCTTGAGTTTTCACCTAGCTGATGCCTACCAACCCTGACTCTTAGACTTCATGTGGCGACCGCTAAATGCCTAGTACCTTGACTGTAGATAGGGTCTCAATGCCACTATAACCACTATCAATCAAATTGATCACAATGCGATAGACAAGCGGCACGCATCCAGTATTTTGGATGTCCAAACATTCCAAGGGGCTAACATCGACTCATATCTCTCACTACCTTGTTGCAGACAAGGTCATCATATCACTGCGGCCAAAGTTGGGCCTATCGTGATTTACTCCAATTAGAGCTCACTCATGATATTCCCATGATTATTCCCATAGTCATGAGGTGTTTTTTGACTTGACAATGTCCAGTAAGGAAACCTGTGAAATTTCGAATCTGCCTCCTAGTTAGATGTAGGAGTCGTTTCGTTCTTTTGTGGGAAGTGTTTGGAATTTAGCAGTGCTGATGGGTAGTCCACAGAATGGTCTTGGAATCATGAAAGTAGTTTACGACCCTTTTCTGGCTATTATATCTGCTATTTCGTTTCTACGTGTCCACTGTGTCCTGGCACCCAGATCGGATGTACTATGTTTGTGCTGGCTAGAATTGTGAGTATAGTTGTAGGCAATCCCATACTAGTTTTGATGTTATCTCGTAACTTTGTAAGGCTAGTTCTTGTTTGTTATGGAATTATTTAGATTTTCACGGAGACATATTTTTATAGCAAAGATTTCTGTTTGAAATATGGAGTTAAATTTGTCCATGCTTATGTAGATGAATGTTATTGTTTTACCACCGTATGTTCCAGCTCCAACTCCTTAATTTGTTTTTTATCCATCTATGTACTATGCATGAGAATCGTTGGCAAATGTTGGTTTATTCTGCAGTCAAGGTAAGAATGCGAATATCTACCACGCCACAACATAAGAAATTCTGTGAAAAAATTTAATATCGATAGACTGCAATCGCAACAGACCGCTAAGGCCTTTGCAGAACGCGTAAATCTTAAACTCTCGATTAATACCATACCACCAGCATCTAATGTCGAAGAACAGTGGTAACAATGTCAATAAGCCATTAGATCAGCCTTAACTGATATGTTAGGTTTCTCGCGCCCGCCAGCAAGAAACCCTTGATTTGTTGAAGAATGCCTACAGATGATAACAGCCAAGAACGAGGCCTATATGATTAAGCTGCAGGTGAAGACGAAAGCTGCCATTGAGCTCTATATAGTCTGCTAAGAAAGAGCGAAAAACATCGACTTTTCCAAAAAAAAAGCGCTATCGAGGATATAGGGATCTTCTACTATAGCTTTGGTTTTATTTCGACAGCCGATATTGCTTGAATTGCATATTAATTATCATTGACAGTGATATCACATTAAGCTTTAGCCAAAATTGCAATAGGAGTTATTTTTTTCATTGTTGTTTTTTTTTGACAGTTATTCAGCCTGATCGAGGTATACTTCTCCGATTTTGTACGATTCGGTGGATTTTTGCTTCCGAAAAGCTGTTGGGAATATTTCTCCGATATTTTGTAACGCATCCCGGCGAATTGCGTTGAAGTGCGTTCAGGAGCATTTTTCGCTCAAATTCTGATAGCTAAGTGGATTTTTTTTCCGATTTCCTCCGACACAAATTCTTCGCGGAAATAATTTACGAATTGTAGTGAAGTGAAGCCGTAGCATTTGTGTAGTATTTTTTTCCGATGACACATACCTCGAAAGGAATTTGAACCTCCGACGAAGTATGCGTTGTGGAAAATTGTCCGCTCCGACGGATACCTCGATAGGGATGATTATTTTTCAACTGGCTTGTCTATATGTTCGTGTTCAGTAAGCTAAGCATTGCCATTTCATCAACGGAACCGTACTAATTGTGAAAACTTATTTCAAAAATCCGTGACCACATTTTGGTCATCATAATCGCCCAACTGAACCTACTATTCATAAAACCATAACCAAATTCCGAACGAATTTTACACTTTTTGACATTCATTCCACAATCAGGGGCCAAATTCCGCAAGCGTGAGTTTTCTGCCTGTGTACGCACCTCACAAAACTCACATTTACTACATGTGTACACCCAAAGCAGTTTTTGCGATTCCGCAACATGCTGCGAGTTTGAGTGTTGCTACATGGATAATTTTTGACAGTTGAGTGAACCGAATT
Source organism: Rhingia campestris (assembly GCA_932526625.1). Classification (NCBI taxonomy): domain Eukaryota; kingdom Metazoa; phylum Arthropoda; class Insecta; order Diptera; family Syrphidae; genus Rhingia; species Rhingia campestris. The sequence continues at coordinate 103,982,798 of OW052184.1, read as the reverse complement.
CAATTTCAATGCACCATGGTGAACAATATTTTCGTATTTTTTTTGAGTTTTTTGTTGTCAGTTGTCGTGTCAAAAAACTCACTTGCACGCTTACGGAATCAGAATAAAACAGTGTGGTGTACTCATTTTTTCGTGTACACGGCAAAACTCACCGTTGCGGAATTCGACCCCAGAGTGCGTAGAGAGTATTCGTGACGACCGTGATCGATAAATTTTTCGCCGTTCTCAAGGTTTTGGGCATCTCTTATGGAAGGTTGTGGCGTATTTTGAAGCGTGCTCTTGGATTAAAAACGAAGTACAGCTCGTTCAAGAATTTAAGCCGACTGACTTTGGATTGTGGGCTTTGGAACAGCTTTAAATTGATCCATTTTTTTTGTGGATTTGTTTTTTTTTTTAGCTTTAAAGCTCATTTTTGGTTAGACAGCTACGTCAATAAGCAAATTGCCGTATTCGGGCCGATGAACAGTCAGAGGCAATACAAAGCTACCAATGCAATCCCAAAAATGCACTATTTCGTGCGGATTATGGACATGCGCCATCATCGGACCGTATTTCTTTAAAAATGCGGAAGGAACTTCAATGGAGATCGGTATAGAGTAATGATCAATGATTTTTTGTTGCCGAAAATTAAAGATATTGGTGTAAGTGACTTGTGGTTTCAACAGGATGGCGCTACATGCCATACAGCTACCGAATCAATCACTTTATTGAGGGAAACGTTTGATGAAAACATCATCTGAAGAAATGGCCACCAAGATCTTATGATTTGCCACCATTGAATTATTTGCTATGGGGATATGTGAAATCTCTTGTAAACTTTAGATCGATTCAGCTTTCGATTCTGATTTGATAAATAGATACATATATAATATGTCCATGTATCAAAACTAATATACTTTCATGTGATACCGTATACCCCTTGGATGCCTATGTGTGCATAATTGGAAGGTGTTTAACCCAAAAAATGTGTAAATTCAGTTCTTAGCTGCATCATGTTGTTGCAAACTATAGCAATTTTGACCCTAACATATTGATGTTGTCCATTTCGTATCCTTTTCTTCCCTCACGGCTAACACTACATTTACCTACTTACCAACCAGGCCAATCGACTTTAAAGACTTTTGAACAAAAATCAATTTCACTGAACGCCTTCAACAATAACAACAAATTCCATTTCACCTACATACATGTACCTTCGTGTGGCATGAGTGTAGGTAGGTGCTTCGGATTTATTTTTATACGGTCAATGAATTCGCCGCATTTGAGTTGTGAATTGCCAACGCATTGGAATGCGGTTATACCGGCACAATGTTGTTAGTGGCTTTGCCAAACCTGTATACGAATATTAATACGTGTACATAGGTACACGTATTAATATTCGTATACCTACCTAACAACCATACCTATACACTTATTAATAACTGGATGCTAAGTAATTATTTCATAGATTAATGGCAACGCTTTAACTGCGGTAAATAAAAACGGACTGCGTGCATTTGTATGCCGTCTATATAGCAGACGATTTTTTTTTCTATCATTTTTCTAGGCTACCATGTTGCAGGCTCCCATATGTGTGGAATAACAAAAGCAGAACACGTATATTAGTGGTTAGAGTCGACTCCAAAGTAATATGCATGATTGCATTGTTTGCGTATTCCCATCAGAATGGCAATTTGTATATATTTTCCCATTTGAAATGCTCGAATGTATGCATATATGTAGGTAGGGATCACATGGTGATGGTAGGCGAACAGCATCTACGAGATGTTGTAATGTTTTTTTTTTTTTTTTTTTTTTTTTCTCGTGTTATTATAATTTTATCCAGCGCTAAGCTGTGGTAGGTACCGGCAAGTGGGATTACTACGTAGTTAGTGAAACTGGCGTACAGATGTGAAGCGGGAATTCATTCCATTTAAGGGCAAAAATCATGCGATTGAATAACATCGTAATTTGATTAACTTTGCAGGTTGTTAAGGTGTATACTCTGGGAATCATGGAGTTTTATAGAACCTTTGAGACTGCTTACCATATTTGGAAATGAAAATAATGTTCCACGTCAGTCGGGTGCTTGTGCTACTCATCTTTTTTTAAGGTCGCCATTTTGACAACTTATTTTAACGCGTCTGGTATTTATAGGATGGAGCATAATGTGTGACTCTAGGCATAACGTAATGGCATTTAAGCTTAGTAAAGGGTGATCCATTTCGAGGTTCCCTACTTTTTTAAAGAAAAAAACACAGAAAATTCAAATTTAATGGAGAATGTTTATTATCATTTGAAAGAACATTCTTTGGCATTTATTTTTTGAAGATTATGTCTATCAAATGTTGGCCGTTGCTACATCGCAGATGGTCCATCCGTTGAGTCCAAATTTCGATCACTCGTTCGAGCATTTCGACTGGTAACTGGCGAATGACACGCGTGATGTTTTCCTCCAAGGCGTGAATCGAAGCGGGTTTGTCGGCATAAGCTTTTGACTTTACATATCCCCACAGGAAAAAGTCTAACGGTGTGATATCACACGATCTTGGTGGCCAATCGACCGGCCCAAAAGTGAAATTATGTGCTCACCGAAATGTTCTCTCAATAAGTCCATTTATTGATGCGATGTGTGGGAAGTGGTGCCGTCTTGCTGAAACCAAATGTCGCCGAGATCACGAGCTTCAATTTCAGGCATCAAATAGTCGGTAATCATGGCACAATAACGGTCGCCATTGACGGTTACGTTCACACCGGCATAATTTTTAAAGAAATATGGACCGATGATTCCACCGGCCCAAAAACCACACCAAACCGTTGTTTTTTCTGGATGAAGTGGCAGTTCTTCAATCTCTTCAGGTTGCTCTTCGTCCCAAATGCGGCTATTTTGTTTGTTTACATACCCATTGAGCCAGAAATGGGCCTCATCACTAAACAAAATTTGCCTCGAAAACGTCGGATCTTCTTGGAACTTTTCAAGAGCCCATAGAGCGAAGCGATGTCGCTTGGGAAGGTCGAGCGGCTTCAGTTGTTGCACAAGCTGTATTTTGTACGCTTTCAATTTAAGATCTTGACGTAAAATGCGCCAAGTCGTTCCATACGTCAGTCCGAGTTGCTGCGAACGGCGCCGAATCGACTCTCCACGGTCTTCGTGTACACTCTCAGCTACGGCCGCTATATTTTCTTCACAGCGTGCTGGACGTGGTCTATTCGGTCGAATATTATCCAATAATGAATGCTGGGTCTCAAAATGGGTGATGGTGTTGCGAATAGTACGCTCAGTAGGCCGATTATGTTGACCATAAGTTGAGCGAAGTGCACGAAACACATTCCCCACAGAACGTGAATAAATTTGAACAATTTTGACACGACGCATGACACGACTCACACGTGATCTGTCAAAAAAGGCTATTGAAAAAAGTATCTCTACTTGGATCACCCGTTACAAGCTGAAATTAAGACTAAATTAACCTGACTAAATTTATTTATTAGAAAAACTGTTAAGGAGTAGAGCCCCAACTAACAATTAATCCTATATAAGGTAATAAAATTTAATTCCCACAAACAATTATTTCTGTAGGCCTTATAATTGTGCGCGGAGGTTGAGCATTTTTGTAGTCAATTGTTTGGGAAGAAGCATGTACCATACGTTAAGATGTTTCGGTAGAACTTCGCACAAAGTATATCCGAAGCATAGCACTTATAGACCTTACGAATGAAGGCTTAAAAAAGCTAAGGTTAAACGATCGGGAAAAAGGTGAAAAGATCGGGAACCTACCTTAGAATGAGTCAACACGATTCAAGTACTTCGTTGTACCTACTAGTCTTTCTAGTTCTAGAGTAAAGCCTAGTGGATAGCGTGTTGGACTACATTGCGAGAAAACGCGAGTTCGAATACCAGTAAGATAAGAGTTTTTATTTCATTTATTAGATTGAATACATATCATACTTTGATAATAAAGAAATGGGTTTTAATTATAAGAGATTGAAATTGTAATTCTGTAAGGCTTATTAGAAGTATTTAAAGAAGTCTTATAGAAGAAAGTAGCTTATTAAAAGTGCGCCAAATGTTTTGCTATAAGACTTCATACAAGTTATATTGCTGGAGGGGAAATAGCTTCGATAGTGCTTTATCGAAGCGAAATTGTTAGTTGGGAGGTAGATAAGGTGGACATAAGGGAGTTTCGTAGAGCAAGTTTGTTGCAGTGAAAATCAAAGGAGTGATGCCCATTAGCCAGGCGCAGTTTTCTAGTCATTGGCTCGTTGTTGTCGTAGTTGGTTCGGTGGAAGTTGAGTTGGAAGAGGGAAACAGATCTTAGATTTCTTGAGTTGGCGTTGAGGGATATAATTTCTAGCAGAGCGGGGCAATCAATATTTCCTGCTAGAAGCTAATGTGCAAATAGAATGTCGGCTATTTCACGGCGCTTTTGAAGTGATTGAAGGGGGGGGGGGGGGAAATTAAACTGTCTACCCAGGGGAGACCGCGTAGTGCAAATCGGATAAATCTGCGTTATTTCGAGAATTTCTTAGACCAGCGTTTTACCAACCCAAGTACAGAGTTGGCTCTGCTGATGATATTATCAATATGAACGCGAAAGTTAAGTTGTCTGTCACGTATAGCACCCGGATGAAGCATGAAAAGCACATTAGGTACGTACGTACCTAGCAAATCTCCTACACTATCGTCAACGGATACATACTATGCTACTACTGTTGTTGAGTTAAGACTACTTTTACCTCAAATGCTCCTCGAATGCATAGTTCCTGTAAGTGATGGAGCAATATTGAATACCCTATATCCTGCCTATGGTAATGCAGATCATAAAAGTGAAAACCACATCTTATCCAGTTCAGCAGTTCTCGAGATTACCGCATTCATATACGTTTTGGGACTTTATTTTAACCATGTATATGGTGGCGCTTAGTGGCGCGATGGTTAGTGCGATGAACTGCCGCGCAGGAGGTCTGATGATGAGGTCGTGATGATCTGACAAATCATTCGAGTAGTATTAATGTCAAGAATAGCTAATCTCAACTTAGCCGTTCGGAGTCGGCATAAAACAGGAGGTCCCGCCATCGTGCAAGAAGTACACACGCACACATTAATGGTTGTGAGAAAGCTAGGCCCTGGGTACTAACGAGCCTGTTGCGCCAAAAATTTGTATTTTTTTTATATAATATAGATAGAAGATTAACGGCTTCCGTAGAATTGGGAGACAGGCCCCAAAGACTTCCTCTCAAATAATGAGCCAAGTTGCTTAAATATTTAAGACATGAAATGTTAAAATGCTCAAGCCGTGAACGACATGCTCAAGTCTGAGGTACAAGAAACGCATATAAAACTTTCCTCCATATGCATTTGTGTACCTTAAGTAATCAAGTTTCTAACCTGTCCAACTGCATTTTATAAGATCTTTAGATGAAAAAGCTGGCTTAACACTTTTATCAAAATCCAAGACCGAAATGGGTCAACAAGTGTTAAATATTCAAATGTTTGTATTTACATGAATGTAGCTGCACTTTCTATGTTCACATGAGTGCAGTGAGACACCTACTCAAATATGTCACATCACGATATCGTTTACTCAATCAATGTAACTTCGGTACATCGTGACTACATACACTACCTACATCCGATTTAATGGCTAACATAATCTATAGATACATGTGCTTAATGTACAACATTCAAGAAACATAAAAATCGGATTAAAATAAGTTGGTATTCACTTTTACCTGTTACGCTTAATGAATAGCTTTTTGGCACAATCCACTCCACATCCACATGAGTTTCATCAATCATTGACCACGTAGGTGGGTACTTAATTCGTACATTGGCCATTAAAGTCTAATTGCAGATAGTGCTTGTTAGGAATCTTTATTTCACTGTTATGGAATCATCTAGTTACAGCTACAATTAACATTCATCACGTTGGCAATTAAATGCGCACGATAGATAACTCTGGCTTGTATAGAAAGTGGGCTCTTTGAGTACGCCTTTGAGACAGTAAAACTGTCGATTAGCCTGGTTGTGATAGAACCTGAGTGTAAGGTAAGGTGAGGCTCATCTTGTAGATTTTATGGCGTGTGATAAAAGTACTTAAAATAACACTAGATCTATCGTACATGACATTAAATCGTTTGCAAGTTGGAGATGCATCTTAACAACTGTATTTAATTTTCTTTTATAAAAAGAATTCTAAACCAATTGCCTGTTGTTCTGTGCAGACGACTGTGGGATGAAAATTAAAATTTATTTCCCTTTCCATTGGTTATACTATTGTTCAGCTCCCTAAACCGTGGGTGAGTCAGGTTCTTTTGACACTTTCTGATGCAAGAAAGAAAATAAAAATGCAGAGAGAAAGTAATTTGAAGAGATTCCAAAGATCATTTCACAAAAAGTAAAGTGGTGCATGAGCCCTGAAATTATTTTTTTTTTTTTCAAATTGAGTATACCAACGTTTTATGATTAATGCTCTTTGTGACTAAAAAGTGAAAGTAGAGTGATATTGCAGCCTACGTAGGTTTATATGTTCAATGAATATGAATAGGTGAAGTATGTGTCTCAAGAGTTACATTTGAAAGCTTGTATTTACGTTTTTTAAAATTTTATTGTGACAAAAAAAATGTTTTTGAAACCACTAAGCATCAATAATTACAACTCCTCTTTTATAAAAATAACACTTAAGTGGATATGAGTATTAATAAGGTTGCCAAATATCTCATTGAAGGGTCAAAATTGGTAATAAATTTGCGATACCAAAAATAGTAACCCCTGATTGATTTTTCACACTTGTCTGAGTATTTCTTATGGAAAAAACTGTCTTGGAAAGCTAATCAATGTTTATTAATAATACTAGCTGACCCGTGAAACGTCGTTTTGCCATCTAAAATAATTTCTAAGGAATATTTTGGTGGCTAAATAAAAAAACATATGAGAAGGTTACAATCCACTTTGCAAATCTTTTCCCATTGCATTTTTAAATTAAAATTATATTGCATATCCTATGGGGTAAGGTATTCAAATCGATTTTATAAGAAAATGCCCCCAAAAAGTGGGCGTTGCGTTGGTTAAAATGATCTGCAGATAAAATGCTCATATTAACATAACCAATGTTTTAGGATCAAAAGTTTTTTTTTTGGATTTCTTTAAAATTTGACTAAAAATCTTTTTTTTTTAATAAAAACATTCCAGAAAGTGGGCTAGTAGTGGATATAGTATGTTATTCAGATACCTTTTCTATTTTCTTAATAGTTTGGCCAAAATCAACATTTTTGTGAAAAGTGGGCGTGTCACTTAGCGGATTTAAATTTTTTTACACTTGTTCTGCTGGCTGCAACGAAGAGTCCGTGTATCAGATTTCCAGATTTCAACATTCTAACTCAAAATTTAAGGCCCAAAAACTGGTGACGTACGGACGGACAGACGGACATAGCTAAATCGACTTACTGGCCATTGGCGGGCACTTTAAGCTAATCCCTAACACTATAACTACTATTATTAGGCTAATACTCCATTTTCATAGTACTTGTGTATAAGAGATTTGTTTGCTTAGACTTAAACTTAAAATGGTCGACCAAGCCTCACCCAAGGATCAAACCAAACCAACCAACCTGCAAAAAAACTAGAAGCGAATACAAAACGGAAATGTCCTGTGAAAGCACCGAATTACCACTTTTCGGTTGACCGATGGCCTTACTGTGTGCGAATCCTCGATGGTGGTGGATAGAGGGAGCCGCAGAAAGTTAAGTATCTGCCATTCAATACCATGAAATTGGAAAGTTACTTGGTGTTGCTGCTGACTACTTACCTCGTTATTAGTAACTTAGTAACTTATGAGATTCTGGACTGGTTTTGTTAAGGGACCCATCAGGAAGATCTTGCGGAATCTTACCAGAGACTATAGTCTGGTATCACGGGAATCAGGAGCCCCTAAGACTTGTCTTAGCCTGGTTGGGAGGTAGGCCCCCTTGTGGGAGTATCGTGGTGGTTGTGGTTACCCACTTCGCGGGTGCGTATGGTATTCTAAAGTTGGTGGTCAAACTTTATAATACAAGAGGTGTAGATAGACTTCAGTCCTTAGCAAGAATGAAGTTCGTGCCTATCGCAGGATTTAAAAAAAAGACACTATTGTAGTGTGCCCAACGTTGGGATGTAAACCAACACTTTTCTATGGTTCTGATATGTGGGTAGGACCACCTTGTAATAAGAGCTGTTGTGGCTAGGTGTTCACGTTAGGCATGTTTTACATTATTTGCATCAATTTTATAGCAATCCGATATCGTAGTGTTAAATCGGAATCCTAGTATTTTTAACGTTGCTGTCGTGGATCAACTTTTTTTTTCGATCGCCACAGTAGCGGTGGTGCAATACCATCCCTTTCATGTACTACCCCATTTAGATGATGTGGCCTTGCAACATGCTTTCGAATGATCTTTATCAGAAAATATTCATTTCTTACTTTCGTTGAAATTCTTGACACTCAAAGATATCGTCTCCAAAAAAGGTGTATCTTTTCTATTGACGGTGACACTACATTGAACCACTAAGTATCTCATTATGTGATGATTGGTGTAATAATATGACTGCGCAAACACTGCGCCTTTTCTCCACCAACCTTGAAGAGTATGGGACCACACGAGACGTTGCCAAGAGTGGCACCCGTTGTGCCGAGAATGTCGCCGTTGTTGCCGAGGATGTCGAGCTGTCGCCAGAAATATCGACCAGACGCTAAGGAAGCCATGTGGTTCCAACAGGACGGAGCAACGGCACACACTGCGCGAGCCACAACCGATATTCTAAAGGGCCAAACAACATCGGATGACTTCTTTTGGCCCACCTTGTAGATATACCTTAAGTATATGGATCGAAGCAGAACAAGTGTTAGCCTATTTTAAATTCCGCCCACTGCAGCGCCCCGTTTAGTAAAACGTCTTTTTTGATCAAAACAAACTTTAAGAAAGTATCTGAGCAAGATATTTAACTATGTAATTGTCTATATTTCATCCATATGAAGTTCTTAGCCACGTTCATTGTTTGGGGCGTTGTATTAAAAAAAAATGATTATTGAAAAAGTTTTTATGCAAATACTTTGCAAATAATGTAATTTTTGGGGATGTTTAGATCAAGGATGGAATGGGAACAGTGATTCAGCACAGCGGATTGTAGTTCTCTCACTTTTTTTATTTATTTCATTGCATGTCGGGCATCAGTTTCCATGTGGCCACAATTAAAACCAAACTGAGTTTCCGGAATAATTTTGTTCTCTACGACCCAGAGAACATGAGAAATTGAACCATCTCACCCATGCCATAATTACTTTTATGCTTAGGCTGGTCACAAATTATTTAGTTTGCGTAGGTTATTGCATTCGCCTGTTACAAAAATACACATAACCTAAGTTTTCAAAACTGTGGAGTTTTTTTTAGTTTTCAAGTTTCAAGTTTTCAAAACTGTGGAGTTTTTTTTAGTGCGAGGATTTACCTCGAGAAAAACTTAGCACAAATTAATCTTTGCACTTATGTAGTGGTAGGCAATAAGCTAAACCAACTTTAAAAAGAGTATCTGCAAAATTAAATTATTATGTGCTTATTATAGCTTTCCCCGATGTAGTAATTGTTTCTTAAGCCCTAAAAAGATATTCATAACCAGTGGCGTAGCTAGGTAACCAAAGGCCCTAGGGAAAAAAATAAACTAGGGCCCCAAATAAAAAATCTTTAAAATTTCATCAATAGGTACAAGGCAAAATATAAAATATGTTTTATTCAAACTGTTACTGATAAATGTTTCCAGTCCGGAATGCCCTTTTAACATACATTATTCCTTTGCGAAGTAAATAGCCAGCAGGGTTGGTAATTATAGGCAGCATCTAGTATTTTAGAATAACGCAGCCAAAAATGATGAACTGGTCCATATTTAGAAATTGAAAAGTGGTACAATACAAAAACTATATAAAATATATAAAATTTCCCAAATCGTAAGACGATTGATTGTACAAATTTTCGAAAACTGATGAGATCGTTGGTTTTTCCGCTGTTACCTGTGTTACGCAGAAATTTTCGTCGTTGATGTGATAGCGACATCCTCCCTGATGGCGGTTTCTTTAATTGCAATAATTGTCAGATCTCCTTCAGTTGGCTTCTCAACCTGCACTACAGTAGACACAATCATATTGTCATATATTTGGGCTAAACTCCTTGTAGACGGCTGACTAAGAAATGTGTCAAATTTCGGGAATTTTTGTCTACAATCTTCTGTTTCCTGACGTTGTCAGCGCTTAAACACACCGCTAGGTTTCTTCTTTTTGTCCATCATTCAAGTTCTCTTATTTTTGCAAATTTATTATCTCATAATCAATAACAAACGTAATCGATATATAACATCACGCCGCGTCGTTGGGGAATCCCCGGAATCACCGGTAAACATTTTATATCGATCGACAGATGACACTATCAGACCTATACTGTAATGCCCCGCAAGTTTCAAACAGAGATATTCAAGACTTGTTGGGAATTTTTTCAGAGTCATGAGTCAGAGTCCGAGGGGCCCCCTGAATTGTGGGCCCCGGGACACTGCACCGTCTAGCCCTATGGTAGCTACGCCACTGTTCATAACCCATAAGAATTATAAAAGGCACCGAAAACGAGCAACCTAAGACATGGAGGAAAATTAATTCAAATTGAATCGATACTCATGATGAATGCTCCAAATGAAATCGGGCTTGAATATTTGTTAGTAAGAAAAAAAAGTAAAATAAGAGTCTTTAATCTCTTTTGAACATCTTTTATAAATTCTAGTAAACTAAATCCCGGGTTTTCAGTGCAAGATCGTCCTAGTTTCGGGATTAAACTCGATTTAACTCGATAAAGTAGTTTTTCAGTCAATTGAAATCAAGAGTTGATGAATTCGAGTTTACCCAGCAAGTTTGATGAGTTATTAAATTATCAGATGTTGTCGACAGATGATAAATTCCATTTATGTGGACATTTTATTAAATTTTAAAATACGTGTGCAATATATTCAGATTCAGATCTCATCGACTCGAAATTGTTTAAGATATTGAGTGTAACTATTTTAAGAAGAAAAATACTTGAAGGATCGCGATAAAAGCATTTTCATTTGCTTGGGGAAAAGGAAACGAAACAGCTGATAACTCAGCTATTGCAGATTATATACATTTCGACGTCCTTTTAACAACAAACACGATAAATCAGGTTGCTACGAAATTAAATCACCACACACGTAGTCAAATTTAATCATCCACTAAAAAACTTCTTCATGAGTTAACTCTAGATTAAATTTAATCTGGGGTAAGTAAACTCTTTGTTAACTCAGATGTCATTTTCAATTCGCCATTCGTGAATCAAAGCTCAACATGTGGCGCCGCATGCATGTGAACATTATTCACTTTGCCACTGTCGATCAACAAGCCACTTTCGGATAATTACAAATCTTTACATTAACAGTATTACTTTGATTATTCAAAGAGAGCATTCCTGTTTTATTTTAGATAAAAGTCGATTTTTACCGACAATTTTTCCATCGACATTCTAATGGTCTGGATTTTAAACTGTCAACTTTTTTTTTGTCGATCAAACTTCAGTCGACATTTTGACAGTCGATGAAGTTTATATTTGTCCAGTCGACATTTATTTTGTAGAACATTAGTGAAAATAATTTCCATTTCATTTCTCTGGTCGATATTCTGATTGGCACTGACTATCACAAGTTTTAAATAATAAATAAAAAATAGGTGAATGTCATTAAATACAATAAGCAACAAATTTTAAACATAATGCAAACCTGTTTATTAACATTTTTATTTTCTAAACAAAATATTTCGGACTTGTGTTAATAATATACCGTCTCAATGACATACTTCATCAATTTAAGTGCTACAAACGGTCAAGCACGCTTTTCTGAAACAAAATATTTTTTTATAATTGTATCGATGTAATTTAAAGCGCATTCCGCCACATACATCATCAAAAAAAATGAAATCCAATAAATTCACTGAACCCCAACCTTCACAAACATCTTCAAATGATTTCCATATATAACAACAAATCAAAAATTATACACAGTCCGTAACATCATATATATGCATTGTATGTTTGCTATGTAGGTAACAGTAAGATTCTTTTATAGCCATGGAAAAGTTACTCGCCAGACAATGGGTATGGGCACAGCGCACGTGGATACAATTCAGAATGTATCAGAGACAAAAGCCTCTCCAGCTTAAGAGAAGCTTTAACTGCCTCTTGTTGCCTTTGTTCTTCGATGGGTTAAAGATACCCCTTTCAACAGTTTTGGATTTTCTTTAGACCTTTCTTCGTGACTTCCCCACAGCACTGTCGGCCAATGAACTTCAAAATTTCGATTTCAATCAAAGCCTCTTTTTGTAGGAGGTAGGTGGGTAAGCTATCATTTCAGTTGAAAAAAAAAATCAAGAGAAATAAAAATGTTTCCCTTTTCTGTTTCACCGTTATGTGCATAAATTATGTGTTAGATATCATTACCTCATGGTGCAGTATGTGTTTTGTATGCGACTGGTTGTGTCGTCAAAAATGCAGTGAACTATATTTCAAGGCACAACAGCACAATCAAACCGTTGCGCTCAACACTCTGTTGTTGGTTGGACGAGATTTATCCAGGTGGAACGTTTCGTATAAAAATTTAAATTAACTCGAACTGGGTGCGGGTTTTTTTTGTCTGTTTATACCATTTTTCGTTGTTAATAGTTAATTGATAATGAAATTCATTTTTAGGGAGTACGTGCATGCGTGGGTAGTGACGAACACCGCCAACTTTTTGAATGCACTTCCGCACGTGTACTTAGCAACGAATTATACTATGGTAGTTCCTGTCTTAACTGATGGTCAGCAACGCGCACAGTTGACGTCCCGACCATGAAGTTTAATCCACTTGATTGAGTCTGAAGAATGTTTTTTGTTTTATTTTGGTTTTTTTTTTAAATTGCCCTTTACACAGTTTAGTGGGTTTGTTTCCACTTCCTCTCTTCCTGTGTGTGTGCGATCTGTGACATTTCGCAAAAAAAATTACACGAAACCTGTTTTGCATGCTGATGACCCGATGACACAGCAGCAACAGCGGATGTATACAACTTTGTAGGATGACATCATGGCGTTTTGACTGTAAGACGCGCAGCAGTGTAGCCAGTTTGAGATACTTGAATGCCTCTAAACCGGCTATTCTTAGGTGTTTTGTTTTTAATTTGTAATTTTCTCATGGTAAACAGTGCATGGTATTTTTTATTAAAACAGAGTGTGACAGAATTAACATAGCTGGAGTAGGAATACTTATTTGGAAAAACAACTTGAATGCTTCATAGGACGCAGAAATGAAGAAATGTTTAATTCAATTAATTTTCTTCTGAAAGAAAGGATGATTTACCAAATATTGTAGTTCCCTTACATATTTGTGCATCCTCCTTTTAAAAAACCCTTACAAATTGCAAACAAAAGAGTTGTGGTGCGAACTGGTGCATATGTGCGACAACGTGACTTCATATCGTCACCTGAATGCAAAGTCGTCAACTTTTGAGAAATCGGCAAATAATGTTTTGTTTCTTTTTTTAAACGACTTTTTCGCAATCTATATCCAACATAGCTTCAAGAATGGTGGCAGCAGATCGAAAATTCGAATTGAGGTAGCAAAAAACGTATATATTACAAAAATGAAAAAAAAATCGAGTTATCCATTTCTTGCATTCAGGTCACGATATTTGAATGTACATTTTGTTCTTTGATGTGTTAGTGTTTTTGCGATTTGCTACTCAATATTTTTTTTTAAAACCATGAAATGGTTCTCTTGGAATCTAATTATCCAAAAGATTTTGGAAAAAATAGTTTTCCAAAATACCATCCATTATTCGGCGCGTCTTAAATACGACTGTTATGACCATTATCTTATAAAGGGTGTTTTTTTTTTAGAGGTATAGAACTTTAAGTTGACAACACTATTTTAACTGGCGGCCATTTTGTCAGCTGTCAAATGATTTTTTTTTAGTTTTGTTTTGCATTTCAATATGAATAGACTGACGTCTTAACAACGCTTCCAAATTGTGCAAATTTATATTGAAAATCATGATTCTGTTCGAAATACGTATCGCGTCCGTTTTTCGTTCAACAGAATCGTTCATCAGAGCAATTCTTTCGATTAAGTATGGAACGTTTTACCACCACGTTTACTTTAAATGATAATACGCATCCACATTCCACAGAGACGTCGTACAGTGCATACAGAAGAAGTCATTGCTTCTGTAGAGCGTAGCGTAAGCGGAAAACGCGAATCAGTCTATCCGCCATCGTGCACAGGAATTGGATATGTGTTCATCCACTTTATGGAAGATTTTACGGAAAGATCTTGGTTTGCGTGCTTACAAAATCCAACTTGTGTAAGAATTGAAGCCACAGGATCAGCTAGAAAGCCGTAGATTCGGTGAATGGGCCCAAAACAAAATTGCCGTTGATCCCAAATTTGATAAGCGAATTCTGTTTAGCCATGAAGCTCACTTTTGGTTGAATGGAAACGTTAATAAACAAAACTGCCGCATTTAGAGTGATGATATTCCTCAAGTGTATGTTGAGACACCGTTACATCCACAAAAACTGACTTTTTGGTGTGCTTGATGGGTGAATGAGCGTTACAGGCAATGGTGACCGCTGTAAAGCCATGATTACTGATTTTTTCGTTCATCAATTGGACAACCATGATGTATAGGAGCTGTGGTTTCAATCATGTTTTGTGTTCCAATGAAGTTGTTCAATGATAGCTATAACTGAGCTCTAATAGACGCCTTTGTATAGTTCGTGCCATAAATAAAATCATATGACTCTTTCAAATCTATGAGTGGGTGTTGCAGGTTTTATAAGTTTTTTTCTCCAGAATCTCTGTCGATGTGCTTAAATTTCTTCACATTTTTGTTTTTCTAGCTTAAAACCACACTGAACTGGACCAATCCGGTTGTTGATAAACGTTTTCAGGGGTTCACATATAATAGCTTATATGATCTTGTAGTCGATTATACCTCACCTACTCTGAAAATCGGGAAAATTATGTTTAGATTTCATTTTTCAATAATACTTTCGTCAGACAAAATTTTTCTAATGTTCCTTAGCAAGTTATCTCAGGCACCGCTGAGCTTTAGTTCGGATATAGGTGGTGCAAGCTTGGGCGTCTTGGTTTTTTTCAGAATCTGTCAAATTGGTGAGTTTTCTTCTACTGCGGAGTTTTCTGACCTAAAAGCACACTGAAATCTTCAATGTGTTTTAATAACTTTTTCAAGGGTTCAAATATTAGGGCAGATATGATCATGTAGTCAAATATAACTCTGTAACTGTCTCAGTTAAGAAGGTCAACTGTTCTTTGTGGTTTGGACAAATGTCGGACTTTCAATTCTCCTAATGAGTTGATGCTCCTTTGCAAGTTATCTCAGGCAGTTTTAAACTTTACTTTTGAAAGTGCATCGTTAAGGTCAGTTAGAAGGTATTTTTTGCCATCCTCATGAATATGAAATTGTAAATTTTTGCTAACACCGAGCGGTTTTAGCACCCTTGTAGTTCTTTTTTTTTTTCAAAATACATATTTGTGAATTTATTCTGCTCGATATTTGAAGCTCTATGGAAATTCTTTTCGCAGCGCTCATTATACCCTATCCCATAGCGGTACATAGAAACATAATTTAGCTAGGTATACATTAAAATATATGGATTGACCCAGAATCGTTTGCTGCGTCGATTAAGATACATCTGTTCCCAGTTGTTGGGCCTCAAAATTTAAGCCAGAATTATGAAATTTGGTACGCGTACTTTTTGTTACTCCCAGAAGAATAAATTTAAACAAATCCGCCAACTTTTCACAAAAACGATGTTTTTGGTCAAACAGTAAAGGTTTTTAAAAAAGGGTTTCAATATCAATATTTTATCCATATAAAGTTTTTTCCACGCCCACTTTTTGGTTTTGGAGTTTTCCTATAAAAAAAAACCCTACCCCTATGCATATGGGAGAGATAAGCGTTGTTTTTTGGTCGAACCATTAAGATTTTGGGGGTATTAGTTCAAAAATAGGATGGGGTGGGATGTGTGTATAAAAAGGTAAATAGGGTATAAGGCCCTCTCACATGTTTTTCGGGTCCATTATCGTAGAACTGAAGAAATCCCGTAATTTTTTTCTAATAGATTTTGAAAATATCGCCACTGATCTCCGACATTAGATGCTGGGAGTATGGGTCTCATGGAACGATCAGAAAATACCTGTTGTATACACGTCTATGAGTTTTTTCTACGATTGCAACCTTTCTATATTGAACTTTCGAATTTCTCTGTTGCTGTTGCCTGCGAAATTCTCAGACATCAAAAATACTGTGTGCGGACTACTTTGTCAGTCGTAATGTCGTTTGATTGGCCTTTTCTTTTCTCTTCATACCTCGACGGGAAAATAACCCATCAAGATTTTAAAGTCGTATTTCAGGATAGCCATTCAAAACTTCTGCACAGCTGAGCTCTTCCAAAACAGTGGTTGGCAAGAGCAAATATTCGTATAATGATGTCTTTGGCAGAGTTAATACCGGACCCTAGGTAGACAAAGTCCCTATTGTCGAGGTCCTCCTAGAAACAGTCCTCCAGTGATGTCAACATTGTCGACTGTGTCCAGATGTAAGATTTTTGTTTGAGATTTTATCCTTGATGTGGATTGCCACTATACGTTATCTCTATTTGTTGAACGATATCCCTGCATGCATATCCGAAATTGACATAGTATATGCTCCTTCCTATGTAGTATTTAAGGTCCTCAAATTGATGTTCGACTACACGTCATTTTTCTATTTTTTTTTTGACATGGACGTCAATGGTTAGTGCGATCAACTGCCGCGCAGAAGGTCTGGCTTTGATTCCCAGCGGTAGCAACACCTACATGATTTTTCACTGGCTCTCCTCTCGTGATAATCTGACAAATCATCCGAGTAGTGTTAATTGTCAAGAAAAGCATACCTCAACTTAGCCGTTCGGATTCGACATAAAACAGGAGGTCCCGCCATCGTGCACATGAATGGTTGTGAGAAAGCTCGACCGTGGGTACTAACGAGCCTGTTGCGCCAAAAATTTGTATCGATGTCAACAATGAAAAACGTCGAAAAATGCCATCTAATCTGATCTACGATCTGAAAACGTGAAAGAAGCGCATATAAGGGTTTCACCAACTTGCTCACGCTCAAAGGGTTTGATGTAAAGGAGGCCATGGGGTTCTGCGATCGCATTGCTCTAAGTACCTTCGTATTTTATGGAGCATAGACCGCCTCTACATGACAAGGCCTATCAAGTGCGCAAATATTGAAGGTTAATAGATCACAAATGACGCACCTCAGGCATAACTCAAATATCACCTTATCATGTGACAAACAATCACGAGTTCGAATTCCACATCAAACACGTATCAATGGGATACAAAATGTTAATTAGAACCATTTCTCTCACAAAGACTCCATTTTTTCGCACATTTCGTTCTAAATTACTGGCACTTCGTTGTGCCAAATTAGCGTTATTTATGTATGTGCTCTCTTGTTAAATGAAAATATTTTTTTTTGTTTAGTAGACTACGAAGGTATCTGTTGGTTGTCTAAAACATTAATTTATCTTTTTCGTCATCTCACTTCAAAAGAATAAAAGCTACATCTCGACATCCGCATTTTATGTATCTAAGTAAACATTTCCTGTAGATTAAAAAAAAAAGAGAAACTCCCGTATACCAACAATGGATATTTACATATTTACACGGTAAATTAGCTGCATAGGTGCTCCATTGCCCCCCGCAACACAACCACAAAAGATGCACACAGGAAAATACAAACGAATGCACGAATCATTGTAATAAGAAAATGTAAAGAAGTAACTGTTAACTTCAAGAAAGAAGCCACATACTACAAGTAGGTCAACCCTAACGATGTTTACAATTTTGATTTATCTCATGATCAGAACCATGATGATGATGATGATTGTAATGATGATGAGAACCAAGAAGAAGTAGAAAACCGGGGCCAAATACAGGAAGTTGAACTCTGTCACTTAAAGGTACTTAGATACTTCTTCCATAGCTCAACTGGAGATAGCAATACCATCGCAATGGATGCCTATTGCCACGGTAGTGCCTACCTTGGCAGATGCACTTTCTGACATTTCATCGGTTAGTTTACTTGAACTTTCCATTTTCCTGCGTTTGGATCTCCCGGGTTTTTCTTTGGAAAATCGTGATAGATACCTCAACAAATATTTTGCTATATAAAAATCCAATTGCAACAGATCCCTCCTTCTAACCACTGTAGTCAAAATATTTTTAATAGAATTCCCCAATCAATAATTATTCAAGACACCACGACATAGAATACGCTTACATAAAAAAAAAACATCTGACAGTGGGTTACGTTACGTGACAGAAGACACAATTTATTAAACCTCAGGACCACACGATCCAACCGTATGGTGGTGTCATCGGTTGGTAAAAGATAGCTAGTGTAACTATAAATTTAACCTCAAGCCACCAGCAGCGCGCGTTTCTCGATCCATTCATTGACCTCAGGTGGATTTCATTCTTCTTCCTACTTGGCTGTGATGTTCATGCTTTTCCGCTGTCTACCTCAAAGGTTTTTCTACACTTGGTCTGTGCTCTTTGTATTGGTATCTGCATGCAGCGCTCCATGTCTGGTGGATAAATGGTACTGGTGATCTCTTGTGAAATATAATATTCTGCCGTAATAAAGTTTTCTTCATCATCATCATCATCATCTGAAAGATACTCGGTACTATTGGCATCATGCTTTGTTGGATCTTAATGCTGTGGTCTTAGAAATCAGAACGTTCATCTACAGTTTCGTTCTACTTTTAGGTCTTTCTTGCGGTTCGCCAAGAGTGAATGGGTGCTTTAAAGGTAATTGAGTAGGTATCCACAAAAAAAAAAGAACAGCCGAAGAGACATTCTAATGAAGAGCATATGGCGGCGACATTTCGAAGTAGAAAAGAAGAAAAGATTTTTTTTTTATTTTTTCACGGAATGTACATAGTACTTGTATCTAACGGAGAAGAAAGACAACAATCTGCACGATTCTAATCTTGAAAAAAAGTCGTTGTTGTCCGGACAACGACTGCAGATGTGTTAGATAAGACTTCATATTGTGCTCGTTTCTATAAAGGTGTACGAAAGTATATTGCGGTGATTCAGACAATGCCAGGGATTGTGTGGATTTATGTCCACCGTTTTTGAAGATTTCTATCATACCTACAAGTGTAGCGTAACGAAATGAGAAAAAGTCATAACATCCAGTTATATTGTTACGTTGTGTCATTTCTTTTATGAAGACCTGTTGGCTTTCTTAGCTCAGCTTTGATAAACGGTATTTGTTTGGTTGGGGTAAATAACTTTTCTACGCAAAAGGCAGGGAGTAGGTCCCACATTATTTAGAATGGAATCTGTATTTGTTTTGTAACTTTTTAATAAAGTAAGTTTTTAAGGTTTTTCCTTTTTAAAAAATCCTGAGTGCAGTAAAAAGAACGTGGGACGCTTTCATCCTGACACCTATTTCGGTGTTGTCATCACACCATCTTGTTTCATCCATGGTGTAAAAGCGATCCTGAATCCTGAGTTAGCACCGATGTATCTTTCTTTTTTATCCATATTCATAAAATTGATGCATGGAGTCTTGCTTGACACAAAACTAAACTTATATATAATATGTCACTATCGGAGTTGTCTCTGACGTGTTAAGACTGTGCATCAGTTTGGAGCCAGATTTTGCGGATTTTAAAATGCAATGATATTGGTTTTCAATCTGATAAGCTGGTGACTCTTAGTTGACTTTTCAAGCTTGAATTGTTCTGTCTCCCTTAAAGTGGTCGCTCCTTTCCGAAATTTTGCAAAACGAGCAGATGTATACTATGGGAATAGTTGTTAGGTCCGGAAGGGGATCGTAGAATAGTCTGACAAGTCAATTTCTACAATTGCTACTGATCGCTGGGTAGCGGCACAGTAAGTATTAGATATCCTCTTCGATGTCTGGGCTAGGCTTTTAACGCTAGGTGGACTTTTCAACCTTGAATTGTTCCTTCCACCTTAAAGTGGTCGCTCCTTCCCGAACTTTTAATCCTAGCTTCTCCATTCATTTGTGTGAGAAAACTTGTTTAACGTCGACTTCGACCGGCAAATTTAAACTCTTCTCATGAAAGTTTTATACTCTTGGATGTGTCACAGACTTTCGCAAGAGGTGGGGCAGTAAAAAAAACTAAGGTGCTGTCACTTTCGAGATTTTCTCTACTTCTCCCGATGTCTGGCTGGAAATCGAAGACGCTCTGAGCTAGTGTATGATGTAAATTTTGCCTGTCTGAACTAATTCTGGAAGTCGTCATTATACCCTATCCTATAGGGTTATATTCGTTTTGATACATAGTTTGTAACATAGAGAAATAATACTCCTAGATATACCTCAAAGTATATGGATCGACTCAGAATTGCTAGCTGAGTCTATTAAGCCATGTCTGTCCGTCCGTCTGTATGTCACCGATTTGTATGCCTTAAATTTGAAATATAGAAATTTAGTATATAAGATCCTTGTGCGTTACTTCAGAATAAGTGTTAACATTTTTAAAATCCGCCCACTGACACACCCACTTTTCAGAAAAACCTATTTTTTTTGGCCAAATGGTAGGAAATATTTAAAATTGTCTGAACAAAAATATTCAGACAATCCCAATACCTATATTTTGTCCATACAAAGTTTTTTGCCACGCCCACTTTTTTGTTAATTGGTGTTCATTAAAAAACCATTTTCGGTCATTTTTTTTTTAAATATTCGAAAAAAAACTTTTGATGCAAAAACTTCAATAAAATAATATGAACATTTCGTCCTTAGACCATTTTAACCTACGTCCACTTTTTGGAGGCGTTTTCCTATAAAAACGTTGTTTTTTGTCGAACCATAAAAGATTTTGATAAACTGTCTGAACAACATGTTGTGACAACGTCATTATCAATAATTTATCACCATAAAGCCCACATTTCGGGGATATTTATTTTAAGGATGGGATGGGATAGGGTATTTAACGATACGCACAGCGGATTTTAGCATTCAATTATGTTTTTTTTTTTCTTTTGTTCGTTTTTAATTTATTGAATCATGCAGCTGGCATCCAGAAAAAAACAATCATCTTGAGTATCAATCACACTTCTGCCAAAACAATAGTTCTTTAATTGACATTATTTCCGCCTGGAAAACGCTACAAATTGTTTACCGAACATCCAACAATATATGTTGGTTTTATGGAAATCTTCCTTTGAACGCCTGGGCCAATGGTCTTCCCCTTGTTATGGTTTGCATCTAAATACCCATAAAGCAGTTTTAAAATTCTCACTCAAGTTTACTTAAAACAGACAAAGAATTAATATCCTACAAAGTCTTTTAAGTTGTTTTTCCCTCAGACGGAAATCATTTAGAAAAGATTGTTCGGAGCACCAAAAGAACATTGTGCTGGTCTCGTTATGATGGATGATGGGTGTGAATGAGTAGACAACATATAACGTTCATTCAGAATGCATGAATTATTATTCAAATGGTCTTATTTCATGTGCTAATAGTTAAATCGCAGAAGTTCTGTGCGTTCCAATTCCAAGTCACATTGGATTAAATGATAAAGATTACGGCTCAGCATAACACCAAGAATAGCTACTAAATATTTTTTGGTAAATTGCATGTACAGGAAGCTTACCACAACTGGGAATATTCCCTTCCTCTACTAATGAGAACTCTTATATACTTCAAATTACATACAAAAAACGTAAAAAGGTTCAAAAACGTACACACGATGAATGAGTGTTAATCAAATTTATTTTGAAGTTCGCTCATTTTCGTCAATGACGTCAAGAACGAACACTAACAAGCTACCACAGCTAAGGGACGTACTAATTAAATCAGAAACTAATTAAATCATAATCAACACGGGTGAGTAGGCACCTCGACTCCTCTAAGGAAACGCTAAAGTTGGTTCAAAAAGTACAATGACACAAAGCAGCAGATACATATAAATTAGTGGAAGGTTGATAACGACTTAAGGAGGTGTATTTTTTTAGTTAATTGGTGGTTGTTGATAACTACTTTAAGCATGTCAAGTTACATAAATTAAAGTGACTTTATTTTTTATGCTCTATCCCATAGGGGAGTATATTAGTTTTGATACATAGTTTGTAACATAGAGAAATAATTTAGCTAGATATACCTCAAAGTATATGGATCGACTCAGAATCGCTAGCTGAGTCGATTGAGCCATGTCTGTTTGTCTGTTTGTCCGTCTGTCTGTATGTCACCGATTTTTAGGCTTTAAATTTTGAGCTAGGATGATGAAATTTGGTGTACAGGATCCTTGTATCCGTTCGGAAGAAAATTTCCTCTGATTTGTTCGAAATTTACTCATTTTTTCGAACAGATTTTCCGACGAAATGTTACGCGCATCTGCGATATGCGTTTAGTCAACAATTTTTGACAGCTATGTGTTGAATTTCTTTCGAAGTTGTCGAATGAAGAATTGCTGCGGAATCAAACGCTTTTTAATTTTGGTCCTCAACGGATACCTCGATAGCAAATTGAGTTCCGATTGGAACTGGAACGGAAATTGTTTCGAAAGGATACCTCGATAGGGGTGGTAATATTCGGAATTTTTAACTACAGTAAATCTGGTAATTGAAGTGTAAAAATTTAAACTAGAAAAAGGGGAAAGTGTTTTACCCCGGCGCGGATTTGGAGTATGACGTAACATGACATATTATACGAAAGGAAAATAAATTAAATAATAATGTCGGTATCCTCAACTGTTCATAATATTCGTTTTGAAATACACATCCTTCATTTTACGACGTCGAACAAAACCGACAAAATATGTTAACGTCATTACAGATTTCTAACTCACTTCACATCAACCTGGGCCTCAACCAACATGCCTCTCCAATTAGCCCGGTCCTTAGCGTACTGCCTACAGTTGTGCACTTCAAGTTGGTTGAAATCGGTTTTTACATGTAAGCGCCACTTAAGCGTGGTCTTTCTCTACTTCCGAGAAGAATTTGTGTCTTAGGAAATCGGAAAAAGAATGGCACTTCGATGTCAAAAATTGCACAAAAAATGCACCTGAACGCACTTCAACGCAATTCGCCGAGATGCGTTACATTATGTTCGAGAAATATTTCGAAATTCACCGAATCTTACAAAATCGGAGAATTTTCCGCTTCGAAGGATACCTCGATAGGGCCGATTATCTATAAAAGATCTATAGATCTTCGAAACCGAAAAAAAACGTTCCATACTCGTTATGGGTGTTAGTTACGGGATTCGTTAAAACGACCACATATTTTAAATTACCAAAAACGGTGCGAGATTTCAAGGTTTACTTTATAGATGCAAGAAATATTTCACCTCTTCTTATCTAGCCTCAGTGGATGTATGTACGTCCTAAATTTGAGTTCGACGCTCATATCTGGTCAGTGACAGCAAACAACTTTCGGGATTTGAACCCTGATAACCCCGGTTAGTAGCTCCAACCACATTTTTCGAAAGGTTGTTGGTTTCATAACATATAAAATATAACTCGTTCCCGAATTGAAGCCTGATGACCTTCTGAATCGTCACCACTTCAGTCATTGGGCTCTAGAAAAGCTTGAAGAAGCCCCACTGATTTGACTAAAATTGACTAAAAAATGGTACAGCTGTGAACCATTTCTGTTTATGGCTTCATCACCGGTGTTTCAGGGTAGTGATGCGATTACATGAGAACCAAAGATTATGAATTCTATACAGATGACGCATTGAGAACAAAAAACTGAAACTTTTGCTCAGTAGCTTCATGGAACGGGCGGGCGGTGTGCATGAAAACACATGAAAAACAAGAACATAAACATATGGCGGGCTGTACCAGCACGACCCGCCATAGAACAATTTTTCTTATATGGAGTGCGTCATCTGTATAGAATTCATAATCTTTTATGAGAACATAAGCGTTCTCACTCTAGCCTCTCACTATCTACCCCTACTCTCACCTCCACGCTGGTGGCTAGTACCTCGACTGGAGATGGGGTAACAAACCCTTGTGGAAGGTCTCAGGGGACAGCGGAGGAATTCCCTACAGCCGCAACAAAATATTGCATGTATTAGGATGCGGATTCGTCGTGGGAAATCGGCTTAGGACAAAAGTCATTGACTTCACGCCGATAAGTGATCGCCTTTCTGTGATCCGCATCAAAGCTACGTTCCAAGACACAAGCCTAATATGTGCACACGCCCCTACCGACGAGGCTCAAGATCCCAGCAAGGAGAAGTTTTATTATCTCCTGGATGGAGCCTACGGAGCCTGTCCGGAGTGTAAAAGTTGTACTCGGGGATTTCAATGCTAAAGTCGTAAAGGAAAACATCTTTGGCGGCTTAGTTGGTAAGCAGAGAATCCACGAAAGGACAACAGACAACGGCTACCGACGGTGATAAGTAGCACTAGAATCCCAAAACAAAGGATCCACACAGCAACCTGGATCTTTCAAACCCCAAAGAAAAAAGTCCAATGGCGTTAAATCGAAAGATTTGGAAGGCCAATTCTGGTCCCAAAAACGGCCGATTATAGATTATAGTATTGTTTCTCTTGCTGTATGGAATGTGGCACTTGTTGAAACCACATGTTGGTCACATCCATACTGGGTTATCATGTCACGATAACGAACACCATTAATTGTTACTGCCTGTCACATTGTTATCATATTTTTCCGTTGGCAGCACAGTACTATTAAATGGCGAAAAATTCAAATTTCGCATAAATTATGGAACACCCGATACCTTTGGTTGACTACATAAATTTCCTTCAGACAGATCCAACGAAAAATATATATTAAGTCAATATTTACTATCAATTAACTTTCGTCTTGACAGATCAATATTGATATATCTTTACACAGGATTTATGTATGATATTTTTCTCCTGACAAAAAAGTCAGATATTCAGCCACTGAGATTAACCATCCTGTTTATTCTATAAATAACGTCGATGCAGAACCAAGAAATCAACCTCCGGTTGACCTGTGCTAACACTTTCCTATTTCTAATGCTATATTTGGTATACCATTTCTGGCGGTCACATTATTGGCAAAGCAATTATAATTATAACCAATATAATGCCTATCAACTCCTACTCTTAGCCTCCCGTGGCGACCACTGGGTTCCCAGTACTTTGACTGTTCACCAACGTACGACCGATTCGGTCACTACGTCACCATGATACATTTGATACCATAAATCATTCGTACTAGTATACCCACATAGTATCCATTTCGAAATTGATATCCTTAACACGCAATCAGATTAAAAATATTTTCAAGTTCATTGAAAAACTCACCTAAATGTTGGGTTACCAATCATATCTTTCGTCTTTGGAGAAGTGCCACACCCAAAAATATGAGATCTAACCAAGCACAACAAAATTTAGTTTGATCAAAGTAAAAGCCTACAGACTACATCGAGCAATTTATAGAAGGGTCACATTAGCTTTTACTTCTCAGATAGTCATTATCTAAATTAAAACGAATACGTAATCCATTCCTTATTCAAACGCATTATATAGGTGAAAGCGTGAGAACCTTCATATTCTGGTGTTTGACAACTAAAAATGTCATTCCACTGCAATTGTTATCTGCAAGGCATTAACGCACCAGAGCGTTAAGTACTTTATCCAGCCTGCACTTATGCTCGACGACTCAGGATTACCTCACGAATCTTTGCATTGTTCCCGTACACACAGTCAAAGGAGGTTCATAAAAACTTCGTCATAATTAATTTCACGCCCATCAGCCGCCATCCATATGCTTGGAATATTTGTTTGTCCAACACATTTTCATGTCAAAGTGGGAACCAGATGGAAATTCGTTTTCATACGGTTAAAGCTTTCTCTATATGGGTTACACATACAGGTTTGATTGTTTGGTTTTTTCTTGACATGGTTTTTTTTTGTGTTCGTTCGTCTACCGAAATAGGTCAACGTTAATTGAGAAAGCGTGGTGTGGTTAGTGGAGTCGGGTCGTAGATACAACATGGTCTGGGTTCTATTTCCATTTGACATGCCATGCAGACAGTATCTTGTCCCGAATAATTCGTCTGTGTCACGAAACTATTACGTAAAGGGAATGCAGAACACTGTGGTAGACTCCTTTTTTTGCGAATTATGTGGTTAATGTCATTATACCACAATGCTGATGGCGTTTTAGAAAGGTCGTAGGTGTCTGTTCAAGTTTTCACAAGTTGTTTTAAATAACGAAAGGCTTCTTTGTCTAGTCCATGAGAAGGGATAGGCTTTCAATTTAGCCTATTTAAGGATCCTACGACAAGATATTTTGTGGTAACAATGACGGGAGTGTCGTATATTGAGTTTGCCATTGGCAAAATGTCAAAAGACATGAACAAATAGGACGTAGGAAAAGGTCAACATGTTGTTTTATGAGAGCTGACCTATATATAGTTATTAACGATCTCTGATTCTGAGTTGAGCTAAAATTGGAATTTGGGATTTGTCAGAGAACGGCTAAGTCAGCTTGGTATCGAATGCTTTGAGAAATATGTGTATATATGATCTAAGATTTCTCTAATTTTTGATGCTACGGGTAGAAAAATATCACTACACCGCACCCTGTCTAATAAGGCTTGTGAAAATCTTCAAAATTATATTATAAGCATGTTCGCAATTTCATTGGTTGGCATGGATGGGGATCACCGGTAGCTTAATGATAGACCACACAAATATCAATGAGTTTGCAAACCTGGTATTTTGCCAGAACATCTGCTAAAAAGGTCTCAAAATTAAGAATGGTAGGTTTATTTGTAATTTCAGAGATTGATTTCTCGAGTAGTGCCAGTGCAAGGATTTGCATTAAAACCATTGCCTTTTTATTTGTATCCCATAGGGAAATATTAGTGCTGATACATATTATGTAACATAGAGAAATAATTTAGGGAGTTCTTCCTTAAATGTAGGTTATGGATCGACTCAGAATCGCTTGCTGAGTCGATTAAGTCATGTCTGTCCGTCCGTCCGCCTGTCTGTACATCATCGATTTTTGCGCCTTAAATGTTGAGCTGTGATAGTGAAATTTGGTATATAGGACCCTTGTCCATGCCTATAGAGCATATGTTCAAATTTTCGATATCCGCCCACAGAAAAACCTGCTTTTTGGCCAAACAGTAGGTAATTTTGAAAAAGTAACTGAACAACATGAACAGGCAATCCCAATATCTATATTTCGCCTATATAATCCGTGGTGATGGTTTGCGTGCAGTTAAAGCTTCAGGCATTAGACGAGCAGACAAATAGTTTGCATTAGCGACCGATAGGGGGCCTCAAACCTAGCTTCTTCATGTTGATCGCACTTTCGTATATGTCTATATGTACTTAGCTTTTATCTTTCTTCAGTATTCTTCTAATTGATATGAGACCTACAATAGATAAATCCGTAACAACAAGGAGAATGTTCAACATTTTAAGTATCTATTGTAATGCATATACATATAAGATGGTCTTAGATACAATAATTAGTAATTGGTGATTGAGCTCAAAATTGGATATTCATCATTACGGTTGTTAGTGCTTGGCAATCCATACTTTTCATAATTTCTTTTTAATCGATTTACATTCCATATAAATATATACCCTGGCATGACAACGTCTTCTTCGCCAATCTTTCCAAATAACACTATTGTAACATATATATCTAAGATAAATGCCTCGCTATGAAATTTTCCATGAATTAGACCTCTGTAAATGGCTTCCTTAATTCCAAATGAAATGTCTCATCCATTACACTTAGCAATTCCTTATAAAGTAAATGTTCAAATCTTCATTTCCAGCGCAATTACTTTCCATTTAAATACACCCGCGGTCATCAAATTATGGGAAACAAGTTCAATTGCTAGTTAACTACTCAGCCTACCTGTATGATCATCGTCGTGTCGCTTTGTCGTTAGGCCTAAAAGCCTTATCCTGAGAGGTAGAAATTACTTCGATTTATTTATGCATAGAACAAGTTTTTCAACAGCCAACCTACTACTTGCATGCCAAAACAAAACAACTTGTTCGTTAATAGTTTATTCCCTCGTAACCATGTATACGCAGGAAGAGGGAACAAGCAAAACTTTGCCCGCTTATACACAGATTCACATTGCCAACGCAATAATATTCTCAAACTCCTGCCACGCTTCCATCGTAATGACGCGCGTATACACTCTTGATGTGCTTTCAGTAATTGATTTGAAAAATTCCATCAAGCTTGAGTATAGGTGGAGAAACTTGCCAAAAATGTCTAATTTTGTCACACATGCAAATTTCAAACACATGGACGGACAACACAAGCTGACAGGTTGTGCAAGGTACAAACAAAACACGATACATGATCATGAAGATACATTTTGAAAATTGTATATTTTTAGATACAACGCGGAGACGAGGATTATCTGACAAGTTTATTGCTCATTCAATTTCATAGTCTTTGGCAAACGAAAAGAGAGGCGGCCAATCCAACACCCCCTTCGATCCTCCCCTGCAATATTAAAAAAAAAACCCTTGTATTTACGCACACAAACCGTTCGTGGATGACACAATCAAACATTCACTTTGCAAACAACTACACGCTCAACACACCTGAGAATACACAATATATTGATGGTTAACCTGTTTCTGTGTGGGCCTGCGGTATAAAACTCCGGCTCTATTCGCTGTTCGTTGAACGTCTCCGCATTGAATGATGACGCTTTGTGTGATGTGATGGTGGTGGTGTGCCTGGTCCAGCAAGGCACAATCCTAAGGTAGTTACGGGCGGCTTAAAGCCCTAAGTTGCGCGCGCTCAATGACTGGAATGTTGACAGTAGTGATAGACCTTAGCGCAGTCGTGGTTTGTGTCAGTGATAAGGGAGGAAAGATGTATAGGTAAAACGGGGGGAGGGAGGAAGATTTCAATTTGCAAGTGTGTTCGGTTCGCGACTAAGCCACAACGATGGCCAGAGAAGGGATCGTATCCACATGCCACAGGTAGCAATACGCGAAGTGTACACTGTACAGATGTGTACGTGTAGAGATTCGGTGTTAATTTTTTTTATTATTTTCTTCACTCTACTGCTTTCGTGAGAAACCGCGGAATTGCAGAAAAAAACCACGACTAAAACACGACGACTTGGTTCATCCAAACGTAACGAACTTCTTTTTCTATGTATTTCACTTCACCTAAGAAATTCCATGATATTTTCAAATCACTTTTTTTTACAACACTTTGAATTCAAAAACAAAAATTTTATTACTTTTGTATTTTAATAGTATATCACTGGTATATTTAATGTGGCGCAAATATAACTAACAACACCACCGACGACCGTAGAAACCAAACGGCGACCTATCCGAGAACAACAAACAACTTCGTGCAAGCCAGAACTCCAACTGGAATTTCAATCATTGAACGCACACTGGATGAGCTTATTCGATTCGTTCAATTTCATTCAGCTTATACGACAGAATCTATTTCACGAAGACCGTAACGCCATCTTCAGGTACATAGATTTAGTACACTTGGTAAAAATGTGGTGACTAGTGAAACCTAAAATTAGGTTGAGATATTAGATGAGGCATTGGTGTACTGTGTCATGGGTTGTGAACTGGGATGTTACTTTAAGGTTTAAGTACTAGAAATACATTGACAACAGCAACATTAACGTCAACGTTAGGAATTTTTCTAAATTTGAGTTGCTGTCGACGTTGTATTGTTTGTGGGATTTCCAATAAAAAATATGGCCTACAGCTCTGTCAACGGACGTATTTCTGTTATAAGGCCTTTAGTATTTTTTTTGCATTATATATGTTTTTCTATATTCGTATGTATTTTAACAAATATTTCCTTCTCATTAATTGCAGGGAAATGCTGAACTCCTACTACGGGTTGAAATTACTGCTATCTTGTATCGTTAACTCTTCCAATAGAAATATTATAAATCATGTACAATAATTAATAAATTATGCATAAAAAGTTGAAAAATTGTTTGATAAATATAATAAAAAGCAAATATTCATGTAGTTAACAAAAAAAATAGGTAAATAGAATAAAAAAATGTATGTTAAAACAAAGAAAATAAAATAATCACGATAATATTGTAAACTGTATTAACTTTACCCAAAAATCTGTATACTTATTAACAAATTATTATTATTATCAATAAACAAACAAAATATTTTATAAAATATTTATTAAAATCATTTGCGTCTAATTTGTTCCACAGTGAGGTCTAAACGCAATTTGCAATTCATTCAAAGATAATATGATTTTTGAGTGATAATGTTTTTTGAGTGAAAACGCTTTTTGAGTGAAAATGACTTTTTTTAATGCTCAAAATAGCATTTTTACTCAAGGCGTTTTTGAGTGAAAATGAGTGAAAAAGCTTTTTTGAGTGAAATCGCGTTTTTGAGTGAAAATGAGTGAAAAAGCTTTTTTGAGTGAAAATGCTTTTTGAGTGAAAATGAGTGAAGACGCTTTTTTGAGTGAAATTGCGTTTTTGAGTGAAAATGAGTGAAAAAGCTTTTTGAGTGAAATTTCGTTTTTGAGTGAAAAAGCTTTTTTGAGTGAAATTGCGTTTTTGAGTGAAAAAGCTTTTTTGAGTAAAATTTCGTTTTTGAGTGAAAAAGCTTTTTTGAGTGAAATTGCGGTTTTGATTGAAAATGAGTGAAAAAGCTTTTTTGAGTGGAATCGCGTTTTTGAGTGAAAATCAGTGAAGACGCTTTATTGAGTGAAATTGCGTTTTTGAGTGAAAAAGCTTTTTTGAGTGAAAACGCTTTTTTGAGTGAAATTGCGTTTTTGAGTGAAATTGCGTTTTTGAGTGAAAATGAGTGAAAAAGCTTTTTTGAGTGAAAATTTTTTTTTTAGTGAAATTGCGTTTTTGAGTGAAATTGCGTTTTTGAGTGAAAATGAGCGCAAAAAGCTTTTTTGAGTGAAAATGTTTTTTGAGTGAAAATGAGTGAAAAAGCTTTTTTGAGTGAAAATGAGTGAAAAAGCTTTTTTGAGTGAAAACGCTTTTTTGAGTGAAATTGCGTTTTTGAGTGAAAAAGCTTTTTTGAGTGAAATTGCGTTTTTGATTGAGTGAAAAAGCTTTTTTGAGTGAAATTGCTTTTTTGAGTGAAAATGAGTGAAAAAAGCTTTTTTTAGTGAAAAAGCTTTTTTGAGTGAAAATGGTTTTTGAGTGAAATTGCGTTTTTGAGTGAAAAAGCTTTTTTGAGTGGAATTGCGTTTTTGAGTGAAAATGAGTGAAAAAGCTTTTTTGAGTGAAATTGCGTCTTTGAGTGAAAATGAGTGAAAAAGCTTTTTTGAGTGAAAACGCTTTTTTGAGTGAAAACGCTTTTTTGAGTGAAATTGCGTTTTTGAGTGAAAAAGCTTTTTTGAGTGAAATTGCGTTTTTGAGTGAAAAAGCTTTTTTGAGTGAAATTGCGTTTTTGAGTGAAAAAGCTTTTTTGAGTGAAATTGCGTTTTTGAGTGAAAATGAGTGAAAAAGCTTTTTTGAGTGAAAATTTTTTTTTGAGTGAAATTGCGTTTTTGAGTGAAATTGCGTTTTTGAGTGAAAATGAGCGCAAAAAGCTTTTTTGAGTGAAAATGTTTTTTGAGTGAAAATGAGTGAAAAAGCTTTTTTGAGTGAAAATGAGTGAAAAAGCTTTTTTGAGTGAAAACGCTTTTTTGAGTGAAATTGCGTTTTTGAGTGAAAAAGCTTTTTTGAGTGAAATTGCGTTTTTGAGTGAAAAAGCTTTTTTGAGTGAAATTGCGTTTTTGATTGAGTGAAAAAGCTTTTTTGAGTGAAATTGCTTTTTTGAGTGAAAATGAGTGAAAAAACCTTTTTTTTAGTGAAAAAGCTTTTTTGAGTGAAAATGGTTTTTGAGTGAAATTGCGTTTTTGAGTGAAAAAGCTTTTTTGAGTGGAATTGCGTTTTTGAGTGAAAATGAGTGAAAAAGCTTTTTTGAGTGAAATTGCGTCTTTGAGTGAAAATGAGTGAAAAAGCTTTTTTGAGTGAAAACGCTTTTTTGAGTGAAATTGCGTTTTTGAGTAAAAAAGCTTTTTTGAGTGAAATTGCTTTTTTGAGTAAAAATTAGTGAAAAAAGCTTTTTTTAGTGAAAAAGCTTTTTTGAGTGAAAATGGTTTTTGAGTGAAGACGCTTTTTTGAGTGAAATTGAGTTTTTGAGTGAAAAAGCTTTTTTGAGTGGAATTGCGTTTTTGAGTGAAAATGAGTGAAAAAGCTTTTTTGAGTGAAATTGCGTTTTTGAGTGAAAATGAGTGAGAAAGCTTTTTTGAGTGAAAACGCTTTTTTGAGTGAAATTGCGTTTTTGAGTGAAAAAGCTTTTTTGAGTGAAATTGCGTTTTTGAGTGAAAAAGCTTTTTTGAGTGAAAACGCTTTTTTGAGTGAAATTGCGTTTTTGAGTGAAATTGCGTTTTTGAGTGAATATGAGTGAAAAAGCTTTTTTGAGTGAAAATTTTTTTTTGAGTGAAAGAGCTTTTTTGAGTGAAATTGCGTTTTTGAGTGAAATTGCGTTTTTGAGTGAAAATGTTTTTTGAGTGAAAATGAGTGAAAAAGCTTTTTTGAGTGAAAACGCTTTTTTGAGTGAAATTGCGTTTTTGAGTGAAAAAGCTTTTTTGAGTGAAATTGCGTTTTTGATTGAGTGAAAAAGCTTTTTTGAGTGAAATTGCTTTTTTGAGTGAAAATGAGTGAAAAAAGCTTTTTTTAGTGAAAAAGCTTTTTTGAGTGAAAATGGTTTTTGAGTGAAATTGCGTTTTTGAGTGAAAAAGCTTTTTTGAGTGGAATTGCGTTTTTGAGTGAAAATGAGTGAAAAAGCTTTTTTGAGTGAAATTGCGTTTTTGAGTGAAAATGAGTGAAAAAGCTTTTTTGAGTGAAAACGCTTTTTTGAGTGAAATTGCGTTTTTGAGTGAAAAAGCTTTTTTGAGTGAAATTGCTTTTTTGAGTGAAAATGAGTGAAAAAAGCTTTTTTTTTAGTGAAAAAGCTTTTTTTAGTGAAAATGGTTTTTGAGTGAAATTGCGTTTTTGAGTGAAAAAGCTTTTTTGAGTGGAATTGCGTTTTTGAGTGAAAATGAGTGAAAAAGCTTTTTTGAGTGAAATTGCGTCTTTAAGTGAAAATGAGTGAAAAAGCTTTTTTGAGTGAAAACGCTTTTTTGAGTGAAATTGCGTTTTTGAGTGAAAAAGCTTTTTTGAGTGAAATTGCGTTTTTGAGTGAAAAAGCTTTTTTGAGTGAAATTGCGTTTTTGAGTGAAATTGCGTTTTTGAGTGAAAATGAGTGAAAAAGCTTTTTTGAGTGAAATTTTTTTTTTGAGTGAAAGAGCTTTTTTAAGTGAAATTGCGTTTTTGAGTGAAATTGCGTTTTTGAGTGAAAATGAGCGCAAAAAGCTTTTTTGAGTGAAAATGAGTGGAATTGCGTTTTTGAGTGAAAATGAGTGAAAAAGCTTTTTTGAGTGAAAAAGCTTTTTTGAGTGAAATTGCGTTTTTGAGTGAAAAAGCTTTTTTGAGTGAAATTGCGTTTTTGATTGAGTGAAAAAGCTTTTTTGAGTGAAATTGCTTTTTTGAGTGAAAATGAGTGAAAAAAGCTTTTTTTTAGTGAAAAAGCTTTTTTGAGTGAAAATGGTTTTTGAGTGAAATTGCGTTTTTGAGTGAAAAAGCTTTTTTGAGTGGAATTGCGTTTTTGAGTGAAAATGAGTGAAAAAGCTTTTTTGAGTGAAATTGCGTCTTTGAGTGAAAATGAGTGAAAAAGCTTTTTTGAGTGAAAACGCTTTTTTGAGTGAAATTGCGTTTTTGAGTGAAAAAGCTTTTTTGAGTGAAAATTTTTTTTGAGTGAAAAAGCTTTTTTGAGTGAAATTGCGTTTTTGAGTGAAAAAGCTTTTTTGAGTGAAAAAGCTTTTTTGAGTGAAATTGCGTTTTTGAGTGAAAAAGCTTTTTTGAGTGAAATTGCGTTTTTGAGTGAAATTGCGTTTTTGAGTGAAAATGAGTGAAAAAGCTTTTTTAAGTGAAAATTTTTTTTTGAGTGAAATTGCGTTTTTGAGTGAAATTGCGTTTTTGAGTGAAAATGAGCGCAAAAAGCTTTTTTGAGTGAAAATGAGTGAAAAAGCTTTTTTGAGTGAAAATGAGTGAAAAAGCTTTTTTGAGTGAAAACGCTTTTTTGAGTGAAATTGCGTTTTTGAGTGAAAAAGCTTTTTTGAGTGAAATTGCGTTTTTGAGTGAAAAAGCTTTTTTGAGTGAAATTGCGTTTTTGATTGAGTGAAAAAGCTTTTTTGAGTGAAATTGCTTTTTTGAGTGAAAATGAGTGAAAAAAGCTTTTTTTTAGTGAAATTGCGTTTTTGAGTGAAAATGAGTGCAAAAAGCTTTTTTGAGTGAAAATGAGTGAAAAAGCTTTTTTGAGTGAAATTTTTTTTTTTAGTGAAAAAGCTTTTTTGAGTGAAATTGCGTTTTTGAGTGAAATTGCGTTTTTGAGTGAAAATGTTTTTTGAGTGAAAAAGCTTTTTTGAGTGAAATTGCGTTTTTGAGTGAAAAAGTTTTTTTGAGTGAATTTTTTTTTTGAGTGAAAAAGCTTTTTTGAGTGAAATTTCGTTTTTGAGTGAAAATGAGTGAAAAAGCTTTTTTGAGTGAAAATGAGTGAAAAAAAGCTTTTTTTAGTGTAAAAGCTTTTTTGAGTGAAAATGGTTTTTGAGTGAAGACGCTTTTTTGAGTAAAATTGCGTTTTTGAGTGAAATTGCGTTTTTGAGTGAAAAAGCTTTTTTCAGTGAAAAAGCTTTTTTGAGTGAAAATTTTTTTTGAGTGAAAAAGCTTTTTTGAGTGAAATTGCGTTTTTGAGTGAAATTGCGTTTTTTGAGTGAAGACGCTTTTTTGAGTGAAATTGCGTTTTTGAGTGAAAATGAGTGAAAAAAAGCTTTTTTTAGTTAAAAAGCTTTTTTGAGTGAAAATGGTTTTTGAGTGAAGACGCTTTTTTGAGTGAAATTGCGTTTTTGAGTGAAAAAGCTTTTTTGAGTGAAAATGAGTGAAAAAGCTTTTTTGAGTGAAATTGCGTTTTTGAGTGAAAATGAGTGAAAAAGCTTTTTTGAGTGAAATTGCTTTTTTGAGTAAAAATGAGTGAAAAAAGCTTTTTTTAGTGAAAAAGCTTTTTTGAGTGAAAATTTTTTTTGAGTGAAATTGCGTTTTTGAGTGAAATTGCGTTTTTTGAGTGAAATTGCGTTTTTGAGTGAAAATGAGTGAAAAAACTTTTTTGAGTGAAAAAGCTTTTTTGAGTGAAATTGCGTTTTTGAGTGAAAATGAGTGCAAAAAGCTTTTTTGAGTGAAAATGTTTTTTGAGTGAAAAAGCTTTTTTGAGTGAAAATGGTTTTTGAGTGAAAATGAGTGAAAAAGCTTTTTTGAGTGAAAAATTTTTTTTTAGTGAAAAAGCTTTTTTGAGTGAAATTGCGTTTTTGAGTGAAATTGCGTTTTTGCGTGAAAATTAGTGCAATAAGCTTTTTTGAGTGAAATTGCGTTTTTGAGTGAAAATGAGTGAAAAAGCTTTTTTGAGTGAAAAATTTTTTTGAGTGAAAAAGCTTTTTTGAGTGAAAATGGTTTTTGAGTGAAAATGAGTGAAAAAGCTTTTTTGAGTGAAAATTTTTTTTTTAGTGAAAAAGCTTTTTTGAGTGAAATTGCGTTTTTGAGTGAAAATGTTTTTTGAGTGAAAAAGCTTTTTTGAGTGAAATTGCGTTTTTGAGTGAAAATGAGTGAAAAAAAGCTTTTTTTAGTTAAAAAGCTTTTTTGAGTGAAAATGGTTTTTGAGTGAAGACGCTTTTTTGAGTGAAATTGCGTTTTTGAGTGAAAAAGCTTTTTTGAGTGAAAATGAGTGAAAAAGCTTTTTTGAGTGAAATTGCGTTTTTGAGTGAAAATGAGTGAAAAAGCTTTTTTGAATGAAAAAGCTTTTTTGAGTGAAATTGCTTTTTTGAGTAAAAATGAGTGAAAAAAGCTTTTTTTTAGTGAAAAAGCTTTTTTGAGTGAAAATTTTTTTTGAGTGAAAAAGCTTTTTTGAGTGAAATTGCGTTTTTGAGTGAAATTGCGTTTTTTGAGTGAAATTGCGTTTTTGAGTGAAAATGAGTGAAAAAACTTTTTTGAGTGAAAAAGCTTTTTTGAGTGAAATTGCGTTTTTGAGTGAAAATGAGTGAAAAAGCTTTTTTGAGTGAAAAATTTTTTTGAGTGAAAAAGCTTTTTTGAGTGAAAATTTTTTTTTTAGTGAAAAAGCTTTTTTGAGTGAAATTGCGTTTTTGAGTGAGATAGCGTTTTTGAGTGAAAATGTTTTTTTGAGTGAATTTTTTTTTGAGTGAAAAAGCTTTTTTGAGTGAAATTTCGTTTTTGAGTGAAAATGAGTGAAAAAGCTTTTTTGAGTGAAAATGAGTGAAAAAAGCTTTTTTTAGTGTAAAAGCTTTTTTGAGTGAAAATGGTTTTTGAGTGAAGACGCTTTTTTGAGTAAAATTGCGTTTTTGAGTGAAATTGCGTTTTTGAGTGAAAAAGCTTTTTTGAGTGAAAACGCTTTTTTGAGTGAAATTGCGTTTTTGAGTGAAATTGCGTTTTTGAGTGAAAATGCGTTTTTGAGTGAAAATGAGCGCAAAAAGCTTTTTTGAGTGAAAATGTTTTTTGAGTGAAAATGAGTGAAAAAGCTTTTTTGAGTGAAAATGAGTGAAAAAGCTTTTTTGAGTGAAAACGCTTTTTTGAGTGAAATTGCGTTTTTGAGTGAAAAAGCTTTTTTGAGTGAAATTGCGTTTTTGATTGAGTGAAAAAGCTTTTTTGAGTGAAATTGCTTTTTTGAGTGAAAATGAGTGAAAAAAGCTTTTTTTAGTGAAAAAGCTTTTTTGAGTGAAAATGGTTTTTGAGTGAAATTGCGTTTTTGAGTGAAAAAGCTTTTTTGAGTGGAATTGCGTTTTTGAGTGAAAATGAGTGAAAAAGCTTTTTTGAGTGAAATTGCGTCTTTGAGTGAAAATGAGTGAAAAAGCTTTTTTGAGTGAAATTGCGTTTTTGATTGAGTGAAAAAGCTTTTTTGAGTGAAATTGCTTTTTTGAGTGAAAATGAGTGAAAAAAGCTTTTTTTAGTGAAAAAGCTTTTTTGAGTGAAAATGGTTTTTGAGTGAAATTGCGTTTTTGAGTGAAAAAGCTTTTTTGAGTGAAAATGGTTTTTGAGTGAAATTGCGTTTTTGAGTGAAAAAGCTTTTTTGAGTGGAATTGCGTTTTTGAGTGAAAATGAGTGAAAAAGCTTTTTTGAGTGAAATTGCGTCTTTGAGTGAAAATGAGTGAAAAAGCTTTTTTGAGTGAAAACGCTTTTTTGAGTGAAATTGCGTTTTTGAGTAAAAAAGCTTTTTTGAGTGAAATTGCTTTTTTGAGTAAAAATGAGTGAAAAAAGCTTTTTTTAGTGAAAAAGCTTTTTTGAGTGAAAATGGTTTTTGAGTGAAGACGCTTTTTTGAGTGAAATTGAGTTTTTGAGTGAAAAAGCTTTTTTGAGTGGAATTGCGTTTTTGAGTGAAAATGAGTGAAAAAGCTTTTTTGAGTGAAATTGCGTTTTTGAGTGAAAATGAGTGAGAAAGCTTTTTTGAGTGAAAACGCTTTTTTGAGTGAAATTGCGTTTTTGAGTGAAAAAGCTTTTTTGAGTGAAATTGCGTTTTTGAGTGAAAAAGCTTTTTTGAGTGAAAACGCTTTTTTGAGTGAAATTGCGTTTTTGAGTGAAATTGCGTTTTTGAGTGAAAATGAGTGAAAAAGCTTTTTTGAGTGAAATTGCGTCTTTGAGTGAAAGAGCTTTTTTGAGTGAAATTGCGTTTTTGAGTGAAATTGCGTTTTTGAGTGAAAATGAGCGCAAAAAGCTTTTTTGAGTGAAAATGTTTTTTGAGTGAAAATGAGTGAAAAAGCTTTTTTGAGTGAAAATGAGTGAAAAAGCTTTTTTGAGTGAAAACGCTTTTTTGAGTGAAATTGCGTTTTTGAGTGAAAAAGCTTTTTTGAGTGAAATTGCGTTTTTGATTGAGTGAAAAAGCTTTTTTGAGTGAAATTGCTTTTTTGAGTGAAAATGAGTGAAAAAAGCTTTTTTTTAGTGAAAAAGCTTTTTTGAGTGAAAATGGTTTTTGAGTGAAATTGCGTTTTTGAGTGAAAAAGCTTTTTTGAGTGGAATTGCGTTTTTGAGTGAAAATGAGTGAAAAAGCTTTTTTGAGTGAAATTGCGTCTTTGAGTGAAAATGAGTGAAAAAGCTTTTTTGAGTGAAAACGCTTTTTTGAGTGAAATTGCGTTTTTGAGTGAAAAAGCTTTTTTGAGTGAAATTGCTTTTTTGAGTGAAAATGAGTGAAAAAAGCTTTTTTTTTAGTGAAAAAGCTTTTTTGAGTGAAAATGGTTTTTGAGTGAAATTGCGTTTTTGAGTGAAAAAGCTTTTTTGAGTGGAAATGCGTTTTTGAGTGAAAATGAGTGAAAAAGCTTTTTTGAGTGAAATTGCGTCTTTAAGTGAAAATGAGTGAAAAAGCTTTTTTGAGTGAAAACGCTTTTTTGAGTGAAATTGCGTTTTTGAGTGAAAAAGCTTTTTTGAGTGAAATTGCGTTTTTGAGTGAAAAAGCTTTTTTGAGTGAAATTGCGTTTTTGAGTGAAATTGCGTTTTTGAGTGAAAAAGCTTTTTTGAGTGAAATTGCGTTTTTGATTGAGTGAAAAAGCTTTTTTGAGTGAAATTGCTTTTTTGAGTGAAAATGAGTGAAAAAAGCTTTTTTTTAGTGAAAAAGCTTTTTTGAGTGAAAATGGTTTTTGAGTGAAATTGCGTTTTTGAGTGAAAAAGCTTTTTTGAGTGGAATTGCGTTTTTGAGTGAAAATTAGTGAAAAAGCTTTTTTGAGTGAAATTGCGTCTTTGAGTGAAAATGAGTGAAAAAGCTTTTTTGAGTGAAAACGCTTTTTTGAGTGAAATTGCGTTTTTGAGTGAAAAAGCTTTTTTGAGTGAAAATTTTTTTTGAGTGAAAAAGCTTTTTTGAGTGAAATTGCGTTTTTGAGTGAAAAAGCTTTTTTGAGTGAAAAAGCTTTTTTGAGTGAAATTGCGTTTTTGAGTGAAAAAGCTTTTTTGAGTGAAATTGCGTTTTTGAGTGAAATTGCGTTTTTGAGTGAAAATGAGTGAAAAAGCTTTTTTGAGTGAAAATTTTTTTTTGAGTGAAATTGCGTTTTTGAGTGAAATTGCGTTTTTGAGTGAAAATGAGTGAAAAAGCTTTTTTGAGTGAAAATGAGTGAAAAAGCTTTTTTGAGTGAAAACGCTTTTTTGAGTGAAATTGCGTTTTTGAGTGAAAAAGCTTTTTTGAGTGAAATTGCGTTTTTGAGTGAAAAAGCTTTTTTGAGTGAAATTGCGTTTTTGATTGAGTGAAAAAGCTTTTTTGAGTGAAATTGCTTTTTTAAGTGAAAATGAGTGAAAAAAGCTTTTTTTTAGTGAAAAAGCTTTTTTGAGTGAAAATGGTTTTTGAGTGAAATTGCGTTTTTGAGTGAAAAAGCTTTTTTGAGTGGAATTGCGTTTTTGAGTGAAAATGAGTGAAAAAGCTTTTTTGAGTGAAATTGCGTCTTTGAGTGAAAATGGTTTTTGAGTGAAGACGCTTTTTTGAGTGAAATTGAGTTTTTGAGTGAAAAAGCTTTTTTGAGTGGAATTGCGTTTTTGAGTGAAAATGAGTGAAAAAGCTTTTTTGAGTGAAATTGCGTTTTTGAGTGAAAATGAGTGCAAAAAGCTTTTTTGAGTGAAAATGAGTGAAAAAGCTTTTTTGAGTGAAAATTTTTTTTTTAGTGAAAAAGCTTTTTTGAGTGAAATTGCGTTTTTGAGTGAAATTGCGTTTTTGAGTGAAAATGTTTTTTGAGTGAAAAAGCTTTTTTGAGTGAAATTGCGTTTTTGAGTGAAAAAGTTTTTTTGAGTGAATTTTTTTTTTGAGTGAAAAAGCTTTTTTGAGTGAAATTTCGTTTTTGAGTGAAAATGAGTGAAAAAGCTTTTTTGAGTGAAAATGAGTGAAAAAAAGCTTTTTTTAGTGTAAAAGCTTTTTTGAGTGAAAATGGTTTTTGAGTGAAGACGCTTTTTTGAGTAAAATTGCGTTTTTGAGTGAAATTGCGTTTTTGAGTGAAAAAGCTGTTTTCAGTGAAAAAGCTTTTTTGAGTGAAAATTTTTTTTGAGTGAAAAAGCTTTTTTGAGTGAATTGCGTTTTTGAGTGAAATTGCGTTTTTTGAGTGAAGACGCTTTTTTGAGTGAAATTGCGTTTTTGAGTGAAAATGAGTGAAAAAAAGCTTTTTTTAGTTAAAAAGCTTTTTTGAGTGAAAATGGTTTTTGAGTGAAGACGCTTTTTTGAGTGAAATTGCGTTTTTGAGTGAAAATGAGTGAAAAAAAGCTTTTTTTAGTTAAAAAGCTTTTTTGAGTGAAAATGGTTTTTGAGTGAAGA
Source organism: Rhingia campestris (assembly GCA_932526625.1). Taxonomy (NCBI): domain Eukaryota; kingdom Metazoa; phylum Arthropoda; class Insecta; order Diptera; family Syrphidae; genus Rhingia; species Rhingia campestris. The sequence continues at coordinate 103,942,310 of OW052184.1, read as the reverse complement.
CGCTTTTTTGAGTGAAATTGAGTTTTTGAGTGAAAAAGCTTTTTTGAGTGGAATTGCGTTTTTGAGTGAAAATGAGTGAAAAAGCTTTTTTGAGTGAAATTGCGTTTTTGAGTGAAAATGAGTGAGAAAGCTTTTTTGAGTGAAAACGCTTTTTTGAGTGAAATTGCGTTTTTGAGTGAAAAAGCTTTTTTGAGTGAAATTGCGTTTTTGAGTGAAAAAGCTTTTTTGAGTGAAAACGCTTTTTTGAGTGAAATTGCGTTTTTGAGTGAAATTGCGTTTTTGAGTGAAAATGAGTGAAAAAGCTTTTTTGAGTGAAAATTTTTTTTTGAGTGAAAGAGCTTTTTTGAGTGAAATTGCGTTTTTGAGTGAAATTGCGTTTTTGAGTGAAAATGAGCGCAAAAAGCTTTTTTGAGTGAAAATGTTTTTTGAGTGAAAATGAGTGAAAAAGCTTTTTTGAGTGAAAATGAGTGAAAAAGCTTTTTTGAGTGAAAACGCTTTTTTGAGTGAAATTGCGTTTTTGAGTGAAAAAGCTTTTTTGAGTGAAATTGCGTTTTTGATTGAGTGAAAAAGCTTTTTTGAGTGAAATTGCTTTTTTGAGTGAAAATGAGTGAAAAAAGCTTTTTTTTAGTGAAAAAGCTTTTTTGAGTGAAAATGGTTTTTGAGTGAAATTGCGTTTTTGAGTGAAAAAGCTTTTTTGAGTGGAATTGCGTTTTTGAGTGAAAATGAGTGAAAAAGCTTTTTTGAGTGAAATTGCGTCTTTGAGTGAAAATGAGTGAAAAAGCTTTTTTGAGTGAAAACGCTTTTTTGAGTGAAATTGCGTTTTTGAGTGAAAAAGCTTTTTTGAGTGAAATTGCTTTTTTGAGTGAAAATGAGTGAAAAAAGCTTTTTTTTTAGTGAAAAAGCTTTTTTGAGTGAAAATGGTTTTTGAGTGAAATTGCGTTTTTGAGTGAAAAAGCTTTTTTGAGTGGAATTGCGTTTTTGAGTGAAAATGAGTGAAAAAGCTTTTTTGAGTGAAATTGCGTTTTTGAGTGAAAAAGCTTTTTTTGAGTGAAAAAGCTTTTTTGAGTGAAATTGCGTTTTTGAGTGAAAAAGCTTTTTTGAGTGAAATTGCGTTTTTGAGTGAAATTGCGTTTTTGAGTGAAATTGCGTTTTTGAGTGAAAATGAGTGAAAAAGCTTTTTTGAGTGAAATTTTTTTTTTGAGTGAAAGAGCTTTTTTAAGTGAAATTGCGTTTTTGAGTGAAATTGCGTTTTTGAGTGAAAATGAGTGAGAAAGCTTTTTTGAGTGAAAACGCTTTTTTGAGTGAAATTGCGTTTTTGAGTGAAAAAGCTTTTTTGAGTGAAATTGCGTTTTTGAGTGAAAAAGCTTTTTTGAGTGAAAACGCTTTTTTGAGTGAAATTGCGCTTTTGAGTGAAATTGCGTTTTTGAGTGAAAATGAGTGAAAAAGCTTTTTTGAGTGAAAATTTTTTTTTGAGTGAAAGAGCTTTTTTGAGTGAAATTGCGTTTTTGAGTGAAATTGCGTTTTTGAGTGAAAATGAGCGCAAAAAGCTTTTTTGAGTGAAAATGTTTTTTGAGTGAAAATGAGTGAAAAAGCTTTTTTGAGTGAAAATGAGTGAAAAAGCTTTTTTGAGTGAAAACGCTTTTTTGAGTGAAATTGCGTTTTTGAGTGAAAAAGCTTTTTTGAGTGAAATTGCGTTTTTGATTGAGTGAAAAAGCTTTTTTGAGTGAAATTGCTTTTTTGAGTGAAAATGAGTGAAAAAAGCTTTTTTTTAGTGAAAAAGCTTTTTTGAGTGAAAATGGTTTTTGAGTGAAATTGCGTTTTTGAGTGAAAAAGCTTTTTTGAGTGGAATTGCGTTTTTGAGTGAAAATGAGTGAAAAAGCTTTTTTGAGTGAAATTGCGTCTTTGAGTGAAAATGAGTGAAAAAGCTTTTTTGAGTGAAAACGCTTTTTTGAGTGAAATTGCGTTTTTGAGTGAAAAAGCTTTTTTGAGTGAAATTGCTTTTTTGAGTGAAAATGAGTGAAAAAAGCTTTTTTTTTAGTGAAAAAGCTTTTTTGAGTGAAAATGGTTTTTGAGTGAAATTGCGTTTTTGAGTGAAAAAGCTTTTTTGAGTGGAATTGCGTTTTTGAGTGAAAATGAGTGAAAAAGCTTTTTTGAGTGAAATTGCGTCTTTAAGTGAAAATGAGTGAAAAAGCTTTTTTGAATGAAAACGCTTTTTTGAGTGAAATTGCGTTTTTGAGTGAAAAAGCTTTTTTGAGTGAAATTGCGTTTTTGAGTGAAATTGCGTTTTTGAGTGAAAATGAGTGAAAAAGCTTTTTTGAGTGAAATTTTTTTTTTGAGTGAAAGAGCTTTTTTAAGTGAAATTGCGTTTTTGAGTGAAATTGCGTTTTTGAGTGAAAATGAGCGCAAAAAGCTTTTTTGAGTGAAAATGAGTGAAAAAGCTTTTTTGAGTGAAAATGAGTGAAAAAGCTTTTTTGAGTGAAAACGCTTTTTTGAGTGAAATTGCGTTTTTGAGTGAAAAAGCTTTTTTGAGTGAAATTGCGTTTTTGATTGAGTGAAAAAGCTTTTTTGAGTGAAATTGCTTTTTTGAGTGAAAATGAGTGAAAAAAGTGTTTTTTTAGTGAAAAAGCTTTTTTGAGTGAAAATGGTTTTTGAGTGAAATTGCGTTTTTGAGTGAAAAAGCTTTTTTGAGTGGAATTGCGTTTTTGAGTGAAAATGAGTGAAAAAGCTTTTTTGAGTGAAATTGCGTCTTTGAGTGAAAATGAGTGAAAAAGCTTTTTTGAGTGAAAACGCTTTTTTGAGTGAAATTGCGTTTTTGAGTGAAAAAGCTTTTTTGAGTGAAAATTTTTTTTGAGTGAAAAAGCTTTTTTGAGTGAAATTGCGTTTTTGAGTGAAAAAGCTTTTTTGAGTGAAAAAGCTTTTTTGAGTGAAATTGCGTTTTTGAGTGAAAAAGCTTTTTTGAGTGAAATTGCGTTTTTGAGTGAAATTGCGTTTTTGAGTGAAAATGAGTGAAAAAGCTTTTTTGAGTGAAATTGCGTCTTTAAGTGAAAATGAGTGAAAAAGCTTTTTTGAGTGAAAACGCTTTTTTGAGTGAAATTGCGTTTTTGAGTGAAAAAGCTTTTTTGAGTGAAATTGCGTTTTTGAGTGAAAAAGCTTTTTTGAGTGAAATTGCGTTTTTGAGTGAAATTGCGTTTTTGAGTGAAAATGAGTGAAAAAGCTTTTTTGAGTGAAATTTTTTTTTTGAGTGAAAGAGCTTTTTTAAGTGAAATTGCGTTTTTGAGTGAAATTGCGTTTTTGAGTGAAAATGAGCGCAAAAAGCTTTTTTGAGTGAAAATGAGTGAAAAAGCTTTTTTGAGTGAAAATGAGTGAAAAAGCTTTTTTGAGTGAAAACGCTTTTTTGAGTGAAATTGCGTTTTTGAGTGAAAAAGCTTTTTTGAGTGAAATTGCGTTTTTGATTGAGTGAAAAAGCTTTTTTGAGTGAAATTGCTTTTTTGAGTGAAAATGAGTGAAAAAAGTGTTTTTTTAGTGAAAAAGCTTTTTTGAGTGAAAATGGTTTTTGAGTGAAATTGCGTTTTTGAGTGAAAAAGCTTTTTTGAGTGGAATTGCGTTTTTGAGTGAAAATGAGTGAAAAAGCTTTTTTGAGTGAAATTGCGTCTTTGAGTGAAAATGAGTGAAAAAGCTTTTTTGAGTGAAAACGCTTTTTTGAGTGAAATTGCGTTTTTGAGTGAAAAAGCTTTTTTGAGTGAAAATTTTTTTTGAGTGAAAAAGCTTTTTTGAGTGAAATTGCGTTTTTGAGTGAAAAAGCTTTTTTGAGTGAAAAAGCTTTTTTGAGTGAAATTGCGTTTTTGAGTGAAAAAGCTTTTTTGAGTGAAATTGCGTTTTTGAGTGAAATTGCGTTTTTGAGTGAAAATGAGTGAAAAAGCTTTTTTGAGTGAAAATTTTTTTTTGAGTGAAATTGCGTTTTTGAGTGAAATTGCGTTTTTGAGTGAAAATGAGTGCAAAAAGCTTTTTTGAGTGAAAATGAGTGAAAAAGCTTTTTTGAGTGAAAATGAGTGAAAAAGCTTTTTTGAGTGAAAACGCTTTTTTGAGTGAAATTGCGTTTTTGAGTGAAAAAGCTTTTTTGAGTGAAATTGCGTTTTTGAGTGAAAAAGCTTTTTTGAGTGAAATTGCGTTTTTGATTGAGTGAAAAAGCTTTTTTGAGTGAAATTGCTTTTTTGAGTGAAAATGAGTGAAAAAAGCTTTTTTTTAGTGAAAAAGCTTTTTTGAGTGAAAATGGTTTTTGAGTGAAATTGCGTTTTTGAGTGAAAAAGCTTTTTTGAGTGGAATTGCGTTTTTGAGTGAAAATGAGTGAAAAAGCTTTTTTGAGTGAAATTGCGTCTTTGAGTGAAAATGGTTTTTGAGTGAAGACGCTTTTTTGAGTGAAATTGAGTTTTTGAGTGAAAAAGCTTTTTTGAGTGGAATTGCGTTTTTGAGTGAAAATGAGTGAAAAAGCTTTTTTGAGTGAAATTGCGTTTTTGAGTGAAAATGAGTGAGAAAGCTTTTTTGAGTGAAAACGCTTTTTTGAGTGAAATTGCGTTTTTGAGTGAAAATGAGTGCAAAAAGCTTTTTTGAGTGAAAATGAGTGAAAAAGCTTTTTTGAGTGAAAATTTTTTTTTTAGTGAAAAAGCTTTTTTGAGTGAAATTGCGTTTTTGAGTGAAATTGCGTTTTTGAGTGAAAATGTTTTTTGAGTGAAAAAGCTTTTTTGAGTGAAATTGCGTTTTTGAGTGAAAAAGTTTTTTTGAGTGAAATTGCTTTTTTGAGTAAAA